>OY728136.1:961192576-962442576 GCA_963277665.1 Viscum album
CACACTGATTCCTTTCCCAAAAGACTTGTCACCACTCCCTCTAATCTTATGAGGTGAATTGATCCACCAATAATCCTCTCATATGTTCTCTCTCACTATCTGACCTTGTCTCAAATTAACACAACCGCTGCACATTACCGTGCAACCCAGTCACACAACCCAACTCATGCTTGCATGAGTCTCACCCTGTTTAGTTAAGGATCGTTTTCTTATCCCTTTTGACCATTCCCCACATGAATTTTAGTCACATAAAATTTAAAATACACTTGTTACTACTATTCAAAATTAGGGAATATACCCATGCCCAATCATAAAACACAACCGCCTCCACATGAGAGTCATTCTAGAATTCCACCAGAATTCAATTACAATCTCACCAACTAAAACTGATTCCACCTTCAACAACCAGAACCTGAGAATTATTCTTATCACCATTAACAACCACCATGATGGTGATCAAATATATCTATAAAATCTAAAACTTCTAAGTTTCATAGTTATTATAAAACATCTCAAGTCATATAGTGACCCATTCTATAAAGATACACCACCAATGACCAATTCCAACTAGTGGTTCTCCCTATAATATGAATTGTCTACAAAGGTAACATAGAAACCATTCCAAATCAAGGACTCAAACCAAAAACACATCAAGTAATACAACCAACAAAATCACCAAAAATAACATCAAAACAATTGTCTCCGGTCCAATACCTAAACCTAAGAACACCAATCCATATAATCAAGCCTCACATCAACCATATATAATCCTACAACATGTGGATCCCACAAAGCATCCACACTAATATCTCCACCATAAGATCCCTCAAAAAACCACACCACACTTTCTGAAAGCATAAACCAACCACTAGGTCTCTTCTGGTAAACCACTGAATATCCAACAAACTAGCCTTCATAGGAATCGGTTTCCCTCTTCATATCCTATTAAACTAAACCACACACCCATAGACCTCACTCGATGGTATTCCAATCAACCTTGTCACATGAATCGAGGACACAATTAAAGCATCTAAGACACCTTTTCCAATACAAGAAATATAAGCTATCAATTCTCAAAGGTACATATTGATTAATTTCAAAAACCCATTTCCAAAACATTTATGCACACTAAAACTCCTGATAGTTTTCAAAAAACCCTTGAAGTCCAAGTTTTTTCTACCAAAATCCAAAAAACACCAAATACTCGCTTAAATGGCCTCTTTCCTAAAAACCGATCCCATTTTTTAAAATCCATTTGAAAAAAATCCTAAAACTACATTGAAATCAAATTTCAAAAATATTTTTCCTTTCATTTTTTTAAACCCAAAAATCCCCTTAATTTAAAAATTCCTATCTCCAAGATCCATTTTCAACAAAACCAGCCCATAAAACCATTTATGCATGCCTCATTCCACCACAAAATCTTTTTATTTCAAAAACCAAGTTTTCTTAAAAACAAATATTTCCAAAATCCCTTTCCCTTTGGCGACTGAATAAGCACATATTATCAATAAAACATTCCCATTGAATCAATAATAATTTCAGCACCCCTTATGATATAAGTGATAAAACATCGATTATATTACAATTTACACTACTACAAATATGGCATATAATAGCGCTAAAAACGGCCTTTAACAGCGCTAAAAAACGTTGTTAATATCGGCGAAGATAAAGGGAGGTCCCCTTTATCAGCGCTAAAAATAGTGCTGATAAACGTGCCCCTTTATCAGCGCTAAGCAAACGCTGATAAAGGTAGTATTTATCAGTGCTATTTTCAGCACTAATAAATGTATAATATATCAGCGCTATTGTGAGCGCTAATAAAAACTACCTTTATCAGAGCTCAAAATAGCACTGATATATTATCCATTTATCAGTGCTTAACTAGCGCTGATAAAGGCCAAAGATCCTATCCAAAACCAGAACCTGCACAGAACCTGCCCAGCACCTGCACACATTACAGCACCTGCACATAGTCCAAACAAAACCTACACACAGCACACACAACACCCACACACAAAGCACAGAAGAACAAAAAATGATACATACATTTACTTGAAATCATGAATACAAAACAAAACACTTCTATATACATTTCAAACAATGTTTAATTTGGTTACAATTACATTTATCCAACAAACAGTTAAAAAACAATGATGTTCCATCCTTTTTGCATCCCATCCGCTCTAAAAAATTGTCGTCCATGGTGGAGGTTTCCGAACAAATCATTCGAACTGAGGAAAAATATTTCACCTATATAATAAAACAAATATTATGTTAGTAATACAATAATGAAATAAATAATGGGTTTGATAAATAGAATTATACTAGTGAGGCACAAAACATAAAATAACCAATTATACTAGTGAGGCACAAAACATAAAACAAATATTATGTCCCCCCATTACATAAAAAAGAAGAACCCCTGCCCCCTTCCCCATCACACCCCCTACACACTGCCCACCCCCGAGAACACCCCCTACCCCTGCACACTTCCTGCCCCCTGAACACCCCCTGCCCCCTTCCCCAGCACACCCCTGCCCACTGCACTTCCCCCCTGCCCATTGCACACCCCCCTTCCCACCCCCTACATATTTCAAAATAACCCAGCACACCCCCTACCTCTTCCCCTTACCACTTTTCCCCCTTCCCCCTCCCCCAGAAAACCACCCCTGCCCTATCACCCTGTCCCCTGCACATCATAAAGAAAATACCTTGTATAGAAATTGTGCTCAATTTACATTATACACATCATATATATCAACACATTCTCATGTACTTTCATTCAATGTAAATACACATATATAGAATCTCTACATCTCATAAGAAAACCCTCTTTAAAATTCACAAACACATTAAATCCATTTGAAAACACCCATCACACAACTTTCTCATTTCTTAAAACACATTTAAAGGACTTAAGCATGAAAATCCATAAGAAATACAACTGCATTCATTTTAAAAATAACTTTCAAGTATATACACACCCCAAATTCCTTTGATAACACATTTTTAACCATAAAAACATTTCATATAGTACACTTAGCAAGAAAATACAGGATAATAAAATCATCATATAATGTAAAAGCATGGAATCACCTACATAAAGCGTGGAATCTTCCGAAATCTGCTGGAAAACATAAAACCACACCTCCACAATAACTTAATAAGGACTGATTAAACATTAATATTGAATATATTAATGTAAACCCATGTTTAACTTGTGGTATTCCATGAGTTTAACATCCCACAAGGATAGAGGGTCATGATTTAATGTCTTACAGAGATGTACGACCTGGGTGGATCAAAACACTTATAAAGGTGGATCAGGTAGGTACATCTCTAGGAGGGAGCACCTGGAATGTTTACCTGATAGATGGATCAAAATGCCCAATGAGGTCTGACCCAAGTGTGGTGCATCCCATAAAGGTAAGGTTTCTAATTTTGAAGAATTATTCGGATGCCACTAAGGGAAATACAAGAGGGAAAATAAGCGAAGGTGTACCCTAGTGAGGGGGTCACCATGGTTTACCATTGGTTGGGATTTAACCTCATGGAGGCTTCCTACGTACCCTATTTAGAATACAAGGATCAAAACCCATATATTTAAAAGAGGTATGTTGTGGGTATTACCCATGGTTAACATCCCTCCACACTAGGAATACTCTTGGTTGGATGAGTATGGGTCTTGTGGGGCTTATGCATTGTCAGATTCTCTTGTTCTTCCAAGAGTAGCAATGGGATGAATGGGACATACATGCTAAGATGGACCATGTGAATGGCATGATCCTTGTAAAGAGGCACGAGGCACAAAAAACATGTGGAGCTATCTGTAAACATTATTTATGGTGGCCATGGGGCTTATCAGACTCCCCATACCTTCAATAAACACCTAAAAACATCACGAGGACCTGATTCTACATGATGGTGCATCACAGGGTTGATTCTTTTGATGATGTACTGGTCGTTTGAGCTTGGATTTCATCTCAACCAGATTTTCCCTTACATGAATTATCCCGGGACACATATTTTGGTTCCAAAAAATCCCTCAACTATACTGATTATCTCATGCATCTACCTAGAAATAATTGTGAAAGTCAAACAACAACACAGGTGCTCAAATACAAGTTCAAAAAAATGAGATACAGAAAATGGATTTTGTTGATCCTCGGTGGTTTCATCATTCACCCCATACGCACTGCACACCATCATTCCTTACTTCAATATTGATTTGTTCAAAGATCAATAATATGAATCCGGGGATAGAAAACATTGAGTAATAAATTAATATTTCAATACATCGGAGCATTCTCAATTCACCAAATAAGGTTGGAGGATAATCAATGATCATATATAGAGAACATAAGCGGTTGTAATTCACCTTCATCCTATTTGTGTACAATCTTCCATCAGGTATGTTTCCCATTCGTTTCTAAACACATGTATATCATCTTCTGAATATGAGTTTTTGCGATAGTCATAGTAGTACTGAAAAAATATAAATACACAAAGGATTAATAAATATTTTAAATGAACTCGTAATTATTTTCGAAAATACCTCATCAGGGATGCTAGTTTGTTGATGAAATACGATCTCTTTCATAAATTTACAAACATAATAACCACAGTCCTTTCCGTTTGTTTGTTTTGGACACTACAGAAACATCGACAACAATAAGTAATTTGTTTTGATATGTGTTTGGATAGTGCAATGTTATTATATATACCCGGATACTTTTCTAGTTTTAGATATTGTAGGCGTGCTCATCATTATGCCTTGGATTCATTCCATGCATTAGACGATATTGATGCACCGCCCTATCATAACAAAATCCTCATTAAAAGATAACATAAATTATATAACTAGATGTTTTGTTTTAAAATGTTGGATCTAGTGTATTAAAAATTAACAAATTCCATTATGCGTGGTCGATTTGTTGGATATCCATGCGTTGAATCTAGAAAATAAATCTTTGGATTATCCAAATTGACTGCAATCAGCATCTGATGCTCCCTAAAAATACAAAAAGGAATAAGTAAAGAAAGAAATGAAAATATAGTTGATATGATTAAATTGTAGAGTTTTACCCCTACATCGTTGGTATTAAAAAGAGTCTGTCATCCATAATTTTTTTTCAAATGATTTGAGCAGGGATGACATTATTGCAGCCTCTTTAACAGAATCTATTTCATCTTTTAAAGATGTGGTGTGAGGACTAACGAGTCCAAATTTTTGTTCATGGGGAAATCCCTTCAATTTTTTTCATATATACGTCTACGACAAATATAAAATGTATTTAGTCAAAATTATCAGAGTATATCAGCTTTTATAAAATCAAATCATGAAAACTTACCTCATGTATACATTTACAACTGAGGCGCCTAGACATTCATACTTGAGGACTTCATTTACATTTTCAGCACTAATGAAATCTGATATCTACTCTCCATACATATCTTTTTCGAAAGAAACTATGTGATTACTGCCATCTTTCAACTTTGTATCCACATGAGCCTGCAATGATATTAACTATGGATATAGAACGGGCGGGTTGAAGGTGCTCTCAGTAGACTGTTTCAATCGGTTGGTTGATCCTTGAGATAGTTTTGAGCTGATATTTCATTTCACCCCACAGTATTTTTCATTCTGTAATAACAGTCATCGGTTCAGACCTTTTTTCATTAAATGTTAAAGGTCCAACTTGAAAAATAAATAAGAAATGAATACCTTTTTGTCGACATGTTTTTTTACAAGAACTGTCAGCCATGCGATGAATGTTCCAACAGCTTGTTCAACCGTATGAATGTCGTCATCTTCATTTGGAATAGGTATCTCGGCACTCGGATCATTATCTACGTTAATTGACACTCTAAGATGATCTTTTGGAAGCTGTCTGTTGTGTAGCATGTCGTTTTTCATATTGAACATCGTAGCCCTTGCTACAAGGCGATATGTGGGAGTTGATAAATATAAATCACAGTCATTTTAACCCTAAGGAATATTAGTACAGGAAATGTATCAGTGTCTATGTAAATCATATTTCATAGAAACAATTATTAAAACATTTATTACCTCATCTAAGTCAGGTTTTTTAGGGGAATGGCTCGCCTCAAAGCTAGTGGGGGGTGGGGAAAGATCGTCACACACGGGTTTTTGTCGAGTTGTTTCTTCTCTTTGACTCCCCCCCCCCATCAATTTTGCTATCATCTCTCTCTGGTATTGTAATTCTTCTTTAAAAATAGATAATTGTTCTTGAAACTTTTCCATTTTTTCATTTTGATCCTCCGCTTGTTTTTGTTTTTGAAAATATGTTCGGGGTGTCACCCCAAAACCCGCACCTATGAAGCGGCCATACTTTTTAGGCTGATTCAAGGCTGTTGAAAGTATGTCTGCATCTGGTGCGGTTATTGTTGATTCTTGTGACTATTTTAGATAGAAAATATATAAAAATAAGTAGTTATTGTAATGTAATAGTGATTTAAAGCAACTCAAATTTATATTATGTCATACTTACACATGTTTCCCACACTTTTTGTGTGTTTCCATCTATCAGTGTCCCCTCTTTATTTACACGAGCCTCCTTCCATAGCACATGGTGTGGGATGGATATGGATTTTGATTTCGATTCATCGATCTGCATATAAACAGAGAAACATGGTTATGGTGTTGTTTTATGTCACATACTAGTAGTAGGGTAGATTTAAAAGACGTACCAATTTTTTCTCAAGTTCAGCGTACCCCATCCTTGCTTTACGGTAAGGGTATGCTGGTTCTGTTGCGCATTTTTTATTTTCAGCACTCAGTAGCTGTTTCATAAATAAAAAACTATCAATCAGAGTGATGAATACAAGCAAACGTCAAACAACGTATTAACCCACACAATGTACCTGAAAAGTATGCTCCCCACGATGGTTTCTAAACACATCCCACGCTCCTTGGGATATCAAGTGTGCGTAAAGAGGAGGTGGGTGCATCTTGATTTTCCCTTCTGCATCTTTAAGATGATATTTCATTAAAATTGTGCAGAAACCTCTATGAATCCTTCCCACAACTCTTAATACATATTCCTTGTGCGATACATCTACTATAAATTCACTCTGCAATGGATGATGAAGAGTAAGTCAATGTTTTCATATTTTATTTTATTTTATTTTAATAAATTAAAAAAATGATATCATAATGTTATCGTAATCTCTTCCCACATTAGTGTCTTCAGCCCGGTGACAACATGGTTCCACAACTGTACATCAATCAGCACATGTTGCCGAGTGACGATTCCAATGTAGATACTAAATATGTCTTTGTTGGGGTTAACATATTGGTCTCGCTTATTCCATCCCACCTCAAATTTGATGCCTTTTGCTTTTTCCTTAAGGATTTTGGCCAACACTGTCAAACTACGACGCTATTGTTTTTTTTTCACTTTCAGGGTTTCATTTCCTACCATTTCCTCAGAAGTAGCATCAATATCTTCCCTCGGAGCGCTAGCATCGGCAATGGGACCAGCAGCAACAGGTTGAGAAACTTGTTGTACCTCAGCACTAGGACCAACAACAACAGGTTGAGAAACCTGTTGTTGCTCTGCACTGGGACCACCAGCATTTGGTTGAGAAACATGTTGTTGCTCTGTAGTGGGACCACCAGCTGCTGCTTGAGAGAACTTTTGTGCCTTGGGATTAGGCACATTGGCAGGTGCAGAAGTCATTATCTGCAGAAGTGGTTTAATATTTAATTTAGATTACATAAAAACAGCAGTGAATATATAATAACATAATGTAACACAATGTATGTTACAATAAACAAATAACCTGATTATTGTACTCTCTTTTTTTTCTTTAAAGGCTGAAGTGATTTGAATCCTCTATCGACTATGTAAATTCCTTCATTGTGGTCTCCTATGACATACAAAACGCCATCTACATTTGGACTACTGTGAAATGATTGTGAAGTACCTATAAAAGGCTCAACCTCCATTGAACTTTCATCTGACCCTTCTGTTGTTTTGATCGATAACAGAACAATTGACCAATTTCGGTTTGCGGGGACTGGAACATAAAATACTTGTACTGCCTGTGATGCCATTATAAGTGGTTCGTCTTTCTCCCCTTCCTTACTAAAATCAACTTTCATGAATCCTAATTCATCGATTTTAATAGTAGTCCTATTATCAACCCACTTGCATTGAAAAATCGGCACTTTGAATTTCGTATAATCCAACTCCCATATTCGTTTGATGATGCCAAAGTATGACATATTCGCATAAATTGGATTTTTGTCCTTAACACTGAAACATGCATCGCCTCAGCCACAAGTGTAACCCCACTATTCTTCATGGTACTATCTTCATCATGTTCATTAGTATAGAATGTATAACTATTAACTGCATAAGCATTGTAAGATAATACGTACACACTTGCTCCTCTGGCTAGCCATTGAAGTCGTTCTGAAATTGAGTCTAGATTTTCATCTAACTGCTTAAAAATATGGTCTCGAAACCATCCTATAAACTGTCGATTATGTGTATCTGATATCCATTTTTCATCCCTAGAAGGATTCAAATGCCTAAGAATTTCTTTGTGGGTTTGAACATATGGGTCAACGTCAAAACTGTTATGCAAAACGTAAAGGTGGGCCTGCTTCTGATCTGTAATATTGATTGTGACAACCTCTCTTCCAGAAATTCCTTCACCCTCAAGCCACTCAGTGTGACGAGATTTAGGTAGGCCAATGATTTCCACACCATACAGGTATTCGGTACAAAATTCAACGGCTTCCTTAACAATATATTGCTCCGCAATACAACCCTCTGGCCGACTTCGGTTTTTGATATACCCTTTCAAAATCTTCATATACCGTTCAATGGAGTACACCCATCTATAATGTATAGGACCACATAGTCGAATATCTCTCACCAAATGAACCATCAAATGAACCATCATATCGAAAAATGTTGGTGGGAAGAACATTTCCAATTCACATAATATGACGGAAATTTCTCTTTCTATAGTTGGCAATTTCGGTGGGTCTATAACTTTGCTGCATATAGCTTTGAAGAAGAAACAGAGCTTCGTTAATGTATGGCGGACATTCTTGGGCAAAATGCAACATAAAGCTATAGTAATTAGATCTTGCATCAAAATATGGCAGTCATGTGATTTCAGACCCCTTAATTTTAAATCTCCCATTGACACGATGTTCTTGATATTTGATGAATACCCATCTAGAACCTTTACGTCATTCAAGAAGTTGAAAAACTGATATCTCTTATTCCTGGAAAGAGTGTAAGCATCAGGAGGAATAAATGTTCGTTTTTCACCATTCACTGGTGCCAACTCTTCTCGTATTCCCATCTCAACCATGTCCAATCTAGCCTTAATTCCATCCTTTGTTTTGCCGGGTGCATTTATCAACATGCCAATGACACTATCACATACATTTTTTTCAACATGCATAACATCATGAAAATGTCTGACATACAGACAATTCCAGTATGGTAATTCAAAAAAAACTAATCTCTTTTTCCAACCAGTTTTCATAAGGTTTTTCGAAAACGGTTTACCAAAAGTAGTGTCCAAATATTTCACTTTATCAAACAATTGATCACCTATTAGTGGATACGGTGTTGTACGTTACTCTGAACTTCCATCAAATGATGTCTTCCAAGATCGGTACTTATGTCATCGGGGTAGAAATCTGTGATGTCCTAGAAACACGGTTTTCGATGAATTTTTCAACCTAATTGACTATGTACCTTGTTCGCAAACAGGAGACCCTTGAGTTCCTTTAATGCTATATCCTGAAAAATTTCCATAAGAAGGAAAGTCATTTATCATCCTGTACAACATGGCTTTCAAAGTGAACTGTTCATTTTTGTAAGCATCATACATCGTAACACCTAAATCCCACAATATTTTCAAATCCTCGATCAATGGGGCCAAATAAACATCAATATCATTACCCGGTTGTTTTGGTCCTGATATAAGCATAGATAACATGATGTATTTTAGTTTCATGCATAACCACGATGGTAAATTATAATTTAACAACATAACCGGACATGTACTGTGACTGCTGCTTTGAAAACCAAAAGGATTCACCCCATCTGTAGATAACCCCAAACAAGGGTTTCTCGGCTCGTTCCCAAATTCAGGATACTCGTGATCAATTCTCTTCCACTAAGGAGAGTCTGCAGGGTGAAGTAGTTTTCCATCTTTAATTCTTGTATCTGCATGCCATGTCAATTGTCTTGTAGTCTCCTCACTTCCATATAGGCGTCTAAACCTAGGAATGATTGGAAAGTACCATACAACTTTCGTAGGACTAGAATCATATTTCTTGTATCGGGAAGCACCACACTTTGGGCATTCTTTAAGTGATTTGTGGTCCTTGCGAAACAATATACAGTCATTCTGTCAAGCATGTATTCTTTCAGAGATCATACCCATCGATCGTAGCATTCGTTTGGCATCATATGTTCGGCTTGGGAGTTCATTATCTTCTGGGAGCATGCCATTCAGGAGAGCAAGTAGTTCCGTAAAACTGGCGTCACTCCACTCGTTGCCTGCTTTCAAATTATACAGCTTCAATACGGATGAGAATGCTGTATATTTAGTGCAACCAGCATACAATGACATTTTTGCACAACTCTTTAACTTCTCAAACAATTTTGGGCAATCACGAAGTTCATCTTCAACTGTCCTTGTCATTTCCTCAATACGATCTTCATCATCATTCACATCTGTAATCACACCCTCCATACGATCCTGTTCACTGTTCAGGCTTTTAATCATATCAGATGATCTATAAAATTTCGTGTTCTATGAGTCACTACCTACATTGGTTTTTTCCCCGTGTTTATTCAACATGTATAACTTCGATCTATTCCGTGATAGATCAGGTGTTCTTCCAACTCCTCTGGACTAATTTTTCTTGAATAACAACAGCGTAAACACGAAAAAAGGATTTGAGAAGGGTCACATGCATGATCTTCTGCAAACTTGATAAACTCTTTCACGCCATCTTCATACTCTTTTGTCAACCGATTTACATTCATCCATTCTTTATTCTTATTCATCGTCTTTATGGGTTCGATCTCGAGAACTTTCCTAATATTATTTTTTAATTAATCAGGTAGCATTTTTTGGGTTTTATAAAAACAAATCATGGTACAAATGCCTTTAAACACATGTGAAATTCATATACATGGTGTGTCCAGTAGGGTGAACATCGTGTATGTATAATATACCTGATTTAATCTGACATATATCAAATTTATTCCAAGTTAGTCTTACAAAGACTGAATGATGCCTTAGAAAATACATGACATGCGAACAAGAGGAAACTAATGAGTAACAGGAGAAAATAGTAATAAATATGATGCTATCTCAAGGTACCCAAGGTGATGATAAGATGTTGGTCAAGATCAACTATGGGTTGGGAGTAAACTAATATTTAATTGAAAAAAACTACTAAAAACTGATCCAGAAAAGGATGAAATATCATATTCATCAAGTCCCTTAATACAACCAATGCATTAGTTAAACCAAAAATCATCACTAAAAAATCATACAGGCCATAACTCCTCCTAAAAGTAGTCCATGGTAGGTCCATCGACGTCCAACTCATATAATGGTATCCTAATGTCAAATCTATCTTGGAGAATATCATAGAACCTCGTAGATGGTCAATGTGACTATCAATACGTGGATGAGGATACATATTCATGACTCTCATCAGGTTCAATCTCCAATAGTCCAACAAAATAATAAATACCAATCAACCATCTATTTTGGAGAACTATAAAACCCCATGGTAAAGTACTATGGCATATGAAACCATTATATTATATATCATCAAATTGTAATTAAAACAACTGATGCTCTTTTGGTGTTATTTTAGAAATTGTGATAGAAACTGAATTTTCTCCCAAAACTAACTAGATTATAAAGTTTATATCTTTATTAAGAAGTAAATTTTATACCTCATCAGTGAAAACATCCTAAAAATGTACTACCATTGGGGAAAAAGAATCCTACATCATTCTAGCAACATCTACAATATGCTTGACTATTTGAGCCAGTAGGGTACAGTAAATATATAATTATAACATGCTATTTAAAATGAAATGTGGAAACAGGAAATCATACAGACTCCTGATAAACCCATAATACAAAACATATCACCTAGTATATCTGTCACATATACAAATAAATAAATTAGAAAAAAACATGCTACAAAGCATAAAGGTACCATTAAATACTTACATTGGTCAACTTGTTTTAGAAATTGTTTATCTTCATCTGTGCCTTGTACTTTCACCCATGAATTTGAAGGTGAGTATGCGTACACGATAGTTGAACTTCTTAGAGAAGAGTTTCTGGAAGAGTATAAGAGACATGAAGCAATGAAGATCTTGCTATTCATTGTGGCAATCGGCTTGTGTAACGTGGCCTAAGTTATAATACCTGCAAGTTGTAACTTAGGCTGCATTGCACAAGCCGATTTCCACATTGTTTGTAGCAACCACATTTGCTCCAACACTCTAAAGATCTTCATTGCTTCATGTCTCTTATACTCTTCCAGAAACTCTTCTCTAAGAAGGTCAACTATCGTGTACGCATACTCACCTTCAAATTCATGGGTGCAAGTACAAGGCATGGATGAAGATAAACAATTTCTAAAACAAGTTAACCAATGTAAGTATTTAATGGTACCTTTAAGCTTTGTAGCATGTTTTTTTTCTAATTTATTTATTCGTATATGTGACAAACATACTAGGTGATATGTTTTGTATTATGGGTTCATCTTTGTCTAATCATATAACTATGAGATTATGCTATGTGATGAAAATTAATATGGATCCATCATCATTTCCATTGGGATAATCTTTGGGAATCTATATAACCATAAGATTAAAAACTATTTCCTTTTTATCTCATACATAAATTTTAAACTCGAAGGAGTAGAACTTACCGCCCATGGTAACTCAAAATAAAAAAAATGAAAACAAGGGTTGGTTATCCACAGAAGTCATCACACATAACCTTGGTAGACCTCTCACACAAGTGAACCATCATAACTAACCAATTACCATATACTTCATCTTAGAGTCAAGATATCCCTATGGAACCTATAGGGTATCCAATTTCACATCATTCACAAAAAAACCCACTTGTGTTGCTAAATATCAATAACATCTCTTATTTCGACACTCATCACTAATTATGAATCACATCCCTATACATAATCATAATCACATTAACACCACACTATCTATTATGGAAATCCTTACTGGAATTAGGCTCAAGATATGGTATCATTCCTATCTCACAACTATATTCACTATTTGGTCCTCACACACACAATATATAAATAATATACCAAGGGAATACCATCCATGGAACTCACCTCCCACCTTGAGATCACGAGGAGGAGGAGGATGAGGCAGTGGTGGTGGTCGTGGAAGCGAGGGTGGAGGTGGCGACGGCGGTGGCGGTAGAGGTGGTGGCGGTCGTGGCAGCGAGGGTGGAGGCGACAGAGGTAGAGGCGGTCGCGGTAGCGAGAGCGGGGGCGGAGACGGCGACGGGGGCGTAGAAGGAGGAGGACGAGGAGGACGAGGAGGATGAGGAGGAGGAAGGAGGAAGAAGGATGAGGAAGTAGGAGGATGAGGAGGATGAGGTCGCACGGCGAGGGGTCTGGTTCAGCTTCCACGAGAGCTTGACCGCGTGCAAGTGAGGATGGCCTGTTAGGGTTATTAAATAAAAACTGACAGAACCTTTATCAGCACTCGTTAAAAGCGCTGATAAAGGTATGTTTTATCAGCGCTAAAATAAAAGCACTGATAAAACATTCATTTATCAGCGCTTTTTTAGCACTGATAAAGAGATACCTTTATCAGTGCTTTTATATAGCACTGATAAAGGCATACCCCGTTATCAGTGCTTTTTGTTTAGCGCTGATAAAGGGCAGAGCTTCCCTATCCCTGTTTTGTTGTAATGTTAGTTCAATTAATGTGGACCCAGATAATGATATCATGTTAAAAACCCGACAATAATTATTCGTATCATGATCCTAGCATGTCGCTGCCATGATGCATGTATAACTTTCTACCTTCTAACCGAGCCCTATGACTCATCCAGTGTCTCATCCATTCCACATTGGTATTCTTGGTCCAATATAACACCTCACTCATTCAAGAGTGCCTAATCCCAAAATTGGACATCCTATAGAGATTCAAGTTTCAACTGATTTTGCTCTTTCTAGGTATACACTTGATAGACCCCTAAAGTACCATCATCCTATCTCTAATTCTAACTATTATATTCATCCCAAGATATTCTCTCATACTATTTTTTGATGCCTCATCCTAAGCTACCTGAACGACACCTGTATGGGGTGCATCACATGACCTTAGGCATTCCTCCATATACACCATAGGTTTTCAACTAGTTTTGAGGGACTAACATAGTCATGTGGAGACTATGCACTCCAAAATAAGTCCCATGGGTCATTCCCAATTATACTAAAAATTTGGCATGACACATCTATATAGTGCACATCCTACCAAACTATAGATATGAAAATGGGAGCCCCACTTCACCCCATAGTCTCGAATATAAAATCAAAAAATATATATAATGCATCAACCTAAAATAGATTAGTATAAGCATATAAAATAAAACAATCATCATATACAACAAATTAAACATTGGCCAGTACATTCCAAATAGTGATTAAACGATAAATACAATAGCCTCTATTCCAACTAACGTATTATCTTATCATAACCATGGCCTCTATGACCATTTGACCTATACCATGAGCCTAACTTTATGTGGTACCTATTTCCTGAGATAAAATAGGATATTCTACCCATGTACACTGGAACCCACACCTTGTGTCCATATAAGGGGTGAGTCCAATAACTGAGTAGGTATCCCTAGTGCCTCAACCAAACTGAGTATTATTGTAATCAAGTGGATATGCAAGAAAAAAATATATATAGGGTATTGTCATGTACATGCAGCACAACCACTTATAAAGATAATAATAATACACATACAAGTATACCAACTTTGGAACCATGTCATGATGTACCTCATACTACAACCTGTATAATACCTACTTTTGTTCCAAGCCAAAATATGTGTCATACCATAACCCATACACTACCTTCCTCATTAATATACTAGATGGAATATCTATTAAGAACTTGGTAATGCATATACCCTATAACTGAAACATATCACTCGGGTCACGGACTCATAAAGTTCCCCAACACATCCCTATATACTCAGGGATGTCCATCAAGTTACCATAACCCATCCCATTGGACTCTAGGGAGGTCAACCATACACACTGGCCCATACCTGTGGGTTATAGGTACGATAATCAATTGCACCAGCCTATCCCAAGGGTTATTAAGAGGCCCCAATAGTCAAGTACTTTGAACCATCACTATGCAGTCATGGAGGTCTATCAATTCACCCTGACCCATCCCCACAGACACTAGGAAGGTCAATCATGCACACCGTACCATCCCCACAGGATTTAGAAAGGCCACAAATAATCATATTGGACCATCCCCACAGTTTCTATGCAGTCCATCTCCAACTACCCAACCCATCCATGAAATCTCAAGGAGTTCACATTAATCATAAGGTTAAGACACATAGATAAATCAAATAGGGCATGCATACCTTCTTAAAAATCACCACCTCACCATCAAGGCACCAGTCCCTCATGTCCTAGTCATGCACAAAAGCATCTACCCAAGGTCCCATGGACCTATTACACCTCCAAGAGTCGGTTACCTCACCGAGATAAACCTACTATTTTGATACCATGAGAAAACAACATTAGTAAAATCACACACAAAATAAAGCAGTTATACTTATGAGGCACACAAAAATAAAATCACCAATTAACCAAGAGACTCAAAAAAAGGTTAGGGCCCCCTACCTCAAATTATATTTTGATAACTCATCTGAAAACCATATCGACTTCCATCATGTCCAAGAACCTCTATATTAATATTCAAAATCATCAAATTAATTAATTAAAATAATTTAAACCAAAACCTCAATTGGAATAATAGGTTCCAAAATCACAGGGTAGTCCAATGATGACAGAATCATGAGAAACCGAGTACATTCTACTCCCAATGCACCGCTAATCCTACTCCTAGAAAAATCCCAAAATTATAAACCCATATCGAGGGATAATTGAACCAAATTCATTGAAAACCATTTAGAAACTCATCAATAAACATACATTATGATGAATGATGTGTGATGGACTGATTTCAACCTCTCATGATGCCCACAAAAATATACAAACAAAATCCCCATGAAGTGCTATTATTTCACCATGCTCCATAGAAATCATTCCTCTAAAACCGTAGTCAGCTAAATGAAAATTATCAATAGATAAGGAGGTGAAATAGGAGTATAGGGGGAGATATTGCCTCAAAATCAACAAAACTTCCACCAAAACCACCCCCACATCATGGGGAAGAAAGAGTAAAGGGAGGGATAAGATAGCCAAAATGGAATCCTACTGTTACCCAAACCCCCTAAAACGTGATAATCCCTAGACCAAGAAAAGACCAAAATTCCTCTGATTAAAAAAAACACACCCAAGTCCCCATTGCAAAGTTGGTGGGTACCATCGACTAGCTGGTGGCTCTACAGAATAGCCAATACTGAACCACCTGCTAGCCGGTGTCCCCAGTAGAGATTTTGGGATACTATCTAGCCCACCGACTGGCTTATATACTTTCAATGGATTATTAATGGCCTAATGGGAAGCCTAGACTCCTAAAACACCTTCTGGACCTCCTCATGATCCCTTTTGGAACCCATATGAGCTTCATTCTAGGTCCAAACCCACCCCTAGGTATGTTCAAAGGCTCAAAATTTAATATTGAAGCTCATCTCTCAAAATAAGACATCCATCAACCAAAAAATTCAAATTACCTATGGAATTTATAACCCATAACAATGTGTTTTGATACATTTTGGTACCAAGGATAATCCTTAAACCTCTCATTTCCAATATTTCCTTCAAGAGGTGATTAAGCTCTCGACATAAGCGATATCTTATCCTTGATTTTTTTTCTTTTATATCTTATTCATATACCTCTTCTAAAATATGATTTATCTCTTTAATAACATGTTTTTAAAATAATTAATCTTATATAAATGTGATATTATCATTTTGAAATAATATTTTCTTACTCATTCAATCGTTATAACATGGTCTTATTTGAGTCGATTTTAGAACCTATATGAATGATTTTATAATGTTTGTTCAGTAAATGATTAAGGAATTTCAGATACTGGTAATATTATGTAAAATTAATAAATTTAGTATGTTTTAATTATCCTAGAATGGTTATATACATACTTTTATTCACTAATGAAGTCAATTATTTTTTTGAATTCAAATTTTATAAAGAAATGATATTTTTATGCTTTCTGTAAAAATCATCGCCATATGTTCCATGAAATGAACATGGTAATCCATAAATATATCAAATAAATTCTCTAAAACTTAATGAAAAATCTGTAGATAATGAAACCATGACTAAGGTGAAAATATCAAAACTAGTTAATTGGAACATGTGTGCAAAATTAAATGGTTAACAAAAAATATTGGTTTTAACATAGAATTATTACTAAGTGGGTAATGATAAATTATAATTGAATGGTGTATATTTATATAAATATAAATATTATTATAATATAGATTTATAATCTATCTAAATTTATAATACCGTATCTTATAGCATGTACAACCAAGTGAAAGTCTGAGGTAAGGGTTTATTGGTCTCAATTCCAATTCCTTAAGAAATATTTCATTTTGAGCACCATGTTTTGGTATTCTTCTGATTCAATACCCTATGGAATTATTATACTATGTTTTTCATGGAATTAATGGGATTTTAAAATCCAAATCAAATTCTTTCTTGAATGGATTTATATTCATGTTTTACCATAAGTGTTTATTTGTCTCAATTTTATTTACTTGAGACATATTTCAAGTTATGAACCTATTTTATTTTATATGTTGAATATTTCAAATATTTGAGATATTATAGAATTTTTAACTATTTAATCATGATATTTAATGTTGCATTTTATGATCTCTATTTCAATAGTTTTTTACTCAAATTATATTAAAGTTTTGAGGGTTTTTCTTCTCATTTTCAGTTCATTGAGACATAGTTTATGTTATGCACCTATTTTCATTTATGTGGTGTATATATTTCAGAGTTTATATATCATATCATTAATCAATTTATAATCATGGTATTTTAATTTCCTACTCAAGTTATTTATTTTAATAGTTTTTTTATTTTAAAATTATTATGGGGTTTTATTTAAAATCATTGCTTTAAAAGTTTTAAAATATTATACAAAACTATTTCTCTTCCATATACATATTATTTATAATAATTAAGAAATATTATTTTCTATATTTGAATTATTTTTAAAAGTCATTTTAAACTATCATAGAATTTCTTTACAAAGTTTTAAAAGGAATCTTCTTAATATTTTTCATGTTGGTCACTTTTGAATTTCTTTACAAAAGTGAGAAAAGAATTCTTTTTAAATGTTTACCACTAGACTATATTTTCTGGACATCATGAATATTCTTCATTATAAATATTTCTTTTGAAGTTTACATGATTTTTCAAATAAAATTCTATTTCCATTTTCTGTGATTTTTTTTAAATTAGCAAAAGAAAATGATATTTCTTCTTGTTTTTCAAAGAAAATTTATAATGCTTTTATAAAAGTATTTTTCATCTATACCAACATACATTGATGATTATTATGATTCACCAGGTATATTCTTTAATGATTCCATCCAAATTATTTTTCTGTATGGATTATGATGATGTTTTAAAGAAATTATCATGAAATTCATTTCTTTCCCATGGGTTAATTAAGATATGAAGTAATGATTAATGTTATTATGTTCTTATGGAATAAAAATATATGGTTTATCATTGTGTGATGGGTGGGTCTATTATAGTCCTAAAATTTATTGGTTAAATTTATATATTTCTTGAGTTCAAATGTGTAGATGGGTGGTTATCCCAGGCCTAAGGGTATATAGGTGGTTAACCTGAGCCCAAAAAGGTACACGGGTGGTTAACCCAAGCCTACTATACTTTAGGAAGGAGGTTATCCTATCCCATTTTGTGATAAATTTCTTGTTGGTTTACCTTTAAATGTGTTATGATTCCTATTATTATGTTTATTCCAAACCCTTATGTCATATCTCAATCCCTATGTTATCATGGCTAAATATTATTGACTTATGACTCATGTTTACTCACTCTTATGACTCATGTATTATGTTATTCCAAAGAATTAATCGATGAATCGTGATTTATGATTTTTCCCATATTGGGTATGAATTTAAAATTTTCTGATCATGTACCATTATTATGTTCCCATACCCATATTCTCATATTATGTTCGCTTATAATCTTTTATTTTTATCACCCATGTTTATCCTTATTTAGCATCTTAGATCACCACTTTATTATGTTTCCATTCTATAGTATATGAATAAGTATGTTAATTATTATATGAATATAAAGGGTGTCTAATGTAAAGATTATTGATTTTAAATGTTGAAGATATTGAAAAAAATAAGTTAGTTATGTAGCTAATCACCAAAGACACTAAACCATTAGGTTTAGTGGTGTAAATTATTATGATATGTATTGAATATTCATATAAAATAATGTAATATGTATGTATGTTATGAATGGGATTCCTCATAATATATGAGAAAATAATATGTTTCTATCTAGGTAAAATCATAAACTCCTTTATTTTATCTCAATCATGGGACTATATTTCATACAATTTATACAATAGGATAAATATTTTCTCGATTAAACTCAACTAATGAAATGATCAGAAACATACCCATCCACCCCTTGATTAGCTTAGCCTAAAGGATTGTGTACTAAAGGTATCAATGTTTGAAGGTTCTCATACTAGTTATCATGTCTAACCTCATATATAGGGGAATCCAAATGTGAAACATGAACACTTAATATACCAAATATATAGTGTATGACACTCCATGTGGTATACTTTGTGGGGAATATAGTATATAAAATTCATTTTTCATCTCATAAGTATATTCTATATCTTAATAAAAAATACTATGCAAGTTATCCTTAACATTTTTTCAAAACCTATATTACTCCATGATGAACATTAGTTAGGGATAACTAAAGGTTATACTTTTAAAGGTTAATTATCACTTAACTTTATGTGTATATGCATCCAATATGAAATAATGATAAATTAAATGTTTCATTTAAATAACATGATATATTACATATTATTAAACACTTTTAATAATACTTAACAAAACCATACATAACTTCCAATTTCATATATCATATAAAAGACTACCAGAATACCTTTTGTTTTCTACATTTTTAAGGGTTTGTTAAACTAATTACATCTTGATGTAATTGACTTCATATCTCAATGTGACCATATTATAAAACTTACCCACTAAACTTATTTAATGGGTAACATATATTAATAAATTCAATTTGAATAATAGTGAGATTAGAATTAATATTATTGATTTTAAACTTTTAAACAATTATTCAAACTCTTATACTTCATAACATCCAATTTTACAATGTTAATTACTAATTTCTTCCACTTAGAACTATTTCTAATTTCAGTGTAATTATCTTGGAGTCTTTCCATTAAAAATTTTCCTTGATATTGGTTTTGGAAACTAATATTTACATTAATTATATCCCTACCAACATACCCTAAACTCATTTAGGATATAGTGTAACTCACTTTTAATTTTTACTGATATTATTATTTATTTATTATACATTGAATGTTTATAAGTTCAAAAATATTCCCACTAGTCTCTAAAAAACTATATTCTCTTCAGAATATCTTGATAAAAAACACAAACACTTTTTTTGTTTATAAAATAATAATTATTTCATTTAGTGGGAATAGTTAACAAATAAAATATTATATATTTGTATCAATATTATAAATAAAAAAATTATTCTTTAAAATATTTCATCGATAGGTGGTGTGGACTCCTTCCATCATAATTTCAAAAATATCTTGGATAAAACATTTTTACCCCATCTAAAAAAAATCCCCCTTATCCCATTTTCAATCCATGTTATAAAACTAGATCAAATCATAATCATTTGTATCAAAAACATCATCTTGTTTATTAATAAAAATCAATTTTTTTATATTAACACCTCTTATCATATAATAGGAAAAAAGATGATAGTACATTATCTTTTTTATTGATCATTTATATATTTAAAGTAATGCCATACATAAAAATTCTTGATGTAACAACCACTTATCCATCACTTGAATGCATACTTTAATCTTTATCAATCAACTGTTCATCAATTTTGAACTCCATTATATTCATAACACTTGTAATACATGAATTTGGTGTCATATACCCTTCACAATATAAGAATTTATTTTTTATAACATTATACCTGGTGTAGACTCTCTATAGGGTTTATTTCTCCCCTTTTGGTATTTTGAATAGTTTTTCCTCCAGTGACCAAGATTTATACAATGGAAGCAATATCCCTCCTTCCTGAAACCTCCCTTAGGTTTCAAAAATTTGACTAGATCTTGGAATACCCACTATTTCACCTTATAATAGAAATTTTTTCTTCCAGATTGAATTGTTACCCTCTTTTACTATCAATATAGTATTTAATCCAAGACCTCCCATGTCCTGCTCAGTTATCTTCAATATATTTTGGATATAAAGTAAACTTTTATTGAACACATTCATATCATAATTCAGAATGTTGGAACCTTTATGAAAATAATTTCAAAATGAAACTTATAGCCAGATCAAGTCTTAAAAGTGAACACATCCTCTATAAGTCAATAAAGTACCCCAAAAATATTAAGAACATGAGTTTAGATTGAAGTTCCCTTAGAAATATTATAACTAAAAAATTTGTAAATACTTCATACCTCTCATGGATAGCTTGTTTTTAATAGATCCTCTTCAAGTTATTTATCATCTTGAATATGCATATATTCTCATGTTACTTTTCTAAATTAGGATCCATGGACACTAACATGAGAGTGGATAAATCCAATGAATCTTTTTTATGTTTATTGTAAGAATCTAGATCTGTTTGTTGAATAATTTCACCTTTTGGATACTCATAATGGGGTTACTCTAACAAATATAATTTTTCTTCTTTCTTAAGAAAAATTCTTAGTTTATATATCGATATAGAAAGTTTATTCCATTAATCTTATCTTTATATAGGATGATCTTAAAGTCATGTTTGATGATGATTCCATTTATCTATAATAAATCCTTTTATTAGATGAGTATCCAGATTTACAATCATTTAATATAGAATGTTATTAACTTTGATCCCATTAAAATGATAACCACTTTAAACTTGACATCATATCAATTAATATTCCATGATCTATATTTAATCATGGATCATATCATCTAGATCACAACATAAGTGTGGCTCTATATGGTTGAAAATAATGTCAAACATATTATACATGACTCTTGGATAGTTGAGTGGATAAATCCTTATCTTAATCCATCATATAGATTCACTAAACACTATTCCTCTAGTATCCTAATTGTTCGATTTTCCTGACTAATTGAAATTTAAATATTACCTCATATGTCAGCTCCTAAGGGTTAGGATCGCCTATAGTTTTCTTCCCTTACACAAGATATTTCATAGGCACTTAATGGTTAGGTTCACCTATACTTATTAATCGAGGTATTGACACGTGTTTTCTTTGGACAGAGTCTAACACTTGATGTTTTAATGGATTTTATTAATATCTCATCATCTTATCACATGTATTCCCTTTTCATATATGAATTTTTCTAAATATTTAGTTTTAAATCCAAATTTCTTCCACTAAATCATTATATTCCAAAAAAATTGACGTGTAACTCTTTACACAACTCATAACTCGTGTTACTAACCAAAATTAAAAGTTAACTTATATTTACACAAATCAAAATTCATCTAATGTATATGGTACAAAAAACCATTTCATGAAATTTCTTAGAATTATATAAAATTGGTGGTCCCCATAAGTATAATCATAGAGTAACTGGTAACCAACCTACACTTTTCTTTACAGATCATAAGCTCTAATTCTAGTGAGTAGTATAACCCAAATTCCATAAACCCATGATTATTTACTCAAGATATACCTCAATTACATCACAAATTCTAACACCTAATATGTATAAACTATAATTAACTTCTTAATTAAAACACATAACTCAATACAAGGAAATGGAATGGTACAAGAACCTAGGATGTAGCTTCTTAAATGCATGAAAATTTGACACTTTAAATTAAATCATACATTCATTCACAATATAAAATTTATATCTATGTATAAATCAAGGAATAACACTAAATAAATGAACAATTCATAAATTTTGATGTGAGATCTATATTTATGAAAAATTCAAAAATAAATTAATTATAACCACTTTATAATTTTGTTATGCATTATGGACATTCCATAATTATATAAATATAAAATCTTTATATTTATTTATAATATGAGAACTTTCAATTTATCCTTAATATATATATTCTAAATATATGATATTTAATTGAAACATCAACATTTTATATTTGGTATCTATTATGTAAAAATTTTACATAATCAAAACAACATACATTAAATATTATTTAAATATTAATCATATTAATTTATCAAAACTCATTTTAATACGGTTTAAATAATTTCTCAAATAAGGCATTTTAATTTGAACATTTTAATTTAATAATTATGAACAAATCATTATTCAATATACAATCCTTTATATTATTCCTTATTCTTTTAATTTATGAACATTTTATAAATTACCTTATAATTTCTAATAAACACTTTATATCCAAATTATATGTCATTCCATAAAAAATAAAAGGTATTTTCACATTAATAATTAATATTATGGATATTTATTTATAAAATATTTCATAAACATTTAATAATTAATTATAAAAACTTTATTATTAATTAATTTATCAACACTTTATTATTAATTAATTTATAAACACTTTATAATTTAAATTAATATCCCAAAATACATGTTTCATAAAATTTATAAAAATTTTATAAATCATATAATTCAATTCCTAATTAAAAATTTAGAAAATTTTATTTTTTTCTATATATGGTATTTAATGATATAAACTATATCATAGGAAGTGATTTAATTTAAAACTGATAGCACACTATATGATTGACATGTTTCAACCTATAATAGATAATATCAGAACCATATATCATATTAAATGACATAATCCTTATCATAAGACATGAAAACATATAAAACATATACCATGCATTATGATGGGAGATTACAGTGGCTTGAGATATTTCCTTTGACACCTAGGAGTCATATTTTATAACAAGGATTGACATCATTATTATGATAAGATGCACTATTTTTTACCATATTAACAGTTCATATCCACACTATTGTCAAAAAAATCTCCATATCATATGTTATGATATAAAAAAAACTTAAGGACTACACTAAATCACCTGTTATGCTATTGTATATTTTTTAAGATAAACCTATCAAAAATTATGATATCTCATATCATAAAGCTAGCCACAATACAAAATCAATATCATATTTAATTATATGCAATATGATATCTATTTTCTTCAATTTAAAACATGGTATCACAACTCATTTAAAGCATGTAATAGTTTTGATATCACCAATGGGTTTATTAAGATGGAATAAAACTTATTCAAGTAGAGAAAAACAAAAAAAATATCCTCAAACCAAGATTTATATGCTATAAAACTGAATGTATAAACTAAAATAAAGAACACATATGTACCTTAAATAAATGTTTATTGGATCTCCTTTATTTAGTCATATTGTCTAATGAATATCCCTAAGAAATAGAAAAATGACTGCTTCCTCCAGGGTATATCCATAGGCTAATAAATCACCCAAAATTTGGGTGGGATCCACCTTATGACCATGATATGCTAATATCTCTTAATGGTAATGGAAAAAATAAGAAGAGGTATTTGGGGGAAAAATTAATCACACACCTCAACTCAATGGATTCAGCCATTTTATATAGGATTTAGGGATACTTTTACGCTTTTCATGCATTTACTCAGTGTTACATAATTTTAGAGTAATGAAACTGTTAAAAAAACTTTATAAAATTTCAATCAATGTATATATATATATATCATATAAATTCATTTTATTGATTCTCCCACACATTTAATCATATGAAACATTCATTATAATGATATCCAATGTAGAATAGATCCAAACATTAACACTTAATGTTAAACTACCTTGATCAATTTTAGATTATTATTAACATATATCACAACCCTTGTGATATATGCATGTCATATAATATAATATACCTTAAAGTAGTGTTATGATAGCTTTATATCACAAAAAATGGTATCCTTTACCATGGAATATGATATGTCTTGGTTTTACTTATGTCATACACTATAACATACAAATATCATCCTATATAATATAGAAAAAAATAAATCATATGTATATAAGGATTTAGGGAATATATCCATTAAATTGATCTCTTTTATTCATACGCTATGGTAGAATAGTATTTATAACCATGAATATTGAAAGTGAGAATAATTTATAAAGGATAAATAACCCCATATTTTATTTTTCTAAGGGAACCAATAACATTATAGGGTCATAAAGTGGAATAGTGTATATAATTATGACACCCATACTGTCACTAGTATATATATAATTTATTATTTATTTATTTATTTATTTGAGTTTAATGTGGTTTTGGTCAAAAATCATGAAATTTAATGAGGTTTTCTAGAATTCACGGTTAATTTGCATAGCCAAAGGGACTATATAAGGTGATCATGAAAATTGAAAATTAAAATTTTGTGGATTTTACATGTTCTAGTACATGTTATTTAATCCCATGTATTTGTGTAATTTATCTAATTAAATTTTTATTATTTTTATCATTTTAAATTTTAATCCATTAATTTCTCTCCAATTTTCCCTTTTTTTTACTTTGGATTCTTCTATGAGATTCTGTGTCCAATTAAACCCTCTTCCCTTATACTCCATAATTGTTTATCCTTCAATTCCTAATGATTTATACTCAAAAAACTAGGTAATTGTTCTATATTTTCTAATATTTTCTTTATTGTTCTTTTTTGAGTTTTCACTTACCCTAACCATCCATAGATAAATCTAAGATTGATATGTTTCTATAATTTAGGGGGTTTGTGTATTTTGTGTGAAAATTTTTTATCTAGACCTAATCTACCTATAATTTAAGAAGGTGTATCAAATATATGGGTCTGAGGTAAGAGATTATATACCCTTCTATCTATTTAATGAAACTGTGAATTCTTGGGTATTTTAAATTTGTTTTATATACAAAAAAATATAATTTATGATGTCTATGATTAATTTACGAGTGGATTTTTAGTGTGTGTTGATATTTTACATATAGTGTAAAAGGGTTTTTATAAATCATATATATTATTCTACTATAAATATGTTTTTGGTATATAATATGTTTAATAAACTATTTATGTTATTTTATTATAGTCTAAGTGAACTAAAATTCATGTTTTAATTTTTGATTATTTTATAAAGATTAATTTTATGGTTTTCAATTTTATTTTTGTTTATAAAATAATGTTTTTATTATATTTGAGTGATTATTATGATTTATATCTTCTTTATGTATGAACCTACATTTTGTTTATATAATTTTGGAATTTTAATATATATATTGATATATATATATAGTAATTAAAATGGATTCTTTTTCTTTAGAGGTTGTACGAGTGATGAGGTGTGAGATTTTATAAATTTTTTATTTTATATCTTCATTGTTTGATGATTATTTTCTTTGACGGTGATTTCTTTATTTAGTTTGGATTTATAAAACTTCATTGGAAACCTTGAGTAGCTTGGAAACCTTGAGTAGCTAAGTGGGAATTTAATGGATGAGTGTTACACTGGTTATGATTATACTTTATCTAGTATCACTTATTTATATTCTCACTCTGATTTGGTGGGTTTCCACCCGGTGAGAATAGTGAGATAAATTTGGTTGTTTATATAGTCATGATCACATTTGAGGCTAGAAAATGGTTCCTTCCAATCTAAGTCTAATATTTTATCCTTATGTACTAGCGTGTTGTCCTAGTATTATTGAGATATGATGGTTGATTGTTCTTATAATTCATGACTGTTTCTCGTATAATGGTTTATTACTATCTTTTTATTTTATAATCCTTTCTTTTTATTTATAATGAAAGGTATTTTTTATCTTTAAATAATAAATAGTGTTTTACAAGCTAACTCTTTATAATTATCTATTTAGTTATTTGTTTATATGTTGTTTTATTTATTCTTTATTCTTTATATTATTTTCCAAAAAGTTCTATTTGTTTTAAAGGAAAATAATGAAATATTATTTTTTTACTTTATCAAATAAATTTAATAAATAATATTTTCATTGAGTATTTTGAAACTAGAATCGATGGTTTGTCTTATAAATTAAATTTTATAGAATCATTAATGGTATCCTACTAGGATTTTTATCACACCATACGTGCACACTTTGGGGTGTGTTGCTTTGATTATCCTTGATATGGGAAAAAGGAAATATCACTTGTCATTTAATAGTGTTCTATAGGTATTATTTTTTATCTATCATAGGAATGACATGTGGTAGATGACTATGGGTAATATAGAGATGGTACCTATTATTTGGGAATATTTTGGGGTTTTATATTTAGGTGTATATAGTAAGGTATTTGTTGGTCATTAGTTTATATTTTTCATTTATTTTCATATTGATTCTTGTGTACTTAAATTGATTGTGTTTTTTTATATTATGGTAATGTTTACTTATTGTTATGTTTATAACTTTTATTTGGTCCAATGTTTTGGTTTTAGTTTAATATTTTTTGGTTGTGTTTCATTTTAATAATTTTATTTTAAGTGTCATGTAATATCCAATGTATGGATATTTCATTTTTTATTTCTTATAGAAATCCAATAGTTAATTTATTGATTTATGTGAGGTAGGAATTTTTCCCAACAATACATGGTTGATACCATCAAAACATGTGACAATCTATGGTGATCGGAAATAAACTTTAATCCTTGTGGTAAATAAACTCTGGTATCAATATAGGATGACCTAAGATTTTTTTTTATAAAATATATCTCTCCCAAAATATTAAAAATAGTGTAAGCACATAATTGACAAAAAAATCCTATAGGAAACCTTTGGTTTCAATGGATTATAATAAATTAAATTTTTCAAATACTTCAAGTATTTTCATATATATATTACTTTCAATATATCCATTTAATTAAGTTTTAACAACATCTATAATATGTACTTCATCTTTTTTGGATACTATAAATGCAACACCCAGATATTTTTTGATTTTTTTTTTGAATTAATTTAATCTCTTTGATATTTTTCATTTCACACCACACTGAAAATAGTTTATTTTATAGAACTATGTTTGGATTGTTTTATATGAAACAAAAATTTAATCATGCACTAAATGAAACATAAATTTTATCTTTCTCTACACGGAACACTGAGGTTGGCTTAGGTTACACGCAAGACTGACTTTCCTCGATGGCTTATATAACACACAAAATCGAGTATTACCGAACAATAATTCATTAATAAAATATTATTATAGGATATGACAAAACCGTTAAATTTAAGATTATAGGATTAATTAACTTGTGCATATATATAGTTGAATTCATTAACTTCTTATTAATTAGAAAAGAGTATAGAAATCAAATGAACATAAAGGGTCTGGTTTTATAAAAGTCTTTTTTTATGTCAAAAGAAGGATTTATACTAACAATTTAAATTAATAGTGAATGTTATTAAATAAATTTATATTTTATATATTCAAAAAAAATTATAATCATACAATACATTTTATGTATATAAGATAAGAACTAACCCAATTTTATGCTTAAAACCTATATTTTTATAAAGGTAGTTTTACCACCTTTTAACAGAGAACCCATTTTCAATAAAAAAAAATTAACATTTATAGATTTAATATATAAAAATAAACTTCATATTTTAAATATAACCATAAAAATTAGCTTAGGATAATTTTTTGTATTTTTCTGTAAGGTTTCATTTTTTAATAAATAGTTAAAAGTACTGAATTTTAATTCAAAACAGCTTTTTCATCTAATTAATTAGTAAGATTAAATTATATTTTAAATTATTTGTAAAGTTTAATTAGATAATAATTTAATAGATTAATCAAATTTAGGTCATCGTAATCAATTTCACTTTGAAATTTTCTATAAAAACTTAGCAAACTTTTGGATGTTTTAACTTTAAAAACTTGCAGTGTTGTCCCGTCAGCAGGATTATTTTTTAAATTAATTTCTGCCACTTTGTGATTTAAATTTTGAAAAATGGATTAAATATTTAGAATAATTATTTTTTAAATTAATTTTTTCCACTTTGTGATTTTAATTTTGAAAAATGGATTAAATATTTAGAATAATAATAATTTATAATTTATAATAATTTAAACTTTGTTTTTTAACCAAAATATTAGTCAAAGTGATTAAAATTAATTGCAACGATTAAGAGAAAAATTAAGTTAACAAAGTACTAAACCTTAAATTTAAGACACAGAATGACATAAAAACTTTTCCAACACCCATTTTATGGAAATTATTCTACCCTGAACCTTAAATTATTTATTTTTGTTTGTTTTTTATTACTTTTTTTAGATAAAAACATTTTCACACCAAACTTGTTTTCAAAAATGTCAAGTGTGTCTTTTCCATTCCCTATAAAAGGACACCACATATCCCTCTTCTTTACACCTCTCAAACCACTTATGATCAGAAAATATCTTCCCAATAAACTTAAAAAAAATACCTCCATTCTTCCTATAATCCTATCCTTGGGTATAAATCAATCCATTGAAGCCTTTTGGCACAATCCAAAAGGAGTTACCTGATTAATAGTTAACAACTACTCTCAAGATCCTTTATTTTATTTTTATTCCCCACCCCTCCACTCTATTTATTCCATGATTGTATAATAAAATCAGTATATTCAATATAATTTAATGTTTTTATACTAATATTTCAACCAAAACTTACACACACTTCCATCTAATGGGTAACGAACACACTGTTTACGTGTACAGAAAACTACCACCTCACAAAATGATGATTATTCATTTTTCCTTTACCGCCTATCATAGTGGACATTATAATGGAAAATATATTTATATATGATATATATTATATTTATAATGAATTTAATCTTATTTAATTCTTTAAAAACACATATCTTTATACTTTCTATATTTTGTAAATATTATAATTTCATTTGAGGAAGTGTGGACTACATCCCCCTCAAAGTGATGTCATGATATAAGTATAAGGAACAAAGATATAACTAATTAAGACACATGTGAAAAACAAAGATAATTTTACCTGAAGCATAACCTTAACATGGAATTGTTAACAAGAGAATAATATAAAGTCATAAAAAAATCATATATGGTATTATAAATAATAATATGGTTCTATGATATATTTATAATAAAATTATATTTATTATACGGGAAATTTTAATGAGTGCGATGAGATTCAAGACACATGATAAGGGGATTTCATCTCACTTTTTTTATTGAGATACATGCTTTATTCACCACCCATTCCTTTTGTGTGGTGTGTATAATTCTCATGGATGTATTATACTATTATTATAATTAGATTTCTGGGTATTTACATATCCATTTTATGACATTTCTTTCATGGGGTTTATGTTTCAAAAGTTACCAAATCGGTAAAGTAATTTTGTCTCAATTTTCCCTCTTTGAGACACATGTCATGCTATGTGACTATATTTTTCCATGAGGTGTATATATTTCATTTGAAATGTTATATCATGAATCACTTTATTTTAATAATATTTTAAGCTTAATTTAATATCATTTTCTTACATGGGTAGTATGGTTCAAAGTTACCAAGTGGTAAGAGTTTATTGAAACAATCTCATTTCTTTTATAGATTGTTTTTGTTTATGCATCCTTTGATTAAATATTATGATCCATATCTTCATAAAATTCATGAATTTTATTCTACTCTGGTTATTCATGATATATTCATGTATTTATACCATTTTTCACTCCTTAGTACATAATATAATTAATAAGCGTTTTTAATAAATCTAGACTTTACCCCCTCTTCAGTCAGAAATATGTGTTCATTAAAAACAATTTTTTCTAAAAAGGGTTTTCAAGAATATTATATTAATCACCTATAATAAATAAAATAAACCTTTACACTTTTTTTCTTTTACCAATTTTTTCAAAGGAATATTCTTGTCACTTTCTGAATGAGGCATTTTTTTATCCTTTTTACCATTTAAAAGGAATGTTCTTTTTACCTCGTATGACATATATGGATTTACACACCATCAATTATTTGAAGATTTCTTTTCATGTTTAAAAAGTTAATTTTTAGGTAAAAAATTTAAAAGATATTTTCAAAGAAATGGTTTTTAAAAGGTTTTCAAGCTTATCTACAAGTTTTCTAAGGAAAAAGGCTTTCAAAATGTTTTAAATGATTACTTTATAAGTTTTTAAGTTTATTTTCATTAAAAAAATTCAAAAAAATTACGTTTTAAGAAGAATTTTTTTAAGGATAAAGGATAATTTCATTATAAAGTGTTTTTTAAATATTTTTAAAAATTATTTCTCATCTAAGATAACATTTTTTGGTATTACTCATTCCTTTCTGGGGAAATAATTCAATGTTTCCATTCATATTATTTATTTGAATGGTTTATATTTTATAGAATGATGTTTACAGAATCGGTTTTTCTTTTATGGGTTATATATCTATGAAACATGCTTCTTTTCATGGGTTATTATTTGATGAAATGATTATTAAAACTATTTCTTTTTCCACAGGTTAAGTTGTGATTTCATGTTTATGAAACCCATTTCATTTCATGGGTTATGATATGATTGTTTATGATTTTTTGGAACATGTATGTATGATTTTATTATGAGATGGGTGGTACCTATATCTCCCTCTAATGCATTGGGTAATTATAAGTGTTTTATAGGATCAAAGGGTACATGGGAGGGAATCCCAATCCCAAAACAAGAGGGTACATGGGAGGACATCCCAAGACCAAAACAAGAGGGTACATGGGAGTATATCCCAAGCCCAAAACAAGAGGGTACATGGGAGGGCATCCCAATCCTAAAGCAGGTAAATGGGTGATTAACCCAAGACTAACATGTTACAAAGGCCTTGGTAGACTTCATTAACATAGGTTTTTTATATACTTATGTGTCTACTATAAATTACTAGTCTTATTCTTATATTATGATTTCATGGTTCATGTTCTTTATTTTTTATGATCCATGTCTTATGATCTACAAGTTTTTATGCCATGATTCATATTTATGATTTTTTATATACATGTTATGATCTTATAATGATTATGATCATGTTCTCATACCCTTATGTTCATGATATTCTTACGCATTTACTCTATTTACCCTTACTAATCATTTGAGCTCACCCTTTTCATCTGTTGTCCTTCATCATATTTTGAAGAAAGGTTTTTAAGTAGAAGTACTATGGGGGAATATCTTTGGGAGAAAAATTGAAGATATTCCACTGAGTTAAAATATTTTTATTCCAAGTTTCCAAAGGCACTAAACTAATATGGTCTTTGGGTGTCTTTTTTTGTAATTTTTTATGTATTCCACAAATGTGATGTAATATCTATGTATGTTAAGACTAGGCTGCTATAATAAAACTTATTAAATTTTGAAATATAATTTAATCCATAATAGGAGAATATGTATCCACATAATCAATTCCAGATCTTTAGAAAAATCCTTGCATGATGAGATGATATTTATAACTAAAAATATCATTTTATATTTTCTTTTTTCACAAAATCCCTATTTATAACAAATAGGATTCATAAATTTTGGTGTGTTCATAATGGTTCCAAACAAATTTTATATATTAATAAATATTAAATAATTTTTCATTGCATCATTCCATTTATCTTAATCATGATTTTTCTTATAATTCATTATTTATCTTGGCACGAGACATTTATAACCAATATCATGTGCCACTAAATATGAAACTATTTCATCAATATTTTCCATTTCATTTTTATTCCATGATCCCCTATAGTAAAAATTTAAATTGAATTAACTTTAATTAAAACATTTTGGATTTATAATATCATTGGAACTCAATTTATAGACCTCAACATATTTTTATTTAGGAACATTTAAGTTTTATTTTTCTTCTGGAACATGTTCCTTCATATTGGGGTTATAATTTATACCCAATATTTTAATTTTTTAAAGGATTTTTATACTTAGATCCAATAGTTATATCATGATTTAGAAATGTTTTGGATGTATTTATAATGAAATTATTTTATTGAGTCTTTGGGACATTAATTTTAGTCGTTTCATGGTATGAGTGATTTACTCACTCCTTTTATATTAGTGAATGTATTTGGAAATTGATTATCTAATTCACAAAAATGAAAAATATTTTGTGCCTTTACCTCAAATTATTGGGTAACAGGTTCATAAAAAGATAATGATTTCGTATTCAAAAAATATCATTAAAGTGAGACTTTTATATTAAATCTTTATTTAGTAAAATATGTTGTAAACACATCACCAGTTTATAGTTAAAGATATATAATGGTGTATGGGGATTCATATCCCATGTATATTCTTATCCTCCTTTGAAGCACCATTTTTTTGTATGTTGTGGGGGAGAAATTTATACATATACTATGCAATTAAAAATTATTAAATGGGTGATATCATGCTTTTATCCAAGTGAAAAATAGAGTGTAGAAAACTTATATTATTCACCTAGTAATTTTTTAATTAAATATGAATCATGTAACATTTCACAACCCCATAAAGAGATAAGTAGGTTATTTCTTATTATTAATTGTATAGTAATAATTTGGATGTGTTTTATCAATGATTTATCTAAACTATTATGAGTATACACATGGTAAAATGGATTCTCTACTATAATTTCCATTTTCATACAATAATCATTGAAATATTGATATATAAATTCATCAATATTAGTCAGACTTGTTTCTTATGGCATAATCCAGGAATTGTGCTCTCAATTTAATTATTTTATCAAGAAATCATGTAAATGCAACATTATGAGTTGAGATAAAACATATATATCTCATATACTAGAGTAATATATCAATAATATACAATATTTAAATAATCTACATAGTGGATGAATTGGTACATATATATCCCATTGAATTATTTTATGAAAATATGGAATTTTGGCCTTAATCTTAATTGGCGATGGTATCATAATCATATTTCTAAAATAACTAGTCTCATAAATATTTTTTCTTATTGAAATGACCTTATATAACTTAATTAAATTACTGGTGTATTTTTAATTATTCTTCACATCATTCATGAACTAGAATTCCATAATCAGTTATTCCATAAATTTATATTTTTTTGTTCATTATTCACTTCCATATATATTTTTTATTTCATTTGTATAAGTATAATAAAATTTTGATGATAACTTTAGTATTTTTTATCAAATATAACTCTTTATAAATTTATTAATGGTAAGGGACAAGTATTTTTCATTTCCTTCATTTATAAACTACTTATTGTACCCATGTTGGTATATATCATTAAAAATTAAAAATGTTCCTTTTGAATTTATGAAAAGTAAATCATCTTGGGTAAATAAATTTGAATCATTAAGAAAAACACTTGTTTTATCAATCTCTTTTAGAAGACCAATAAGACTCATTATAGTATTATAGATCATTTTGTTTTATTCTATATAAAAAAATATTTTTTTACTTTTTAAAATTTTTTATATCTTTCCACTGTCTAGTATAAAATTATCCCTGATGTGATTTTCATTTTTTCGATCCATTTTAGTGCTTCAAATTAAAATAATGACACTAATAGAAATACTCACAAAACTTTAAAAAACATAAATATTATAAAATAAAAAAACCAAAAATATTTACTTTATTATATGTGTAAAACATCTCATAAAACATAAGTGAAGTCATTAAACTGTTGTTACTAAATTCCATATACCATTTCATGAAAATAATAAGTGAACTCACTCACCTCAAGGTATGTAAAATCATTATTTGAGGGTTTATATTTCTCAATGAAAATCACCTTTTTTTCTTCCTTTATGGTATTTCTAGGGGAAATTTTATTTAAATTTACACACTTTAATCGATGCCTTATATAGTTTTCATATTTTTTATAGGGTTTTTAAAAATTTGTACCAATGTCCCTAGGAACCACACCTATAATAGAAATTATAAATATTATATAGAGTTCTTGTGATAATATTCCCTTTATATTGATAATAATTTCTATTATTCCCCCAGTTCCTATTATGTTCTCAACCATGCTTGGAACCATGATAATCACATCTTCTATCTCACCATCAATAATGATTACTTTCATGGATGGTAAAAGTTTCTTCAAAAAATTATACTTCTGAACTAATAGGACATGAATTATGATTTTTAATCAAAAACTCATTATTCTTTTCTTCCATAAGTAAATATGATATGAGGTTAAAAAAATTATATCCTAAATAATGATATTATTGATGCATAGTTCAATGAAATGCGTTAAATTTTATATAGGACTTTTCAATCATATGAGTATCTATAACCTCAAACCACAATGGATTAATTAGGATATAATTTCACACATTGTATATTTACATTCTCAAACACAATTATAATCTTATAAGTGTGATTTATTACACTCATCATGGGAAGTAGGAATAAAAAAATCATTTTTATGATCTTTCCTTTCATTAAAAATCTTTCAGATCTTTCTTGGATCTCTTTCTAAGAGACATTCACATTTAACCACTTGTTTGTATATCTTCTGAGTAAGATCATCACTTTTTCTTTTTCTTTAGGGGAATATCAATTATTTTATTTTATCATTACTATAAGACCATGGATTCTAGATGTATTTCTAGATCCATGATTCATGATATATAATTACTTTATGTAATATCAAGACTAGTGAATTTGAGTTTGGAAATATTTTTTAGGATCATAAAAAAAATTATTCCATAAAAGTAAAAAACTAAAATTAAAAAGTTAATACAACTTTAATGAATAAAATTGTAGTGATCCAAATTTTTTACCAATTGATATATAGCTCATTTTTTAGTTTTGGAATCTTGAGACCTTCTCAAGAGAAAAATTACAATTTTACACTACTACAAAATAGTCCTTTAACAGCACTAAAAATGTCCTTTATCAACACTAGAGAAGTGTTGAATACCGGAGAGAGATTAAAATCCATAGTATGTTAACAACGCTTTTACAAATGCCGATAAAGGGTACCTTTATCAGTGTCTGTAAAATTAATGATAAAGGGGAATATTTTAGTGTGTTGTAATAGCACACAGCAGCATCAGTGCTGTGTGTTGTAACAGCACACTACAGCACTAGAAACACCACCAGATATCAAAAAAATCATGTACCAATATTGAATTTAAATGTAATGAAATTTATAACACAAATAAAAGAAAATATATATATATTATATACATTTCAAGAATTATTTTATACAATTACATAATTACAAATTATTACATACATTCAAAAACATCAATGTTCCTTTGTCATTTGATCCTGACCCCAACTCATGCTATTACTGAACAAACCACCCTTGACTGAGAAAAAGAACACACATTTATAAGAAAAAAATATTATGTTAGTAATAATATAAAGAAATAAATTAACAAAAAGTGTTAATTTTAAACTAAACCATGAGTCGTACCAGGAACACTGTGTATCAGATTGAGTTGCAGTTGATTCTTGCAGGTTACACCAATTCTTGTTTTTCTTCAAGACTTATCTATAAGAAAAATAATTAAATAATTATAAGATAAAAATTATAATAAAATCAATTAATTAATAGTAAATAGAATTATTAGATAGAAATATAGGCTCGTTTTCTCAGTTTTGGTGATGTAATGCGTGTTTTAAACTAAAATGACACTTATATATTGAAAAGATGCACTTAGAGTCATACCAGTCACACCATGCATCATATTTATTTATAGTTAATTCCTACAGAACCCAAATGACTTATGGATAATTTTAATAAAGCATAAAAATAATGTGAATGTGTTTTCTAAGTTTTGAGTGTGCCACTTTTCTTTTTTACTAAAATGACATTTTAAACTAGAAACATACACTTTGATTCATACTGAGCATATAGTGTGTCTGTTTGACATGAGACTGATTCTTACATGTCAAAAATGATTTATGAACCATTATCCTATATTATCAAGATAATATTACCATGATTTATTGTTTTTCAATGAGTGGAACTTTTTGAACTAAAATGTCGATTTTAAACAGATAAAGGATACTTTGAGTCATATTGGAAGGATTGTGTATCGGATTGAGTTGAGTCTGATTCCTGCACATTAAAAATAAATTATAGATAATTTTACTAAAGTATTAAAATAATTTGAATATTATTTTTTAGTTTTGAGTAGTTCAGTTTTCTTTTTACTAAAATTGATATCAATTTTAAATAAAAAGATGCACTTAGAGTCATATCAGTCACATTGTGCATAGAATTGAGGTGAAACTGATTCCTACACATCTCAAATGACTTATGTATAATTTTACTAAAGTATTAAAACAATAAAAAAATTCTTGATTTTGAGTACATCACTTTTTTTTATTAAAATTTCATTTTAAACTAAAAACATGCACTTTGACTCATATTGGTCACATATTCTATCATTTTAATGTGAGAAAAATTACTACACACAAAAAAATATTTATGAATATTCTTCCAAAATTATTAATAAAATATGAGTGTGTTTTCTAGGTTTTCATTGAGTGACACATTTGAACTAAAATGTCAATTTTAAACTAATAACTGACACTTTGAGTCATACCAGGTACATTGTGTATCGTATTGAGGTTCATCTGATTCATACATGTCAGAAATTACTTATGGATCATTATCCTAAAGTATAAAAACAATATGAATATTTTTTATAGGTTTTTAGTAGGTCAATTGTTGTTTTTACAAAAATTGATGTCAATTTTAAATAAAAATACACACTTGGGGTCATACCAATCACACCGTGTGTAAGATTTATGTGAGGATATTTACTTAATATCCCAAATGACTTATGGATTATTTTCCTAAAGTATCAAAATAATTAAATGTTTTTTCATATTTTTGAGTATGTCACTTGTATTTTTTACTAAAATATCATTTTAAAATTGGAAACATGCACATTGACTCAAACTGGTCACATCATGTATCAGTTTGATTTGATATTGATTCCTACATGTCACAAATGATTTATAAAACATTTTCTTTAATTATAAAAGATAATATGAGTGTGTTTTCTTAGTTTTTAGTGAGTGAAACATTTTGAATTAAAATGTTGATTTTAAACTAATAACAGATACTTTGAGTCATATCAGGCACATTTTGCATTGAATTAAGGCATGATAGATTCCTACACATCAAAAATGAATTATGGATTGTTGTATAAAAGTATAAAAACAATCTGAATATTTTTTTTATTTTTTTTGAGTATATTAGTTGTATTTTTTACTAAAACTAATGTCAATTTTAAATAAAAATAACTTAGAGTCATACCAGTCACACCATGTGTCAGATTGAGATACAGTTGATTCTTACACATCCCAAAGTCTCAAAGCATTACCAACTACCAATTTTCCATGATTTCCATTGGATTTTTTTTTCAAACTTACAACACTGCATATTGAGCCTACGTTCTTAGCTGAAAAATAATTTTTGGCTAAGAACTTCAAATCAATATGTAGTGTTGCGGTTCGATAAAGAAAGGAAATATAAATCATGGAAATAATGGAAAAAAGAAACATTTTATCTCTTTTGTGTCTTGTTGTATATAGTTGAAATAAAAATATGACTTCCCAAAAGATCTTTAAAAAAACCAAATATGTATTAAATAAAAATGATAAGGAAATTAACTTACAAATAGTAGATAAAATGATGATAAAATTAATATAATAAGTTGTATAAATTCACCTTTTCATGATGGTTATATGCATTCTTGACGCATTTCCTTGTATTTATTGTCTCAATTGCAAGCTCGGATTCTAGTCTCTCATGAGCATGAACAGTTTTGAACAAACCACCCTAACTCAAACAAAAGAATCCACCTGTATAAGAAAATAATTATTATATTAGTAATACTAAAAAGAAATAAATTAAACATAAATATTAAATAATATATTAATTATATGTATAATTATTTTACTTTTCAAACATCAAGATTACCTATGTGATTGATCAGTGGAGGGAAATTAAAGGAAATTCATAAATTCTAACACTGCATGGGTGAAAAGGTTTTGAGGGAGAAGAAGTATATGGAAGGTTTTGTGTAGAAAGTCATGAAATATGGACAACCCACCCTAATTCAAACAAAATAATTGACCTTTATAAGAAAATAATTATTATGTGAGTAATACTAAAAAGAAATAAATTAAACATAAATATGAAATAATATAATAATTATATGGTCAATGATTTTACTGTGTAAAAAACAAGATTACCCTGGTGATTGAGCGGTGGAGGGAATTTGAAGGAAAATGATAAGTTTGAACTCTCTAGGGGTGAAAATGTTTTAAGGGAGAAGAATTATATAAAAAAAATTTTGTAGAAAGGCATGAAATATGGATAGACCACCCTAACTCGAACAAAAGAATCCACCTATATAAGAAAACAATTCTTATGTAAGTAATACTAAAATAAATAAATTAAACATAAAAATGGAACATTATATTAATTCTATGGATAGTGATTTTACTGTTAAAACATCAATATTTCCTCTATGATTAAGTAGAGGAAACATTATTTATCTTTCTTCAAAGTTAGTGGAGGGAACTTGAAGGAAAGTGATAAATTCCAACACTATTGGGTTGAAAATGTTTTGAGGGAGAATAAGTATGTGGAAGTTTTGGTAAATAAAAGGCATGAAATATGGATATAAATATTATAAAATAAATAAAATCTAGAAGGAATAATGAAAATTAAATCAACATTTCATTATATAATTTTTCGGTAAAATAGAGAAAGTATATCATAATATTAAATTTACATCTTCTGAATATATTTCCTTTATTATAGTTTTTCTTCATAGGGATTGGTAACATCATCATGTATAGAATACATTTTCTACATTAGTAGACAAACATTTAATTTATATTATGTTAATGTAGTAGAGAACATATAATATTATAAGGAAAAACATAATATATTAAAAAAACTTTTACCTTCTCATTGAACTCTCTTTATTTTATTTAAAGGTTTTAAATATTTTTTCCCTCTATCGATAATCCAAATCCCCTCTTTATGGTCCCCTATAATATACAAGACATTGTATACATTTGGAGGAGCATGAACCGATTGTGATCTCTCAGTGAAGGGGTCATCCTCGATTGAATTTTTATCTGAACCAACATTTGTTTTTGTCACTAGCAGGAAAATAGACCAATTCTTGTTTTCTAGATCTAAGACATACAATACTTTCATTAATTGTGATGCGATTATGAATGGGTCATATTTTCCCCATTCCACACAAAAATTAACCTTCATGAAGCCCATTTCATCAACATTCACTACACTCATATTGTCAACTCATTTTCAATGGAAAATCATCACTTTAATTTTTTTATAATAAAACTCATATATATATTTGATAATTCCAAAATATAAAATATTTTCATAAATTTTATTTCTATCCTTGGAACCATATATGTGCATCGCTTCTACCACAATCGTAACACCACTGTTTTTCATTGTATTGTGGTCATCATTTTATTTTGTATAGAATGTAAAACCATTGATTACAAAAATATTATAAGATATAAAATTTTCATTCAATCCCATGTCTATTCATTGAATTCATTCAGAAATTGAATTCGGATTTTTAGATAACTCCTTATAAATTTGATCTGGAAACTATCCCATAAATTTTTGATTATGTGTACTTGATATTCATCCTGCAGCCCTAGATGGATTCAAATCTCAAATAATTTATTTATGGAATTCAATGTATGGATCAACACCTTCACTATTATGTAAAATGTAAAGGATCACTTTCTCTTGATCTATCATGGTAATTATAACAACATCTCTTCCATAAATCCCTTCGCCCAAAATGCACCCACTATGATGGGATTTTGAGAGATCGATTTTGTCAACATCTGATAGGTAATTGGAACATAATTCAATATCTTCTTCAATAATATATCATTCTAAAATACAACCTTCTCGAAAACTTCTATTCTTAACATACCATTTCAAAATATTCATATATCATTCAATGGGGTACATCCATTTATAATGGATGGTAACACATAGTTGAACCTATCAAACCAAGTGAACCATTATATGGACCGTTATATCAAAGAATTGTGGTGGGAAGAACATATCTAATTCAAATAATATAACTGAATCCTATTTATTTATGATTGGAAACTTAATCGGGTCTATAACTTTATTGCATATGGCTTTAAAAAATAATCAGAGCCTGGTTAATGTATATTTTACATTTTGTGAAAGAATTTAACAAAAAGAAACAGGCATCAAATTTTGCATCAAAACATGGTAGTCTTGTGATTTTTGTCCTTGAAACTTAAAATTATTCATTGACACAACATTCTTGATATTTTATGAATACCCCTCTAGAACTTTTATACTATTAGTGAAAATACAAAATTGAAATTTTTTCTATCTGGATAGAGTATAAGTTGTTAGAGGAAGAAAAGTTTACCCTTTATCCTTTACTCATGCCAACTCTTCACTTATCCCTATGTAAATCATGTACAACCTATCCTTGATACCATATTTCATTTTTCTAGGAAAATTTAGTAACATGTAAATAACACTATCAAATACTTTATTTTCTACATGCATGACTTCAAGAAAATGTATGACATGCAAATAATTCCAATACCGTAATTCAAATAAAATTGTTCAATTATTACAACCTACTTTCATAAGGTTTTTTTTAAATGGTTTATGAAAAATAGTGTCAATATATTTTTCTTTATCAAACAATTGAGCATATGTTACTGGAGATGGTGTTGTGCCTTATTCGATGTTCCCATTGAATGTTGTCCTCCGATATTGGTATTTATTTCCTCGAGGTAAAAATTCTCCATGTCCTAAAGAAACATTCTTTGAGTAATGTTTCAATAGAACTGAGTGTGTGTATTTTTCACAAATGGGGAACCCCCAACATTCCCTTAAATTTATAGCCTGATAAATTTTCATAAGTGAGGAAGAAATTTATCATCCCATACAACATAGCCTTTAATGTGAATTCTTAACTGGTATGAGAATCATACATTGCAACACTTATACCCCACATCAATTTCATATCTTCGATCAATAGAGCCAAATATATATTGATATCATTACTGGGTTTCTTTGTTCCAGATATAAGAAGAGACAACATAATGTATTTACTCTTCATGCATAAAAATGGAGTCAAGTTATAATTTATCAACATGACATTCCATGTACTATGATTAATACCCTATACACCAAAAAGGATTTATTCTATCTGTAGAAAATGCAATATGAAATTTTCTTGTATTATTTCCAAATTCGGGATACATGTAATAAATTTTATTCTACTAAGGAGAATCTATTGGATGATGTAGGTTTCCATATTTAATTCTAGTACCTACATGCCATGTCAATTGTCTCACGGTTTCCTGACATCCATATAGTCTTCTAAACTATGGAATGATAGGAAAGTACCATACATATTTTGAAGTACTTGATTCATTTTCTGTGTAGCGAATCATGCCACAATTAGGACATTTTATAAGTGATTCATGGTCCTTGAGAAAAAATATATAATCCTTTGTAAAGGAAATATTTTTTATAGATCATAACCATTGAAGATATAATTCATTTAGAATCATATGTTTAACATGGTATTTCATTTTATTCTAGTAGCGTATCATTTAGAAGACCAAGTAGTTCTATAATGTTGGGGTCACTTTATCCACTTTCACCTTTCAAATTATATTACTTAAATACATCTAAAAATGTTGTTTATTTAGTACAACCAGTATACAGTGGTCTCTTAGCATAACTATTTAAATTATCAAACAAATTTGGACAATCGTGAAAGTCATATTCAATTTCCATGTTCATTTCTTCCATGCGATCTCTATCATCATTTATACTGGTATATATATCAAATGATCTATAAACTATAGTATCATCCCAATTGCTATGAATGTTTAGTTTTTCCCATGTTTAGTCCAACATTTATAGATCTGATCTATTCTGAGATAAATAAAATGCTCTTCTAACTATTTCAGACTAATTTTTCTGAAATAAAAACAATGTAAACATGGAAAAGGATTTGATAAGGGTTGTATGCATGATCTATTGCAAACTTGATGAACACTTTAACTTCATATTCATAATCATTTTTCAAACGATTAGTGTGCATCCATTTTCAATTAATATATATCCTATTGTGTTCATAAAATATTAATTTTTTACAATAAATAAATAAATAAATAAAATATATTCATTATCAAAGGTGAAAGTTATAGATAATTCTAATAAGGGAAACCCAATATTTTATTATTTCAAATAATTTCAGTATGCTTTGAATAAAATGGGTAATTGAATTTAAGAAAATAATTACTCTATTATGGTAGGTGTTATCCTCTTAATTCATTCAAAGGTGAAAGTTATTGACAATTTTCATCCTCATCAGCTCATCTCCCGAACATTTATCATTGCATTTTTTTTGTTTGACACACTCCCACTATCTCTTTTGGACATGCACCTATGTTTCTAGAAATACTGTAAGAAGTATTAATCCATAGGATGACTAATGCATCGAGTAGTACAAGAGACATAAAAGGGATGGGGATGAGTTTCAAGTAACAAATTGCAATAATGATTGTTCAGAAGATAAAGATGATGAGGATGAAATGTGTACTACATTATGTTCTCTAAAAGGTTTAATGTATCCCATTTGTGATAATTACACAATTGTAACTAGTTATTAATTCATGGCCTTCTGAAGGTAATATTTTTTAGGAATAAACATTATTTTCTATGATTTAATGGGTCTTGGTGGAGAAATTCCATGATATATGAATTTTTGGGGCCTCTATGAATTCCATATTTATAAGATAAATATTAATTTTAATATTTTAAATACTCAAAATAAGACTATTCCTACCTCTATTTAAATGATCCATCAAGTCTTCCTTAAATATCCTAAAAAAATGAAAATATAATATAGTCAATTAATAAGTAATAATAAACCCAAATATGATAAGCAAGAATAATAAACTCTCATTCAATCAGCTAGAAAAAATGAAAATCTATTGATAAAACATTTTAAAAAATAAAGAGTTATTTCATATACATATATAGTAATTAGAGATTCCTAGGGGTGTAACCAATACATGTATACATAAAATGATGAATACCTAAAACTAATTTCTAATAATTATTCCAACATATATAGAATTTGATAACCTCTGTTATATTTTTTGGAACAAGTGATGTAACAACTTAAGGAATTATTACATTTAATATTAATGGTATATCAAATATTTTAAAAAATATCATAATTATAATTTCAATTAAAAATCGATAAGTAATGGAAAAAATTACTTTAAGAAAAGATAAAACCTAATAATGATAAAGGTTTTAAACATCTCAAAATTCTTAGTTGATAAATTGATTCAAGAATTATGTCTAGACTGGTTGAGAATAAAAGAAATATCCTTTCATATTTGATATTGGTTATTCATCTCACATGACAAGTAAATTGATGTAATTAAATATTTTTGACAAGTACAAAGTGTACTTATTACTTTAGAAGTGGTGGATCTCTTAATATAAATTGTTTTCATTTAAAAGATGTTGGAAATAAAAGTAAATGTTAAAGAATGATCTATTTTTAGATGGATTAAAGTAAAATATATATAGTTGTTATTATATGTGCAATGAAATAAATGGATTTATTTTTAATATGTATTCATGAGAGGTTTATCATTTAAAATATGGCTATATTTTTACAAAGGTATAGAAAACTTGCCTAACCAAATTCTAATTTGGGGGTGGTAAAAAAATTGGTAATTGTGTTTGAAAGGGGAAATTGATTTTTGGTAGTAAAAAATTGATCATATTAGAAAATGTGACATTTAAATATTGTCTTAAAAGGGTGGGTTGAGATGTTTTATGATGAAAAGATAAAATTGATAGATATTTTTTACTAATTAGAATGGGGAGATTGTTAATAATTAAAAAAATATATAGATTTAAATGAAACAACCCTTAGGCTTCCCCTAGTGAGACTTCCTCTCTATTAGATGGTTTTGGACATTTTATACAACTATTGATCTTAAAATGTGAGTTCTTTCTAAAGTTACTCACAAATTTAAATTGTAATATGTGGATAAGATATTGTAAGGTTTAAAGGAATATGGTCCTTACCTAAAGTGGTCTTCCCATTCTAGATTTTCATTTCATTTATCTTGGACCAACATCTCACATAATATTTGGCTAGTACATTCAAGCATAAAGGTAGCACATTTAAAATTAATGGAAGGTGGAATCTTGAGGGTGTAAAATATCCTCTCAATTTTCTCCACCCAATCCTATATCTCTTTAGGATCATATTCTCTTAAAAAGATTCAGGATTATGGAGAAGAAACACTTGATCAAGATCCTTATCTCCATAAAATGTTCAATTAAATCAAAAGACAATGGATATAAAAATTCATGTCACTTTGTAAAATATAGTGAATGTGCACGGTCCAGGGCCCAGCTCAAATGGAAGGATAAAATAATCAGACATTAAAATATTGTTCCCAACATCACTTAAAATCTCAAGAGAGGAGACTAATAATTTTGGATAGAAACTCTTCCACACCTATTACTCAAGCTCTGACAGCCCTATCTCCTTTAAACCAAACATCCCTAATAAACATTGTTGATCACATGGATATATCAATGGTAAAGAAAGAATTATGTTAAAAAACACAAATATATATCGTTAAACAAGAAATCAATGAGTGAGGAGGAGGAGAAAATAAGATTCCTTGGATTGAATTTTTGAATCATCCAAGAGAAAGTAAATATAACAAAAACCTAGAAAAAAGTTTGAGCCTTGGATTCGTTCGACCCTTGAATCATTTGAGCCATGAATTTGAGCCTTGGAATTTTCTGAGCCTTGACTCGAGCCTTGATTTGAGCTTCGATTCATCGAGGAGGAGTGCCGACAGAGGGTGGATTCCATAGAAAGATTCAGATATTGCAATTAGTTCAGGACTTGTTAAGGTATTTTAAATAGATTGGGACACTTACCATGAGGATTGGGGTCAAGCCCCTTTATTAAAAAAATAAGAAAAATACAACAAAAATCCATTTTAAACTGGGTAAGGGAAAACCCATTACATGCCCATAGGGCCAAAGGGATTAGCCCCCTGAAATCTCAGAGGGGGGTAACCCATTATATGCTTGAAGGCCAGAGATAAGTCAATGATCTGAGACCCAAGAGGGATAGAACCCAATACAAGTCATTGATCCAAAGTTCACATAGGAAAACTTAGAAAACCCTAAAAAACCCTACCTTAAATTTTCCATCGGCTAGGTCCGCTGCCACCGCCACAAACCCGCACAAGGTCACCACCATAATTTTTTTTTTGAAATCAAACCGCCAGAATCAAATCCAGATTTGTGAACTAAGGCCACGAAGACCAGAAAACATAGGATCATGATTTCACCAATGCTGCCAGCTTTGATAGGACCTCGGTTTACGATTCATCAGATCTGGAAACAAAGCTTCTCCAGAACGGATCTTTCGTCGTCTTAAGCATTCGCAGCATCACCTTCACCTCAATGGAGAGATTCGGTCATTTTTGGCAACAAATCAACATTTGGCTCAACGTCATCACCAAAGCAGTGGTTACACAACTTCGCTGTCTCTACTGAAATCCAACACCCAAGCCGAGCCAAAACCTCCTTGACCTCACTGTAAGACGTCATCACCCGAAGCCTGAGAGAACCACAAATCGGCTGAGTGGAACCACAGCCAAAGGAAAGCCACTGAAGCCAAATCCCAAAGACATCGCCGCTTTGGACCCGCAATCCCGCCAAGAGCCTGCGTCGACCCCATCAACACCGCCAAAGACTTTCTTTCCACACCAGAAGCAAAACCCTAGGGCGCCCCTGAGAGCAGAGCTCCCGGGAGCCCCTCTTTTATTAGTGTTCTTTTAGTGTTGATGAAGATAGAGATTTATCAACACTTTTTTAGTATTGATAAAGATGCATTTTATCAGCACCAATTAATTAAGCACTGATAAAGGGTTTATAATTATAATTATAAATAAAAAAATTATAAATATATTTATATAATTATATATATTTAATAAATATCTATATATATAAATATGGTAAACATATTATTTATTTAGATATATTTATTATAATTTTATAGTTATTTAAATATATAATTATTTATTTATAAATATATAAGTACTTTTTTAAAAAATATCACTTATATCGTTATATATATTTATATAAATATATATATATAATATATATAATATATATATATAGTAAATATATTCACTATTTAAATAAATTTATTAAAAATTTTATAGTTATTTAAATATATATAATTATTTATTTATAATTATATAAATGCTTTTTTAAAAAAATAATTATTATTTATTTAAAATTATAAATATATAATGTTATAAATATAGTAAATATACATTTATAAATATATTTATTTACAAATATTTTTATACAAATATATTTTTAACATTATTAATAAATATTTAATCTTAAGTGCATGCATGTTAAAAATGAGTGAAATTGAATAATTTAAAATGAGTACACTTTAACAATATTAAAAAAATGGAAAAGTTTTATTAATTAAATTTAAATTATAAAAATATGGATATGTATTGAAATTAAAATGAATACATATTGAAAATATTAAAACATGATAAATAAATATATATAAAATAAATAATATAAATTGATTAAATTCACAAAAAATAAAAAAATAATAAAAATTAAATATATTAAAAATGAATTAATACCTAACTATAATAAAATTAAAAATATATAAATAAAATTTACCATGATTAAAGACGTGATATATTAAATGTATCATGCTATAATGAAATTTTAAAAGTACTAAAATTTCAGTAAATTGCATAAATATTAAGTATATGTGTTTCTCTATAAGATTTCATTAATTACATAAATATTTGTGTGTGTGTTATATATAAAAATGCATTAATTACGTATATCTGAAATCAATATAATACATGTTTGATCTATGTTAAATTAAAAAATGAAACAACAAACAATTATGTCCATTACTTGATGCAATTAGTCATGATTTTTTATTCATATTAATTTTTAATTATAAACCATTATTTATTAAATATTTGACTATTTAATGTAAAGTATAAATATTTTTCATTGCATAAATCATATTTATATACATTCATATATATCTATATATTTAATATATACGATTCATTAACATTATCAATAATTATTTAAATAATAAAATGTTTATTCATTTTTATCAATAATTATTTAATTAATAAAAAATTTCATATTTTTTTAATAAAATCAATTTTATTTTTTTATTTAATTATTTTATTTTATTGGGACCTTTATGAGTGCTAAAAAAGTGCTTATAAATGATCTCTTTATGAGTGTTGATAAAGGTCAGTGCTGTTAAATGCATGTTTTGTAGTAGTGTTACCCTAACATATGACATTGGAAACATTATCTGATGGTTCCATTGATTTCGAGTTGTGGTGTTTTCCACTGGGTTAAGTCGGTGTGAAGTTGTGAGTATGGAGGGGCCCTAATAATAGTATATTAAGTATAAAATATCATTTTTTAACTTTTACACATGCGTTATTAGAAATAATGATTTTTAGTCAATATGAATCTTTGGATGGAAAATATGAAACTAAAGTTTCATCTAAAATGAATGTTTTACCCTAGGGTGGTGTAACATTTCATCACATTGTAGTCTCCAAGGTTTATCCATCATTGTTTGATTGATTTAATAGAAAGGGAAATTATTATATTGATTTATTATTACATTTATGGGTAATTTAATCTCTTAACCTAGATTAAAATCATATTTAAACATTATATTATCTAATCCTATGGTTGGTATCATAAACCCTATTATTGGTGTGGAATCATTGAAGAGTGGCATCATTTGAGAGGAATTTGAGGATTGGAGAAACCCTAAGATAAAATAATAGATTAATGTTATCTCTAATGGACACTAACAATAATGAGATCTTCAACATTGAATGATCCTTTTTTGAGGTAAGTCTTTATGATCTTATGTTACTCCGTTATTTATGGTTTTTATGTTTGAATTTATAAGATTGTGTACCTGTTCTTATTGATAAAAATGGTTGGTATAATGGATAAATTTATTCTCTTCTAAATTTCCAATGTACAAATCCATAAACCTTGTGTCATGGATTTTTATTATAGAAAGAGTAAACAATAACTTTTTTCTTGATTGTGCAGGTTCACTAGTGGATCAAAAAAGAACAAGGATGCAATAAACTATTCTTCTCCCTCATAATTATCCCACTCATATATCTCAATCTATTATCCTCCCTCTATCTATTATTTATATTCTTCTCCCTCATGTATAGATGATAGTCATCTATCCCTAGTGATTCTCAGTGGAAACAAGGGGTGTTGTAGTGGTTGGCCTAATGGAGTTGGTGCTGATGTGGTGGCTCGGTAACAAAGGAGACAGCGAGGCACAACGAGGATCGATGGGGATAGAGCGATAAACAAAAGCCTAGTAAATGAGGTAGAGTTCACATCTATGATGCCCATAGAATGGTCTAATGGATGAGTAGGAACTAAGTGGGGGTGGCAGGAAATAATTTGTGATTCTAAGGTGATAACCCCTTGAGTGGGATTACGATCGGTCGTTATGGTGGCTTGAGCGAAGCACACCAAAGCATGATGTAGGACGTGGGGTGGTTTTATTGACACCCCTCACTCCCATCCATGTGATCCCCATAGAATCATATAGTGGCTCTCCTACCACATGGATGGTAGGTGGACTACGTAGGATAAGTTACTAGTCGGTACGGGTCGGGTCCACCATAACATAACCTAGAGTGGGGTGGAACACACATAGTGAAATTCCTGCACGTGTGGGTGTCATGTGTTTGTGCACTTCACCATGCATGTAGATCTATGTGACCAATAATGTGTGACCATCTTCTTAGTGAGGTGTGGACACCCACCCCCAGCATGACAGGTGATGCACCCAATGCTTACTACATGACCCGCTCCTTCCCCCAAGGGGTTTTTTTAATAATATTATATGGGTGTTTGTTGTGAGAAAATAAATATCATATCCTTAGTATTTTTCACATAGAATTAAATAGTGTGTTATATTTGGACATATAAAGACATTTGAGAGGATTGATACGCATATTTCATATTTGGATCTATGGGGCCAACAACAGGGTTCAGGTTTAACAATTAGATAATTCTTATCTTATATATTGGGTTAGGTATTCCCCCATATACCTAGGGAGTGGGATCCTCTATCCATGAGTCGTTTTATAGATAGTAACAAGTAGTCCCCTATATACTCAAGGTTCAAAATCCTCTATATTATCCTACATATTGGATCAGGTATTACCCCAATATACCTAAGGTATGGGATCCTCTATCTACATGTTGGTTTATAGATAGGTTTAGGTATTACCCTTATATAACCAAGGCACAATATCTTATATCGCATCTTATAGGTATGGTAAAGTGTTACCCCCATTTAAATTGGTTTAGGGATCTTCTATTTGTGGGTTGTACTCCCTAAACTGAGGTGTCTTCTGATAAGGTATGGATCCCATTCTACAGATTAAGTGAGGTGACATAGTTTTCTCACACATGGGTGGTTAATATAGGTGGGGTATATATCCTCTTGATTAAGATCTATTCTTGGGAAAGGATTTGTTTCCCATATGGGTTTTTAGATCTATGTAACATGACATGTTTACCTTAATGAGGAATGGGTACCCCCCATTTTATGATCAACAATGGTGATGTGGGAGTTGTATAGGTAGATTATATGGTATACATAGATAACTTTGTCTCCTTAGGAACCCCCCCAATTTCTTTTAAGATATAATGTATGGTTGGATAATAATTTTAGACTAAGTGTAACTTTTAGTGATTTGATCATCCCTAGTTGCTTGTAATATCAGACCTTCATGGTTTATACCTGAGATGATTGGAACTTCTATATGTTCCTAAGAGTTGTAGTTGAAGATAAAATATAGTTTATCTTATCTTGTCTTAATTCTAGATACTCACTTGTACTTGGGGTTTGGAGCTGACAGTTTTCTTTGGTTTTTCATTTATATATTTGGTGAATCCTACTGAGTATCTTTATACTCACCCATGCATGATCCTTGTTCCCACATGTGTTGTCTCTATTCAGATGACTCACAAGTATGGATATGGTCTTTGTAGATGTGGAGTTGGTGTGGCTTATTTATAGTTAAATTTTAGTGATTCTTGGAAATGAATGATGGATTATGGTGATCATTAATCATATTGGTGACCATTTCTATTAAATATCATCCCATGAGTACATTTAGTGAGGAGGAGCTTTCCAATGTCTTGTATCAGTTGGAGTTAGAGGCTTATTGAGTGAAATTTTATTTTAGTATTTTCCTACAAGGTATTTTACTTGTATATTTTTCATATTATATTGTTATATAGAGTTGAGTTATTTATATATATTATGTTAGTGTTTTTGTATTTTATCAAGCATCAGATATGTGTCTGTTGTAGGTTTATATAGGATAAGGCCTCCCATATTATGCGATTTTCATACTCGATGTTAGTCACTAGCCCCTAGCCTATTAGAGGAGGACTTGGGGTAACATTATCAACTTATAGCCAGTTGGGGAAGGGCCACAGTATTTAGAGTAATATAAAAACCAATATATATATATATATAATAACACAAATATATGCAAATAAAATTCCTAATATAGAAAACATTTCATAAATATAAAAAAGCACCACATGAAAATTTGAAATATCCAAAATAGATGAATCGTTTTAAAGAAAGAAAAAAAGGAAAAAATCAATAGAGATATGGTGGAAGTAAAATTTATAAAAAATGAGTTGAGTTTAAAAAAAATTATAAAGAGAAAATATGTTCATTGGAAATATAGTCATTATAAAAGATAGTCTTCTAGAGATATCTATTTTATTAATCTAAATAAAAAAACACCAAAGTGTATTTAAAATTTAATATAAATAAATAAATTTGTTTTTAAAAAATAAAATAAATTTAATATGAATGGTTTTAAAAAAAATTACACCATGTAGATTAGTTGGTAAATTTTTTATATTATTTGTTTTAGTGAAAAAAATACAAATATTATAAAGGTATTAGTTTTTTGTATGTTTTATTTTTCATGTTTTGAGGGTGTTGGGAAAGGAGGAAGGAAAAATAGTTGGATTTATAAATAAATTCAACCTGATATGAAAAATGTGTTGTTGTTTGGTATATTACATTGTGGTTAGTTCTGGTAGTGGTTGGTTTGATCAAGTGTTTATGGAATGAATGAGTATAATATTGATGAAGTTTTTATCCAATATTATATATGAACTAAATTATGGTTTATGTGTATTAAAACTTGGTAACATAAACCCATATGTAGTACATTTTTAAGGGATTTTTTTACTGTTCAATATAAGTATGGTGATTGTTTCATGGTTCTAAGTTATGGTATTTGATGGATTCATAATGTAATTTCCCTGATCCAATTCACCTCTGTCATTATTGGACTGGGTCACTAAGTACCACAAGTGTGCCTCCCTATACACCAGATTCTATCGATTAGTGATGAGGGTTGACATAAAATAAGTGGGGAGATAATACCCTTGGGTATAGATAACCATAAACTACAGTGGAAGAAATATTAAGGAAATAGTTATCAGAGATTAATATAATAACAAAACTACATATCACAACTAATTTCTAGCCAAAAGTAAATATCAATCATCATTATATATCAAAATAAGTTATGGTACATTTCATAAAAGTCATACAGCATAAGTAGGATCTCATGTGGTCATATTATATATAATAGTTCCCAAAAGTAAATAAAAGTAAAGGGAGGTCTCCACAAAACTATTCCCAAGTCTTGGCCTGGTCCAATATCCCAACTCTATCCTTGGTCAACTATCCTAAGTAACAAGGTGTTTTCCTATAACTGATTTATGAAAAATTAAGTCTACTTTGGTACCATGGAATCCAATAGGGTGTCAGTACAACTCAATACACTACCAAAAATAATTTCCCTAACAGGTCTAGTGTGTACACATTCATGGTTGATATGAAATTATAATGAATCAAATAAGTAAATAAATCGTCACACTATAAAGTGCTCGACCAAAAAATCACTCCTCCTATCAAAATAAAGGTTAATGAGCTATCACCGTCAAATATACTATGTGAATGATGTATCGCCATCACAACCCATCTAGTTGAATAATATATCACCAATATAATGTAAATGGAGAATAATATATCACTTGGTGAACAATCCATCACCAATCGTAGGTGGAAGATATACCATTGCTACCCATGCTTTGGGGGTGATATACCACTGAATGTATCTCATTTAGATTATAAACCACCAACGCAACACTCCATGAGTGGAAAATGAATCACCCTTATTAATTCCTAGGGTGTAAAATATACCACCACTAACCTTATCTGGTTGGATAATGCACCGCCAATATGAACCACTAGGTAGATGATGCAAAGCCATTGGAAATCTCAAGGTATATGATATATTGTTTCCATCAATTCATGGGTGGAAGATATGCCAATTATTCCAGTCTCAAAGTGGGTGATGAACCATCGAGATGAATCTTATATATAGATTATATAAAACAAATATCAATCTCAAAGGTGGTTGATTCACCAAAATTAACTAGATCTAGGTGGATGAGGTACCATTGATACATTAACCTCATGATGAACGATGGATTGTTGACTCACTTGAGTGGATTAGACACTACCAATCAATTTAGGGTGGATGATGTACCAGAAAACCATATCTCGTGGTGGTCAAGATACCACCAATACCCCAAGGGTGGATAAAGTGCCACTAACCGAACTCATAAGATGGCTGAGATACCAATAGAACATCAATGGTGGACAATATTCTACTATTTATTCACCAAGGTGAACAAATGACCACATTTAACTAAAACATAGCATTCACAAATATTTAACATATAATGGTTTATGGTTTAAAAAATTGATAAAGGGTTATGCTCTCAATCCACTACCCAACTCTAAGTTTCATTCCTGGCTATCTCATCCCTATCCCATCACATTCTCAAATTTTTCCTTTCAAAATGATATACTAGGATACCACATTATATGAATAGAGTCAAGTATTAAGAATAGACACCCATCCAAGTTCCAAATTCATGGTTTTGCGTTACAAATCACAAGGAAAGTGTTCATTAGCAATCACAGTGTCAATTTATACCACTTAAGTAACCTCTCATGGGTCTAACAAGTTTAATTTATACCTTAGAAAGTGATAAACATAATTTAAATCAATTATTAGCTCATTTTTATAATGTTTCACTTCCCTTGTTTCATTTTAAGAATTCAATATGTGTAAATATCAATGAGAAAGAAATGGAACATCTACCAAGATCTAATGGATTCTCACTCATCAAAAACCATTGGTTGATTCAGCTTAAAATGGTAGAAATTGATAAATATGTAAAAACAATTGTAATTATGCATAGTTGGTTATGCATGATGAAATAGTGATAAAAATAGTAATTAGAATAAAGAGGAGTCATAGCCTTATCATAGGTGACTCATTGAGACTGATGGAACTTGAATTTGGCCACTAGTAAGGGAGTTATCTCACTTATAATAGAGGAATGAGAGGGGAGAGAGGGGAAGTGTCGGTTCTATGATTGAGGGAGTAGTGGAAGTGTGTTTTAATAAAATTTAAACATTTAATTAAATTTAATTAAAAGTTTTAAAAAAATATCATCAGGTACCTAAAAACCATCCAACGAGTACCCAGTAGAATCTGTTAATGTATAGATATCCCAGCACCTGGTTTTTTCTCCCAAAATAGAGCCATGAACCACCACCAACCCCTATAACACTTAAACTTCATTTAAATAAATGAGGTTTTATGAAAATTACATCAAACCCATATCTCATACATATGTGGTGTTGGATTTGGTTCCCTTTAACTAACTACTTTGTACTTTCAATTACATATACATTCATAGTCTTGAATATTAATAAATTTATTATCACATGATGAGTATTCTTATACATAACATTAATGTGATAATTTAATTAGAATATATGTCATATAGAAAGTTCATAGTAGTTACCCACTAATAATAGAATTGTTAAGTGTGAAATAGTTACATGTTCTATAGTGAGGTGACATCATCTGACCAGAAACAAATGATATAGGATATCAGGGGTTGGGGTGTATAATACATTGAGACTTATTCTCATTAATTATGTCCTTGATTATCTCTAATATAGTAGGTTATGAGGATTGACCCACATATATTAATTCCATATGTTTATGTTTCATTGGATATTCTTATCTATGAATGTGTGTATTAGTCCCTAAACATAATATTATTATTAATGCATATCATGAGTTACATACTTTGATGTATAAACAAAAAAATGATTACATATTCTCGTGATGAGTTAGGATACATTGGTTACATTACAAATGATGTGGAATTAATGAATAATTAAAGAAAGGATTTGTACCTTCTATGTTAATGGAATTAGATATCTTTGTCCCTTTGATTAGAATAAAACTGTTTGATAAATCCATGGATATGATAGTGTATCGATGAATTCATTTCAGGAAATTAAAATAAATATATATCAAGAATATAGGTTGATGACACAAGTTATGAAACCTTCTTGATGATATATCAAGTCAAAGGGATTATAATACATGGTAATTGTTCTTGGGAGGTAGATGTAGTTATAACTTGTCCTTATCTATTCAAAGACCATGATTTGTTTCTAGATACTGCTCTTATTCTATGAGTTAGACTCACTACTATCAAGATGAGGGCATAAAATTCCACACACAAAGTGTATCCATAGTTTCCACCAATCCTGATGAATTTGAGTTCAATATGAAGTGGTCCCCATGTTTGGGGATTAGTGTACATCCAAGTGAACAATCGCATGTAAATTAATTCAATTATATATTTATAGTTTAGAATAATGATAATTGAATTTATTTATGAAGGTATTCATAAATTATTTAATTATATAAGTGAATATGATAATGTATTATTTTTTGAATGAACATTATTCATTTAAGGTTTGTTAAATAATTCAAAGAGGAACAAGTTGAGTTGATGGCATGTGGTTCATCGCATGGAATTTTATTATGTCACTACTGAGTGGTGAAATATTTATTACATTTATGATAAGTTAATTAGTTATTATTGTTTTTTTGGTCCAATTTAAGGGGTTTAAATTATCCAAGGGATTACCTACAATTTTATAAATTTATGTTTAGTTATTTCAGATTTTTTTACCCATGAATGGAATGGGTGTCCATTTGAAATAATTGAGATTTTTTTATCCTCTCCTCCTTTATCTCATGCTACTATAGATATAAAGATCAAAAACAGGTTTGTCCATGTTTAGGGATCGATAATGTGATATATAAGTGATTGTATGATTATTTTAATGTCTTTAATTTACAACACTAACATCTAAATATCAAACCACAATGTTCATGGAGCTTTGAAACATATTTGTATTATCTATTGGGAATATATTTTGGTTTATTCAATCTATGGTGATCCAAAGAAGAGTGTATATGTTTAGGATCATTTTATCCCATAAATTTACCATTTAAATTTCATTTTTATACTTAAATTGAATTGTGGGATATTCTTGGCATGAATGATGTATTTTCACATCGAATAAAGTATCTTATGGTAGATTTAGTGTTAAAAATTGAAAATTAACCTACTTTTTTACTTTTACTTCATGCCATATTACTTAAATGGTACAAAAAATATCATGAAATTATTTACTCAAAATTTTGATTAAATTTTCTAAAATTTGGAAAGAGGGATTTGATAGAGTCCCAATTCCACTAACAGTGTGTCAATCTGAGTTCGAACACCCAAGAAGTGATCATTTGAACATCAAATAGTTTTGGAAATTAAATCAAAAATAAATAAAATTAATATTATATATTTATATATATATATCGACCATAATGGAGCAGTGTTCATCAATGCATTATGTAGCGGCACTGGTTGTTGGGTTTCATTGGAGAAAATTATTAATGGGGTGAAGTTCACATGCCTTCATGCATGGATAATATCAAAAAAAAAATTAAAAAAGGTATTAAATAGATAGTGGCATAAGATACCCATGTTGAAATTCCCCCCCCCCATTAATTAGGGGTTTTTCGAATGAGATAGTTCTTTCAGTAATCACTGTGAAGTTAATAAAAAATGAGTTTCTTTTTATAGAGGTTGTGTCACAATGGGTGCACCAGCTGATCCACTTTCACCTCACATAGGGTGCACACCTTATCCTCTATGACTTGTCACCTGATGGGTCACCCAACCTAGGTTAGTCTAGGGAATGTAAGGAAAGGTCAGACCTAACCCTCCTAGGCCTACCAGTACCAGTAAGGTAATTTTTGTCTTCCAGGGACCCATTTTGGGTATAGAATGACCCAAAAAAATTAAATATATTTATAAAATTAATTATAATATCTATATTTTATATAAATTTTTGAGGTGTTACAGGATATATCAATAATTAATTAAAATTATGTTAATTCTACTTTAATTCATTAAAAATTCCCTAGAGTTTAATCTTATCATTTTTAATTTTTACTACGAAATTTTATTGTATGTTGATGAATCATGAGTTGAGACTATCCCATGCATATTTGGGTATTTATTCTTTAATTTAATTATTTTATTTGAGTTTTAAAATGTAATAATTGTTTATGATTTTTGATAATCTATGAATCAAACCTCCATGTTTAATGTATAAGGTCCTGCATGACTGTATTTGAGTGAAAAAATTTAATTACCTCATCACGAGTTCCCCTTACCTATGTGTGACTCTACATTGTAAAGATCAGAGGTGTTCACAACAATGTAGTTTGAGTCCAGATTCAGTGTGGAACAAAACAAGTATAATCCATGGGTACTTGAAAGGTTCTATAATACAAATCAGGATATAAATCAAGGTATTCCACTATGGTATTTATTGATCTATTATCCACTCATTGGATCAACCAATTGATAACAACTCATGATCATGTCATTATTTATTTATTTTTATCTTATATAGTTAATTATATCATTATGTGAGTGTTATATGATAACATAGGATAGATAACATGTATGTGAAGATAAAAATGAATAATTTCATGACTAATGTTTCTATTTATGCATGGTTAAGATGTCATTGTGATCATATAGTTACAAGCATAATAAATATAATTGAATTCTAGTCTCTAAGAGGAATAAATTTATTGTGCATAACTTATTTTATCAAGACATGGTTAATTAATTATATAAAATCCACATAATATTAGAAACTATATAAAATATAAAATAAATAATATTTAATCATAAGATAAAAAAACCTCAAGGAAATATTAATTCATACATCTCCTTCCATTATAGGAGTAAAGATTTACCCATAATTAAAGTGGTTTTCATTCCATAATTGAGCCACTTAATTATAAATTAGTCCTCACAATGATGATGGGATGACTTAACCAAATTCGTATTGAGTTTAATGTATATAGTTTTTTCAATATAATTTGGAGGAAATTTTTGCTGAAATTCAAGTCTAGGATTTTAGGATTGGGTGGTTCACTCAACTAATCAAGGAACTATAAGTTAACACAGTTAAAAAGACCCAACTACCTAAATACCTTCAAATAACTTATCAGGACCAAGTTTGTATTATAATAAGGGGTATATAGATCCTTTTCATTAGAATATCAATGTGACAGGATATTTTGAATCCAATGGTGAGGGATATTGAGATTTGATAAAATAATAAGAGACTAATAAATAGAAAATTATTGCATCACATTTGGTAATCAATATTAAGTACCAAAACCTGTTTTGATTTTGTTGTATAAAATGGAAATAGAATTACTTAGACATTATAACTATGATTAAGATTTAGAAAGATAATATCTACCCCAGTATGAATTTCTAGGAGTGGTATAGGATCTTTCAAATCATACTAGCCCAAGAGCAAAAATTCTACAAGTTGGAGTCCCATGACCCTAAAGAAGATCCTTCTAAAGAGGTCTATGAGGAGGTGATCATTGTCTCTAGGAAACATGTATATTATGTGTTGGATGTATAGTGTTTCATGTTATCTTCCTTATTTAGTGAACTCTATTAGATTCATGAGGATATGGATTCATACATGTAGGGTCCGGAAAATTCATTTAAGGGAAGGAAAATACTCCCAAAAGTTTGGTAAAGAAGATGGATGCATGTTTGATTGAAAAATTGAGGAGAAAAGTGAATAAATCAGGTTTGGAAAAGGACCAAAGCCTATCTACATACCTATTACTGGGAAAGGTCCACGGAAGGCATAAACTGCAAACCACTGGTACACGGAAGGTCTACGATGTGTTGGCCCGTGAGGCGTTGGCCAGCGAACAAAGCTGTTCGCGGTGAATTTCCACCCACGAACTGAAGCCACCACAAACTATTTTCATGGGAGAGAATCTGATAGAGGTATCCATACAAACCATCCCCGTGAACGATTTGGTTCATGGATGAGGAGGAGTCGACAGCTTACTACAGACTTCGCAAACCCCAGTTGACCGAGTCTTTTGTGGATCTAGATATCTCTCCATTGACTTCTGTAGAAGTTGTCGTGCGAACTAAAGATATAGATTCCCCATAACTCTATAAAAGGACCACCAAGGGAACTAAAAAAGGGGTAAGAATATAGAGGGAGAGAGCTCTGGGATGGGCGAAAAGGGGACGAATAACATAAAGGGTGTGGGAGAAATTTCTCCCGTACCCAAAGTTGTTCGCGAGACTCCATGCTACAGATGAAGCAGTTCAAAAATTCCATATCGCAAACCATATGCACTTCATGGAACTCATTCTTGTGAACCATATTTAGAAGACCCTCTGCATCCAACCAGAGAACCAATAAAAAAATAAAATAAATTTTTTTTGCGGATTCCCATATGCAGAAGACGGTTTGCGGATACCCATATGTGGAAGACGGTACGTGGATTCCCATATGTGGAAGACTGTATGCGGACTCCCATATATGGAACCTAGTACGCAGGCAGTCGTACGTGGCCAACTCTTTCACATACCATCCTATGCAGATATCTCCTTCGTGAATAGACAGCTCACAGCCATCTCTTATATGGATGCTCCTACACGACCATCTCCTACGTGAACAGCCTTATGTCAAAAATAGTTCGTGCCCACTAGTCCATACCATGGGGGCTACACCCCCGCACCCCCGCTCAGGATCAGTGTCGGGCTGTGGTCCCAGCCCTCTGGGCTGGTCCCTTCGCTACCGTCACTGACCCCCATGAAAAATGGAGAGTCGCACCACAAAATTTTTGGTCTGGGTCGACGACATTTTCCATTGCACCCTTATGCCATCCAAACATCCATCCTTTAAATACCATGAGAAGAGACATTCCTCATGCACCTCCTAAGAACCCTATCACCTTCCCCATATTCCAAGTTGATCCAGAACTCCATGGACAATCACATCCTAAATGTTTCTTAAATTCCGGAACACATCCTTTCCATCCATCAAACTTTATGTCTATGGTGATTCCGGATCCTCATAAACCTTTATGGACATCAGAAGAGGAAGGCCAGTGTCCTGAGGATACCTCTTCTTGACTTTGCACATCATGCCCCGATGGCTCTACATATGTTGCCCACAAAAATGGCCTATAAATAAGGGACAAATTCAACTTCATGGGAGGCCTCTCCTACCTCTGTACGCCTCAATGGATTCCAAGCCTCATATTATTTATCCTAATCTGTGATCCTCTATAATCATGGTTTACACATTTCATCCCTCTCATGTTCGAGGCACTTCAGAACATCCAAACATGATTTTCCTCCAGTTAGTCATGGTTTCTATATCAAGTGGTCCTCATTGCATGACCCTAAACTTAAAGACCCCAAATATTCCTATCCACATGATATTAAACTATGATTTCATCATCCAAGCTATATAACTTTAAATTGTAGCATGCCTCATATGACGTTTCGGGGAACTCCCACTGAGGTAAGCCCCCAATTTTTTGAGGATGAACCACATGAATTTTAATTTCATTTTGCATTGAAAGTTTCATCGCTTTGTGACCTCACCCACGGTCTCCCCGTCCTTGTTCGTCGTAGACTCTTCCTCTCCCACCAATAGGAAAGGAGGCATTTTCTTTGTTTAATCTTTCACATCCTCTTGTTTCTCACACTAATCATGACTCATGTGGGATTATAGGTTTGTGACGATTACAAAATCCAGAATATCTGAACTACAAGAAATATGATTCCTAACCAAACTAGGACACATAGGATGCCTACCATAAGGCCCGAGCTCAAAATGGTTCCCTCCCATAAAGGGTCCACCCAATCATGTCTTTTCAATTGGGAAGCTCCCAAGCGTAAGCCCCAACACATCTGAACTACAAGAACTATGATTCATGATAAAACCAGAATATGTAGGATGCCTACCTAAAGGCTCGAGCTCAAAAGGGTTCCCATCCAAAAGGTTCCACACAACCATACCCCCTCAAATGGGCAGCTTCCATGCGTAAGCCCCAACTATTCCAAACTACATGGGTTCTGATTCCTCTCTCAATGATATGTAGGAAACTCATCTTATGGGTCTGATCCCAACATCAAGTCACCTTCCATCCCCTAGATGATGATAAACTTCAGATTGCCTTATTGTATGGCTCAAGTCAGTATTACCTCCATAGCATCAAATATATGCATGCCTATGACGATCCTTCAAACTAAGGGTATCCCATGGACACACTCTTCAGGAATGAACCAAGGATTTACAAACATTTGAACACGACTTAAATCTATAAGTGAGTCTCAGAACAGATCATAATTCTCCTTCGAAAGGGTTCGGTGATCCTGAATTCCCATTCTCTTGACTAATGGAGTCATCAAGTGTTGTTGGCTGAATCATTAATCAACGAGCACCTACCTTTGGAATGTAGGTCCATGAATCAGGGATACCAGGGTTGTTGGGTGTTTTTGGCTCCACAAATAAACCCATTAGATATCATCTGAGGAAGTTATATCTGAGGAGGACTGATTTCACAAGTACTTGAACCCACGCAATCGCTCGTTGGGACTGACTAATTGTGGAATCTCCTTCGCAATGCGAAAGGGGTGAATTTTCCAATCCCTCTGGGGTTAATCCAACCTTCTTCTAAAGGATAATGACGCAGAATGGGTCAAAACAAAATAAATGGTGAATTTGATGAGAACCAGTCTCTATAGAAAAGGGACATGTAATGATACTCGTCAGGCCATTTTTACACCACCTGAAATATTCCACCTCAGAGGCAGAACAATACAGTATTCTATCCCATATCTATGGTCTTTATAAGCAGAAAGAAAGATATAATTGATATAGATCTCCAAGGAACATTTCACATGAAACCATGGAGAGGGGCACATAAAAACCTCATATAGTAAAGATGATTGTCTATATTGAGAATTAAAGAATATTGGGTTTCAAGCTACCCAATGATTTGTACACATATCCCATACATTCCTCACTGCCTCAGAGTTTCTCTAGTTTTATTGTGAATTATAACATGATAAATATTTAGAAGTATCTTCTAAAACTCTTCAACCTAATTCACTAAGAAAATAAGGACATGAGGTTTGAAAAAACTAGATTCATTATGGTGAACAATATAAAGGGAAAGGCAAAGGTCCCTCGTATGAGTTTCAAGTCTAATTCTTCAACACACCACCCGACCAAGAATAAAAAGATCTAGTGGAGTTTTAAGGAACAAGATGTTTTATATTTTACATGTGGAAAGAAATTCCATTGGAATAATAACTATATATCAATGAAGAAGCATGGGGAATATTATGTAAATTTTTATTGATTAAAATCTTTCAATTTCTACAAATTAGGGGTTAGATACATATTTTATTGATCACGTTTTTATTTGAATGTATGAACCAAGTAGATTTAGAATGGTTACCGGAGATGAGGTGTATTTTTAAGCTACCAATGGGGAAATATTATCTACCTTAGTTGTAGAAGATTACCACCTTACTTATCCAATTGGAATGTTTCTAATTTTAACGACTTTTTATTATGTTCCTAGTGTTAATAATAACAATATATTTTTATCCATTTTATATATAGATGGTTTTGTATTCAATTTTTTTATAAAGGTATAATTTTTTATGGTTTGTAACATATTAATAATGGTATTTATATAATATAATATAAATACCAAGAGTTTTAAATTAATAAAGAATCAAGTTTTCATGAATCATATCACACCCATTTGTGGTATCACTATATTGGTCATGTAAAGGAGAAACATCTGATAAATCTCTATTGAGATGGTTATTTAGATATTTTTAAACAAAAAACACTTGACAAATGTCTCACTTGTTCATAATATAAAATCACCAAACCATAATTTATTGGAAAGGATGAAAGGTATACATATATTCTTTAATTGATACACATTGATGTTTACAAATATTTTCCAATTGAAGCTAGAGGTGGATACTCATACTTCATTACTTTTACTTATGAATTGAGTAGATATGGATCTTTATACTTAATGTGGTGTAAGTAAAAAAACTTTGATAAATTTAACTAGTTCAAGAATAAATTATACAATAAACTTGGTAAAAATATAAAGAAGTTTTGATTTGACCGAGGTGGAGAATATATTAACCAAGAGTTCATAGACTATCTCAGGGAGTTTTAGATTCTATCTCAACTCAATACTCCTTATACACCATAGTGGAATGGTGATAGTGAAAGGAGGAAATGTACCTTCTTGGACATGGTGAGGTTGATGATGATTCATGTAGATATTTTATTATTCTTTTGGGGATATTCATTAAAAACTATGGAATATTTACTAAACTGTCTTCTAAATAAAGTGTAAAGTAGGATTCCATTTTAGTTTTAAAATGGAAAGAAACATATATTTTCATATAATAATCTATAGGGTTGTGAGGTGTTTATTAATGACACTTCTAAAAACAAACAAGAACCTTGGGTCAAGAAGTGTATATTTATAGTATATACCTAAGAAACAAGGTAATTTTATCTATACAACCCCTAAAATAAGAAGGTAATAGTGGAAAGATAGGTTGTATTCTCTATGAGGGATCACATCTCTAAAATAAATAGTTGGATCAAGATTAAATTCAATAAATTTGATGCTAAATATATACAATATTTAGAATAGAAAAATTATACAATACCCCATGGAAGAGGTTTTTACAAAAACACGCATATTGTGTAGGAACACTAAAGGGGTTAGAGACCAAAAGATATATGGTTTTATAGTCACCAAGGATGGTGACTATTTATTGGTTGGAAATAATGAACCTATGACCTATAAATAGGTAGTAAATAGATCATAAGTTAAAAGGTGGAAATAAGCTATGAATTATAAGATGGATTCTTTGTATCAGAACCATGTTTGGGTTCTAGTTTATCCTTTAGTAGATGTAAACCCCTTTGGGTGTAAATGGGTATTCAAGAAGAAATTGGACATGGAAGGTAAAGTTAGTAACTATAGGGAATGGCTAGTGGATAAATGGTTTAATAAACATCAATTTATAGACTATGATTAAACCTTTTCACCAGTTTTCATACTAAAACCAATATAATTATGGTTTTCATAGAATCTTTCCATGATTATGATATTTGGTGGATGAATGTCAAGATATATGTCCTTAATGAGAACCTTATTGAAGTTTTCTATATGACACAACCAAAATGGTTTGTGACTTCTCAAAATTACAATACGATATAAAATTTAAATTTATTTTTTTATGGATTGAAGTAAGCATCAAGATCATAGAACATTCATTTTGAAAAATCCATAAGTGAATTTGGTTTTATAAAGAATGTGTGTGATCATTGTGTCTAAAATTCGTTTAGTGTTAGTGTAGTTATTTTATTAGTAGTATATTTTGATGAAATATTACTTAGTGGAAATAAGATAATAGTTTTATAGTCAATAAAGGCATTGTTTAACAAGTGATTATCCATGAAATATTTAGGTTAAGAAGGATATATTATAGGGATAAAGATCATTCATGATAAATATAATAGGATTATTAGACTAATTCATGGTACATACATTGACCAAATAATGAATATATTTAGTGTGGAACAATATAAGATGGGATTAGTTCTGGTGTAACATGGTATATATCCCTCTAAAAAATTTTCCCTCAGACACAAGAGGAGAGTGAGAAGATGAATAGAATATCTTACACTTATGTGGTATATTCCATCATGTATGTTATTCTATATACTAGGTTTTGCGTTTTCTATGCCTTGATCATGGTATGTAGATATCAATAAATTCTAGGGGATCTGCACTGGGCTGCTATAAAGAAGATCCTTAAGTATCTAAGTCATACTTGTTGGAGTTGGTACCCTAGAACAAAATTCTTTGTACTTTATGATAAATATGTATTCATTTTATTTAATATTAATAAAATCATTATCACATCATTATTTTTCTTCTACATAACATATCATATGATAATGTCCTAAGAGTAGTTATTGCACTAAAAGGTCATAGTAGTTCCTTGCTATGATAAGAACCCAGAAGTGTTACGACACTATTGCCTAATATAATTTATATAGTCAGATGATATCATTTTAGGGACATAAATGATACAGGTTATCAGGGGTGGAGACTCATAGGACTTTGAGGCACCTTCTCATGTTGTACGCCCTTGGTAATATCCAGTTGGATATTATGAGAATGAGACTCGCCAGTAGGAAATCCACATTTATATGTGTCAATGAATATTCCTATATGAGGGTGTGTGTATTGGTCCTTAGACTTTAATATTATTATTAATGAGTATTATGATTCGTGCACTTATATTTATTTAAGAAAATTGTGATGACAGATGTTTACGGCGAGGTAGGATATGTTGGGTGCGTCACGAGGAATATTGCATTAATGAATAATGTGAGAAATGATTTATCCCTTTTTTTGTAATGGAAGTTAATATCTTAGTCCCTTTTATGGAAATTATAGATCCTAAATAAATCCATGTCCATGGTGATCTATAGGAAATTTCTATTTCCATAAAGTCAAAGAAATAGATATCGAGCATATAGGTTGATGGCACTAGCATGCAACCTGCTCAATTTGAAATATTGTGATAAAGGTATTATATTACATGGTAAGCATTCGTATGAGGTGACATGTCATTGTGGCATTAACTTCTTTATCTATGGGTGCCTTGGCATGTGGCTAGATGTTAACCTTGTACTTTAGGTTGCTTCTCCTAATACCACTGAGAAAGAGGCCTAGAGGGTCACACACTAAGTGTATCCAGAATCTCAGTTAAATAATATATTATTATTTATTATTTAACAGGTTGAATAAATATTATTATTGTACGTGGTTTAATAATTCTTCATGTATTCTTGATAGAATTTATTTCATCACTAGTTGTTCAAAAGAATATATTATGAGCGGAATATTTAGTAAATATTTATTTTCTATTTAGTGAATATAATATTTATTTATTCATTGGAGAATAATGTAGTGATATTTATTTAATAAATAAATAGACATTATTCAAGGCCCAATAAATATTTTGGATGAATGGTGAATCAGGTTTAATGGTCAGATAAGAAATAATAATACTGAATATTATTTAATTAAATAATATTTAATTTTAATTAGAAAGTTCATCGAATGTCAAGAAATAATAATATTACTATTATTATTTGACATGGGTTTTTTTCTAGGATTAAATAAATAATAAGGGAACTTGTGTAATGATTTTATTTTAACCATATTAATACAAATACCCAATTATGTTATTTTCTCATTAGCCTATTCGTTTTTGCACAACAGATTTGGAGAAAAAAATATCAAGCCTAGAGAGCTCTATTCTCCAAGAATGCTCTCAAGAATGGAGAGCAATCATCCTCTACTAGATTAAGGAGAATTCTTTGGAAGTGGTTCTCGAGGTGATCAAAGGCGAATGACACAAGTGCAAGGATCTTCCATTCTAGCACCCAAAGAATCCTTCGACAACATCCAGAGATTCGTGGAACATGTGTGGATCACCGCTAGAGGAAATCTATGCTTGGTTTCTACAAGGAAATGATGGTGCACTACAGATCTGTTTCCGAACACATCAATGATGAAATAATTTCTTAAAGTTAATTCTTTATCTAATTATATTAATTATAAACAATATGTGTTCATCCTTCTCTCTCAGTTCTAGCTCAATTATTCATTGTCTATTTCTTTGACTCAATTCTATGGATCAAAACATTCATCATCGTATAGATCTCGGATTGATCATTGATTATGGGAAAAATTAAATTTGGGTACCGCCTATCATACACTTCTACTGCGCCCAAAAAATACAAGTGGTATTAGAGCCAGCACATAATTGTTTATAATTATTTAAAAATCTTTGGTGATTTACGCATTTATAATATTGTTTATCAATTCTAGTTTAATCATTATTCTAATCATAATTGAGAGATCTTATTCTTCCTCATTCATTTCTCATAGATCTAATCGAGGAATTTATTTTTTTTTTGATTAAAATAAAATCGAGGAACTCATTTGGAGAAGCCAAGGATTCTGCCCAGATAACACAGCAGTACATTCCATGTAATCAGAGTTATATGTTTTGTAGTTGTGTTCAATACAGCAGTAGTTAATTTGATAATTACTCAACCCATGTAAATTAATGAAACGCAGTGTATTTAATTCTTAAACCACATTTTGACTGGGATAGACTGGCGCAATATCATCTGGACTACACATCGTGTGGCCCATTTTAAACGGTGTGTGATCTCTTTACATCAAATAAGGGTCATGCATTCAATACACAGCCAACCTAATGAGTGATCGTGTAACATGGATTCAACATAGTGTGTGGACCATTGGACATTCTCTATACTCCAAAATTTTTGAGGCACAGACTACACACTGAGTCCCTAGGCGTGTGTCTTAGATAGATGGTGAGAGGTGTACATGCCATGTATATCGGATCTACACATCGTGTACTTATACCAAGTTACATAGGTTTAAAATTTATTTATTTTACTATGAAAACCTTGAGACATGTACTTGTGTGTGGTCATAAATATAGGACATTCCATGTGATAGGTTTTAATATACATAAACATTTAAATGTTTAATTAATATCTATGTAATGATCAAGATCTTCATATCATGTATGAGTCGTATTACAAGTTGTTGCTCAACATACATTGAAGCGTAACATGTGACCAAAAAATCATGTAATTTTTTTAATCATCCATGAAGTACACATCATGAAAGTACGTGATTATTCATGTATTCCATATTCCATAAGAGTAAAAAATTATATGATTATAATGCATGTTGAGTAGATTTAGATAGGTATTCACTGTGTTTCCTCCAAGGTACATTTATGTAAAAGGTTATTTTTAAATGAATTTGTTTAATTTGTTTAAAATTATGATGGATGATAATCTCAAGAAAATTTAGATAATAATTAATATAAAGGATTGATTAATTAAATATAGTAATTAAACGTTTCGAGAATGATTTTTCTTAAATAAGAACGATTAAATAATTGAATTCTAGTTTTATTAAATGTGTAATATGTTGCATACATGTGGATGATCATGAGCTAAAATAGACCCTTTGTGTCTGATTGTTTTATTTTAATTTTTTATTAAATTAAATTGTCAAAATTCATGCCTTCTCTCCTCATTATTATGTAGGGCCTACGTGCCCATGGTTTCTTTTATATAAACCCGTTTTCCCCTACCTACACATGAGTAAAACGACATATGTAATGGATGGAGCTCCCAAGATAGTGGAGGTGGTTCAAATTTGGAACTGAGGCAAAACTAATCCAATGATATATAAAGGTGGATAGGTGGAAAGCTATAAACATGAACCTCAATTGGTTCAAGGTGTTTATCCCCTTGGTTAAAAATTATTTTATCAACCGCTGGATAAAAAAACCATTAGTATGATCTCATAATCATACCCTTTATTTTATTTTTTTCAGTTTCAGGGTTATTTCATTATGGATGTCTTTTTGAGATCACATAATTAATGAATTAACAAACATGAAAGATATAACTAAACTAAACCGTATTATCCGTAAATATTATCTAAAACATGGTTAATCACTTAATTAATCCCAATTAATATTAAAAATAATGTAATAAAGATAATAATTGGAAATTTATGCATAAAGGATAAAATCCATCAATGAAATATTAAGTCAGTATAACCTTCCATTACTTCGGTCAGAATTGAAAAAATAGTTCAAAGTGCTTGACCAGCCAAAGTTAGGGTTCTTTCGATTATTGAGGAATTATAACATGAGGTTTTGGGTTGAATTAACTTGGTTAACATCAAGGGTTGACTTCCAAAGTAGGACTTGGTGTAACTAAGAGTTAAAGGTTGAGTAAATAAAAATTAAGGATTTTAGGATTGGGGAGTCCAATCAACAGATCAAGGAACTATGAGTTAATTCAGTTGGAATTTGGAATGCCTACCTAAAACCATTCGAGTTTCATGACTGACCAAAGTTGGGGTAATGAGAAGGGAAATAAGGATCCTTCCCACTAGGTTTTCCGAGCAATAGGATATTCTGAATCTAATGGTGATAGCTATTAGTTTTTTATAAAATAGTGTGAGACTAATAAATATAATATTTATTTATTTGTCAAAATTTATCATATTAAGTACTAAAATTATGCTTATCCATTTTGTAGAAACAACAATAAAATGAAATCAAACATATCATTATGATTCATACTTGAGAAGGAAAACATTCTCACCAGCACTAATTTCCAACAATAGAAAAGGTACCTATAATTCATCCTTCTTCATGAAAAAAAGTTGTATGTGATGGAAGAACCTTTACCAGTTGCACCTAGAAATGAGGTAAGTGATGAAGAGCTATCTCTCGATGAGAAACATATGAATGATTCTACATATGTTCATTGCTTCATGTTATCATCCATGTATAATGAGATTTTAATGAATCATGAAGAAATTGATGTATATAGAATGATGTCTCACCGTCAGGATCTCTATTAAGAGAAGAAGATACAAGAGAGGTATGATATATCTAATGAATTTTTTACCACTAATCTTGGAGATATTACACCAGTTGTTCCTCATGTAGTCATACTTATTGGATACATTGAATGACTAGACATCTTAGGGATTAAATTATCAGATGAGTTGCGTATAGATCTCATACTTTCATTACTACCCAAGACCTTCTCTATTTTTATTATGAATTATAATATGAGAAATAATGAAAAGAGTCTATCAGATCATATGACCTTAATTCTCCAAATGGATAAGAATATAGGGTGTGACAAACCCACAGTCCTTCTGGTGAATAAGAAGATGAAGGACAAGAAAAAGGGGACCAAGACTTATAAATAGTCTAAAGCTCTCGAGCACTATTCTACCAAAAAGAAGAAGATCCAGAGGTAGGGTAAGGAAAAAAAGGCAGTATGTTTTGCATGTGGCAAGCCAAGACACTAGAAGAGGAACTTCACCCAGAATCAAGGGGAAGCTAAAGGTGCATTCATTATCGAGTTCAATATTTCCATATCTACACATTGGGTATTAGATACAACTTGTGGTGCTCACATCTTTATCCAAATGTAGGAACCAAGTAGATTCTTAAATATTGCAAGAGGAGCAGTGGATCTACAAGCTATCAATGGAGTGAGTTTGTCTTCTCTTTCCATTAGTGACTACCACCTTTCATTGCCAACGGGAATGATTTTGGTTTTATGTGATTGTAATTTTGTACCTATTGTTACCAAAAACATAATTTTTATATCAAGTTTAGATACAGATGGGTTTATTTTCATGTTCATAAATAAAAGTTGTTTCATTTATAAGGACAACATATGTTATGGTATAGAATATTTAAATAGTGGTCTATATGTATTAAATTATGAAAACCAAGTGTTGGAAATTGATAACGAACCAAGTTCTCATGACTCATATAACACCTAGCATTCGCATCACCATCTTGGTCATGTAAACAAAAAGAATTTGACAAAGCTCTTTCAAGATGGATATTTATATTCTTATGAGCTCAAACCATTTGATAGATGTCATTCTTGTTTACAAGGAAAAATGACCAAACCACCATTTGGTGGATAAGGTGAAAGGGTCCCATATCTTATAGTATTGGTACACACTAATGTGTGTGGACCATTTTCAGTAGAAGATGGAGGTGGATATTCTTACTTCATGACTTTTATTGATGATTTGAGTAGATATGGTTATATCTACTTAATCAGGTATAAGTCCAAGTCCTTTTATAAATTCAAAGAATTAAATAATGAAGTATAGAATAATCTTAGTAAGAAGATAAAGAATATTTGATTGGATCAAGGTGGTGAATATATTAACCAAGAGTTTATAGACTTTCTATGAGAGTTTGGGTTTCTATCTCAACTCACTCCACCTTATACACCATAGTGGAATAGTGTTAGTGAAAGTAGGAATCATACCTTGTTAGAAATGGTAAGGTCAATTATGAGTTATGCAGATCTTCCATTATCCTTTTGGTGATATGCATTAAAAACTGAAGCATACACATTAAAACGAGTACCAACTAAAGTAGAAAATGGAATTCCCTTCAAGCTATGGAGTGTAAATAAAACCATCTTGTTGCATACATGTGTATGTGGTTGCGATGAATTTGTTAAGGCCTTCTCAAAAAACTAGCACCTCAGGGCACGAAGTGAATATTTATAGGGTATCCTAAGGAAATAAAGGGATACTACCTATACAACCCCTCAGATAAGAAAGTGACTATCACTAGACAATCCATCATTATTTAGAGAGATAAAATCCTCAAGAAGGATAGTGGGAGCAATATTGACTAAGATAAAGTTGATTCTCAAGATACACAGGATTTGGTATATGACAAAATTCCATAGGTCCTCATGGAAGAAGTAGTTTCTGAAACACAAGTACTACGTAGGATCTCAAGAGAGGTAAGAGAAACAAAGAGACATGGTTTTATAGTAACCGGGGATGGTGACTCATTATTAGTTGACAATGATGAACCTATATCCTACAAGGAGGCAGTAGATATTTCATAAGATACAAAATGGCTAGAATCTAGGAATTATGAAATAGATTCCATGTATCAAAACTAATTTTGGGTTCTGTTCAATGTTCCAGTTGATGTAAAGCCTATTGGATGCAAATGAGTATTCAAGAGAAAACTGGACATATAAGGTAAAGTAAGTACCTGTAAGGCAAGGATAGTCTCTAGAAGGTTTAAACAGCATCAAGGAATTGAATATGATGAAACATTTTCACCATTTTCCATGTTTAAATCCATCAGAATCATAATTTATATAGCATATTACCATGAATATGAGATTCGGAAGATGGATTTCAAAACTACATTCCTTGATAGGAACCTTCAGAAAGATGTCTATATGACACAGCTAGAAGGTTTTGTGACTCCAGGTGATTCCAAAAATATTTTCAAGTTGTAGAGATCTATTTATGGATTGAAACAAGAATCTTAGTCATGATTGATTCGATGAATCCATAAAATAATTTGGTTTCATTAAGAATGAATGTTATCCGTGTGTTTATAAAAAGTTCAATAGGAATGTGGTATTTATCCTAGTAGTATATGTTGATGACATATTACTTATTGGAATTGACATACCAGTCTTACAATTTGTTAAATACTGGTTAAACAAGTGTTTCTTCATGAAGGAATTAGGTGAAGCAGCCTATATTCTAGGAATCAAGATCCTTTGTAATAAATCCAAGAATATTCTTGGACTAAGTCAAAGTACATATATTGACTTGATACTAAAGATATTTAGTATGGAACAATCCAATAGGAGATTGGTCCTAGGGTCACATGGTTTACATTTTTCTAAGAAGATGTGTCCTCAGACACAATAAGAGAAAGAGATAATGAGTAAGATCCCATACATTTTGGCAATAGGGTCAATCATTTAAGTCATTCTATGTACTATACTTGATGTTTCTTATGCATTAATCATGGTAGGTAGATATCAAGAAGATCCTGGATAATAGCATTGGACTACTGTTAAGGCTATCCTTAAGTATCTGAGAAGAACTAAGGATATGTTCCTGGTGTATAGAAGCTACGAGGAGCTAGTCATTAGGGGTTATACTGATTCTAGTTTCTAGACAGGTCAAAATGATATGAATATGCAATCAGGATATGTTTTATGTCTCAACAGAGGAGTTGTGAGCTGGAAGAGTTCAAAAAATACAGTTTTCATTGATTCTACAGTAGATTCTGAGTATATATAGGCTTCTGATGCAGCTAATGAATCTGTTTGGATTTGGAACTTTTTTCAGGAGCTTGATGTGGTACCTAGCAGTAAAGACCCTATCACATCATATTATGATAATACTACAGTGGTATCTCTTTCAAAAGATCCAAAGTCACACCAATGGACAAATCATATACTCTAGAAGTATCACCTCTTGAGGGATTTCTATCAGAGGGCTGAAGTTTTAGTGAGAAGAGTACCTATGGAAGAGAACATGGTGGACCCCTTAACTAAAGGCCTATCTCAGTAAAAGCATGAGTATTATGTGAGAGATACCGACTAAAGGTTGTTAGTAATTGGATCTAGAGAAAGTGGGATTCTATTGGAGTTGTTTCCCTAGAACCAACATATTTTTACTTTATGATAAACATGTATTCATTGTATTGAATATTAATTAACTCCTTATCACATCATGATTGTTCTTCTATGTAATATATCATGTGTTAATGTCCTAAGAGTAACTGTCGCACCAAAAGGTCATAGAAGTTCCCTATTATGATGAGAACCTGAAAGTGTTACAACACTATTCTTGAATATATGATCTATAGATGAATAATATCATTTTAGGGACATAAATTATACAGGATATCAGGAGTGGAGACTCATAGTACTTTTAGGCACCTTCTCATGGTGTATGCCCTTGGTAATATCCAGAAGGGTATTATGAGAACGAGACCCTCCAATAGGAAATCCACATTTCTATGTCTCTGAATTTTCCTATCTGCATACATGTGTATTGGTCCTTAGACTCTAAGATTATTATTGAGTATTATGAGTCACTCACTTAGATTTATTGACAAAAACTATGATGATATATTTTTGCGATGTGGTGGGATATGTTGGGTTCCTCATGAGTAATATTTCATTAATGAATAATGAAAGAAAGGATTTATCCCTTTTTTTCTTCAACAGGACTTAATATCTCAATCCCTTTGATGGAAATGATATATCATAAATAAATCAATAGTCATGGTGATCTATAGGCAAGCTCTATTTCCAGAAAGTCAAAGAAAGAGATATCAAGCATATAGGTCGATGGCACTAGAATGCAACCAACTCGGTTTGAGATATTGTGATAAATGGATTGTATTACATGTTAAGAATTTGTATGAGGTGACATGTCATTATGGAATTAACTTTTTTCTCTCCGGGTGCCTTAGTGTGTTGCTAGATGCTAACCTTGGACTTTAGGCTGCTTCGCCTAATGCCATTGAGAAAGAGGCCTAGAGGGTCACACACTAAGTGTATCCAGAATCTCAGTTAAATAATATATTATTATTTATTATTTAATAGTTTGAATAAATATTATTCCCATGCATGGTTTAATAATTATTCATATATACTTTATCGTATTTATTTCGTCACTAGTTATTCGAGAGAATATATTGCGAGTGGAATATTTAATAAATATTTATTTTTTATTTAGTGAATATAGTATTTATTTATTTATTAGAGAATAATGAAGTGATATTTATTTGATAAATAAATAGACATTATTCAAGGCCCAATAAATATTTTAGAGGAATGGCGGACCGAGTTTAATGTTCTAGTGAGAAATGATAATATTGAATATTATTTAATTAAATAATATTTAATTTTAATTTGTAAGTTCAGTGCATTGATAAATAATAATATTACTATTATTATTCAACATGGGGTTTTTAAGGAATTAAATAAATAATAAGGGAACTTGTGCAATTATTTTATTTTAACCCTAGAAATAGAAATACTCAGCTATGTTTTCTCATTAGCGTATTTGGTTGTGCACAATGGACTTGGAGAAAAAACTCTCAATACTAGATAGTTATATTCTCCAAGAACTCTCTCAATAATGGAGAGAAATCCTCCTCCACCAGATCAAGAATAATTCTTTGGAAGTGGTTCTTGAGGTGATCAAATTTGAACGATGCAAGCGCAAGGATCTTTCGTGATATCATCCAAAGACTCCTTCGGCAAAGTCTGGAGATTCACAGAACATGTGTGGATCACTGTTAGAGTAAATCTATGCTTGGTTTCTACAACAAAATGATGGTGCACTATAGATCTATCTTTGGACACATCAACAAAGAAATAATTCCTTAGAGGTAATTATTTATCTAATTAAATTAATTATAAACAATATGTGTTGATCATTCTCTCTCGGTTCCAGCGTAATTCTTCTTTGTCTATTTCTTTAACTCAATTCCATGGATAACGGCGCTCATCGTCATATATATCTTGGATTGATCATTGATTATGGAAAAAATTAAGTTGGGCACCACCCATCGCATGCTTCTGTTGTGCCCAGAACCTACAAGTGGTATCAGAGCCGATACATAATTTTTTATAATTATTTAAATATCATTGGTGATATATGAATTTATAATTTAGTTTATCAATTCAATTTTAATCGGTCTTTTAATCTGAATTGAAAGATATTATTCTTACTCATTAATTTATCATAGATCTAATAAAGATGTTTATTTTTTGGATTAAAATAAAATTTAGGAACTCATCAAAAGGAGCCAATGATTCTACCTAGGTAACACAGCAGTACATGTCGTGTAATTGGAGTTACACACTGTGTAGTTGTGTTCATTATACCAGTAGTTAATTCAGTAATTACTCAGCCTATATAAATTAATAACACGTGGTATAGTTAATTCTTATACCACATGTTGATGGGGACAGACTAGTGCACGGTAATCCAGACTATATGTTGTGTGTCCCATTGGACATGGTGTGTGGTCCCTTTGCAGAAAAGATGGGCCATGTATTCAACACACAGCCTACCTGATGGGTGAACATGTAACATGGAGTCGACACGGCATGTGTCCCATTGGACATGCTATGTAATAAAAATTTTCTGACGAACATACTACATGCCAAGTCCTTTTTCATGTGTCTCGGATAGATGGTTAGAGGTGTACATGCCATGTAGATCAGATCTACATGTAGTGTACTTATAACAAGTTACGTAGATTTGAAATTTATTTATTTTACTATGAAAACTTTGAGACAAGTACTTGTGTGTGGTCATAAATACAGGACATACCATGTGATAGGTTTTAATATACATAAATATTTAAATGTATAATTAATATCTATGTAATGTTCAAGATCTTCATATCATGTATGGGTTATATTTCAAGTTGTTACTCCATGTACATTGAATCATAACACGTGACCGAAAAAATCCTGAAATTCTTGTAATCATCTGTGAATTACACATCATGAAATTATGTGATAAGTCATGTATTCCATATTTCACAATAGTAAAAAATTATATGAGTATAATACATGTTGGGTATATTTGGATAGGTATTCACCGTGTTGTCTCCAAGTTAAATTTATATACAATGGTAATTTTAAATGAATTTATTTAATTTTTTTAAAATTATGATGGGTGAGAATCTCAAGGAAATTTCGATAAGAATTAAGATAAAAAATATTGACTAATTAAAGATAATAATTAATCGATTCAAGCATAGTTTATCTTAAATAAGAATGATTGAAGAATTGAATGCTAGTTTTATTAAATGTGTAATATGTTGCATACATGTGGATGGTCATGAGCTAGACAAAACCTTTTGTATGTGATTGGTTTCATTTAATTTATTATTAAATTAAATTGATAGCATGTGTTCCTTCTCTCATCATTATTATATAGGGTCTACGTACCCATGGTTTCTTTTATGTAAACCCTTTTCCCCCTCACCTGTATGTGAGTAAAAATACCTATATAATGGATGGAGCTCCCAAGATAGTGGAGGTAGTTAAAGTTAGGGTCTGAGGCGAAACCAATCCAAGGAGATATAAAGCTAGACATATGGAAATCTATAAACATGAACCTCAATTGGTTCAAGGTGTTTCTCCCCTAGGTCAATGATTAGTTTATCAACTACTAAATAAACTAACCATTAGTATAATCTCATGATCATAACCTTTATTTTATTTCTACCAATTGCATAGTTATTTCATTATGGGTGTCTTTTCATGATCACATAATTAATTAATCAACAAGCATGAAAGATAGAACTGAAATAAACCATCTTATGCATAAATATTATCTAATACATGGTTAATCACTTAATTAATCCCACTTAATATTAACAAGAATGTAATAAAGATAATAATTGGAAATTTATGCATAAAGGATAAAATCCCTCAATAAAATATTAAGTTGGTATATCTTTCCATTACTTCAGTTATAATCAAACCATAGTTCAAAGTTTTTGACCAACCATAGTAAGGGTGCTTTCAATTATCGGGGAATTCTAACATGAGGTTTTGGGTTGAATTAACTTAGTTCACATCAAGGGTTTTCTGCCAAAGTAGGAATTGGTGTAACTGAGAGGTAAAGGTTAAGGAAATACAAATTAAGGATTTAAGTATTAGAGATTCCACTCAATAGATCAAGTAACTATGAGTTAATTTAGTTGGCATTTGGAATGCCTACCTAAAACCATTTTAGTTGCTTGACCAACCAAAGTTGGGTTAATGAGAAAAGAAATATGGATCCTTACCACTAGGATGTCCAAAAAATAGGATATTCTGAATCCAATGGTGAGGGATATTGGGTTTTGATAAAATAGAGGGAGACTAATAAATATAATATTTATTTATTTGTCTAAATTTATCATATAAAGTACTAAAATTATGCTTATCCATTTTGTAAAAATAGTAATAAAATGACATCAAACATGTCATTGTGATCCATACCTGAGAAGGAAAACCTTATCACCTATACTAATTTCTAGGAATGGAAAAGGTTACCACGGTTCATCCTTCATAGTGAAAGGAAATTGTATGTGTTAGAAGAACTTTTTCTAGTTGCACCTATAAATGAGGTATGTGGTGAAGAGATAGCTCTCTATGAGAAACATATTAATGATGCTACAAATGTTTAGTGCTTCATGCCATCGTCCATGTCCAATTATCTTTTAAAGAAACATGAGGAAACGGATTCATATAGAATTATGTCTCACCTTCAGGATATCTATCAAGAGAAGGTGAGACAAGAGAGGTATGAGATCTCTAATTATTTTTTTAACACTAATCTTTGAGAGTTTGTGCCAGCTGGTCCTCATGTAGTCAAGCTTATTGGCTACATTAAATGACTGGACATCTTGGGGATTAAATTCATGGATGATTTGCGTATAGATCTCATACTTTTATCACTTACCAACACATTCTCTAGTTTTATTATGAATTATAATATGATCAATAATGAGAATAGTCTATCAGAAATTCAGACCTTGATTCTCTAAGTGGATAAAGACATGGGGCGTGAAAACCCACAGTCCTTATGGTGAATAAGAAGAGGAAGGGAAAGTAAAAGGGGACCAAGACTTATAAAAATTCTAAATATCTTAAGCACCATCCTACTCACCTCGAAATAAAAATAGATAATGGTCTCCAATGTCCCTCTTTAATTTTCTCTCTATCAGATATTGAGCTTACCTATAATTTTCTAGTTCTCAATATGAAATTTCTTGACTTCATTTTTTGGATGGATTTATTAATTTATCAAAAGTGTAAAATTGAATATTATCTTTTATGGGTCTCATTTACTATTCCTAGTGGGGTGTTTCATGATTTCTAGGTAGAATGGGACCTAAGTTTGAGTAGAGTTGGACCTTATTTACTGGAGTTGGGTAGGGTAATATTGGTGTCTTATTTTTGACTTGGAGTAAAAATTTATAAGTGATGATCTGTAAGATACCAACCTTTTATGGAGATTTATAGATCTTGGTTTCAATTATTATTTTTCCTAGTTTTGAGTACTTTATTTGGGTTTTACCTTGGGGTGTGTTTGGGTGAAAATTGGAAATTTTGGAATGAAGTGGGAAATTTCACGGTTGGCTCATATTTTGCCTAAAAAGTGAACCCCAACCTAGAAAACCATGTAAACCCAAATAGAAGGGATTCCCAAGGCTAGAACACAATTTTTCAAAATGTGCACCCTCTTAGGAGAAACCATGCACCCCCACCCCCATAAAAGAGGTGTATGATTAAGGTGCACAATTGGAAAACCGTGCACCCCTACCCAGGAAACTATGTGTGGATTTTTAATTAACCTAAAAATTAGTTTTTAAAAAACCTGAACCCCCATATTAACCATAAATCTCCCCCACTCACCCTCTAATGATTCCTCTCAATTTTGGAGGCTACCGGAAAAATTATTAAGGATCCTAACCTTCATTATTCATGATTTGAAGCTCGGATTGAAGATATGAACCTCTCCAGGTAAGTGAATCTTATCCCAAATGGTTTACAATCTATCCTCCATTATTCTCCCATAAATTAAAGGGATGTTTTCTACTATGGGTTTCATATATAGATCTAGGTTTTTAGGATCTTTATTCATTTGATTTTAGATCTAGGTTTCATATTTAGATCTCATTCATCGTCATGCTCTTCATCGTTCCACTTAAATTGGGGATATCCATTAGCAAGTGTTTGTCATCGTTTTTGAGGTAGGTGGTATATCATTAAAATACCAAAGTCTTGATTTCAATTACATGTATGTAACTGTAAAATTTCTATTGGATGATTAGAAATTGAGTTTCTTGAATTTAATTAATTAATTAAGGGATTATGAAATTAGGGATATTTAATTGATTGAATGGGAATACTTAATTGTTGAATTAATAATGGGGATAATGAATTGATGGAATTATAATTATTAATTTTTGAATTAATTATGAGGATATGGGTATTGTGAAATTGGATTAATTAATTGTTTAATTAGTTAATGGGGAATGTTGTAAGTTTGTAATTTTTGACCTCGATTAATTAATTTTTGAATTAATTAACAGGATTGTTGAGATTATGGAATTGTTGAATTGATTTAATTAATTAATTAATAGACTATCGTGGTTAATTAATTGGTTAGATTGAATTAATTAATTGATTCTTTGATTGTGAAATATGAATTAAATGATGAATGATAGCAATGGAATTTATATGTGAGTTAAATGGTGAATAGTAACAATGGAATTCATATGTGAATTAAATGATGAATGGTAGAAATGGAATTCATATGTGAATTGAAATGATGAATGGTAATAATGTAATTCATATGTGAATTAAATTATTAATGGTAACAATGGAATTCATATGTGAATTAAATGATGAATGGTAACAATGGAATTCATAAGTGAATTGAAATGATGAATGGTAATAATGGAATTCATGTGTGAATTGAAATGATGAATGGAAACAATGGAATTCATCTATGAATTTAAATGATGAATTGTAATAATGGAATTCATGTGTGAATTGAGATGATGAATGGTAATAATGGAATTCATACATGAATTTAGATAATTAATGGTATTGATGGAATTAAGATATATGATATCCCTTGGGAATAGTTCAGACTCCAGCATGGGATGAAGTAGGTATTGAGAGTTTAGGTATCCTTGGGAACCTCAAGTTTATGTGGATAAATAGAGAGTAATTGAATAAATGTAAACTATTTAATTTATTACTTGTATTTTATTTTTTATACAACTACATACACTTTTATTGAATGTATATTGTTTTAGATGTCATTGGTGGTGGCATACTGAGTTCCACTCACACCCTACTCAAGCTTCCTGATTGGTACCCAAATAGACTTTATGATTTTGGGACAGGTTAAGGGAAAAGATCTTGTGTTAGATGGATGATTTGGGATGGATAATGGATGAGGGAACCAAGCGTGGTTTAGACCCCACTTGGGGGTTTTCTGTGTCTTTATTTATTTTGGGTTTTCATATTAACACTTGACATGTATTTGGTATGAAATATCTACTGTTTAGTTTTGGATATTGTATTTTCTATTTTGGTCATCATGTGATGTTGGTATTCTTATGGTTATGGTTATATCATAAACTTATTGATATTTATTCAGTTTTTGTGCTACTTTGATAAAGAGGGTATAGTCTACCCATGATCGATATTAGACCCTCACTACTATTAGGCATCCTCTGGTGTATAGGGAGGTATGCATGAGGACATGTGACTGACTGGATCAAGGCACCAGTGTGTGGCACCTAGGTCAGGATGTTACATGGTGGTATCAAAGGGGTTTTCTTTTCTTTTATTTTATCTTACTATTTGGGAAAGGTAGAATAGAGACTAGGAATATTCAAGCCTTGGTTATAAGAATGTTCATGGGAGTATCTACCCCATGTATGAGGGTAAAATCCAAGTACCTAGGGTGGAATTTTTGTTGATGATGTGTGTTGTTACAGTTGATGTTATTTTACCTCGATTGATGCATTTTTTGTGGGATGTGATTATTTTTTCTGAGTTTTTATGATGTTTGACTCATGGACCAGTATGGAATGAGATTTGAGTATGCATGCATCATTCTAGACACTCAGGATTGTTTTATGACATGCATCATTTTAGTCATGCATGAGAAAATGTGTTTTGGGTAATTTTTTGAACTTAAATTGTTTTTCCTTGCTTGTGAAATGAACTGAAAAAGGTTCATAATGTGAATTTTAAAATTTTAAAATGGGGAAAATATGAATAAATGGGTGTTTAATGATAATTGAATTTTGAGAATGTGTTTAACCTTTATTAACCATGAAATAGATGTAGGATGGTTAAGGATAGTGATAGCTCCTCGATTATGACTGTGTGGTTGGGAAAAAGGAGAATGTCTTGTTGTGGCCATGTGTGAATCCATTTTGTTAACTGTGTTAAAGTTTTTTATGTTTCCTGATACATGTGTTTGGAATTATAGAGATATGAATCTATGATGACACTTTTTGAGAGGATGATGGGAGGACATAGCTGGATATGCTCCTCTAATAGTGAAACCAGAGGCATCGGTAGTGTCGGGTGAGGAAGTAGGAGAGCACTTCCATGAGAATTTTGCTCGCATCATATAGTTTATGGAAAGAGGCCTAGGGTGGGTTTTGAAAAGCATGTATGATCTGAAAAGGGATTTTTAGTTATAGCATCCATCGATGTTTACCAGATAGGGTGGACCTGAGGCAATAGAGTTCTAGATTGAGTCCATTTAGAATATACCTGAAAATTTAGAGACTCATGCTGGGAGTATGGTCAAGTTCGCTGCTTACATGTTGTGAGGATCAGTGAAGATATGGTGGGATGTTTAGGCTCGAATAGTGAAGGCATACAGGATGTCTTGGAATGACATTTTAGAGAAGTTCTTAGAACACTTTTATCTAGATATGTTGAGGTAGGAGATAAGCTGAGTTCATGAGGTTGACTCAGGGGAGTATGTCTGTGATGGACTACACTAAAAACTTTACATAATTTCATAAATTTTCTCCAAAATTAGTAGGTGATGAGACAACTAAAGTGAGGTGTTTCCAATATGGTCTTAAATGTGATATTAAAACCCAGGTAAAACTCTTTCAGTTAAAGAATTTTGTTGAGGTGGTGGACCAAGATCTCATAGATGAGGGAAACCTGAAGGAGGATTATAGTGCAAGAGATATGGTGGATTCTATATGGTTGTTAGTTATTTCTTCTAAGATTAGGAATCATCTCTATGAGAATTTTAGTCTGGGTGATAGCAAGAAGAGTAGCCAATGGGAAGGGGCAATCACACAAGACCTTGATCGTGTGATCTTTCACCAGTGTGGTAGGTCAGTATAGTATCATAGACACTATTTTTTACCACTATTAGAGTTTCAATATTTCAGTGGGATGAGACATCTATAAAGTTTCTGTATGAACCCAAGATAGACATGTAGTGATGGAGGAGCTAGATAGGATCATATTTTGGGAAGGGGTTCTTCTACACCATATCAGTCTAGAAGTTATAATTATACCGGTCATGGTGGTAGAGGCATAGGACAAGGTGCTTTAGGGAAAGAGAACCTATATCAGTAGGTTGGTGTAGCTCAGGGAGCTTAGACTACACCTTAAGGAAGAGGGTCAGGACAATTACATTTCATTAATCCTACACTTGTGGATAGTAAGGCTGGATCGTCAACAATAAGAGGTATTATTCTTATAGATTTTATACTTTCTAGAGTTTTATTTGATACTATTTCCTCACATTATTTTATTTTTTTTACAAATTATGAGTGGTTTTAGCCTAACGGTGGAGTTTTTGAGTAGGTTGTTGATGATAGATGAACCTTTGGGGGTATGATATAGAGACATATATTTTTCCGAAGGGTGTTATCTCAAGGTTGGAGAGTATCGTTTTCTATGGGATATTTATATTCTTAACATGTCAAGATTTGACCAAATTTTGGGTATGAACTGGTTAGTAGCATACTAATCCCACATTGATTGTTTCTACAGAAAAGTGGCTTTTACATCTCCTAAGGGTGGAAATTATATTCACTGTGGATAATGGGATATCCAAGAAAGCTTTGAAGGGCTAGTTCAGCAACAGGGGGATCTTACCACCTAGTTTTCTAGTCTATTTCTGGATGATGGGGGTGTAAAGTGGGGTATCTTTACACTCATAATAGAACAATTTTAGGATGTGTTTCTTGAAGACTTCTCAGGGATACCACCTGAGATAGATATGGAATTTATAATTGAGCTCATCCTAAGGGAAGAACCAATTTCTATTCCACCATATAGAATGGCACCGACAGAGCATTAAGAGCTCAAGAATCACCTGGAGGAGTTGGAGGATAAAGGATTTATCCAACCAAGTATGTTGCCTTGGGGTTATCCAATCTTGTCTTGAAAGAAGGATGATAGAAATATGTTCTTATGTGTTGAATACCAGAAGTTGAAGCGGGTGACTCTGAATAACCAGTATCCTCTTCTGCGTATCGATGATCTTTTTTTACTAGTTAAGGGGATATTATGACTTTTCAAAGATTGAATTGAGGTTATGATATCATCAGTTGAGAGTTTTACCTTCTAATATACCGAGGACTAATTTAAGAAGAAGGTACATTCTTTATGAGTTCTTTGTGATGCCATTTGGGATGACAAATTCACCATTAGTGTTTATGGATTTATGAGTAGAATCTTACACTCGTACCTAGATTTTTTTTAGTGTTTTTGTGGATGAATTCTTGGTGTACTCCAAGACTCGTGATGGTCATTCCTGACATCTTGAAATCATCATGAGTACACTGATAGAGCATCATCTATACACCAATCTATCTAAGTTTTAGTTTTTTATTGACCAGGTACACTTATTGGGTCACATAATCTTAGAGGAAGGTGTGTCAGTGGACCCAGATAAGGTTTAGGAATTTTTTTTCCTGGTAGTATCCTAAGAATTTTTTTGATATCCATGGATTTCTGGGATTAGTTTAATACTATCAGGGGTTCATCTATGACTTTTCTTAATTGTAAACACCACTTTCAGGCTTGAAAAAAAAAGGAGTAAAGTTTGAATGATCGAGACCATGTGAGAATGATTTCTAGGATTTGAAGAAGATATTTACATCAACACCCATATTGATCCTACCTGATCCAGGTGAGGAATATATGGTGTTTTTTGGCACTTTAGTGATCATACATGGAGTGGTGTTGATGAAAGGAGATCAATTTTTGGCATATGGGTCTCATTATTTGAGGCCATATGGATGGAACTACCCTACACATTACCTTGAGTTAGCTATAGTGGTTTATGCTTTGAATTATTGGTGACATTATCTATTGGGTGAGAATATTACTTTGTATATGGATCACAAGAGCTTAAAGTATATCTTTTTACAGAGAGATTTGAATCTTCGACAGTGGATTTGGGTTGAGTATATGGAGTCATTTTATTTTGAGCTATCATATACGCCTCGAAAGGGGAATAGTGTTTCTAACTCTTTAAGTTGGAAAATTCAGACTCAGGTGGTTCAGGATTCTAGTGCTTAGTGGAATATGATGACCTTACTGGATAAAATGCATGGTTTTGTTCATGATATTTAGAACAATATAACTCTCATGTTAGTTTTAGTGGATTATACACTCATGATCCAGATTATAGACCTATAGTATGAGGATATGGAATGTTTTACCTTGAGGGGAATCCTTGAAGGTGGGGAGACACCTTCATATTGGACCATATATGAGGATGAGATCATTTATGTCAGGAATCGAGTTGTTGTGCCTATAAGTATCTAGGAGGATATGATGGGTGAATTTCATGCCTTAAAGTGGGTAGTACATTTAGGTGTAACCAAAATGTACCATGACCTACGATGATAGTTTTGGTGGTTGGGCATGAAAAAAGGAGATAGCAGGGTTTGTGACATGATATTACACCTTTCAACAAGTGAAGGCTGAGCATCAACAACCCGGAGGTTTACTATTTTCATTGACCATTCCATAATGGAAATGGGATGATGTTACTATAAACTTTGTGGTGGGTCTCTCGAGGATTCATTGGAAGAATGACACTATTTGGGTGCTTATGGACCATTTAATAAAATTATCACATTTCTTGTCAGTATGGGATACCTTCTCAGTGGATCAGTTGGGAGACATGTACATTTGGGAGATAGTTTGTCTCCATGGGGTTTCATGGACTATTGTTTCAAACCATGACTCATGTTTTACTTCTCACTTTTGGAAGGGCTTACAGAAGGTTCTTAGTACATAGATTTTATAGAGTATGACTTTCCACCCACATACATATGGGAAGTTGGAGCATAAAATATAGGTGGTGGAGGATATGCATCAGGCATGTGTCCTAGACTTCAGTGTTTCTTAGGACAAGCACTTAGCTTTGGTAGATTTATCCTATAACAATAGTTATCAGGAGACTATAAAGATGGAACCATATGAGGCTCTTTATGGTAGGCAATGCAAATCACCTCTATACTGGATGGAGGTGGGTGAGTTAGAGTTGTTGGGACCGAGTCTCATGAAGAAGATATTAGATAAGGTTTGGATAATTTGGAAGTGTATGGATATGGATTAGAGAATATAGAAGTCATATGATGATAGACATCGATGACCCCTAGAGTTTATAGAGGGTTGTCTTGTATTCCTTTGGGTGTCACCTATATTGGGTCATCACTGGATATAGAGGTAGGGCAAGCTGGTGCCTAGGTTCATTGGACAGTTTGAGGTTGTGGATAGAATCAGGCCGGTGGCATATTGATTGGTTCTTCCATAGAGATATAGTTCTATTCATGAAATTTTGCATGTTTCACAACTTTGGCAGTATCACCCTGACCCTTCTCATGTGATCAATGTGGATGATATTGAGATTGAAACCGATGAATTCATTGAGGAGAATCTTATACATGTGTTGGATCATAGTGAGAAAGTGTTTTAGGGAAATACTGTGTTGATATTTCATGTATTGTGGAAACATGGACGTGTGCATAAGGAAACATGGGAGAGATAAGAGGATAGGTAGGCTCATTGTCCCAATATTTTTGAATCGGAATCTTAGTGATGCTTGGGAGTATAGCTTGAGGATGAGCTGATATCACAACATTTTTTGTAGATGTATCGATATTGGTTTCTAGAATTATTTTTCTTATTTTTGAGTACTTTTTTTTGGGTTTTACCTTAGGGTGAATTTGGGTGAAAATTGGAAATTTTGGAAGGAAGTGGGAAAGTGCATGGTTGGTGCACAGTTTTCCCAAACCATGCACCCCATCCTAGAAAACTGTGTGAACCCAAATATAGGGGATTAAGAAAAATGGTGTAGGTTTTTTCAAAACATTCACCCTATTAGGAGAATCCATGTACCCCCCCCCCCCCCCCCATAAAAGCACAGTTAAGGTGAATGATTTGGAAACTGTGTACCCCTTCCTAGGAAATCATGTGCGTCTTTTTAATTAACCGAAAAATTAGTTTTTAAAATACTTGAACACAAATATTAACCTAAATTTGACCCCCACTCATCTCCTAATGATTAATCTTGATTTTGGAGGCTCTCAAATGAATTCCTAAGACTCCTGACCGCCATTCTTTACGATTCGAATCCTGAATTGATGATTTGCACCTCTCCTGGTAAGTGAATCTTTTCCTGAATGGTTTCCCGTATCTATTTAATTATTATTATATCCATTTAAGGGATGATTTATAATATTAGTTTTAGATCTAGATCTAGGTTTTTAGGATCTTGATTCATTTTATTTTGGATCTAGGTTTCATATTTAGATCTCGTTCATCATCATGTTCTTGATCATTCTGCTTAAATTGGGGGTATTCATTGGTGAGAATTAATCACCGTTTTTGAGGTAGGTGTTCTATCATTCAAATATCAATGTCTTGATTTCAATTAAATCTATTTAATTGTATAATTTCTATTATATTATTAGCAATTGGGTTTCTTGAATTGAGTTAATTAATTTGGTAAATCAATTAATTAAGGGATTGTGAAATTTGGGATATTGAATTGATTGAATAGGAATAATTAATTGTTGAATTAATTATGTGGATATTGAATTGATTGAATTATAATAATTAATTATTGAATTAATTGTAGAGATTTTGGGATTTTTTAAATTGGATTAATTAATTGTTGAATTAATTAACAAATAATGTTGTGATTTTATAATTGTTGACCTTGATGAATTAATTATTGAATTAATTAACAGGATTTTTGAGATTATGGAATTTCTTAATTGAATTAATTATTTTATGAATTAATTAATAGATTGTTTTGGTTGATAAATTGGTTAAATTGAATTAATAAATTGATTCTTTGATTGAGAAATGTGAATTAAATGATGATTGGTAACAATTGCATTTATATGTGAATTAAATGATGGATGGTAAAAATGGCATTCACATGTGAATTAAATGATGAATGGTAACAATGTAATTCATATGTTAATTGAAATAATGAATGGTAACAATGGCATTCATATGTGAATTAAATGATTAATGTTAACAATGGAATTAATATGTGAATTAAATGATGAATGGTAATAATGGAATTTATATGTGAATTGAAATGATGAATGGTAATAATGGAATTCTTATGTGAATGGAAATGATGAATGGTAATAATGGAATTCATCTATGAATTGAAATGATGAATGGTAAAAATGGAATTCATATGTAAATTGAGATGATGAATGGTAATAATGTAATTAATACATGAATTGAGATAATGAATGGTAATAATGGAATTTAGATATATGATATCCCTTGGGGATAGTTCAAACTCCAACATGATCAAAAGAAGGTATTGACAGTTCGGGTGTCCTTGGGAACTTGGGCATTTATGTGGTTAAATAAAGAGTAATTGAATAAATGTAAATTGTTTACTTTATTGCTTGTACTTCATTATTTATATAACTGCATACACTATTATTGACTGGATATTATTTTAGATGTCATTGGTGGTGGCCTACTAAGTTGTACTCACACCCTACTTGGTCCACCTGATCGGTACCCAAATAGACTTTATGATTGTAGAACAGGTTAAGGGAAAATTCCCTATATTAGATGTCTGGTTTGGGATGGATCATGGATGAGGGAATCAAACACGTTTTGGGACCCGCTTTGGAGATGTTAGTGTATTTATTTATTTTGGGTTTTTCATATTGACACTTAACACATATTTGGCATGACATATCTACTATTTATTTTTGGATATTGTATTTCCTATTTTGGTCATCATGTGATGTTGATCTTCTTCTGATTATGGTTATATCATCTCATTATTGATATTTATTCCACTATTGTGATTCTTTAAAAAAGAGTGTATAGTCTGCCCATGATCTAAATTAGACCCTTTCTAATAGTCGATAGCTTATGGCGCATGGGGAGGCATGCTTGAGGTCATATGAACATCCAGATCGAGGAATCAGTGTGTGGCCCCTCGGTCAGGATGTTACATGGTCTTCCTCCAGTTTTCGATTAGTTTTATGATTTTTTTCTATATAATTTCTCTATATTATCATCGGTAAGAGAGGTGTAATTATCCATTGATTTAATACCTGGTACTCAGACAATGATTATTCTTTATTACTGAATGGAACCAGCTGAACTGAAAGAGTTGAAGATTCATTTGGATTATTTGTTAGAAAAAGGATCTATACTCCCAAGTGTATCACCTTGGGTGGAGATTATGCTTTATGCTAATAAATATAATGGTACACTTCACTTTTGTGTTAATTATAGAAAACTCAATCGAGTTATGATAAAGAAAAATTATTCATTGCCTCAGATAGATGATTTTTTTGACCAATTGAAAGAGGTTAAGTGGTTCTAAAATATTGATCTTTGATCTAGTTTTAACTAGTTGAGAATTAAATAATTTGACATTCAAAAGACCGCCTTCAAGATTAGGTATATCCATTTTGAGTACCTTATTATGCCTTTTAGTCTAACTAATGCTCTTGTAGTGTTCATGGTGTTGATGAATAGGATATTCCACGGGCACCTAAACTCATTCATGGTAGTCATTATGGATGAAATTTTGATTTATTCCAAAATTAAGGAAGACCGTGTGTGTCATTTGAGATAATTTCTGGAAATATTGAGAGATCATTGACTTTACCTGAAGCTTTTAAAAAGTAATTTTTGGATTCATGAAGTGAATTTATTGGGACATGTGGTCTCGGAGCATGGTATTTCAGTCAAGCCCAAGAAGGTGAAGGTTGATATAACATGGGAGAAACCATTTCATGTTTTCAAGATACATAGATTCTTGGGGTTGGTGGAATATTATAGTAGGTTTTTAAATATTTCTTGATGTTGTCTTCTCTAATGTCCACTCTCACTCTAAAGGGAGTGAAATTATTATGGGATATAAAATGTCAGAATTATTTTGATGAGTTAAAACATTTTTTGACTTATATGCATGTGTTGGCTCTTTTAGAGGATGGGTAGGGCTATGTGGTCATTTTTGATGAATCAGGTCTAGGTTTGGGCTATGTTCTTATGTAGGGAGATCATGTGGTATCCTTTGATTATAGACAACATAAGCTACATAAGAATATTTATTTGACCCATGATCTCAAACATGCAGCTATGATTCATGATATTGAGAGTTGGAAGCATTATATTTTTGGATAAACGTTTCCCATTTATTCTGACCACACAATATTGAGTTATATCTTCTCTCAAAAATATCTAAATCTCTAACAACAGAATTGGATGCAATATCTTCAATCTTTTGATTTTGACATTTCCTAAACCTCTGGTGAGTGGAATATCATCACTGATGCATTGACCCGAAAACTTATGTCATGACATATCCCATAGGGGGTTATGTCATGACTACCCCAAGCCCGCCTTTGATAGGATAGGGGATGGTGATTAGCACCGAGAAGGAATATCCCACAAATGGGAGGCATTTTCCTAAGTACCTGTACACATACACATCTCCAATCCCAAAATGCTGAAATTTAAAAACACTAAGTAAACAATAATTCATACCACTATGATACCAACATAATAGTGTGATATTAGGAAAACTAGAAAGTAAATAGGGCTAGAATACAAGCCCACCAAAAGTAAGGTCTTCCAAAGTTAATACACAAGTTCCTAAAACTTGTCTGCAAAAAACTCTACCTAAAGGGTAGGTACATAAATAGATGTTTAAAGTCACTGAATAACACCTCATCTATCAGACCTCTCTCTAAGAACCACCTGGCCCCGGTCCACCAAGGACTCCATCAAATCGATGATCGTCTACACAAGACATGACATGTGTGGGCATATCTCGTGCAGGGGTGAGTAAAACAATAATCAGTATGGAGCCCGAAACCAGCAAGGTAACACCACTAAGAAATACATGAATTACACCACAAAGGAAGCACACAAAGTACATTCAATATGGTCAGCTCACATAGGTATAAGTCTAAAGAACAAAGATAAGGATTTCCAGTTGAAGTCCACAGATCTCCTAATCTCTATGACACAGGAAGTATCGAAAGAACATGGAGTGTTGATGGTGCATGGAGGGTCGATGGATCATGGAGAATCAATGGTGCATGAATCGTAATTTACACACAGAGCGTTGATGGAACAAGGAGCATCCATGGTGCACGAAGCTTCGATAGCGCCTGGAGAGGTGATGGCGCCTGGGACGTTGATGGCGCACAGAGCGTTGATGGCACACGGAACGTCGATGGTGCATAGTGCATAGATGGTGCATGGAGTGTTTATGGAGAACAGATTGTTGATGGCTTATGGAGTGTTAATGGGTCATGCATCCCCCAAGTCACATAGTCACCAAAATCACATAGTCATAGCCAGCCACAAGATTCCACTCGTAGCGCTCCTATTCCAAGAGAACCTACTCCTCAAGACATTAGGTCATAAAACAACTACCAAAAAACTCACTTAGAGTATATCAATATTACCTTCTCATCACAAGGGTCCCTACATAGCAAATGGATCATCAAAAAGACACATGGTTTGAAAGATATGTCCAATTTAGTAAAAAGGGTATGGTTCAGTCGACCCAACCCAGCCTGATTAGTCTGGGTCAGCCTGATGGGATTCTAGACCACAACCCAATGGGATACTGGAGTGGCCCAGTTCTCCAACCTATACATCTTTTCACGGGCCAGAATTTCTCTACTAGATGTAGTCCGCCCTGGCCACGTCCCTCTAATCCACATGAACGCCCGACCACATGGCCAGCCGGATCCCTGATCAACGCAATGTCGGACTGTGTTTCACGTGGCTAGCCCACCTTCCCTTACTAGTCCTATATCCTCACCGCCTATGTGGGATCCTTCTGACACAGCCTCTGATCCTCATCCCGCCATAACCATCGCAACCTCCTGCCATGACCACAGGTCACTGTCTGCCACTCCTGGTCACTGCCCATGACCTATGTCGCCACGGTCCCTCCTCTGACACAATCCCACCGGGACTACTTCCAGCTACCAATGGCTCGTCTAGTTTTCGATGGCCTATCTAGTCTACGCTCAGCCTAGTCCATCCACCCCTGTCGGTCCTTGCTACCTCCATCTTTGGATGCCACCCCCCCCCCCCCGCCGGTGGCCTTGCCCTACCACACTCTGCTTGTACTGGCTGGAGCCGCCACCTCCAGCTGCTTCCTTACACCTCTGTGGGATCATATCCCCATCTTGAATTGTAATTCATGAGGAATGAGGAATGTTGGGGAAAAGAGGCAAAGCACATGAACACCCAAATGGATGGATCTTGTCCCTGTTCATGTCAGCCTTGATCTATTCATATTATAAGTTTTAACATAGAATAATCAAACGATAATCACCAAGATCCATTATCCCTTTAATCCTTGTAAAGTTTATCCATACCTCAAGAAAGATCGAACCATGGATCAAATTTTTTATGGGTTGGTCCGCGTTCATCATTGAAAGTAATAAGGGAAAAATCACAAAGAGATCGACACCCTACCCTGATGATTGGATCAGTCATTGATGAAGAACGAGGATCTGTGTTGTTGCCAATCCTCGATCCACTGGTGTTCATCATCGGGAGAGAGCTTCCTCCTCCTTAACTCAAGGAAATTCTAGGGTTATGGCGATAACCTTGAATTACTCTGAAATGGATTATTAAAAATGGAAACTGCCACTAAGTTAACATGTAATGTTCAATAAAATATTTTTATTATATATTTTAATGATGTATAAATACAATATCTAACTTTCACCCTCAACCTGTGTCGGTCAAGGCTAGGCCCCGCCTAAGGTAAAGTCGATGTTCTGGATGCAATGGTTCCCTTGGATTTTTGGTCTGGGAACCCTTTTAGAAGTTATTCACATTTAAATGATAAAATTCCTTCATTATTTATTAAAAACTTAACATTTTAAAAAAAATGTTTCGCGCATACCAGGCCTTAGAATCTCACACTATCTCAACACCAGGTCTCTAAATTTTCCCAATTAATTTCTAAAAATAAATTCGGGAAAATATGATTCATGAAAATTTATAAACTGATCCATGAAAGAATCATCATAAGGGTGGAATATGATTGATATCTTTTCTCAATTGCATTTGGGATTCCCAGAAGATGTGATCGAGATACTTATTTCAAATGTTCAGTTGAAATCCTCTCTTCTTGAGGTGATTCTTCAGGTGAAGTAGATTGATGATGAATTTTTTGTCCTTAAGGACTTTCTTTATAGTGGGGAGACCATAAATGAGTGGGCGTTCTCTTTTGATGGTATCCTATGTTTTTTGAATAAGTACATTGTTCATTTTTTCATGAGTAAGGATATGATTGGGGATTTCTATAATTCCCTATGGGCAGTGCACCCTGGTACCACAAATATGTTCTATGATATTTTATGATGATTATGGTGTCTAGGTATGGGATGAGGCATCATAAATTTTATTTCATGTTGTTATACCTTCTAGCAGGTCAAATCTGAGTACCAGAGACCTTCAGGTTTTCTTCAATAGCTTCCAGTGCTAACTTGGAAGTAGTATGAATGTGATATGGGTTTTGATCTATAAGTATACCAAATCAGCTCACTTTATACCCATTCATTATATAACCAAAGTTTAGGACCTAGTAATTCTATATGTGAAAGAGATTGAATATTTTTAAGGAGTTCCTTATGCTATAGTATTTTATAGGGATCCCCATTTCACTTCTTGTTTTTAGAGAGGCCTCTAGGAGGAATTAAGATCCTAGGTAAGTTTGAGCATGGTGTATTATCTATATATAGATAGGAAGATATAATTATCTATACATATCCTCAAGGATATGATACGTGCTTACATTCTTGACTTTGGTGGATCTTAGGATGACTATTTGGGGATGGGTGAGTTTTCCTACAAAAATAGTTACCATTACACTATCAGAATGTCTCCTTTTGAGGCCTTTTATGGCTGGCCTTTGTTTTTCATAGATTGGTGAAACTTCCTTGGTTGGAACAAGTTTTTTCCAAGAGATGATATTAAAGATTAATTTGATTCATCATAGAATTGTGATTGAACAGGGCTAGTATAAATCCTATGTTGATCGTCATCAGCAAACGTTAGATTTTTCTATTGGTGACCCGGTTTTCTTAAGATTTTTACCCCAGTTGGGTCATCGACATCTTTGAAAATAGGGAAATACTACACCGAGGTTTGTTGGTATTTTTGAGATTATTGAGAAGGTAGAGAAAGTGGCTTACTATTTGTCACTTCCACCATAGTTGACTTTGATCCATAACTTGTTTCGTGTATCACATCTCAGGAAGTATCTTTTTGACCCTTCTCATATTCTAATATAGGAATATCTTATTGTCAAACCCGATTTATATATGACTAAGCATCCAATCAGGATTTTTGATTTTGAAACAAAGGTTCTTCATGGTAAGATGATACCTTTGGTATGTGTGCTATGGTGGCATGGTTATAATTTTTATGATACTTTGGAGTATGAGGCACTAACAAGAGATTAGTGACCTCATCTCTTTGATGTGGAATCTTATTGATAAGATTTCTAGGGAAAGAAATTGTTTATGGTGGTGAGTTTATAACATCATGTTACCTTCTTTCAGAAAATTCTCCACCATTTTTTTATTGTAATTTTTTTGGGGATTTTCTTAGGTTGTTTTGGGTTGAATTTGGAAAAAAATTTAATCCCATGGGGATATTCACAATTGGCGCATGGTTAGAGAAAACCATGCAGTTTGGTCCAAAAAACCGTGTGACCACCCCTCCAAACTATACACCCTTGTAAAGTGAGGATTTTAAAGGTTGGTGCATGATTATTTTAATCATGAAACAAAATTTTTCACCCTATACAGATGTCTAGTAGGGTTATATGGTTAGTTTTCATGTTTATTACTAACTAGTTCGCTCATACATTAAACCAAGCATGTGGTTTATAATTCCTTCAAAAATTTTATAAAAAATATCAAGACCCCCTATATAAACCCTAAACATTCCCATTCAGCCCTAATATGATTCCTTTTAATTTGGAGGATCTCAAGAGGTGATTTTTACTTCTCTAACCCCTTATCTTGGCATATCAAAACACCGGTGATTGCATTAGATCTCCTTATGATAAGTAAATCCCCTATCATATGGTTTCTTCTGATATAATCATCGCGCCTCCTTATAGAGTGATATATCATCATGTTATTCATGGATATGATCTCTATTTTGATGAATCATGATTCTAGATTTGATTCTTAAAAATTTTACACCTTTTTTATTTTCTGGTGGATCCTGTTGTGGGTGTTGTGTTGATTTGATCTCTTGATTAAAGATAGGGAGTTCATAAGGCTTTACCCTATAATTGCGATCATATGTTTCTTAATTGATTTGAAATGATTTTTTAATTGATTTAAAACCCATGATTCGAGATGATTTGATGTTTTATTTAAAAGGACATGAAATTTTTACCCCCCCCCCCCCAATTTTAATGGAATTGAAATTTTTTGTTGGATTTAAAGAAAAATGAATTATTTAATTGAAATTTGATTTGATGAAATTATTTTATGTATATTATTGATAAAATTTCCCTAAAATAAAAATTATTTTAAATGGAATTAATTTTATGAAAACCTGTTATTTTTTTGAAATTAAAAGACATGTTGAAACTAAAATTTTTTCAATTGAACTATAAATAATGAAATTATTTGAAATTATTGATTTTATCATCGATTGTTTGAATCACAAATGAGACTGGGTAGTTAGTGGGTGATTAGGAAAAGCATGTTGGGACTCTAACTATCATTACCTATCCCCAAGGTCTTGTGCCTTGACTACCCCAAGCCTACCTTCCTTGGGCTAGGGGTTAGAAACTAGCACCGAGTAGGCATATCCCAAAATGGGAAGGCATTTTCCTTAAAAAATGTACACATGCACAAAGCTAAAACTACCGAAAGTAAACACAAAGTAAATCAAAATTGTCACTAAGACAACTACTGAGAGTACAGTACAAACTGAAAGTACAAAGGGGCCAGAATACAATCCCAAAACCACAATGGAAAGTACAACTTCCATGGTCTGTTCGCTCGAGACCCCACCTGAAGGGTGGGTGAAGGGTAGCAGCTTGTAGCTGTAGAAGTACACCAATCCATCCCATCTCACTGGCCACCACCTAGTCTTAGACCACCAGGGTCTTCTTCCAAACTTCCTTCTGCCTCGTCAAACAAAGAACAACCTGGTCCCGGACAACCAAAGTCTCTGTTGAAGAATCTGTAAGTCTCGTCTCACTGAGAACCACCTGGTCTCGGACCACCAAGGTCTCCGTCAAAGCATCGATCACCTGCATGGGACACGACACATACAGGCAAAGCCTGTGCAGGGTTGAGTAAAAAAATACTCATTAGGGACTCTAAACCACAAAGGAAGGACCATGAAGCAATACCACACAACAATACCACAAAGAAAGGATAGATCACACTAGGTATAACTCAAAATATGGAAATAAAGACTATCAGTCATAACACTTAACCCCTTGGACTGATGAGTATCATGGGTTTGTTGGGTCACATAGGGACTCTAACCATCGTGGGTCTTCTAGGTCACACAGATTTTCTCCCCACTTAGGTCATCATAGTTGGTTCACACAGTGTCGCTTATAGCTGGTCCACATAGGGATGCTTATAGCTGGTTCACACAGAGCCACTTGTAGCTGGTTTACATAGAGCCACTTGTAGCTGGTCCACACATAGCCTCTTATCATCTAGGATTATAGGGTCACTTAGACATTCCCATCAGCAGTATGTGGGTATCATCTGGCTTTAGGAATCTCATTCGTAGTGCACTTGATTCTGATAGAATCCAATTCTTAAGCCATTCATTGAATTTAAACTTCCATGAAATACTCCTTAGAGAATGAAAAAAGAACTGCCTTGTTGCGAGGGTTCCAACTCCGTAAACAACGCATCAATCAGACACCCGATCTAAAATATATTGGTGTTTTAGTAGGCAAGGACCAATTGTGTGTGGGCCCGGTCAAACATGGTCGGACTAACCAGACCAACTCAGCCTGGGGGCCCCGCATGACCCGAACCATTTCGGCCGACCCGACCCAACCCGGTTGGGTATGGGACAACCCAGTCCATCCTGTCTGTCGGGCTAGGCCCATTGGGCCTTGCTGGACCCATCCCAGTTTGGTTGTGGGTCCAGCCCGCTGGGTCGCCCAGCGACTGGGTTTCATCTGGCCCGGCCTGCAATCAGTGGGCCAGTTATTTCCCAGTCTGGGCTTCCTAGCTGCTTAGTTTGTCATGTCGGCCCGGCCCACATGGCAGGCTGGTTTCTCCCCTACCCGGATGCCCACAGGGCATCCGGTTTTTGCTACATGCAGCCAGGTGATGCCACCGCCTCCTCCACATGTGGTCCAAGACAACGTACTAGCTCCTTCCACGGCCTGCCATCATGGGCCTCTCCTCCAACGCGGCACCCGAGCGGCACCACCCTCCAGCGCTGGTCCACTTACACTGATCGGTCCTTTTCGCATGACCCGCGGCTCTGTCGGGGGTCTAGCTCACCGTTGCGGTCTGCGGACCACGTCTTTGCACTGCATGAGCCTCCGACACGGTCCAGTGGCCGTGTCCGCCTGCTGCCAGCTGTTGGCCTTTGTACTAGTGGCTCCTGTTGTCGCCGCCGCGCGCCACCTCCCACCTTCTGTTGCGTCTGATTGTCGTAGCCTAGTGTCATTGCCACAGCCTAGTGTTGTTGTCACGTCCTTGTGTCACAATCTCTCATTGGTGCTTCTATGGCCGATGCACCATTTTCCATTATGCCAAGTAGAACGGGGAGATACAGATAAAGGGGATAAAAAAGAACACCCAAATGAACAACCGGACTTTGTTTATGTTGTTCTGGATTTGTTCGTGTTAGTAGGATCATGACGTATAAATTATAAATCACTAATATTTAATCCTAATATCGTCCCGCAGTTATATTTCCCAACCCCACAGGGAAATCCATCTGCAGATCAACTTGTTAGAGAGTTGATCTGCGTTATTTTTTTAGAGGGGGAGAGCATGGAAAATAATTCATTATTAATTTAAACCCCTACCTGGGAAATAATATTGCTTGAGGATGATTTTTCATCATCGTCCATCGATCTCTGATCCTGAATCCGCTCCCCAAGGGTGTTGTCATCGTCGTGTGATTTTCCAACGTTCGTCATTGTAGAGGTTGTCTTTCGTCATTCATCGTCGCCACCCACCAATTCCTTAGAGAAATTCTAGGATTGTGAGTTATGAGTATTCAAAAATAAAATAACTTTTATTTAAATTATTTTATTTACGGTCACGTCCCAAAAACCAACTTTCACAACTGGCCCGTGCCGGCCGATGTTAGGCTCTACCTAGGGGAATCATACCCTCACGAACTCAATGGTACTCTCAGATTTCCAATACGAGTTTCCATTTAGGATTTATAAATATTTGAAAATAAAATAACTTTATTCAATTATTTTATTTATGGCCAAAAACTATTTTCCACTGTTGACCTGCACTAGCCAATGTTAAGCTCTAACTATAGAAATTTTACCCTCTTGAGTTCAATAGTGGTCTTATATTTTCAATCCGAGTCACCATTCATGAGTTATAAGGATTTGAAAAATAAAATAAAATTATTTTATTATTTTATTTACGGTTATTACATTTTTGGGTTTTCTCACTGGAGGCCCATGCCGACTAAACTTAAGTTGCGACTAGTGTAAACCCACCATCCTTAAAATAATAGTTCCCTTTTATTTCTTATCTGGGAACCCATTTAAGAGTTATTCCACTTTTTCAGGAAAACCACTCATGCATGCTATCTAAAGCTTAAAATTTTTCAACGGATCATTCTGGGCACTCTGGGCCTTATAATCGCACGCTGTCTTTGCGCCTGGTCTCGAAATAATTTCATTTAATTTTAAAAAAAATAAATTGAATTATGGGTATTACATTACTCCCCCTTTAGAGATTTACATCCTCATAATCCCAAATAATAAATAATCAACAAAAAGGGGGTACTGAGCACGAATATGATCCCCCACTCCCACGTGCTCTCTTGTAGATTCCTTTGCTTCCAAAAAACATGCACTATAGGAATCGACCATCCACAAAGGATCATGTTCTTTCAATCCTCTATCTCCACCAGGTACTCCGTGAATGTAACCCCATCATCAATCTCTATCTTGCTATGGTCGATGACGTGAGAATGGTCTTGCACTTATCTCCTTAGTTGGGATACATGGAAGACATCATACACCCACTCTAACTAAAACGGTAGATCCAAATGGTACACCACCTCACCCACTCTACATAGTATCTGGAAAGGTCTTATGAACCTCATATATAACTTTCCACCCCGAACATATCTCGGTATCCCTCATCGATGAGAGACCCATAGGAATATGTGGTCCCCCTCTTCAAACTCCAAGGGTCACCATCACCTATCATCATAGGACTTTTTTCATCTCTATGCAGTCTTCATCCTCTCTTGGATGACATGTACCTTCTAAGTGGTAGTCTGTACCATTTCTATACCCATGAGTGTTGACTCCCCCGGGTCTTTCTAGCATATTGGTGACATGAATTGTCATCCTTATAGTGCATTGAACGGTGCCATACTGATAGTGAAGTAGTATTTGTTGTACACAAACTCCACCAGTGGTAGGTGATCCTCCCAACTACGACTAAAATCAAGAATGAAAGCATGGATCATGTCCTCCAAGGTCTGTATGGTTTGCTCCATCTGACCATCAGTCTATGGGTTAAAGGTTGTGCTCAAGTGTAGTTGAGTCCAAAAATCCTCCTATAATCCCTTCCACAACCAAGATATAAAGCATGCATCACAATCTAAGACTATAGAAGATGGGACTCCATGGATTTGAACTATATCCTTCATGTAGAGGCATCCTAATCTCTCTACTAAACCCTGCTCTCAAATGGGTAGGAAGTGGGCCAACTTGGTGAGTCGGTCTATAATCACCTATAAGGTATCGTTCCCCCTAAACGTACATAGTAAGACCATCACAAAGTACATCGATATCCCCCCCCCACTTCCACTTCAGTACCTCGAGGGGTTTTTTCAAACCTATTGAAACCTAGTGCTCATCCTTCACTTGCTGAAAAGTGAGGCATCTCGAGACAACCTCTGCCAGTGCCTTCTTCATCCTCAGCCACAAGTACTGATGTCGGAGGTCCTGGTACTTCTTCACTGCACCTAGATGTACCGCCAAAGGGGATATATAGAACTCCATCAACACCTCCTCCTACAATGCCACTGGTACAATGTTGCATCCTCTGAAAAGGATGAAGTTCTCCCCACCTTTTGAATATCCATCAGGGGAATGCCCTGTGGACATATGGGAATGTGTATCCTCATAGTTGGCATCTCCGAGTTGTGCCTCCTTGACTCTCTATAAGAGTTGAGGGGAAAATACCATTTAATGAAAAAAAGCTACCTCGTCTATATCCACAAATGATATCTAAAGAGAGGTCAACTACTCTGAGGCCTTGTTCAGTAGCTATGAACTCAATCTTCTACTAAGAGCATCTTCCACCATGTTCCCCTTCCTAGGAGTTTAGACTATCTCAAATTCATAGCCCTATAGGAACTCTAGCCAATTTCATTTTCTCATATTCAGATCCTTTTGAGAAAATATAAACTTTAGACTATTGTGGTCATAGTAGATGATGATTTGTTTTCCCATAAGGTAGTTTCAACGCATCTTCAGTGTGAAGACTACCACTACCAACTCAAGGTCACGAGTCACATAGTTCTACTCATGCGGTCTCAACTGTTATGAGCTATAAGCAATCACTAATTTTCCCTGCATTAGGACACAACCAAGATTGGTTCCTGATGTGTTATAGTACGCCATGTAGTCGGTGCCCTCCTCTGGAAAGCTCAAGATATGAGCACTCGTCAAGCTCAGCCTCAGCTGTTGAAAGATCTGCTGGCATCCTTCTTCTCACATGAAGGATTTTCCATTCTTCTTCAATGCCTTCATGGGTGCTGACACTCTGGAGAAGTCAGGTAAAAACCTCTGATATTACCCATCCAACCTAAGGAAACTCTGAACCTTGGTAACTCTCTTGGGTTGTTCCCAAGAAAACACCACCTCTATCTTCATTGGATCCAAAAAAACTCCATCCTATGAGATGACGTGTCCCAGGAAATGGACCTTTGTGTCTAGAACTCACTATTTGAGAGATTTCCATAAATCTGGTTCTCTCAGAGTGTGTCCAGAACCATCCTTAGGTGTCTCGTGTTCTCCTCCTCAAACACTGAATATACTAAGATGACATCAATTAAGACCACTAAAAACCAGTCTAATTATGGGTGGAAGATCATGTTCATGAGTCCCATGAACACTGTTGGGGTTTTCGTCATGCCAAACGGAATCACAAAGTACTCATAGTAGTCATAGAGACATCTGAAATCCGTCTTCAAGATGTTCTCATCTCGTACTCAAAGCTGGTAATAGTCTAATATGAGGTCTATCTTCGAGAACCATCTAACTCCCTTTAGTTGATCGAAGAGTTCATCAATATTTGATAGAGGATACTTGTTCTTCATGGTCACCTGGTTCAGGCATCGGAATTCCACGTATAACCTCAAGATTCCATCTTCTTTCTTGGAAAACAACATCGGGGCTGCCCATGGTGAAACGATGGGCCTTACGAACCCCTTCCTCTGCAAATCCTCCAACTATACCCTTAGCTCCTGAAGCTCTACAAGAGCCATTCGATATGAATGTTTAGATATCAATGTCATCCCAGGGTATAGATCAATGCATAAGTCTACCCCTCAACTAGGAGGTAGTCCTATAACATCCTCGGGAAAGACGTCTTTGTACTCATCCACTGTTATAGGGAACTGAAAACTCAAAACATCTACTACTATGTGGGTAAGGATGGCTGCATGTTGCTACCCACTTCCCTTATCCTCCAACTCACTGATCCTAGTGTGGACCACATTGGGGTGGTGGTTGTAACATATCAAAATGTATACCAACTCCTACTACTCTCCCAGTTCCTCTTCCACATCTTCCGTCCTACATAAGGCTCACGGCTAGAACCACCATCTTGTCAAGTGGTGTCCTCACTAAGAGGAAGACTCGCGTCACTGCATCCAGCAAATCCTTAGTGACCTGAGGATCTATCTCTCCCCTGAACCTAGGAGGTCCTTGTCACTGGAAATCATGTAAGGCATTGAGCCTGTGTGCGTCCTCTACCGGTAGCGTTAGTAGTAACTGCTGACCAACAGGCGGTGGTATCGTTGGTACACTATTGGAAGGTACCATCTCAGGCAACGGTCTCAGTACCAAAGCCTCATCACTCTATATACTATCATCGTGGTCACGCACTAGAATTCTAGCTAGTTGTCTGTGTGGAGGCATCTTGAAAGAGAATCAAGATGAACCACGGTCAATTTATTATACTTGGTGAGCTGACTGTGGCTCAAAAAGATCATTGGAAAACACTCAAAGATGCATGAAAGCAGTTTTTTCATGTACCAGGTCGAAAAATAGAATTCAGGGTCATGATGTATGGATACTTCAGTCACTGTACCAACACTGGACTCCCTGTCCTGAAAGATGAACTTGAAACACTTAACACTATTTCCCCATCCAAATTTATAGACCATTAGTTCTTATGGTAGAACAGACCTCCTATGATACCATTTTGTCATGACCCATCCCCCAGGGACCATGTCGTGACTACCCCAAGCCCTCATTCCATAGTCCAATGGCTGGTGACTAGCATCGAGTAGGAATATCCCAAAAAGGGAAGGCATTTTCCTTAAAAATTATACACATGCACAAGGATCAAACTACATAAAGTAAATACAAATTAAACCACAACTGTCACTGAGACAACTACTAAGAGTATAGTACAAACTAAAAGTAAAAAGGGGATAGAATACAAGCCCAAAACCATAAAGTAAAGTAAAACTTTCATGTTCTATCCACTTGAGACCCCACCTGAAGGGTAGGTGATGGGTAGCTGCCTGTAGTCGTAGAAGTATGCCCATCCATCCCATCTCACTGAGCACCACCTGGTCCCAGACCACCAAGGTCTCCATCGATGCATTTTTTTGTCCCGTCTCATTGAGTACCACCTAGTCTCAGACCACCAAGGTCTCCGTAGAAGAGCCTATCCACCTCGTCTCACTGAGCACCACCTGGTCTTGGACCACCAAGATCTTCGTCGAAGCGCTGATCACCTACACAGGACATGACACATGCGGACAAAGCCTGTGTAGGGGTGAGTAACACAATACTTAATAGGGACCTTAAACCATAAATTAAGGACCACGAAGTAATACCACACTGCAAAACCAAAAATCAAATACAACTCCCACCAGGTATAACTCAAAGTATGGAAAGCAAGACTATCAATCGTAACACTGAACACCTTGGACTGTTGAGGTACTCATCCCAGATGAGTATCATGGATCTTCTAGGTCACACAAATTCTCTCCCCATAGTGGGTCTTCTAGTTCACATAGAGTCACTCCCCACTTAGGCCATCATAGCTAGTCCACACAAGGTTGCTTATAGCTGGTCCATGCAGGGCCTCTTATAGTTGGTTCACACAGAGCCTCTTTTATTTGGTTCACACAGATCCTCTTGTAGTTAGTTCACATAGGGATAATTATCATCTAGGATGGTATGGTCACTTAGACCCACTCGTCAGTAGTCTTCAGGTCTTAGTCAGCCGCAGTATTCTCACACATAGTGCGCTTGATTCTGGGAAAATCAACTCTTCAAGCCATTCTTTGAATTTAAACTTTCATGAAAGCCTCTTAGATCATTCTAAAAGAACTGCCTCATCGCGAGGGTTCTAACGCCACAAATGGTGCATCAATCGGACGGCTGGTCTGAAAGATAGTGGTGTTTTAGTAAACAGGGTTTAGTTGTGTCAGGGCCCGATCTGACCTTATCAGACTTAACCAACCAACCCGGTATGGGAGTCCAGCATGACCCAACCCAGTTCAGCCAACCCTAATCGACCTGGTTTGGTATGGGTCATCCCAGTTCGGCCTGCCACCAGGCTAGGCCCATTGGACCTTGCTGGACCCAGCCTAGTTCGGCCATGGGTCCAGCCCACCGGGTCGCCCCGTGACCCGGTTTCATCCCACCTAGCCCGTAACTGGCAGATTGATTCTTTCCCAGCTCGGTCTGCCATGTGGACTGGTTTTTCCCATCATCCCAACCTGCATCGGCGGGCATGATCTTCTCCAGCTCGGGCCGCCCAGCTACCCGGTTTACACCACCGGCCCAGCTCGCATGGTCGGCCAGTTTCCCCCTACCCAAATGCCCAAGAGTTGTCATGTTCATGCCGCAAGTGGTCAGCTGAGGTCGGCCACCTCCTCTGCATGTGATCCAAGACCGCATACCAACTCCTGTCGCAGTCCACCAGCACAGGCTTCTCCTTCAACATGGTGCCTAAGCAGCACCACCCTCCAGCGCGGGTCTACTCACACGGACTAGTCCTTTCACGTGATCCATGGATTTGGCATGGTTCCAGATCACCACCACAGTCTGTAGACCATGGATTTGTGCCATGTGTGCCTCCGACACAGCCAGGTGGCCACAGCTAATTATCGATGCCATAGCCGGTTGCCTCCACCGCGGCCGGTTGCTGCCGCCACGACCTGGTGTCATTGTCATGACCTTATGTCATGGTCTCTCTCTGGTGCCTCTATGGCCAATGTGCCTTCGTCCGTTACACTATAAAGAATGGGGGGATAGATATGGAGGGGATCACAAAGAACACCCAAATGAAAAACCAACCTTTGTTCATGTTGGTCTAGATTTGTTCTTGTTAGTGGTATCACAACATATAAATTATAAAACACTAAGATTTAATCATGATATCAACCCACAATTATATTTCCCAACCCCGCAAGGAAAATCCATTCGCGGATCAACTTTTTAGAGAGTTGATATTCATTCTTCATTTAGAGGGGGATAGCAGGGAAAAAATTCATTAATAATTTAAACCCCTACCTGGGAAAGAAGATTGCTCGAGGATGATCGTTCATCATCATTCGTCGATATCTGATCCCAAATCCCCAAGGGTGTCGTCATCATTATCTGATTTTCCAGTATTCATCTTTATAGAGGTTGTCCTTTGTCATTCTTCATCACCACCCACCAAATCTTCAGAGCGATTCGAGGATTGTGCCCATAATCCTGCATTGCTTGTTAGGCTATTAATTGACCAAAAATGAATCAGAATTTCTTTTATGCTGCATTACAGCATCGTTATGCTGACTCAATAATGATGTTCATTAGTGAGATTTATCATTACCTCATCACTGCACTTCAGCGAACAATTTCAAATAAAATAAAATTTTAAGTTTATTTTATTTTTCCTTATAACGTCTGAAAAAAATAAATTTTTCCCTCGACCCGCACCGGTTGAAGTTAAGTCCTTCTTAAGAAGAACATCTCATTAAGAACTCAACGGTAGTCTCAGATTTTTAATCCAAGTTACCATTTGAGAGTTATGAGGATTTGAAAATAAAATACCTTTTATTTAAATTATTTTATTTACGGTCACGTCCCAAAAACCAACTTTCACAGCCAGCTCATGCCAGCTAATGTTAGGATTCTACTAAGGTAAGCATACCCTCAAAAATATAAGTATTTTAATATAAAATAACTTTATTCAAATATTTTATTTACAGCCAAAAACTACTTTCCATGGTTGACCTGCGCTACCTAATGTTAGGCTTTGCCTAAGAAAATCATACCCTCATGAGTTCAATGGTGGTATCTGATTTTCAATCCGAGTCACTATTCGTGAGTTATAAGGATTTGAAAAATAAAATAATTTAATTTAATTATTTTATTTATGGTTATTCCATTTTCGGTTTTTCTAATTGGAGGCCCACGCCGACTAAACTTAAGTTGTGCCTAGGGTAAACCCGCCATCCTAAACGAAACAGTGTCGTCAAATTTATGATCTGGGAACTCATTTAAGATTTATTACACTTTTTTAGGAAAACCACTCGTGCATGATATTTAAATCTTAACATTTTTTGATGGATCATTCCTGGAACTTCGGGTCTTGTAATCCCATGTCGTCTTAGTGCCTGGTCTCAAAATAATCCCATTTAATTTTAAAAAAAATTATAAGGAATTTCAGGGTATTACACTGACTCCCTAGAAATGGATTGATGATGATAACACTATATAAAACAAGTTCGGCATGATTTCTTGTGATGTGTCCCCTAATGGGGTGTTGATTTATTTCCTATATCAGGTCCCTTATTATGATTTTTATTCGAGTGTGCACACATATCTTGACTTGTGATGATGATTGATAACTATAAGGATCATATTTCCAGAAACTAAAATATTGTATGTCTTATGAGCATGGTGTATTCTTTTGTTTGACTTGATGATACATTCCTGAACTATTTTCTTCATGATAACTATTTTATATAAATTCTTATATAAAATGTTCATTTAAGATAGTTGTGATATATCTTCCATCTTTTTAGTTTAAGGAATGTTTTTTTAAAATGTGTAAAATGCCTTTCCATGCCTTGTATTATTTAAATTGAAAGTATAAATGGTTTATTGTCATGTAATTTCTTATGGAATCTTTAGAGGTATCCTACTAGCCTATTTTTCTCACACCCTACCTTTTCCTTTGGGAATTTGTAGATTATCTGATTTTAGGTTTAATCAAATGGAAAGTACCGCTTGGAGGTGGTGGATTTGCTTGATTTGTGGGACATGGAGTGATAGAGGTGATCAGTTGAGATGTGATCCACTTGTTACATGGGTCTTCTGAGACTTGGTCTTGATGGATGTAGTTTCCTTTGATGATGTACCATTTGGTTATAATTTTACCAATTTGATTATGTTATTTTCTCCTATAGGAGTGTTGACATACCAACTTGTATCCTTTATATTCTGTTATTTTGTGGTAAAATCATTCTCATTTGATTCTTATATGATGTCAGGTTCTAGTAAAAAACTCATAGGGATTCATAATTCCCTTAAGGATATGTAAAGAATAGATTAGTTATCAGAGTACCAGGGTATTCAGGCTGGTTCGTGACAATGATGGTAAAGTATATGGGTGTGGTGATTTTCCACCATGACATGGATCTTGAACTCACTTCTATTTTTAATTTATAAATTTTCCCTCCCTTAAATTGAAATAGAAATATTAACATGATGGATTTTATTTTTTCAATTGATAAAATGATATATAATGGATTTTGGTCTCGTAAGTACTCACGATTGAGGTGTTTCATCAACCTTGATTATAGAAGGAGGTGGAATCTAGTTTAACTTGGAATTAAATATTTCACACCCAATAAATTTAAGAATAGTATTTAATGCATTAGATTTCATAATTGGACTATTAAACTAAATTTAAAACAGCAAATATGAATAATTAAGGAACCCAGAACCAAACTCTTGGTTCACGTACATTCCCTCTAACCTCATTTTTCATTGCATGTTAGGTGTATTTTCATTCTCATTCTTCTTTCCTTTCCCTTTAATTGATTTCAAAAAATAAAAAAAAACACAAAAAGAAGTAGTTTAGTTTAATTATAATTAGTGAGTGAATAACTATGAATCTCCTCAAGTGAAACAACCCTGATCAGCTATTTTGTTTTACTAGGAAAATAAATAATATATTTTGAACTTTCGTACGATAGGCACACTGTCAAAACTTAGTGTCACTATCATGGATCCAAGAGACTGTTTATTTAATTTTTATTTTCACATTTGCAATAGTTTTTCATTTTTTTATAAAAACCAAAAATCATTATTTTACCATGATGTTTTCAATTGATTACTATTGTGCATGGAATAATTACTCACATGTGTATGACCAAGAGAAACTATTTCACAATACTTAGGAGGAACTACAATGAAGATTTGATGATCTCATGATATTGGTAAAAAATATTTCAATTGGACAAGAGATATATCTCTTGCTTCAAGAATTTATGGGAATGGTCAATAAATTACAAACTGATTATCAAAGAATGAAGGCCATGAGGAAGGTACTCTATCCATGTAGTCCTCCATAATAAGGAATAAAAAGTGAAAGATGGGAAAAGAAACAGGTGGTTGTTCAAATCCAAGAAAATACACCCCTAAACCAAGTATGTATAACATTTGGTGCTACCCATATGGAGGCAGTAAAAATCCAAGGCTCTCTTGGGGGATCATACCATGATTTATCTTTATATTTTCTTTATAAGAACTTTTTAATTTATTTCTTATGAATTATTTTATGGTGCATCCCAATCCATTATTCTTTTTTAACTTTAATTTACATGGACCTTTTTCTTAAATGATTAATTTTTTCTTTTAGGTCCATGATAGCATAAGGGGGGCCCAAAAATCCAAGGAATAGGAATAAATATTCATGAGAAAATGGGGTTCACTTTTTATGTTTATCATTTAAAATCCCCCTATTTTTTGTATAAATTCAGTTTTGAGCTGTAAATTCGAAATTGCATGCACATACATAAAGATTTTTCTTTACTCAACCAAACTAGGAGACATGAGTTTCTTAGTAACCCTATGATCCCATGTTTTAGATTTCAATGATAATGAGATTGAATAAGTAAGATTTTAAATTTAATAATTATATTGAAACATAGATTTTTAATTTGATGAATCTTAATTTGAGGGAATTGGTTTATTCATTTAGATGAAATTTCCCTCCATTTTTCATACTTTGAATTTTTAAAATTCATGTGAATTGATTTGATATTATTATTCACTCCATTAGTGATTGTATCATTTAATATGATTCATTACCTAAGAGTATTTCTAGACCTAATACTTTCTATATTATCTTTAGAATATTTATTGAGTGATCTGTTGAAATAGTGGGTTCCCTATATCTAACTATGCAGTACTTTTGATTACTATATCATGTATACAGTAAGATATACATGATGTATAATTACCATTATAGTGTAGATATTTCTATGTCCACTATTTAATGGTAATTTCCATATATTAAATATCATATCAAAAGGTTATAACAGATCTTAGACTATAATGAGAAACTAGAGATACCATGACATTCATCTTAAACAAAGGTCATATGCTCTGGTTACACATTACTGACTAGACATAGTAGATGTTTGACTATCAAGTTCTGAGGGACCATAAGAATTGGGACTTCTTATTATGAAGTTTTCACTTGGAGATCTCTAGTAGTGAGATAATGAGGACAGCCCCTCCAATAGTAACACCACATGTTTTGGGTGTCATTGGTTGTTCCTATCTATGGAAAAGTTTGTTGGTCTTAGGACTTGATATCATTATTAATGTGTGCAATTTTATTACATACTTTGATGCATGGTGAAAATCATGAAAATGAAGTCATGGCAAGGTAGTTTGTGTTGGGTGCATCACTGGTGGCATGGAATTGGTTGAATGATAAATATAGGATTTGTCACTTCTGAGTTGAGGAAGAGATATCTCGGGCCTAGTTGATCGGGATGGTAGTACCTTCATAAATCCATGGTTATGGTAGTCAAAGGTAAGTATGTCAAGTCAGATCAACAAATAATAAAGAAAGAAAAGTATGGTGACACATGTGTGCATCCTACTTTATGATATATCATATGACAAAGAGATTGTATTACACATTGTGTGTTCATAGGTTGGTGGTCATTGTTATGACTTTTCCTTATCTCTTTAGGGGGTTTGATGGGTTTCTCTACTCCACTCTTGGTCTATGAATATTATTCACTACTATTGAGATATAGACCTAGATGTTCACACAAAATAGTGCATTCGAGAATCTACCATATTCTGTTAAATAGAATAATATGGTACATGGTGGGCCCCGCCACAAGTTTCAAGTGTTGTCCAAGTTTTACAAATCACCAACAAATAAATAAATTCATTATTATTCATTTAAATAATAATTATATTGAATTTATTTATTACAGGTATTTAAAATTAAATAAATAAATAAAAGGATTAATATTATATGAAAGAATATTATTATTAATATTCCAGGTTCATTTAATATTATCAGGAATTATGAGTGGAGTAAATGGCTTAGGTTTATCACATAATATATTTATTATATATTACAGGTATGTGATAAAAATATAAATAATATTATGTCATACTTGGTTCATAATAATTAATTATTTATATCACTTATTTAGTGGATGTTCAATACACAGGGGCTGGGAACCCTAACCAGGTATTATGAATATCCACTATATAAGTGGATAGAGGTTAATCCCAAGGCAGAACTATACTTTGTTGTATTTGAGATCCTCTCTCTCGTGGCGGCTAGGGTTTTTCCCGGCCTTGCTTCCCCTTCCCCCTCCGGCCGGGATCAGTTCATGGCGGCTTCCTCTGGAGTCTCGATGTAGGCGTGGCTTGGCGATGACGCGACTCGGTGGGGATCCAGCGTGTTTCGGGTGGTATGTCGCGGCTTGAGGAAACACCGGATTCTCTACCGGTTTGACGAGGCTCATCCTTTGGCGTTGTCGACACTCGGATCGGCACGGTTCGGATCTTGCGGCGTCGTCGTGGAGCGGTGGATCCTCAATTCGGTCCAGCGTGGTCCGGCGCGTTTATGGCGTTTATCTAGTGCGGGTTGGCATAGATCTGGTGGTCAGAGGGGGAGGACCTAGTTTCCGGTGTTCCTGTAAGTTTTTTTTTGTTTTCTTTAATGTTTTGATGTTGGTTTTGTGTGGCGTCGATGTCGCCGAAGACCCCCTATTTCCTCCCTTCTTTCTCCGGCTTCCTGTGGTGCGACTTCCTACGGATGGTTGGGGAAGCTATGGATGGCGATGGGGCTCCTTCCGGTGAATGTTCTGGCAACCGGTGAAGGCTCCATGGCATAGGGTATCGATTTGGGTCCTCATGTGGTGAATGGATTTGATGGGTTTGATGGTTTTTTTAGTTGTGATTGTTGATTTTCTTGAATGGTTTGAGCCTGATGGTGGGAAGAAAGTGATGCCAGCATTGACTATACGGAACATGCTTCAAAGGAGGATTCAGAGTTGTCGATTCATCTTTGCAAATCTTTTAGGATTTTTTTGTTTGAGAGGGTATGGCATTTTCCATCGGATCGTGCCTGTGCTTTGACACAGGACACTTGTTTGCCGAACTGCCTTGCAACTGTGAAGAGCTTCATCAGGTTTATTTGTTGGGGAGGGGAAAATCCATGTTTTCAGTCTGGTTTTACTTTTTTGTCATACAGGTGTGAGTTGTATTATATTTGTGATTTCTATGCGGTCCCCCCCCCCCTTTCCCTTAAAAGGGGGTTTTATCATAATAATAAAAAAAATTGAAGGCCTTCGGGCCGTTGGATGGATCATCACTAGGTCGAAGTGATCATCAGTGCTTTGTGCTAGAACCCGAAATACAATAAATGGTGTAGGTGCAGATTCAAGAATTGTGTGTGTATTATCTAGAGGGGTTTGACATAAAACCCTTCGATCAACTAGCGTCAAAAAATTATGACAGACGTGTGTGCATCAAATCGGAAAGCGATAATAATTTTTTTATTTATTGTGTTCTGATTAAACCATGTGAGATCCTCAGGTCATACCAGGGCTGCATCGCCGGAGATGAAAAAGTTACATCACTCCGGTGATTGGAAAATTTTAAATTATCGGCCCACCTACTTCTGTTATGTGCCCTGGTACCTTCAATTGGTATCACAGAAATCGTGTGGTTTTTATAAGATAATTATTTTTTTTCTTCAAATTTTCATTAGAGGGTATTAAAACGGTTCCAATGAATTTTACCACATGTCGATATTGAAAAAATGGCACACCAGATGACACCAAGCCCACAGCACCCCTTCAGTGGAAGCCTCCTATTAGAAATCCTCACCTAGTGACACAAATCCCGTCGCCACCTCATGATACCGGTTGCACCACCTCAGATGAGGTCAAACCGGACATCGTTGTCTCTGCTGACCCGGGTGCACCAGGCACCACATCCTCTCTCACCTGCAGTCATGCTCAAATCTAAGCCAGAGATTCACCATTGCCCTTTGGTTCATCTGCCTTTGACAGTCTTTTTGGTCGTGCCAAGTCCAGAAATAGGCCACCGCGACGTCAATCTCCCCGTCTACACGGGGTTTTATATGCCCAAATGGGCCAGAATAACACTACACAGGGTTTTCCATGCCCAAATGGGCCACGGGAATTACGGACCAGCCCGAAAAGGGTCGTGACCAGATTTTTAGGACCGGGTTTAATTGACTAATCAAAATTAAATTAATTTGATTAATTTAATTTTAGTTTTGAATTAAATTGATTAAAATTAATTTTGGTTTTCAAATATTAATAATATGAAATTTTAATTTATTTTGAGTGGTAAAATTAAATTAATTGTTTTAATTTAATTTTTTGATTTAAAATTAAATTAAAGCAGGAACCAAATAAAATAAATTGTTTGAATTTAGATAAATTCATTTAATTTATTTCAATACCCTCGTACATATAAATTTATCATAGTTTAATTTTTTATTACGTGTTTATACATTTATACCCATTGGTCTTGAGCTAGTGACTGACCCATGTATGTCTAGATTTTAAATTATTTAATTATTTATTTATTGTGTGTGATGATTGCAATAAGTATGTAATTAAATTATGGTATGCGAGTCATCTTACTTTTATTCAAATATGTATAAGGGTTTGTGCGTCCAATGCACCTATTGTACATTGTACCCCTAGACCCCCTCACCTGCGTGCAAATATATTTGTATATAGATGATGATACTTTTAGACATGGACCCCACCAAATTAAGGTGATACTCCAAACGAAAAGAAAATATATTGCACTAGCAGAAAGCTTCTCTATGATTCAGAAGTTAACTTAGGTATTAAAACCCCCTAAGTCAAGATTGATCAGTTATGGATTAATCATATTCAGTTGCTTAAGACCAGTCGGGTTGATTTATTTCTTTTATGCATTGTTTGTTATTTTATATAATTTCATGATTATTGCTTGATCACATAAAATAATAGGCGCGCAAAAAGGGGCGTCGGTCGCGAAATTCGCCGCTGCGGTCGCGCAAAGCGCTTTCCGCGCAGCGCGGACCCCGGCCTCGCCTATAAATAGGGGCACTGGGTCCCTCCGTGCCGTACACTGGCCTTCCGCGCGATAAGCATCTCCTCTCTCGTGCGCGAAATTGCCCTTTCCGGCGCGGAATTCGCCCGCTCGTCGCGCAAAACCGTCCGGATTTCGCCTGTCTTTGCGCGAAAACCCGGAACTTTGCGCGACAGTCTTCCCAATTGCGCGCCGCCCACTTGGATTGCGCGCCAACCTTCAAACTTCTCTACCAGCCTCGTCCGATTCCGCACACTTCATCCCTTAACCCGCACGACTCCCAAAACTTCTGAGATGGCCGCGCACAGAGGAAATGAGGGGGATGCCGCCACTCGCAGGGCTGAGATGGCGACGAACGAGGAGGTTTACGGAGCCAAGGAGATTGTTTCCAACAATCAATCCTTGTTCGACTTACTGACGTCGGCCCAGAAGACATATCCACTGTCGGACAACCTGCCGCTCTGGAACTTCGGCATCCTAGATGAGGTTCCGGTGCCAGGGTTCGAGATTGATGCGCCGCGGACCTAGGTGACCCGGGAGGACGAGCTTCTCCGCTATAACATCACCAACAATGGGCATCCTGCCAGGGAGACCAGACACTTGGATGTCTATGTCCTGAACCCGAGGACGCGAACCATTGATGGGGGTGAGCCTACTGCGGAGAATTCTCCAGCCCTCTACTCGAGCATATATCGCCAGAGCGTCACGGACGACACCAAGGGCTGGCTGAAGGACTGGGACTTGCGGTCTGGGGGCAACTTCACCAGCGAGTGGGCCTGGGCGTTCTGGGTACGCCACACTTGCGATCACTTTGCAGAGGAGCTGCGGTACATCGGCCTGTTCGAGGCGGTGTGGACGTCGCAGTTCCACTTCTACCAGCAGTCCGAGCTCGGGCCGGAGCTGTTCACCCGATGGTCTCCGGATACCAACACCTTCCATCTTCACCATGGGGAGGTCGGCATCGGTCTCTGGGACATCCACTGCATCGGAGGTATCCCGCTGGAGGGCTACCAATACGATGAGTTCCTGCCACCGAAGAACATCTGGGAGGACAGGTCACGGACTCCCATCCTGACCTGGCATCTGCTTGACCTGGCTACGCAGCGGCTCGGGATCAAAGACTTCCAGAAGGACATAGCCTACAAGGAATGGTTCGGCCAGTTCTTGGAGCATGACCCGGCGGTCAAGATGCCAGGCAGGGGGAAGCGGTGCCCGACCGCAGCTCAGAGGAGCCGGAACGGGTCGTACTGGCGGGTCCTGGAGACGGGCGATTACCGCTCATGGGGGTACCGCGTCATCGAGGCCCGGGACCCAAATGTCCGGTACGCGGCATTCCTGGCCGCCTTTCTGAGTGGGTGGCTCCTGCCAGTGCGGGACGCGAGAATGGGCGTTCGCCCGGCGACACTGGCGGTGGCGGGCGCTATGGCCGCCAACAAGAGATACAACCTCGGGGTCCCAGTGCTGGCGAGGCTGTATGCCATCCTGGGACGCATCTCACGAGGGGGGTCGCCACGAAGGATCTGTGGGCCCTTTCAGTTCTTCCACGGCTGGGTGGCTGCTCACCTCGGTGGGTACACGTTTCCGAACGCCATCATTCCTCCGGGCAACGGCCTGCGACCCTCCCTGCTGAACATCGCGGGGGTCGCTCCGATGACCCTAAGTGAGGAGGGCGTGCGGATCCGGATTGGCAATCATGCCAACTTCAACTTCAGTCCGTTCCCCACTCCCGTCGGCCAGATGATCGACAATGGGCAGGGTCCGCTGGAGCAGCATGAATACTTCCTGAACATGCGGGGCGGGGTGCTCGTGGCTCGGATCGACGGGAAGGTGATCTGCGAGCCTTACGTGCCGACCCGGTTCGCCAGGCAGTTCGGGTGCCTTCAACGGATGCCGAAGAGGGTATTCACTGCCGTCTGGGAGGAGACGAACCCTGGCGTCCTTCGCCAGATGTGGCTGATGTTTGCCGCTTTCGGCTCTGGCGACGTCATCACTCTCCCTCCTACCGGAGTTGACGCAGGCTTGGCAACCGAGTACGCCGAACACTGGGCCATCGCGTACCCTGAGGGGCTTTTGCGGAAGCTAGTTCGGCGGCTCGAGGTTACCCGTGCGGAGACCGGACGTCAAGGAAGGAGGCGAGGCGCCGCCACACGGGGGAGAACGGAGGCGCGCCAAGCAGCGGAGCCGGCACGGGCAGGGACTTCGGCGGCGGGCACATCGCAGGCTGCCGCTACGACCTCGGCGCCCAGAGAGGGGGCACATGCGGCGGTCGAAGAGCGGCCCGGGAAGCAGGTGAGACGTCTGCTCGAACCCTCCCACGATGCAGTCTTCCCGGCGCTGTGGTCGGCCTGGATGACCCTGCGGCAGTCACTGGGGACCGACGCCATCTGGCGAAAGATTCTCAGAGAAGGAATCCATCTGCCAGAGGTCGGGCGCCTCCACATTGCCGACAGGGTGGACTTCAACTGGCAGTATGCGTATCTGACGGCCATGGACGAGTACGCGCGCCAACGTGGTCAGCGCGCGGAGCCATCCCTTCTGGTGAAGGTGATGCTCGGTCTCGAGCCCGCTCCGGAACAGATGCCGCCGGAAGAAGACGACAGTAGCAACGACTCCGAAGAAGAGGAGGAAATGGGGGAGGATGAAGGCTCTGAGGGAAGATCCCATCAGGGGAGCCCACGGGAGAGCGGCGAGGTGGCCGGCTCTGACAACGTTGATGTCACTGAGCTCCTCGAGGTCCGCTTCTATCCCTACTCAATCTGCTTCATCCACTCTCTTATGCAGCTTCTAACCCATTTCTCCATCTTTCTCAGGAGCGCACGGATGTTGGTCAGGCATCCTCAGCGGGAGTAGGAGGGGCGCCAGCAGGACAAGGCGGGGGCCAGACACCCATCATCGAATTGACAAGCGCTAAGGGGTCCCCTGCTGCAACAGTTCCTGCGGCGACCGGGGTAGCGGAAGATGACGCTCCGAACTCCCGTAAGTCTCCCTACTTTACTGCTGGTGCTTGCCATTGACGATCCGTGACTAACCATGGCATGCCCCGCGCAGTGATCTCAACATTGGAGGCTCGTCGGGTTGCCGAACCCGGGCCATCTACGAGTGGACCAGTGGTGGACATGCCGCCTGCTCCGGAACAGACTTCCCAAACCGAGCCGGCCCCACCAACTGCTGATCAAGGGGCTCCGGACATCGGCGGTGCTGACATCGGAGAGAGGTTGGGGGCTGACGAGGGTGTCAGCGCCGCTGGGGAGAGAGAAGAAGGTTGCCCGGATGTTGGGGAACCTATCCCTCGTGAGGACCTCCCAGGGGCGGACCCTGCAGCAGACCTGCTGGCTGCCTTCCCTGCCTACCGGCCTGCCGATCCCGAGGAGATGGACGACTCGGACGCGGAGGCGGTCGAGGAGAGCCGGATAATGCGCCGCAGGGGGTGGAAGTGCATCCAGCGCTTTCTCAAGCGAGACCCGTCGGAGTGGCTGGGGCGCATGGGATCACTTCAAACCTGGCTGCGCTTCCTGTGTGCCGGGGGAGCTGATGCTCAACGCCTCCATCTGACGGTCCGTGATTTCATGGCCGAAAAGATGCGCGAGAGCTGTCGGCGTGCCGACGTCACACAAAGTCGGGACATGTCGGAGAGCACGCGGGCGCTCCTCGCGGTGGAGCAGGAAGTCCGGCGCCTCGAAGGGCAGGCGGCAGAGAAGGAGGCCTTCGTCGCGATGTGTACCGAGCTTGTGGAGCAACTAGCAGCTCAGCTGGTTGACGCCCAAGTACAGCTGGCGGAGGCGGGCCAACAGATGGTCACAATTCAGGTCGAGCGGGAGCGTGCACAGGCCAGAATCGACGAACTGCGTGCTGCGACCGCCGACGAAGAGAGGACACGCAGAGAGCGAGAAGCAGCTCTGGAGGCCACTAGCCAAAGGGTAGCGGCATTAGAAAGACTCATTCAGCACGCTAATCCCTAAGGGCTTTGTTTTTCCATTCCCAAAACATTTGCTTCCGCTACTTTGATCCATCTGTATGAATCAATATATTTATCTGCATCTTTTGGTTTAACATGCTCAACCACAATTCACTGTCTTGCGGGAGTGTTAACCAAGCATCAGGCATCCATAATTGGGCCTGGATTTCTGGAGAAAAGAGGGAGGTCATTCCTAGGAAAGGAGACCTCAGACCTAATCAATGTACCATTCCCCCAACCTGTTCCAACACACGAGCGGGACAATGCTAGGGGCGTTGAGATTTTATCCGAACATAGGGAAATGAGAAAGGGTGAATCGCGTGTCCCGAATCCAGACATCCACAACGGTCGGCCTTCCAGGAAATTCCCAAGACGGTAGGCGGACAGTGGATCGACCATAACAACTGCAATAGACGGACCGAAAAAGGCCATCATTCATATTGCAGGAGGCGGACCACATGTCATCATGAATACCGCTTTGGGGTTCCTTCAGACACAAGGGTGGAAAATCCAGATCAACAGGGCATGCGAAGCGTGGGGCGAAGTGACGATTTGTTCGGACAGAATCCAACGCTCTCAAAATTGCGCCACCGTGGGGAAAACGTATTAGGCGGATGTACTAATATGGCCGTGAGTCACCTCAATTCTCAGACAGCACCTCTCTGACGAGGAAACCGTCGCTTCCCACCATTGCAGTGGGGCATCCCGAGCTGAATCGGGGAGAATATCACAACTGTACCACTCTACCCGAAGTCAGGCCAGACGGCCGGCGACGAGGAGGGGCGGGACTTAACGATCCCTGAGGCTGGACCCGAGTCGGAATGCCCGGGCGTTCCTACGTACTCCATCAGGCTGGAGATCAAGCCACACGTAGTTCTGAGAGTGCAGTTTAACGTCATGCAGGACGTAGAATCCCGTTTAGGGGAGATCTTAGTTTAAGGTCGTAGAGCTCGGACCATAAGGGTAGATCTTAGTTTAAGGTCTTAGAGCTCGGACCATAAGGGGAGATCTTAGTTTAAGGTCTTAGAGCTCGGACCATAAAGAGAGATCTTAGTTTAAGGTCTTAGAGCTCGGACCATAAGGGCTAGATCTTAGTTTAAGGTCTTAGAGCTCGGACCATAAGGAGAGATCTTAGTTTAAGGTCTTAGAGCTCGGACCATAAGGGGAGATCTTAGTTTAAGGTCTTAGAGCTCGGACCATAAAGAGAGATCTTAGTTTAAGGTCTTAGAGCTCGGACCATAAGGGCTAGATCTTAGTTTAAGGTCTTAGAGCTCGGACCATAAGGAGAGATCTTAGTTTAAGGTCTTAGAGCTCGGACCATAAGGGGAGATCTTAGTTTAAGGTCTTAGAGCTCGGACCATAAAGAGAGATCTTAGTTTAAGGTCTTAGAGCTCGGACCATAAGGGGAGATCTTAGTTTAAGGTCTTAGAGCTCGGACCATAAGGGCTAGATCTTAGTTTAAGGTCTTAGAGCTCGGACCATAAGGAGAGATCTTAGTTTAAGGTCTTAGAGCTCGGACCATAAGGGCTAGATCTTAGTTTAAGGTCTTAGAGCTCGGACCATAAGGAGAGATCTTAGTTTAAGGTCTTAGAGCTCGGACCATAAGGGGAGATCTTAGTTTAAGGTCTTAGAGCTCGGACCATAAAGAGAGATCTTAGTTTAAGGTCTTAGATCTCGGACCATAAAGACCTCAAAGTACGCCGCATCTGGTCATATCCCCTGGATATGCGAAGATGCACTGAGGGATAGTGTCGAGAGTGCCGAGGTTTCGCCTGGTCAGAATGGGAGGTGGGAAATGTGAATCATGCGGCCATTCACTCGAGGACCGGGAGCACCGGCGTGACGATATGAGAGTACTGCCGACCGTGGCAGAAAAGCAGCATCAACATCGCACTAACCGTTGGTGGAATAAGGCAGCAAACGAGCATCGACCGCTCAATCGCAGGATTCATATCGATTTGCTGCCCGAGGCCATTGGGGGTACCGGCCCGAGTCGGTGGGAGAGCACTGAGGCATTGTGTCCAAACCGTTCACGGGGGCTCCACCCAGGGCGTAGACGATGGGTCCGAATGAAAGGGAGCACGAAGCCTGAAAAGCGGAGGAAACCTGACCAAGCGGATCCTGACCCTCCTGGCAATAAACCAGAGTACTCTTGACACCGGTGGACCACTGCAAGGGGTCGGGGAACGCGCCTTGAGGGTGACCTGAAGGCGGCGGATTCCCCAGAGAAGGGGGAATCTCTAAGAGGTGGGGGGCTGGACCCGAAGTTTCAAACATCCGGGCGTTCCTACGTATCCCATAAGGATGGGAATCAAGCCGCACGTAGTTCTTGAAGCGCGGCGCAACACAATCGGGCACCAGCGCGGGGAAGAGTGCGGGTCTGACCCTCGCACACAGAAGGAGCGGCATTTGATATTTCTTGTTTGTCCTTAAAGATGAATGGTTTTTCTTTGTGCGGCGACATGCCTGTGATTGAGAAATCTCTGGCGTCGCCACAATAATCAAGCCATGGAAGGCATTGATGAATGGCGTGGTTACTAACCAGCGCCCAACATGAGTGTCCCCTGAGGGGAACATCACGATGCAGTGTCGTTTTCTCGTCGGGCGGCCAAGACGATCACAGTTTACGGTCGTGTGGTAGGACCAGACAACACAGTTTAAGGTCGTGTGGTTCGGACCATGGAGGAATCCGCTTACCGCGGTACGGCGGACACGGCGGAGGTGGGAGCATACCCAGCCCTGCGGTCACGCACGATTCCAGGAGAAGAGTCTTGGGATAGGGGCCTGCGTATGTCCATCACCCGAGGGGCAGAGATGCTAGCCTCCAGGCATACTGGGCTCAGAACGCGATTGTTCGAGCGACTCCTCCCTCCTTATGGGGACGAGGGTCCAGCTACGCATGGCCCTTGGGGAGAACATCCGCATATATCCTTGGTGCTCAGATCATGGGAGCCTCGAACGACATCATTACCTTGGTTGGTCTGCCTAACGTGTAAAGGTGTACTGAAGGTCAGTATGAAAAGAGTGTCCAGATTCCACTACAACGCATAAAGGCGGAGTGTGATGAGGACTGCGCAACCAATGTTCAGAGCCTGAAGGAGCTGACATGGCGATCAAGGATGCTGCTGACGCATTCGCAACACAACATCTGATCGCGTCAGCCTAAGACGGGGCAAGCAAACGAGCATCAACCGCTCAATCGTAGGATTCATATCGATTTGCGGCCCAAGACCCGCCGGTAAATCGACCCGGAGCGGTGGGAGAGCACTGAGGCATCGTACCCAAACCGCTAACGAGGATCCCTTTGAGTGAAGGCTCGAATAAGAGGAAGCGCGAGGCCTGACAAGCAACACAGGACTTGTCGGGATTGAATCTGACACTACGAGTCATAGACCGAAGTACCCAAAACATGTTAACAGATCTCCGGAAAGGGTCGGAGGACTCACCCTGAGAGCAACCAAAAGAGGGCAGATCCCCGTGATCAACCAAGAGACGGGGCTGGACCTGAAACACAAGCGTCCAGGCGGTCCTACGTATCCCATAAGGATGGGAATCAAGCCATACGTAGTTCTTGAGAGGCAGTTTAACGTCATGCAGGACGATGAGGGGTGTGAGGTAGTCCCACACACGGGGGAGGCGTACGGCGCGGCCAGTAGACCGACGTGAATGAGGACATAATCCCCCGCTCACGCGATACGCCTCGCATAAAAAAGGAGGGGAACTGGGGCCAGAGGCCCAACGCGGGATAGAGATTCCCAGGAAATGGGGCTGGGCCTGAAACATGAATGTCCAGGCGGTCCTACGTATCCCATAAAGATGGGAATCAAGCCATACGTAGTTCTTGAAGTGCAGTTTAACGTCATGCAGGACGATGAGGGGAAAAGAAGGGGGGAGCAGAAGGCATCCCCAAACGTGGGGGGGCGTACAGCGTGACGAGCAAACCGACGTGAATGAGGGCATAGCCCCGCACTCACACCATACGCCGCACACCCGGGGGCAACTGGGCCAAGGGCCCGAGATGGGATGGAAATTCCCGAAGGATGGGGCTGGGCCTGAAACATGAAGGTTCAGGCGGTCCTACGTATCCCATAAGGATGGGAATCAAGCCGCACGTAGTTCTTGAGGGGCAGTTTTACGTCATGCAGGACGAATGCTGAACAGTTTAACGTCTTGTAGCTCGGACGTAGTGCAGTTTAGCGTCATGCGGGACGAAGCACTTGGCAGTTTAACGTCTTGCAGCGCGGACGAATGCTGAACAGTTTAACGTCTTGTAGCCTGGACGAATGCAGTTTAACGTCGTGCAGGACGTGGTGCAGTTTAACGTCATGCAGGACGAAGTGCAGTTTAGCGTCATGCGGGACGAAGTGCAGTTTAGCGTCATGCGGGACGAATGTGCAGTTTAACGTCATGCTGGACGTATGTGCAGTTTAACGTCATGCTGGACGTATGAACACTCAGGCAAAGTATTGCTTGAGGAACCTAGCGTTGGTGGGAGGAGTGACACGCTCACCATCCATAGTCGCTAGGGAGTATGCGCCATTGGGATAGACCTTGTGGACAACAAACGGTCCCTCCCACTTGGGCTCCAACTTGGGTGGCTTCCTGCCGGGGATCATCGGCGCTCTTAGGGCTAGCACTAGATCACCCTGCAGGAAGGAGCGGAGGCGAACCTTCTTATTGAAAGCTCGAGCCATTCTGCTTTGATGCCTCTCCAAGTTGTGCAAAGCGCGAAGTCTATTCTCATCCAGTGCTTCCAACTCGACTAGACGGGCTTCAGCAACTCTGTCCGGCGCTTGCTGGTCGTAGACCGCAGTGCGCAAGGACGGTAACTGGATCTCGATGGGCAGGACGGCCTCAGCTCCATACACCAGGGAATAAGGGGTCATCTGGGTGGAATTGCGAGTCGTCGTCCGATAAGCCCAGAGGGCGTTGGGGAGCTTGTCCGGCCAACTCTTCTTGTTCTGACCAACCATCTTTTGCAGAATGTTAGAGAGGGTTTTGTTAAACGCCTCGATCTGTCCATTCGCCTGCGCATGATAGCGAGATGTATGGTTCGAGCGAATGTTATACTTGGCGTACAACTTCTTCAACTCGGCTGCTCGGAAATTGGTTCCGTTATCCGTGAGGATAGCGTGAGGCACTCCAAATCGATAGATGATGTTGGAGGTCACGAAGTCAGCGATCGAACAGGATTTGACCTCTCTGAGCGGAATCGCTTCTGCCCATTTGGAGAAGAAGTCCGTGGCGGTCAGAATGAACCGGCACTGGCGAGCTGTCGCCGGCGGGTAAGGTCCCACAACGTCCAGTCCCCAGACTGCAAAGGGCCAGGAATACCTTGTGGTATGGAGAGGCTCCGGCGGCCGATGCACAAAGTTCGCATGAACCTGGCACGCATGGCACCTCCTGGCATACTCGATGCAGTCATGGATCATAGAGGGCCAGAAGTATCCCAACCTCCGAATCTGGTGGGACAGCTTCGGCCCAGTCTGGTGGGCGCCGCATGAACCAGCATGAACCTCTTGCATGACTCGTGGGATCTCAACTCCCTGAAGGCAACGGAGGAGAACACCATCAAATCCGCGTTTGTAGAGGATCTGCTCCAGGCCGGGACTGCTCTGGAGTACGAACTGCGATGCGCGGCGTCGAACTCGCTCGCGCTCGGCCCGATCCGATGGAAGAATGCCATGTTGGAGGTACTCAACCAAAGGCTTCCTCCAATCAGGGGCTGATCCGACTGTCATATCTGGGGTACTCGGGGCTCCGGGCATAGGGGCAACCGTGGTGAGGTTACTTACCAACGGGCCGCGATCTTCTTCCGGGATAACGGGAGCGATGAGCCTGCGGCGCGTCACGCGGACGATCAGGTTGTCCTGTTCAGGCTCCGCAAGTGACGCAGCGAGGCTGGCCAAAGCATCTGCTCGACCGTTCTGCGACCGGGGAACATGGACAATTTCCGGCCGAGAAGGGAACCGGGCCATCAGAAGGAGGGTGCACTCCAACAATGGCACAAGTTCCGGCTTCCTGACAACGTAGTCGCCATTGATCTGCTTAACGACCAGCTCGGAGTCCCCTTTCACGCACAGACGGGGCACGTCGATCTCGAGAGCCAACTCGAGGCCGGTGATGAGGGCATGGTATTCCGCCTCATTGTTGGTACAGCCCTCTGACAACAGGAAAGAGTATGGCAGCACGGCTCGCTCCGGGGTAATGAAGACGATACCCAAGCCCACTCTGTTGAGCTTAGGATTATCGAGTCTTCTACCGGTGGGGCTCCGGGAGGCACCGTCAAAGTGCATCTGCCAGCATGGATCGGCTCGATCAACCGAGAGAATGGTCTCATCAGGAAAGCCTAGATCCAGCGGCTGATCCGCGGAGGTTGGGTGAGCAGTCAGAAAGTCTGCCAATGCTTGCCCTTTGATGGCCTTCTGAGACACATACCTGATGTCGAACTGCTGGAGAATCACAGCCCACCGCGCTAGGCGGCCAGTCAACATAGGTCGGCTCAGGATATATTTCAACGGGTCTACCCGAGAAACCAACTGTACCTCATGGTGCTGCAAGTAGTGCCGTAATTTCTGTACGGCAAATACGAGCGCCAGGCAGCTCTTCTCGATGGGGGAATACCTAACTTCCGCATCGAGGAGCATGCGACTGAGGTAATAGAGGCTATTCTCCGTTCCCTCGTTGTTCTTCTGGGCGAGAAGGGCACCCAGGGACCGTTCCAGGGCGGTCACATAAAGGACCAGCGGCTTTCCGGATACGGGCGGCATCAGGACCAGAGGTTGAAGCAGGTACTGCTTGATCTCCTCGAAAGCGGTCTGACACTCTTTATCCCATACATAGGTGGCACCTTTCTTCATGAGCCGAGAAAAGGGCTTACACTTTCCGGCCAGATTCGCGATGAATCGGCGTATATAGGCTAAGTGGCCTTGGAACCCTTGCAGTTCCCGGACGGTACCTGGGGGAGGCATCTGGCTAATCGCCCTGATTTTCTCTGGGTCGATCTCAATACCCCGGTATCTTACCACAAATCCAAGGAACTTTCCGGAGGTGACCCCAAAGGCACACTTCAACGGGTTCATCTTCAGGCAGCGAGACCGGAGGAAGCTGAACACTTTCTCAAGATCTTTGAGATGGTCATGACGCTGGCGCGATTTGACAACCAAGTCGTCGACGTAGCATTCCACCAGTGTGCCGAGGATTGGCTTGAATATGCGGTGCATCGCCCGTTGATAGGTGGCACCTGCATTCTTCAGGCCGAAAGGCATGACCCGGTAGCAAAAGGTACCTTGGGGGGCCCTGAAGGCAGTGAACTCCTCATCCTCAGGGGCCATCCGAATTTGGTTGTATCCGGAGTATCCATCCATGAAGGAGAGGGCTTGGAACCCTGTCGTGGCATCAATCAACAGCTCTGTCACTGGAAGGGGAAAATCATCCTTCGGGCAGTGGCGGTTGAGATCGCGGAAGTCGATGCAGACTCTGATCTGCCCGTTCTTCTTCCTGACCGGCACAATGTTGGCCAGCCATTTGGGGTACTGAACTTCCCTCACGAAGTTGGCTTTGATAAGCTTGTCAACTTCGGCCTCAACCATGGCACCGTGGGATGGGTGCATCTTCCTGGGAGGCTGCTTGAACCCGCGATGGTTCGCCGGGAGACCAAGGCGGTGGACGGCTACCTGAGGATCCAGCCCCGGCATCTCGTCATAGCCCCAAGCGAATACATCACGGTGCTGCCGGAGAAAGTCCACGTACTGCTGCCGCTCCTCAGAGGGCATGGCGGCACTAACCAATGTGGGTCTTGGATCGGCCTCGGTTCCAAGGTTCACCTGTATTAACTCATCGACCGTGGCGGGGACGCCCTCCTCAAAGGCTGGGGGTGCGTCTTCCATATCCTCTCCACTCGGGGAGGGATCGTCCACGGGAGAGACTGCGTTGGAAACTGCATCGGGGCTACCAGATCCTGCTGGGCCACTGGTGCTGGCGCGGGCGGTCGCGGCCATCTCATCAGGAAACTCGCGGACCGTCAAGACCATGGCGACGTCCAACCGTTGAATCGGGAGGACGTAAGCGTCATCCAGACTTTCCCAGGGATCACTTGCAACAGCGACAGGCTCAACCTCACCTGCCAGGATCTGCTTATCCTTGCTCTTGTAATAGTCCGCGTCCAGATAGCGGGCTTCACACGAGGCAAAAGGAGAGGCATCTCCTTGAAGCACGCCCACTCGACCATTAAGGGAGTATTTGAGGCACTGGTGGTATGACGAGGGAACCGCCGCGTGAAGATGGAGCCATGTCCTGCCCATCAATGCGTTGTACGCAGTGTCCTGAGAGACTACCATGAATTCGGTGTTGGCAACCAAGTCACCGAACTGGGTCTTCAAACGTATCTTGCCGACCGGGGTTTGCTCGGTGCGATCGTACCCCTGGATCCTGAGGTCGGAGGGAATCAAGTCATCCTCAGACAACCCCAATCTCCGGAGCGTCCGAGTTGGAATCAGGTTAATCCCAGACCCCGTGTCGACAAGACAGCGCCGGACTTCAAGGCCATTGAACTGGCCAGTGACATACAGCGGACGAATGTGTCCCTGTATAGGAGGGTCTTCATCCTTACCAGAGAACGAGATAACTGCCTGACATTCGGCGTCCTCGATCGTTTCGGCGTGAAAGGCCTCTGCAGCCGCAACCTCTGTCTCAAACTGGAGGGGGCTTTTCAGGGCTTCAGCGAGTGCCTCGCGCATCTCAGATGACATGCGCAGAGCCTCAAGGATGGAGAGCCTTGCTGGGATGTCGGCCAAGTGCTTCAGGACATCATACTTTTTGGCCAAGCGCGAGCCCCTGGTTGCAGGAGGTTGCTCTGCGGTTGGTGGCATGACGGGCCTTGCCGGTTGGATCGGCGGCCGACTGGTACTTGGCACATCTCGCTGTTCACTGGTCGCAGTCCGGGAAATGGTCACCGTACTGGAGTCAGGAGGCCGGGATGGACTCGTGGCAGGGCGGAGCTGGTCGCGACGCGGCTGAGGCGGTTCTGCCTGGTCCCACACCACAAACAGTGGCGGAGGCGAATCCGTCATCCCTGGATGGGGGGGCTGCGCGCGCTGAGCTCGGTTTTGAGCCTGCTGCCTGGTCTCAGTGGCGTGCACGGCCTGGCTGGAGGTACCAACGGCTGTGCCCCGGCGACTCCTGTTGCTGCGGTTCATCCGACGGTGGCGACGACCGGGGACACTAGGGAGGTCCTCCTGGTGTTCTTCAACGTCGGGAACCGAAAAGGGATTTACCAGCTCGACGGTATTAACCGAAGCGTACCCAATACCGTCATCGGACGAATCATCCATCACCGGGCGGATCCGAGGAGGGACCCCCATCTCCGGGGGCATGAAATCGCCGAGAGTGCGGGATAGTGGCGGAACTGGCGGGGCGCGCTCTTCCTTCTTGCGCTGCCGCCGTTTGCTCCTCTTGGAAGAGGCAGGCTGGGACGACGATGCCGAAGCAGCACCCGCGGATTCTGGGGGCTCAGGCTGATTCAAGCGCGCACGGATGATTCCATGGGCGCGAATGGTCGTCTTGCGGGCCATCTAGTTATTATACTTCTGGGATCCGCGGTTGGAGACCAGCTGCCATTCGTCCTCGTTGCCACTATCGTCATCTGATCCCACGAACACGCCCGCCACTTGTGCTGGAGCTGGGCCCAACCTGATTACATTGTTGTTAATCTGGTCTTGGAGCCAATCCTTAAACACATAGCACCGCTGGATGGTGTGCCCCAGGGCCCGATGGTAGGGGCAGTAGCGGGGGTTATTCGTAAGATGTGCCTCCTCTGGCTTCCAACACTCAGGCAGTCGCACAATCCTCTGCTCCAGGGCGCTCCGGAAATAACCGGGGACCTGATCCTCATGGAATGAGTAAGTCAGGTGTCGCGGGCCCTTGGGAGCGTGGTCTTGACGAGGGGCTAGAGGGGCCTGCCGAGGAGGTGGACCCTGATTATCTCGCCTGGGTTGCGGCGGTACATTACGCGGAGGGGCCGGCCGGTTCTGAGGCTGCCGCTGCTGGGCCGGGAACTGAGCCCGTGGAGGCGGATTCCTGTGGGGCTGTGGAGCTGGCCTCACCGGCAGTAGCTCCAACGGCCTGGGGGCCTCTATCTGGGCAACAGCAGCGGGCTCAGCCCTACTGACTCTCCTTGCAGGAATCACAGGAGGCAGCGGGTGTGCCTGGCTGGCCTGTTGCAGGGCTTCCTCAAGACGTTGAGCTTTGTCTGAGAAGTCCCTGAACCCTCCGGGGTAATTCTGAGTAATCAGGGAAGGGACCAGCTCGGTCTTGACGTTCCCGACGCACATTGTCAGCAACTGCTCTTGAGTCAATGGCATGTCAAGGGAATACGTGATACCCTTCCATCGGGCGACGAAGTCCGCGACTCGCTCATCAGGCCTCTGCTTGCACTTGAAGAGGTCTGCGATACTTGTCTTCCGGGTCGTGGAACTGAACTGGTAGAGGAACTGTCTACGGAGGTCCTCCCAGCTGGTTACCGACCCGACGGGGAGCTGGCTGTACCAGACAAATGCTGGCCCTTCCAGTGTCTGAACAAAGCAGCGAAGCTTAGCGGCCTCCTGCTGCGCCGGAGTCCCCAACATAGGCCCGCACCTTGAGTTGAAGTGGGCTAAATGCTGTGGCGGATCTCCAGTCCCGTTGAAGGGGGCAAAAGTGGGATTCCCGAATCCCGGAGGCGCCGGCATGTCATCCACCCATGCTGGGTAGGGCTTGCCGTCCGGTGGGATCGCCACCTGCCGAGTCTCCAAGGCCTCCAAGCGAGCGATGAGTGCCGCCATCGGATCGTCCGGACATGGGTTCCAGTCCTGGCGAGGATCTCTAACCACGAGCGCATTGCATGGCCCTTCAATCGGGTCGTCGACCGGGTCGTCGAACTCGGCAGCTCGTGGGATGGCGGGCGGAGCGGCCCTTGGGGCAGCGGGAGGAATCCGAGCGGGATCTATCAGGTAGTCACGCCGCTCGGGAGGGTGTGGCGAAACATACCGCGCCCTCTTGCCATAGGCAATGGCCTCTCTCCTGTCGGCGAACACGGCGTAATCACGGTTGCCCGGGAGAGTCTCGTCGAGGAGCGGTTGTTCCGGTCCCTGCTGTCCTGGCCTAGGATCACCGTAGTCAGGCCGCCGTTCTGCAGCGAGCTCGGCGAGGAGCTGGTCAACCAGCCTCTTCTGTTCGGCGAGCTGCTGACGTAGCGTAGCCTTCTCGGGATCCTCCTCTGCCCTCTGCATGGAGGCAGATGGGTCGGCGGGCTTTATAGCCTCGCTGTGCTCTTTTCCTTTACTGACGTTTCGGCTTAACATCAGTGCTTCAGTGGGTGCGGGGAGCCCCAGGAGGTTTCTCTGATGACGAGTAACTCTCACTGATGGATCTGACGACGGCTTGTCTTCGGGGGGGAAGCCCCCGTCGAGAAGTTCCAAGTCGTTCCCCTCTCCCGACAGGTCAGCCATATTGACCGTTCCTGTCCCTGGGGATATACCCTCAGGGCCACCCAGCGAATCGGGCTGTCGGCGGATCACACTGAAGCGTAGGGCAGCGTACTGCCCCCATCCACGGATATACACGTGGGGAGTGGCTTCCTCGATAACTTTGCGGAGTACTTGAAAGCACTCAACGCATCGTTGTTGGAGGGCCTCGTGGCGCTCAAATGACCCGGGGTGCCGAACCGCGGGGAGCATGGCCAGGTCAATTTGACGGCACTGCTCACCAATATCCTCCAGGTGCGCTTGACTCCCGGGGTATGGAATTTGTAGGCGGTGAAGACAGGAGCGAGTCTCCCGGAGAGTTCGGCGGAAGCATTCGAACTCATCCGGGGTGAGCGATTCGGGTGCATCAAAGCCCGGTCCTGCGACTGGCCAAAACTTCTCAGGGAAGTGGCGCTCTGCAAGGACGGTCCAGAAGCTCCACGACTCAAACTCGGGACCCAGATCTCCTTGGTCCTCTTCCATGGCTGGGAACGGACGGGGAACTGGTAGTGGTGCCGAGGCGGGCCGCCGGGCCGACGGGCTGGCCGACGGTGAATACGGCGAACAGGCCGATTGGCCTCCATATCCCGGGCCGCCCTCTGAGGGTGGCGGTGCCCTGGCTACCACATCACGATAGGACGGGCCGGCGAGCGAACATCCTGCCGTAGCATCGGTGCTCGCCGAGGGTGCACTAGATCGTGGTTCGACCGTCGATCCCCAGAAAAAGTCTCCGGCTTCTCCGATCGAGGCGGAAGGCACTTCCGGAGGGGCCGGTACCAACCGCAAGCTTGATCCTTGGGGGTCTACCAGGCCCTCGTTACTCCGGATATACCTTCGGAGAGAAGCGGGGATCACATCGATCTCGCTCTCGGGGAGCACGAGGCTGACGTGCCGCATTCCTACCCCTGCCCTTGACTGGCGGGATTGGGGAAGGGGCTCTGTCGCCGAATCGTACTCCGCCTCTGAGTCAGAGAAGCAAACCGGTCGGATCTCCATCCGGAATTCCGTAACATTCTTCCCTCGGCGTCGACGCCTTGCCTTCCTGCCCCTGGGTGGTTCTTCGGGGCAGGGCTGATCTCTGTCCTGGCGTCCTCCGGCCGCACTGGTGCTGGGGCCAAGAGGACTGGGAACCAAGGTGCGAGGGGCACCGGGACAGATATCAAAGGGGACGCGGGGAGAGATGATTCCGGGCAGGACTCCGGGCCGGGATCGGAAGGTGGGATGACCCATGCCTCCTGGATCGGCCACACAGAGTAGATCCTGCCGGTGAATAGCGCTACCGCGAGGTGGTCCGCGGTGGCTACTGCCAGTGCCAGCAACCGGGAGAGTCGACCCAACCTGCCTTTGGGGCGGTCGGGGCCTCGATCCAGGTCGGGCATAGGAGTTCCCCTGCTCAGGATGCGCAGAGGTCTGGCGACTGGAGCCAGCAGTGGCTTGGGCCAATGCGGCCGCTGTTGCTAGAGCCCCAAGGTGGGCATCCTCTTCCGCTCGTGCCCGACGTTGGCGTCGAGACAGACGAGTCGGGATGAGCGGCGCGGGCAGGTGGAGAGCCCGCTCTTCGACTGGAGAGGCCTGGCGGCGGTGTCGCCGTGGCCTGGCGGGAGTCCTTACCGTAGATCCCTGGAGCGAATCCCGGATAGGATGATCCCGGGCCTCTTCCACCTCATCCGCGTAGGGAAGGGAACTGTCAGAGCGCTCCATGGATAAGCTCTCGAAGCGGTTGGACGTTGAGGTAGGCAGCGGTGCCTCCCTGCGCGGCCCTCGGGGGCGGCGGTGGTGGCGAGGCGCAGCCTCCTCAAGGTCTAGGCGAGCCATTTCCCTAGTGGGGATGACTCCCTCTTCCTCGTATCTCCGCACCAGGGTGTTGATCACCCTTCTCTGGATGACCTCCGAGGGGGAGAGAGGGCGTGGTCGTCCCACAATTGCGGCTGCTGGGACGGCTGTGGAACGGGCGGGACCGCGCGGAGTAGCCGCGTCGGTGTTTCCCCTGTCCCTACGCCAGTGGGCGGGTGGCGATCGGGCACTGGATCGGGCGACCTGATTTCTGAAAGCAGGGAGAATGACCCATTAACACTGACAGGAAAAAGGAATCGACAACCAACCATTAGCGCCACGACGCCTTCCGTGGGGGGAACCCAGGCCCTCGACGTTGCGAGACGGAGTGCCCGATGTCCCTTCCCCAGCCCCTGGTGGGTAAGACTGAATGCTTGGCCGGGCAACACGCCGGTCTTCCAACACCTCTGAAAGCCATCGGTCTTCGTATCGAGGAGAAGAGATTCACGTCGGGTTCACCATTTTTCTGTTTCGGTGCGGATGTGCGTCGGGTTACGCTGTTCCGCCAGGACGCGTTCGCGCGTGCACCCGTCAACCCGAGGGGATGGGCGCGCGGCTTGTGGTCCCGCAGTCCCACTTTCCAAGGGCGGGCGGCATTCGTCCCTTATTCAGGGGCGTCTGTTCCTTGATCGAAACTGGGATGATGGGATGTCGGCTCCTCCTTCCTTGGACGTCTCCTCGGAACTCGTCGCCTAATCCGGGTCTCCCTCATAGACTTAAGAATGTTCGTGAATCTCGTTCCCGGCGCCATATCTTCATGGACACCGGTTAATTACGCTGCTTCCGCCCGGACGCTCCAAGGAGTCTGGTCGGGGCAGCAACCTGCGGTGAGAAGGCCGGGTGGCTCTGGGTGCTGGGGGCGTGTCGTAGCACTGCGGCTCTGCACGTCTGTCTTCCGTCCCTAATAGGGCTTCTCGAAGGCATGATGGCCTGAGGCATCCCGTACTAGGTGCGGGGAACTGTGTCACCTGAGGTTTTCCTCAGCTTCCCATGTTTAACACGGGGTATGCCGCGAGTTTAACGTCCAGCGGGGACGGCATCGGACCGATCAACACGAAAAGTGGATCAGATGACAGAACCCCTTGCGGGGAACCTCCGACGCTGGGGCCAGCACATGGGCGGCTTCCCAAATGATGTGGAGTGGAGTGAAGTGGCATGACCCCACCGGGATGTGGCGGCCTGGGTAAGGATCAGGATGGATGATGGAGTGAAGAGCTTGGACCCCGTAGAGGCTTCCTATGTACCGCGCGTTAGCACGGATCAAAGTCGACGTAGTTCGGGTATACAGTTTAACGTCATGCTGGACGTCGGCAAGCCGACTCACGAAGAGGTCGAGGCCGCCGGGCGGAGGATTGAACCGAACCACCTCGCACAGAGGGGGATGGAACGGCCGGGTGGATCACAGTTTCACGTCATGCTGGACGATAAAAAGAGAAATGGAAAAAGGGGTTGTGGGGAGGCACAGTGGAGATACACACGGGCAGTCTCCCACAGGGGCGGATTCATAGGTGAATCGACGCAAGCGTGAACCCTGGAGGGGTCCACTGATGGACGAACCGACGTAAATACGACCGGGACGACCAGGTGGCGGGCTTGGACCTCAGGGAGGCTTCCTACGTACCCTGTATAGGAGACAGGGATCAAAGTCCACGTAGTTCATTCTGTCAGGACTTACGCACTTGAGGCAGCCTGGATGCGGCAAAACTCAGTTGGAAGGGACTTGGACCGAAAGTAGGAGACACCTCGATCCCAGTCACACCCTCTACTGGCTTCGGCAGTGGGGAGGCGCAATGGAGATACACATGTGCAGCCTCCCACGAGAAACTAGGGGTTTGTAATATCCTGCCCCCGTAGGGAAAAGCCACTCCCATTAAATCGTCCCAAAAGGGGGACAATCCCGACATCCCTGCAGAGACGAGCGGGTGGGGGCCACGTCCAAACCGGGGGGAGACCCTGCGTGCAGGGCACGGGATCGGGCGATGCGGACGGTTTAACGTCCTGCCGGACGAAGTACAGTTTAACGTCGTGTGTTGAGGACGAAACACTTGGCAGTTTAACGTCTTGCAGCGCGGACGATGGGGGCTAGGCAGTTTAACGTCGTGCAGCCTGGACGTATACAGTTTAACGTCGTGCAGGACGTGGTGCAGTTTAGCGTCATGCTGGACGAATGCTGAACAGTTTAACGTCTTGTAGCTCGGACGTAGTGCAGTTTAGCGTCATGCTGGACGATAAAAAGAGAAATATAAAAAGGGGCTGTGGGGAGGCACAGTGGAGATACACACGGGCAGTCTCCCACAGGGGCGGATTCATAGGTGAATCGACGCAAGCGTGAACCCTGGAGGGGTCCACTGATGGACGAACCGACGTAAATACGACCGGGACGACCAGGTGGCGGGCTTGGACCTCAGGGAGGCTTCCTACGTACCCTGTATAGGAGACAGGGATCAAAGTCCACGTAGTTCATTCTGTCAGGACTTACGCACTTGAGGCAGCCCGGATGCGGCAAAACTCAGTTGGAAGGGACTTGGACCGAAAGTAGGAGACACCTCGATCCCAGTCACACCCTCTACTGGCTTCGGCAGTGGGGAGGTGCAATGGAGATACACATGTGCAGCCTCCCACGAGAAACTAGGGGTTTGTAATACCCTGCCCCCGTAGGGAAAAGCCACTCCCATTAAATCGTCCCAAAAGGGGGACAATCCCGACATCCCTGCAGAGACGAGCGGGTGGGGGCCACGTCCAAACCGGGGGGAGACCCTGCGTGCAGGGCACGGGATCGGGCGATGCGGACGGTTTAACGTCCTGCCGGACGAAGTACAGTTTAACGTCGTGTGTTGAGGACGAAACACTTGGCAGTTTAACGTCTTGCAGCGCGGACGATGGGGGCTAGGCAGTTTAACGTCGTGCAGCCTGGACATATACAGTTTAACGTCGTGCAGGACGTGGTGCAGTTTAGCGTCATGCTGGACGAATTCTGAACAGTTTAACGTCTTGTAGCTCGGACGTAGTGCAGTTTAGCGTCATGCTGGACGATAAAGCCGCCGGTAGGTCCGTGTCACTTCGCGCGAGCCTAGGGGGGCCGCACGGAAAGACGACGCACAACGCGGGCACCTGCGATGAAGACCATCGGGCGCCACGCAGGCGGGTACCCAAAGGGGGTCAAGGGAGGCGACCCTGGCGGATTGCGCGCAAAAGAGGAGCTTTGCGCGCAAAACCGCGGGTCGGCGTGCAAAATGGCGGGCTGGCGCGCAATTGGGCCAGCGCTTTGCGCGCGGATGATTGGGATTGCGCGCACCGGGCTTCGGGTAGCGCGCGGGGGCAACGGCTCATTCTCTAACGAATGGCCACTTTGAAGATGGGGGGTGCGCGCAATCGGGTTGGATTGCGCGCACCCGGGGGGCAATTGCGCGCAAGAGGCTTCTTTTGCACGCAAAGGCCTTCGGGTTGAAATTTATTCAAAGGAAGTGAGCCAAGGGGATTGCGCGCGAAGGCGGACCCCAAGGCTCTATTGCGCGAAAGAAAGGAGGTTACCTGAAGATCGGCATTGCGCGCGGAAGGGGTTGAATTGCGCGCGCGGGAGACCGTTCGACTTCCAGCAACCTTTGAAACGTTGGGGGTCGCCTAGTATTTATAGGCAACCCCGGGCGCGGAATCCAAGGCGCGAGCACGGAATTCTCCTCGCGGGCGCGGAATCGGGCACGGCGCGCAAGGGAGTTGCGCGCATCCCGGGGGTTTTGCGCGCGGAACATCATCTTTGCGCGCAGACCTCTGAAATTCCGCGCAAGGCCTCCGGGCCCTCCGAAACATTCTTCCGACTCTGAATATGACCTCGCTTTCCGCATCCGGAGCTTCGTTTGGGAACAACGGACTTTTCCGGCGTCTACAGTGGTCACATAGTACATTCTTATAAAATAGAAAATGATTTCTTTCATCACATTAAAAAACAATAAAACCATCACTGAAATATTAAGTCGTAACTACCTTTCATCATTCAAATTTGGACAAAACCGGGTGTTTAGGGCGGTCACTATTCCATAGCTAAGGGTGTTTCTTACTACCAAGGAGTTCTTATAAGAGTGGTGGGTTGACTTAACTAAAGTGGTAGTAAGGATTATCCATAGCTAACTTTCTATCATTTTAGATGCAAGCGTTGAGTAAATAAAGTTATGATTTTAGAATATGGGACTTCACCCAATAGATAAAGGAACTGCTAGTTAATGTGATTGGTAAGTTAAAATCCTACCTTGAACCCTCTGAGTAGTGTAATTTCTATAGCATGTAGACTATGAGGGGAGGTTCAGGGATCCTTGCCACTAGAATACTCAATCAATAGATTATTTTGATTCTATCACATATGGTTCTTAAAATTTGATAAAATAGTGGGAGTCATTTAATTATTTAATTAATAAAAATGTATAAAACTATAATCAAGATAAAAATTACGAATCTACTAAATTTTATTTCTGTGGTAAGTGGAAAGTTATACCACAAAAAAACTACTATGATAAATAGTGGACAAAGTAAATGTCCACATTGGAACATGTATCCAATAGTAGTACAACTGATTGTTCAAAATACTACGATATTGGAAATTCAATATGTAGGTGTCCCTATACCTATTAATCCACCTCAGGAAGCAAGATATGAATAAGTTGATGTTTACACTGGATATGTGTAAATTGAAAAATAGATCATGGTCTTTCAATGGATCCTTTTCTCATATTATTTTCATCCATTTACTCAAGTCTCATTTTAGTTTACAAAATGGACAATATTGAGTAAATGATTTGTTGCCTTTTAGGTAAGGTTCTCTAAGTAAATAATAATATAAAATAAAGTTTAATTGTTAATTTTTATGGTCAAAAAATTGAAAAATAATTCAAAAAGGCAAATGGAAAGTAACATCAGAATCATATTCGCAACGTCCTTCAATGAAATGAGTTAGGTTAATAAAAAGGAAGTTATTTTCATGGCATATCATGAAATAATTTTATGGAAGTTTAATTGCAATGAGATAAATTGGATAAGAAAGTACCCACTTATTCTTTAGGTATATTAATCAATACAAAAGTAGTATTTCAATCCTACTGGTTGGGTATTCAATGCAATATGTTTATCACATGTGTATTAAAATACAGTTACCAAGTAAGTAACATAATCATTACAATAAGTAAGGTGTATTCTCTAAGTAGCTAAGAGAGGGTAATTCCTAAGTCAGTAGTGAGAAACACATAACTTCTAATTTCCAAGATAATGATTCTAGTCAAACATTTGTAGAGTATAACCAAAACTATTATATCAAGTGTCCTTTGAACATAAGGACACATTATTCCAGGTTCCATAATGAATGTTTCTTTTAGTGTTTCATACTCAACTAATAGTTCAGTGATACATGAATCATCAACAATACCCAATGAATATAAAATGTAATACTTATTTACCCAGTTGTTGAAAGATAATATATGTCAAGTAAAACTAAAATTACACGTCTAGGATATACCCAATTTGGTATTCAGACTCGGTTGATCTAAACACCTTAGGTATCATCGATGTATACACTTATTTAGTTTTGGATAAATGAACCTTTAGAAATAAAGGTAAGCCACAAAGCTTTCGAAATTGGTTTAAAAATTTATCCTGAAGTATTCTAAGGGTAATCTATAGGTAAATATACTTCATTAAATTCCTTTAATTCATTAAGGAATGGTAAAGTGAAGTATTTTTTATGCATGGTAAGAAGATATGAGTTTCTTTGGGCCATCATACTAAAGAATATCTTGAATAAGAATTCATCGATCAATATAATGTAGCATGGAGTAAAACCTAAACACATATTACCTTATCTACATCACAAAATTGATGTTAATAAGGAGGATTGATGATAAAGTATTACATGTTAAAATTGATCAACAAAATAGAGAATGGATTAATTCCTAAACGCATATTTTATACATTATAGTTATGATGTAAGGAGTATCAATGTTGCTACTTTCAGAAACTTCCATTATATTTCATGATGTGCATCGTAAATAAAAGAGATATCTCATAACCATGTTCCAACTATAATGAAAATTGGATATCATATGATTCATAGTATGATGGACATCCAATATTTCATTAGGATATGTGTTTGGATGCACAAATTTTTATAGGATATAAAAAAACTTTCATAAAGCTAAACACATTGTGCATCTAAAGTAATATTCCTAATGGTTGCTTAGGATATTACATAAATCTATAAGAAAGAAAATTAGTAGTCAATTAATATAATACATTTATATAAAAGGGTGGATATCTCTATTTGAGATATTTGGAGAAAGATTGACTTGGGTTTAGTCAATTCCATAGATGCACATATAGTCGGCATAAGAACTAGTTTCACAAGTGCATGTGCAACAAGAATGTTCCAGAGACACATACTGCATAAGAGGATTAAAACCATAGTGATGGTTTTGAATTTACCTCATCTAGTGATACATTATTCATTATGAATAATATTCTCTACAAGTAAGTGGTATATAGAAATTATATAAGACTGACAATACCAACAACAATTCAATAATGGATTCTATGTATCACAGTACAAAGTGTCTTATAATTTTTAATATTACAGTTGGTATCCAAGTGAAATGATACATGGGTGGTACAAGAAAAGTAGCAATAAGGATACATTGTATATACCAATTCATTATGCCTAAATCCATTAGAATTTTACTTTTCATAACTAATTTTTATGATCATTTTATTAATCATTGGATATGACCACCACTTGTGGAAAGTGTCTATAAGAGGCAGCCAAAAAGGGATGGTCATGTCACAGAATGATAATAAAGGATACAAGTTACTAAAATTCAGTTTAGGATTGAAGTAAGAAACATGATCATACAATATTAATTTGTAATGAATGTTTTCTATGTGTTTACCAAATGTTAGTAGGAACACTATTGTTTTCCAAGTAAAATGTGTTCAAAAACATATGGAAATTGTATATTGGTCTAACAGTTTGTTAAACCCAGAATAAAATATTTTCTCTAGTGATCAACTTAAAGTAGAAACCCAAGTTCTAGGGAACAGGATCTACTGAGGTAGATCTAAATTTTTCTTGGGCCTATTCAATCATATGTATAGTGACATAGTATTAAAAAATACAATATGGAACAATTCAAGAAAGGAATTGTCACCAATTTCACATGGAATGTATCTCTCCAGGTTAACATGTCTGAGACATGGGAGGAGATAAATATGGTGAGTTGAAATCCATATGCTTATGTGATGGATCAATCATGCATGCCATGATATGTATAAAAATTGATATTGCAAGGATATACTTTGTAGTAGGCAGATATCAATTATATCTAGGAACACTATAAGTGAATCAGTCAGAACTATCTAATTGTACTTCCGCAATTACAAAAGATATGTACCTATTAAGAGGAGAATAAAGGATACTAGTTTTCAAGGGACATAAAATAGTCTTACTTATATCAATGTGATCTAGTATCATAGTTAGGCTAAGGTGATGAGTGAGATAAGCCCATATGAGATAGCGGTAGACATACCTACAAATACTGAGTACATTATAGCTTCGGAAGTAGCTAAGAAGAAATTATTAAATGAAAAGATTTGTTCCAGTTCTTAAAATTGCACATAGTAAGTAAATCATTATCATAATGTAGATTATGATATTATTACTAGAAAAGAGGTCATGTTTTGATAGTGGATAAAGGGATATACTTAGGGATACTGTCACATCCTTCATTTTTAAATTATTTATTTTATTATATTTATTGGGCATCAGGTAGTCCGGGTTGAAGCCCGATTTAAAATTTTGAGTACTTATTCAAAAACACACATTTTGGCCTTGACAGCGTTCAACGCACCACTGTCAAAGCCACACGGCCTCACTTGGGTCACCGTGTGGCCTCACCCGATTCCCCACACGCATGCCCGATGTTTAACTAATCAAATGAAATGAATTAATAATGAAGAAATAAAATTAAATTAGTGGTAAAATAAAGATAAAATAAAATAAGAAAAGTGATAAAAAAATTAACGAATTTCACTTTAATGATAAAAATAATATTATTATTATTTGAGTATATTATTATTATTATTATTATTGTTTGTTTCATGTTTTATTTTTATTTCATTATTATTATTATTATTATTATTATTATTTTCTTTTCTTTCTCCTTAGGGTTAGGGATTGGCCACCCCCCCTCCCCGAGACTTGTTTGTGCCGCACCTGCGAGCTCCTCCTGTGTTGTGTGTTGTCCACCGGCCCTTCTCCCCCACCTCCCATGCACCAGCACCCCTCTTCGGCTAGCCTCAGACAACTGTCACCACCTCCCCCTTGAACACCCCTGTCGCACCCTTTCTCCCTGGCCAACCCCATCGCGTTGCGCTCCCACTGGATGACCCTCTCCTCTCTCGGTTTCGCGACACAGACACCACCGGACCACCCTCTTTCCTTCCATCCAGCCTTCCCCCTCTCACACCATTACCTCAACCCCCCCCCCCCCGGCCAGGCCACTTGCATCGTCGCCCCGACTTTCCATCCTTCTTGCCCGCATCCCATCGCACTACTGCCCGACCTCCCAAACACCTGTTGTGTCAGACCACCTGCTACTCCGGACTACCTGCACCCTCCTCGGCCCGGCCAGCTTTAGCTGGTCGGTTCTTTGTCGGCCGAGTATCGCGCGGTTGTGGGTCGCGGTTCTTTTGCACGTGGCTAGCGCACGGCTGCCGCTTCTGTTCATCACCACATTCCTATAATGATCTTCATCACAATCAAAAGAGACTACGGAGGGTCTTCGGGCCATGTGCGTTTGGCCCACGCCCTCCGCGTTAGGTGGTAGCAGTTGGACTAAAAATAAACAATGATTTCCAATGAAGAACGAGGTATGAGGTAAACACTTCAAAATGAACAAACCCCTACCTTGAGATAAGGTTCGCGGTAGTCGAGCGTCGCGGAAGACGGCGTCGTGGGGAGACGGCGTTAACTCGTTGATGTCGGGGAAGAAGGGTCGTGGATGGTACATCGTCAGAGTTCCTCGTGGGTGGCTCCTTCTCCTTTGGTTTGGCCGAAGATTTAAGGCGATGATTGACATTCCTCAGAGGTTCTTCTTCGGAAGGATGGTGTTCTTCGTTGAGAGAATAACACCCTTCTCAATTCTTCCAAAGCTCTCTCACAAACCCTCTCAACACAACGAATTCCCCAAAATAAAATAATATCTAAAGCTATTATTTTTATTCACACATGTAATTTAAAATTCAAACAACTTAACTAATTAATTAAAGAGGTTGAATTCATTAATTAAAATTTGTTGGTGAAAAAATAAATAGATAGAGAGGGAGGTGATCTTAAAGTAATACAGAGTACATTTTATGGTCCACCTTATACATCACAAGACTATTTTTATGGAATTTATGATGTTTCGTATAAATATTTTAAGGTTTATTGAAAAAATTATAACGTAATTTTAATCATATGATATATTTTCTTAGCTAAATTTTAGAAGGATCTGTAATAAATTGTTCAGAATATTCTTAGATTTAGATAACACAATTCTATTCATAAATGATCTAAACATCAAAATTATTTTGTAACTATGATGTAATCTAGTTAATGATTAATTTAATGAAATTTGTGTGGGGAATATAATATGAAGGGTAATATCATATGGAGAATCTATTTAAGGAGATAATCCAATTAAAACTATGATTGATTTATTATGATATATATTCAGTATGATGAGAGTCCCACATTATGGTGCATGATAAATAATATAATTGTTGGGGTGAATTTTTCCATAACACAATGAGTATGGATTATAACTATTATGATACATGATTCCCATAAATAGGTATATTTTAACTAAATTAATTTTATGATGATTTAAATGATAGAGAATACAATGATACATTCTAATTATCTCATGATTGTTAAAATACAGAGTCTTCATGTAAATTTAAATAAAATTTTTTGTTATATATTCATATAAAATTGAGAAATGAAAATGCTATAGGATTGAAGGTATATATATGATGGGATTTAGTGTTATGATAATTAAGAAAATTATATTAATGTTGTTTAACTAATATTAATGAAAATAAGACAAAATATGAGGATATCCTCACCTATAATTATTTTATACATTTAGTGAGTCTTTCAGAACCAAAACCACAACTCACCTAAATATCTTATGTTAAAAATAATTAGAAGATCCAATTATATCATGTAGGATGATAATCATAGAAATTTATGAATAATAATAATAATAAATAATTATATCCTTAATATTAAAAATTATTATACCATCTAATGAAATGAGTGATCACAACTTACAAAATTATTATATTGTATAGTCTAAATAAATTTTAGATAAGTATCCATGTTATAGATTTTTTAGAAATAATATTATAAATCATTGAAGTAAAAAAATATACTTATGTTATTCAATACTGATCATTATTCAAAAGTTATTGGTCGGTATCCTATATTAAAAAAAAAATTATTGGTACAAATGATTGAACATCAAATCAGTGATTACTATAATAAGTAGTTTTTCCAGTGAAATTGGGTCATTGGATATTCCTTTTACCCAGGATATTTATTGATAATAAAATAATATTATTTTGTTATTGGGATAAAAACCACCATAAACATGTGTAGTAATATTTCATATTGAAGGTAAACTACATTAAAAAATCTTGGTGTCTTTATTACTTTACGTTATTTATTTACGTACATGAAAATTAAATGTGATGATTGATTGAGAGGGATCCATTCAATGAAAAAAAATTGGTAACAAAGGGTTAAATATTTTTAATAGATAAAAATTCATCAAAACTGATTAACCCCCTACCCCCTCAGTTTGAGGAATATCCAAAGTATATCTAAAAGATATTAATATCCTCAATACAAAGGAAAATGAAATTTCATACACCCACACTAAGCAGAAAATATATTTTATATTATTATAATACTTTATATAATAATTCTTTCTATAAAACATATTCATAAAAATAGGTAACTATCACAACCTATTCATAACAATAAAGTAAAATAAGAAACAAATTACTCAAATACCTACAATATATTCACCTTTTAAAATCCAACATCATTCGTAAGATTTTATGAGGAGTAAAAATACAACTTATAGACCAATACAGACATTATATTAGTAGTAGGCTATGCTTATTAAAATAAAATAAAAAATTCCTTGGAAATATTTATCAGGAGAACTGAATAGAAGTGGTTTCAAATAAATATAATTGGTTTACAAATATTATAAAAAAAATTAATAGTATATTTCTGGTACATATTTGGAGTACACAATCATTTAGTGACCATTTGGTACCCAATGCTTTAACACTATATTCTCAGTAGTGAGGTAGTATATTTTTCATACACTATTGGAGACCACCGTGTATCCAATGTTACCAACCGACAACATTGTGGTCCTATAAACTAATATATTACATTTTTATTACTTATAAATCTTATTAATTCATGAACCAAACTATTTTTAACTCCCATAACTATACAAAATATAATTCACCATTCCCCAGCCTCCTCTTGTGCGAACCAGCCAACTCTCCGGCAACCGCAACTCCTTCGGTGGAGTCTCCATTCTTTCTCTTTTTTTCCTTATTGAATTTTGGTTGTCTGGTGGGTATGAGGTTCATTAAGGGTTTTTTTTTAACCTTTGTCTTATTCAAATTCTTTTTTTAAGGTCCAATTTCGTTTACTTGTGGTGGGTGTGGTGTGCGATGGAAGTCTGTGGGTTGTTTCGTGAAGTTTCTACACACCGGTAGGTGGTTTCATGCCCTAAAAAATCTAGATGATTTAATTTTTTTATTTCATTGATTTTCACATGTTCTATGATTTATTTTGATGGTGTTAATGTAGTTTTAAAAATAAAAATAAAACAAAATGTGATGCGAATTTGGTTTGAAACTGGTTCCTTTTTGTGAATTTGGTTTATTTAATTGTGTAAATGGTTTTAGGGTGTCTTATAAATTATTCAATGGTTTATTTAAATTTAGTTGATGGTGAGAAACACATTTTTATATGGTTAGGATGCACGGTAAAATATTAAAGAGGGTTTTGGGTGCACTTTTGGTGTAAAACATTGGTGTATTTAGTGAACTTTTTTTATAAACTGTTATAGCGGATTATAAAATTATTTTTGAAATATGCAAAATATTTTTTTGAAAGATTGGAGTTCTTATGTGTTGGGTTTGGATTTTGTATGAAAAATAGATATGTTGTGTGTGTGTGTGTTTTAAAGTGGTGTTTTTTAAAAGGGTCGTGTGAGTTGTTCTCAAGGTGCGAGTTGAGTTGGGAAAAGGTTTAAAGTGTTTTGGCAGTGAGAAATGGACTCTTTGAGAAAATGGTTTATATTCATTATGTTCCGCACACACCTCTTTGTATTTTATGCCTTGATGGTATTTGATAAGATGTGTGGGTGGTGCGAAACACCTTTTTAAATGGTTTTGTTATGTTTATGGCTTAAAAAGGTTTTTTTAAGGAATTGGGTGATTGCCTAATGTAAAATCTTTTGGTTAATGTTGAAAATGTTTTCTAAACTATGAATCATGTTTTTTTATTTCTTAAGAGGTGTGAGGCATACTTTGAAAGGTTCTTTGGTGTGTGTTTGATTTCAAAAGGGGGAATTGAGTATTCAAGTGGTAGTTTTTGTGTGTGTAATGCCTTGTTTGATTTTTGAAATGTAAAAGTGATGTGTTATGTGAATGTGGAACTTGATTGAGCATAAGGGAAACCTTGGGTATCTAGGTGGGTAAACTAGAACTAGTGCGCTAATGATCTGAAGTGGTATCATCCCTGTTTCACTTAGCTAGTTTGACGCTTACAACACTAACTAAATTATGATGATGATGATGTTGGGGACCACTAGGTTATGGATGATTCTCCTACTAGTGGCTCGTGTGAACGGGAACAGATATTTGTTATGGTTACTTTTCACTGAGGTACAAGGTTCTAGGGTCCCAATCGAGCTAGATAAACCTTAGGGGATTTACCCATGGTGCTCTAATATTCATGACTTGGTGCCTTCTGTCATCATACAGAGGACCACTTGTGCGTGTGTGTGTTCTTATGAATTTTTATCTTCTGCTTTTAAGCAGTATTTGTGAAATGGTTCTTCTTCAAGTGTTCTTTTCTTTTTTCTTTTACTTCCAGCTTGAAAATGTTTTCCTTAAAAGTATTTTTAAAGCATGAATTTGAATAAACATGTTAAATAATCTTTTTGATGTTGTGTCATGGAATCTTTTATTGGGTGACATCCTACTGGGCTCCTGGATCACACCCTACATACACCTTTGGGTGTATGTAGACCTTGTTCTTTGTTTATTCCAGGTTGAGGTATCGTGCTTAGTGATGGTGGTTCCAGTTGTTGATGGTCTTAACTTAGAGGTTGATATTGGAGTTTTAGTTCTCTATCTTTGTTGTTGTTCACTTTGGGTTTTTAGTTTAATTGTAGACTTTAAACTTGTTTATAGTTTACAGGTGAGTTTGGTTGTCTGTTTCTAGTTTTAGTTTATTTATCTTGTTAGGTGTTTTTCTGTCTTTTATTTCAGGTAAACCATTCCCACCTGTTACTCTTGATACCTGAGCACTTGTGTCATCCCGTGGGGATTGGTAATTCCCTTCGGGCCATGTCGCGGACCGGGTTGGGTGTCGGGTCAGATAGTGACCCAGCCTAGTTCATGAAAAAATGGTATCAGAGGAGATTTTCTCTCTTGGTTTGTGTTATTTTGGGATAGATTCAAGTCAGACCAAAGTTAAGGGTGTCTGAACTTGATATCCTAACTATGAGTAAGGTGTCTGACCAGAACACCTCATGGTAGGACTCGAGTTACCATGATAAGTTGAGGTTTGTCTAAAAATTTGGTCTGTGTGGTTAATATTGTTTAGGGGAAATGAAAAGGGAGTAGGTTCAATGGTTCCAATGAGATCACAGGGTCTAGAAATCCATGTGTATCAGGGGATTCTGCCCTAGAATACTCTCTATGGTGGTGGCATGATAGGAGTATGGTCACCAACCATATGTCCCAATCACCTGTCGACACTAGTCTCCTCTTGCAACGTTCCTTGTTTCTTTGTTTTGAATTTGTGGAAATCTGGATTTCAAGTAAAAATGATCTGGTCTTGGAAAATATTTTGAAATGGATCTCTTTAAAAGTAAAATGATGTGTGAGGTTTGAAAAGTGTGGGTTGAATGTTTTGGTTTTGAAAAATTGAGAGGTCTGGTTTTGATCCTTGGTGTTCTTGTGGGAAACCACATGCATGGGCATATATGAAAGTAGAAATGGTTAATGTCATGAGAAGATGAGTGCCTATATGGACATGAATTGGTTGCTGGTGTTGCATGGTAACATGCATGTGTGAGGCCCATGGGACACCATTGGTGTTTGTGTAACCCACCATCTTTGTTCTTTTTCAAAAAGTTTTATTAAAGGAAAATTTGGTGTTCTAAATAACTGGTGAATGTGTGGTGTGTCCTTGTGTTTTGGAAATGTTGGGTGTGAGGATTTTTGAGCTGAGAATACTTTTGGCTAATTTTTGTCTTGAGTCTGAATTCTTTTTTGTAAGTTAGTGTGAAAGTGTGTGATTAGTGGTTTATTTTGAAAAGTGCTTTGGTAAGCCCTTATAGTGGTTCCCCCTGCACATTTAGCATTCGCTTGTAGTATGTCTTGGTCATTGGACCAGTTTTATTGGTTCCATGGTTTTCTTTATTAACTAGTACACACCCCCATAAAGCATTAACATGTGATTGAGGTGTGGCCATGGGAAATTCACCATTGGTCAGCCCTCTAGTTTATTAAAGTAAGGACTATCCCTTTTTAGTGATCATGCTAAGTCTATCCCTTTTTCCTTTTCGGTTAAGCGGATCCTCTCACAGCAGGATGACAGATGTGAGGGGAGTTGAAGGGATTTTTGGTCTCTTTGAGTTGTCTGAGTCGTCGGGTATGAAGTTTGACATCGTTGCGCTTGAAGGTCCCCCTGGAAACAATGAAAGAAATTCTAGTGGAGAAGGGTGAAGGCAGTTCATAGTTATCATTATTGACCAGTGTCTTGATGGGCTTTGTAGTACTTTTATCAGCCGCACAGGTCATGTTTGGTGACATCTTGGAGTGTGGGTTCTCTTCAAAGTGAAAATGTGGATTTCATAAAACCCTCTGAGAATCCTTGTTTTCATAGGAGTGTTTCCTCCTATTAGGGAGTTATAATCTTTCTATTCAAAGGGGAGTGTTTGTCGTGCATCTTTCCTTCTTAATTTTCTTAGTTAAGTTTGAAGAGGTAATCCATGCACATCATCTAAACCCCTTTTCCTAGTATATGTTCCATGAGGGAGTATTTGTAGGTCAGAGTGTATTGTGTTTGATGGTGTTGTCCCAATTTTAGTATGGTTACTTACGGCACCAGGAAAAGGAGAAGCTTCGTTTGGGAGTCTTCGATGCTTGACTATGAGGTAGGAGATTCTTCAAACATCAGGGCTCTAGCCATAGGCCTCATAGTGATGCTGGTGCGTGGTCAGGAACCCCAGGAGTGTATGGGACCCTGAACTTATTTCTATCATCAATGTTAGTGGTGAAAGTAGTTTAAATCTTTTCTTATAGCTATTCCATTTTTAATGACCCGTCTGGGTGCGTGAGGTTTCTCGTGGCTATGAGAAGGTTTAGTCGTCTCGTTACCTTAAATTCTTGGTGGTAGTGTCTCATCAGATGTAATCCTTTTTAGGGGTTCTTATGGGGTCTGTTTGGGTAAATCAGTCTCAATTTTTGATTAGTGCTCATTCAGAGTTGTGAAGAAGTTGGTTTTTCTTGGGTCATGGTTTTGATGCCTCGGTAGTTGGGCTCTGCCCTCCCCGCCCCTTGTGGTGGGGTGTTTGGTCACCGTCGTAAAATTTTCAATGTTTTGTATCTTCTGTCAATTCTAATGGTGGGGAGACCCACGATGGATCTCATACAGTTGTCTTTGGAATGAATCAGTGTGGTCCCTTCTTCATAATGGTGGGGAGTTATTTTGTGCCTCTTTGTGTCATATTTCCAGTCTCGTCTCAGGGGTTGGTAAGTTTTTAATTGTGGGGAGCCACTTCGGGCTTCCCCATGTTGGCCTTTTGGTTCTGTTCCTAGAGACGGACTGGTGGTAGGTGAAAAGGGTGTTCTTTGGATGTGGTTTGATCTTGTTTGTTCGCTCCAGTCAAATGGTGTGCTTTTTGTTCAATGGTTCTTGAGGTGTTTTAGTTTGTGAAGTTAGTTTCCGTAGGTGCAAGAGTTCATTTCCTTGATCAATCAACTGGAGGCGTTCTAACTCTTGGGGGCGGGTGACACTTAGTGAAAAGTCTTTTATGGGTTTCATGAGGTTTTCATTTAAGTTACTTTCTATAAGCATGTTGTGTTTTCCTCTTTCACTTGTTTTTTATTTTAGGGAACCCCCATTGAACCTTAAGGGGGTGTTGTTTTCTTCTTTGGGGTTCAGTCTTGTTGTGGATTTCCATGGGTGGAAAGCTTTATGGTGAGAATAATTGTCACACCCATCATTTTTAAATTATTTATTTTATTATTTTTATTGGGATCAGGTAGTTTGAATTGAAGACCAATTTAAAATTTTGATTACTTATTTAAAAACGCACATTTTGGCCTTGACAGCATTCAGTGTACCACTGTCAAAGTCATGCAGCCTCGCTTGGGTCACCGTGCAGCCTCACCCGGTTCCCCACATGCCTTCCCGATGTTCAACTAATCAAATAAAATGAATTAATAATTAAGAAATAAAATTAAATGAGTGGTAAAATAAAGATAAAATAAAATAAGAAAAGTGATAAATTTTTTAATGAATTTATCTTTAATGATAAGAATATTATTATTATTATTTGAGGATATTATTATTATTATTATTATTATTAGCTTCATGTTTTATTTTTATTTCATTATTATTATTATTATTATTATTATTATTATTATTATTATTATTTATTTTCTTTCCCCTTAGGTTTAGGGATTGGCCACCCCCCCCCCCACCTCTTTAGGTCTTGTTTGCACTGCACCCTCGGGCTCCTCCTGCATTGCACGCAATCCACCGGCCCTTCTCCCCCATCTCCCACGCATCAGTGCCCCTCCTCAGCCAGCCTCAAACACCTGCTGCTACCTCCCCCTTGAACACCCTCATCGCGTCGTTGCTCCCTGGCCAACCCCATCGCGACGCACTCCCACCGGCCGACCCTCTCCTCTCCCGGTTTTGTGAAACAGCCATCACTGGACCACCCCCCTACCTTCCAGTCGGCCTTCCCCCGCTCGCGCCATCACCCCAACACCCCTGTCCAGGCTTCTTGCACTGTTGCCCCGAATTTCCAGCCCTCTCGCCCGCATCCCATCACACCTCTTCTTGACCTCCCGGACTCCTACTGTGCCAGACCACCTACTGCGCTAGACCACTTGCACCCTCCTCAGCTAGACTTTGGACCACCCGCACCCTTCCCCAGCCTCTTGTGTGAACCAGCCAACTCTCTGGTGACCGCAACCCCTTCAGTGGAGTCTCCATTATTTCTCTTTTTTTCCTTCATGAATTTTGGTTTTCCAACGGGTATGAGGTTTTTTAAGGGTTGTTTTTTAACCTATGTCTTGTTCGAATTCTTATTTTAAGGTCCAATTTGGTTTGCTTGTGGTGCGTGTGGCATGTGGTAGAAGTATGCGGGTTGTTTCGTGATGTTTCTACACACCGGTAGGTGGTTCCATGCCCTAACAAAATCTAGATGATTTAATTTGTTTATTTCATTAATTTTTTCATGTTCTATGATTTATTTTTATGGTGTGAATGTAGTTTTAAAAATAAAAATAAAACAAAATGTGATGCGAATTTGGTTTGAAACTAGTTCCTTTTTGTGAATTTGGTTTATTTAATTGTGTAAATGGTTTTAGGGTGTTTTATAAATTATGTAATGGTTTATTTAAATTTCATTTATGGTACAAAACACATTTTTATATGGTTAGGATGTGTGTTTGAATATTAAAGAGGGTTTCGGGTTCACTTTTGGTGTAAAACATTGGTGTGTTTAGTGAAGTTGTTTTATAAACTGTTATAGCAGATTATCAAATTATTTTTGAAAGATGAAAAATATTTTTTGAAGGATTGGCGTGATTATGTGTTGGGTTTGTATTTTGTATGAAAAATAGCTATGTTGTGTGTGTGTGTGTGTTTTTTAAAGTAGTGTTTTTTTTAAAGGGTTGTGTGAGTTGTTTACAAGGTGCGAGTAGAGTTGGGAAAAGGTTTAAAGTGTTTTAGCATTGAGAAATGGACTCTTTGAGAAAATGGTTTATATTCATTGTGTTTCACACACACGTCTTTGTGTTTTATGCCTTTAAGGTATTTAATAAGATGTGTGGGTGGTGATAAACCCCTTTTTAAATGGTTTTTTTATGTTTATGGCTTAAAAAAGGTTTTTTTAAAGGAATTGGGTGATTGCCTAATGTAAACTCTTATGGTGAATGTTGAAAATGTTTTCTAAACTATGAATCATGTTTTCTTTATTTCTTAAGAGGTGTGAGGCATACTTTGAAAGGTTCTTTGGTGTATGTTTGATTTCAAAAGGGGTACTTGAGTGCACAAGTGGTAGTTTGTGTGTGTAATGCCTTGTTTGATTTGTGAAATATAAAAGTGATGTGTTATGTGAATGTGGAACTTGATTGAGAACAAGGGAAACTCTAGGTATCTAGGTGGGAGGACTAGAACTAGTGCGCTAGTGATTTGGAGTGGTATCGTCCATGTTTCACTTATCCAGTTTGACGCTTACAAAACTAACTAAACTATGATTATGATGATGTTGGGGACCACTAGGTTATGGATGGTTCTTCTACTAGTGGCTCGTGTGCATGGTAACAGATATTTTTTATGGTTACTTTTCACTAAGGTACGTGGTTCTAGGGTCCCACTATAGCTAGATAAACCTTAGGGGATTTACCCATGGTGGTTTACTATTCATGATGTGGTGCCTTCTATCAGCATATGGAGGACCACTTGTGTGTGTGTGTTCTTATGAATTTTTCTCTTCCACTTTTAAGCAGTATTTGTGAAATGGTTCTTCTTCAAGTGTTCTTTTATTTTTTCTTTTACTTTCATCTTGAAAATGTTTCCCTTAAAAGTATTTTTAAAGCATGAATTTGAATAAACATGTTAAATTATCTTTTTAATGTTGTGGCATGGAATCTTTTATTGGGTGAAATCCTACTGGGATCCTGGCTCACACCCTACATACACCTTTGGGTGTATGTAGACCTTGTTCTTTGTTTATTCCAGGTTGAGGTATCATGCTTAATGATGGTGGTTCTGGTTGATGATGGTCTTCACTTAGAGGTTAGTATTGGAGTTTTAGTTCTTTATCTTTTTTGTTGTTCACTTTGGGTTTTTAATTGAATTATAGACTTTAAACCTATTTATAGTTTAAAGGCGTGTTTGGTTGTCTATTTCCAGTTTCAGTTTATTTATCTTATTAGTTGTTTTTCTGTCTTTTATTTCGGGTAAACCGTTCCCACCTATTACTCTTGATACCTGGGAACTTGTGCCAGCCTGTGGGTATTGGGAACGCCCTCTGGGCCATGTCACGGACCGGGTTGGGCACCGGGTCGGATGGTGACCCAGCTTGGTTCGTGACAGATACCATCTCTTGATAAGTTTTAATCAAGAAGATGAGGTCTCATTTAGAAGAATTTCCACACAATGGAGACATGGAAGGCCTAAAAACTAAATTCATGACTCATCAGAAACATTATTTTGATCATGTGAGATATAACAAGTGTGGTTAGTAAGTTGTCTCTAGTGAAAGTGGGAGTGTTGAAATAGTGGGTTCCCTTGATCCAACTATGTAGTATTTTTTATTACCATATCATTTATATAGTTAGATATACATGATGTACACTTATCGTTATAGTGTATATATTTCTACGTCTACTATTTAATGGTAATTTCCATAGATAAATTATCGTATCAAAACTTTATAGCAGATCTCAAACTATAATGAGAAGCTATAGATACCATGACATTAATATTAAACAAAGGTCTTATGGTCCATTTACATCTTACTGACTGGACACAATATATTTTTGACTATCAGGTGTTGGTGGATCATAATTATTGAGAATTTTTCTCATAAAGTTCACACTTGGTGATCTCTAGTAGTGAGATCATGAGGACAGACCCTCCAATAAAAACACCACATGTTTTGGGTGTCATTGGTTGTTCCTATCTATGTACATGTTTATTGGTCTCTTGAAATGTGATCATTATTAATGTGTGACATTTGATCACATAATTTTATGCAAGTTGAAAATCATGAAAATGAATTTGTGGTGTGGTAGTTTGTGTTGGGTGAATCATTGGTGGCATGGCATTAGTTGAATGATCAAGATAGAATTTGCCTCTTTTGAGTTGAGGAAGATATATCTTGGGCCTGGTTGATCAAGATGGTAGTACCTTCATAAATCCATGTCCATGGTAGTCAAAGGTAAGTCTGACTGGTCAGATTAAGAAATAATTAAGTAATAAAATAATGATGACACGTGTGTGCATCCTACATTATGAGATATCATATGACAAAGAGATTATATTACACATTGCATGTTTGTATGTTGGTTGTTGTTTCTATGACTTTTCCTTATCTCTTTAGGGGCCTTGATGGGTTTCTATACTCTACTCTTGATATGTGAATATTATTCACTGCTATTGAGATATGGACCTAGAGGGTCACACACAATAGCGCATTCAAGAATCTTCCCTATTCTTTTGAATAGGAAAATATGGGACATGGTGGGCCCCACCATAGGGTTCAAGTGTTGTCCAAGTTTCATCGATCACCAATAAATAAATAAATTAGTTATTATTCAAGTAAATAATAATTGTATTGAATTTTTTTTATTACTTGTATTTATGAGTAATTAAGTAAATATAAGGATTAATATTATATGAATAAATATTATTATTAATATTCCATGTTTATTTAATATTATCATGAGTTATAAGTCGAGTTAATGGATAAATTTTATCATATAATATATTTAATATATATTACAGGTATGTGATAAAAATATAAATAATATTATAGTGCATTTGGTTCGTCATAATTATTTATTTATTTCACTTATTTAGTGGATATTAAATACACGAGGGCTAGAAACCCAAATCAGATATTATGAATATCCACTATATAAGTGGAGAGGGGTTCATCCTAAGCTATAACTATCCTTTATTGGATTTGATAGCCTCTCTCTTCTCCTGATTCCTAGAGAGAGACTTTCTCAATCCAAGCATACGATCTAAGCTTATCTTCACCCATCAAAGGCAAAGGATCGTGGTGATCATCACTATGTTGAAGTGATTGTTGTAGCTCCACACTAGCACTTAGAATCTAATGAATGGAATAAATGAAGATTCAAGTAGTGTGTGTGGATGATCTAGAGGGGTTCTACATTGGACCCTCCAAGAAAAGAACGCCAAAAACTTACGATGAACGTGCGCGCATCAAATCAGAATGAGGTAATTGTTTTTTTATTTATTATATCTTGATTAAACCACATGAGATCCTCAGAGCGTAATAGGGCTAAATCACCAGAGAAAAAAAGTTGCATCACTCCAATGATTGGAAAATTTTAGATTCCCAACCCACTTACTTTCGTTGTGCGCCCCGATACCTTAATAATCTTAGGGAATGTCACCTTCTAGAATTTCCATTGGTACTTATGAAATCTATGACTATGAAAAAACACATTTAATATCATTAGGAAATTTTTATAATATTTTTTCCTTAAAACCAATTTTTAAATTAATCCTTGTTTAGTCCATAGAAACCATGAATGGTATTATTAGGGATGAGCCAAATTTAAATCCATTTATATACATTCCTACCCTCCTTTTAGTATTTTTCATGATATATTAAAGTTGAATTGTGGGGGTGATAGAAGTATTGGTCGAATGATGACCTACATTGTAAGTAAAAAGTGTGGGGTGATAATTTTGGTATTGGTAAAGTTTGTTGATTTATCCATTGAACTTCAATTGTTTACCCTTCTTGAAAAAAAATGAAAAAAATGGGTTGTGACTTGGGAAAATCAAAAATCACCATTACCAGACATATGATTTTTATCATATTTATTTTGGTGGTGGATATGAGGTTTATTCCTTACATGAATTTCAAAAAAAAGTAAAAAAAAATAGTGAAAATAAAGAAGTTTAAATTCATTCATTATGCTTTCATTATTCATGACCTTTAGTTTGATCCTGGGAAGTGGGTGTTGTCACAATTAAAGGGGATATTTTCATTGAGATTTTACATTTGATATCATGTACTATGCTTCAACAGATGAACCTCCTCTACTAATCCTTAATATATTTAACATAAATAACTACCAAACTTAATCCTCAAATTCATTAGATCCTTAAATGAAAATTACTCTTAATTTTATATGATTTTAGTCTTTATGAAGTGGAGAAGTAGATCCATTGAAATCATATGGAAAGGTACATGAATTAAAGGTATGAGCATAAATATACTTCAATTTTTACCTTCATTTATGAGATAAAAATATTCAAAGTGAGGTAGATCAGGAATCGTAATTTTTAATAATAATAAATTGAGAATCTTGAATTAATAAAATGAGAGGATCCATCATTTTCAAATGGAAAAATGTAAAATACTTGGTTTGATTATTTATTTTAAAAATGTGAAGTTGAATTGATATTTATTATGGAACATGAAAATTTTGTTTAACATTTATAATCATTTTATTTTATTGATTATAGATATAAATATTAGTATCATTGGCTCCCTCTTTAATTTAATATTGATATTCAATGCTTGAGGACAAACATAGTTCTAGTGTGGGGTTATTTGATACACTCAACTTTTCATGAAATTTTTTAAACATTTTATAATGATTCTTAATGGTTTTTAATCAATATTCCCATATACTTCATTGTTTTACTAAAATGTGTGAAATTAAAATTAAAGAATTAACATGGTTTAAAATCAATAAAATATTTCATTTTAGAAATTTGAATTTACTATTTAATTATTGTTTGAAATTTACAAAGTGTTTTAATGATGTAGACTAAAAATAGCTTGCATAATATAGACCTCAACCCATATGTTGCAATCCATTTAACCAACCAAATGGACGACTGTCTAAGCATTCCCATGATGAAGGTTTTATCATGTAGCAGGGAGGTGGACTAGGCCACGCATGGATGATGTAACGTAATAGTTGGGCCAAGGCTTGAAATCCCATGCGTGTTGGAATGGTACATGTAAGTGTGTAAGAGTGTATATAGGAACTGATTCACCGCTTTAATAGAATTATGATCCACTATCACCATGGTTTTTCTTATAGGTGAAAGATCAACCACATAAAACTTTGATGTTGTATAGATTTGATATAGATATTTTCCATTACATATCAAAACACCACCATTCAATGCCATAGTCGAATGACCCCACCACTAGAACATTTCATTGAATACACCTTTTCCACTCCCCTCCCCCCCCCCAACACATTTGGATAGAAACTTTGACCCCCACCATCACCTACCGTCCATTTGATATCACTCGACCACTCCTTGAACTGTCAGAAAACACCATTTTTTCACTAGGAAAGATTGAGCTCAAGCTTAGGAGCACTTATAAGGTCCAGATCACCATGGTTGGTCTCTAGGACCTCTGGAAACCTTGGTTATTTCCACATCTAAGAGGAATGAATCCCTCTAAGTAATAAGGGATAGATATTTCCACTATAAAGATCAGACCGATTTGAGGAGGATCCATACATTGTAGGTGATTTCTCTATGTCATGGACTCACATATAAGGTTTTCACTTAACCATAGTGATTTCACTATCACATGGATATTCCATTTTAAGCAGTGTCACATTTTTTAGTGAGAATGGGGGATATTTCATGAAATAACTAGCTACAATGTATCTTTAGAGAATAAATTCTGGTGTTGCGTCATGAATGTAGATTGCACCGTGAGCATGCCAAATATGGAAGATCCGAGTTTTTTTTAGAAACAAAATGACATATAGGGTGATTTTTTATTTTATTTTCACTACCTTGTGGATATTTATATATTGGAAGTAGTACATGTTTGGAGAAAATAGATTTTCACCATTCAAGAAGTGGTTATGCCACAGGAGTTTAGGATCCATATAGAGAAGAATAAGTTGCACCACAGCTGAATTATATATGTAGTAGTAGTGTTTTTCACTACAATATATAAAATCTGATATATATAGAAATTGAACATAGGGATATTTAAAATATATATAATAAAATTCAAAGATCTAAATCTATTTTTGAAAAGGGAAACTTTAATGGAGAAAAAAATATTCTAAATATATGAACAAATAATAGAGATTGGAATCCTCCCTTTATAAATATGAGATCATGTTATTGTCTAAAGGGATCATAGGATCACTCGACTAGGTGAAGGGTTTCTAATCTATTTTATTTATTATAATGTAGTTTATTTTTATTTTCTTATATAACTAATACATTATGTATTAATAAAACTATTCCATCTGTTTCGTCCACTGTTTCTCTCTCTATCTCTCTTTTTCTTTCCTTATCTCTCTCATTCTTTCCACTGTGATATCTTACACTCAATAATGAGTGAATGAACTGAGGATTTTCCATGAGGTAGTATGTAATTGTTCCTAAATTTTGTTCTTAAATTCCAAACATTTTGATTCTATTTATGGTGAATGAGGTTAAAGTGTATGTAATTGCCTAACTAGGATCCAAGTATCACTAAAAGGGGGAGGGAGTGGATTTGTGATATCTTTTTCTTTTAAGTTTCCTTTATTTTGAAAAACCTTCACCTACTATTAAAAAATTATCACTTTGTTTAAAACAAAACAATCACACATCCATAGGAACATAAGAATTTACAAGGTTCACTACTAAAAAAGAGTAGTTACATCCTTATTATGGTTTGGAAACAATCCAATACCACACAATACACTAGAAAAAAATCCTTTTGTATGGATACAAAAAGTAGAATATATCCTTACACTTGTGTAGCACTATGTTCAATACAATAGTTCATGTGGTTAAAGTAACAAAAAATTATGTAATACAATTTTATGTAATAAGTTAATAAACTTTCACCAGTTGCTTCAAAACATGTTACGGTGCTACCATGTCAATTTTCACAAATATAAACTTCAAAAAAAATCATCACTTTCTTACCCATTAGTAGGTAAGAACTTCTTTAGAATTAATAATGATACTTATTCTGATACCCAGTCTAATTCATCGGTCTGATTTCTTAGTTCAAAAATATATGTTTACCAGAATACCACTAAAACAATTCTAAACATCCTCTATCTCAGTTTGGGAATCTCAGTCTGATTTCCTCATCCGATGATCCAATCTATTTTAACAATCTACTAAATATGATCTTTCTTCTTCATCATCTACTATTCATAAAACATCCTCAAGAAATCTCTACTCAGAATCTCCTTATTTATAGAAACTTTCAACACTCTACCTTCTCTCTTCACTCATGAAAAGTACCAGTGTTACAAAGTACATAGTACTTCCACTATTTATAGGCGACCCCAAAGTGGTTTAGGTAGGATTCTAAAAAGTTTTCCTGTTTAATTTTTTTTTTTTGAAACTTCAATTTCCCTTTAATTTTAGATACTTATTTGACTTATTCAACACTTCCTAAATATTTTGAATTATTCTCAAAACTTCTCAAATCTCTTCACAAATTTAGCTCACTTAAGTCTTTCTAACCATTATTCAGTCCGATTCTAATTTTCATTCTGATTTCTTCATTATGATGAAGATATATGGTCACTCTTATTTTCTTGATCCACTTTCTAACACATCAAAACTAAAGAATTATCATTATGATGACCACTTTAGAATATTAAAATCATTCTTCCATAAACATGGTCACAACTTCTAAATATTTCATCACTTCCTCAGTAACACTACAGCACTGGATTTAAACTTCTTTGAAAAATATTTTCTATAAACTCTTCAAAATTCAAACTCCAATTGATGACACTTTTGTAACTGCCTTAATAAATTATCATTTTCTTATTTTATTTAGACTGATGATCCTGCATCCGATGAAGTTATCAGTGTCATATTGTGTCTGATGGATCAGACTCTCTCTTCTTCTAACAGATCGGTGTCACCTCCAGTATGATAGTCGACACCATAAAAATTCTTATATATCTTGACCCAATTGAAAACATAAAATAATTCAACCAGATGAAAATGGTTGACTACATTTTTTATTGATATTTGATCCCATTTTTCATCGGTCTCAACAACTACACTTATCTTATTTTTCATAGTCTCAAAAAATTCCAATAAAAATAGTCTTCTTCAACAAACTTGTATGCCTCTGATTACCTTTAGAAACCATCACTACATCTGATGATCGATGTCAGGATTACTTCGATGATTGGTGGCACACAACATTTGATAAACCGGTGTCAACATCAACTTATTTTCTTACCAAAATCTTTCTCTAAATATTTGTATCTTGTGCTTCATTGGACTGACTAAAAATCATCATCTTCATCTTCTCATGTTCTAAAAAAAGCTTTACATCCTTCAAACAATTTTTCATCCAATGATATTCACACCAATGAATTGAGACCGAAAAGGTTTTTCTTAAGAAACTTCCTTCTTCCACAAAATTCATCTTGTATCATGATTTCCTCGTGACTTTGAGAATATTTAGGATTGGAAAAACATCATCTAGATTATATTGGAAATTATTTTTACTTTACATCCTTCCAACAACTTATTCCTTTCTAACCAAACCTCAATACGATTAGAATCACTAGCTCTCCCCCTTTCCTTCATAAGGCAAGTATCACAAGTTTTTCAGGTAACTTATGATATTTGAGAAATAAAAAATAGAAAAGAATCATATGATTTTTATCAAATACATGAAAACTATAATTAACATCCTCATTGAGATTAGAACTTTGTTTCTTAGACTCAAGGTGATTCTAATGAGCCTTTTCTCCCAGAAAACTTCTTTCTGAATCGATGGACTTTTTAAGCATTTTTTTTCTAGTCTTATGATTACAATTGTGAGTATGATCTTCATACTGATATTTTGGAGCTGATTTAAAACTTTTAACATATTCCCTTCTTCTATATAGATTTCCATTACCTTCTCAACATACTTAATTTCTTCAATATAATTAACATATTGATCTATTGACAAAAAATATGACCAAAACACAACTTGGTTCTAACAATCTCCCCCTTTGTGTTTGTTGTCAATACCCACTTCAAACCAATACCACTTTTTGTTTTCTTTTCTCACTTTTTATTCTTCTCATTCCTTCTTGATCCCCCTATTTATTTTATATCCCCATTATTAACAATAAAATTAAAAGGGTCCACTCATGATAACTTTTCTTAATATAAAAATCTTGAAACTCTTTTTCAGAAGAATATAATCATCACATGAGTTTCTTAACAAAGATCCTTTAATTAAACAACTCTAAGTCTAGGTGGGTGAACCCAGTGTAAAAAACAAGAGTATCTAATCAAGGTTATCAATTTTGTCCATAACACAAATTTCATGTAAAATCTTTCAAAATTCTCATATATGGGGAAAACTTGAGAATATTTGATCAAGATAAAAGTAACTTACCCCTATCTCAACAAAAAAATTAAAAAGTTCATGTGTATAAACACAACTTTCCAAAAACTCATTTTCTTGACCTCATTACATTCTTCTAAAAGAAAGTAAGAGGCTCAAAAACACCAAATTTCTTATTTAAACTTTTTAATTTCCCTACAAGTTAGCACAAGTATACAAAAATTTTGAGAATAATGGGGAACATTAGTTGTTCCTTAGAATAAATAATCATAATGAGAGTCCTCTATCAGTCTTAACATTTTATTCTTTTTATTGAATTTTTCATTGGATGTATTCTCTTCCTTATTTTTATCCTTCTCAAGTTTTGTAACAACTTTATTCACATATGTAGAATATTTTGATGAGGTTGTCAACTTCTTTTTATCTTTTGTAACATCTTTGTTGCAATGAGTTTGTAACAAATTATCCATTATTTATTTTTGTTCTATAAAAATAGTCAAACATATTTTGGTAGAATTCCCTTATTGTTTACATCTCTTACAGATTTTTGGAGTCCCCAAACCCTAATTTGTTGATATCTTTTTATCAATTTTTCTCATATTCTCAAAAATATTTTTCTTCTACTTTTATTCCGTTGATTTTTTTGCTTCTTCTAACTTTCTATCCATGTAAACTTTATCTAGCCAGATAACTAATCACCCTTTCTTTATGAACTTAGCATGTTTATTTTTTCCAACTTTCAAAACACCCTTCTCATAATTCTATTTTTGAGAGGATTGACTCCCCCACAAACTTTTCCTACTATAATTTATGGAATATTTGTAATATTATTGATTAAACCAACACATATTTTTCATATTCCCAAATCCACCACAATATCAGTAGTATCCATAGAAATAATACTTTCCTCTATGACTTTCATATTGTTTGGGATTGTGAACATGTTTCCTAGAAACCTTATTATCTCCCTTTTCTGAATTTTGTTGACCACCAACCTTTCTATTGTAAATTGGAATCATTATTTTTTTAATATAGTTTATTTATAGACTTATTATAACCATAAATAATAGAAAATTTTCCATAAACATAATTTTTAGAAACTTATGAATTCTCCACTTTGTTGTTTTTTTCCACATGCATAATTTTTCCATATTTCTTATTCTCAAAAATAAATTGAATTTATTTTTAACCTATGAAGGTAATTTTTTATCCTTTTTAGTTTTACTCTTTATAGAAATTTCACCAACTTCATAGATAGAATTATTGAAACTTGTAACCCTTTACTCAACTTTATAAAGTTTTTGTTGAAAAATTTATAACTCTTATTATTTTTCCTTCGACTTTATTTTCAGATATCCATTATAATTATTTTATTTATCAATGTATTTAATCAAATCATCAATCTATTCCAAAATATTGACTTTCTCATTAGGAAAACATTCTTGGTTTTTTATTGGTGAATTTTTATTTTTCAACTTCCTGGTTACTTTTCCAAGCCTTCCAATATTTCTTATACATTCTTTCAATTAATTTTTCAGATGAAATTATAATCGAGTTTGTTATTATTCTAAACTTCTAAATCTTAATTATTCATTGTTAACTATTGTAATGAAAATATTCTCACTAACATTTTAGTAGAATTTTCAGATTCAGCTTCATTGTCTTCTTTTTCAAAACAACTTCTTTCACTACTAGAAAAAATTTCCTCATTAACTACTACAATAAATTTGTTTTCTTTAGAAACATTAATAAACTATTCACTATAATCATCCTTATACAAAAATATTCTCCATTTTTATTTGGATAACTTCTTATATTTCCCCTTGGAAGAAGATTTTTCCTTATCACCCTATTTCTTTTAAGTCTTTTTAGCCTTATTTCTTCTTCATCACTTTATTCTTATTCACTTTATTCTTCATAACCTCTTTAATGAAAATTGGAAACAAAATTCCCAATGGATCCACATCCAAAAAAATTAATTGAAGATTCCATTTATAATTTCTTGTACCTCTTTTCACATTTTTAGAAAAAGGGGATAAAATTTTATCAAAATTTTTACATACCGCATTTTTTGAATTGGAATATCCAACTTATTATTCTTAAAGAATATTCTTAGGATTTTATTTCTTGGTATCCTTGAAAGATAATTCTCAATTAACTTTTTCTTTACCTTTCATAATTTTCTCCCTTCTCATTTCATAAGTAATGAGAGTACTATGAAGATCATCTAGAGATATAGTTATAGGATCTCTATCTTCCAATGAGGTAACTTTGGCATCAAACTTATCAGGAATAATTATCAAGATATTTTCGACAATATTAGAATATTATAACTTTTCACCATAAAATATTATGGTACTTACAATATCATTCACCCTTGTAAAGAAGTCACCAACAGATTTATACTCACCCATTTTCAGATCCTCATACTTTTAGCCTCCAAATTTGTAACTTGGATTTCTTCACTTTTGTATTGACTTAATAAATGTTCTCCAACTTTTCCTAGATTCATTTGGTAGTAGAAAATACCTTTACTCTAAGTAATTCACTTTCAGATAATGATGAGAGTAAATCATTTTTATATTTTTCATCATTATCAATATTCTCCTTATCAATAGTTGTAAAAGGAACATTCACAACATGAGGGGGGAAATAATCTTTAGTAACTTTAGAAACATTATTCCCAAGAGATATAAGATATGGAAGAATTATATCTTTCTAGATATGATAATTATTATCATTTATGATTGTAATACCCTTACTTTTCACACTACTCAGATTCTCCATAACAACTTCTTCTTTAAAAACTTCAACAAAGAGTAAATGAACGAAACCTTTTCTCTGATACAAATTATAATTTCCTAGTTAGGATTCAAGTATCACTAAGAGGGGGAGGGGTGAATCAGTGATATCCTTTTATTTTAGGTTTCCTTTATTTTGGAACAATCTTCGCCTCCTGTTAAAGAATTATTACTTTACTGGAAAAAACAATCACACATCTATAGGAACACAAGAATTTATGAGGTTCACTACTCCATAAGATTAGATACATCCTTGGTATGTTTTGGAAACAATCCAATACCAAACAATCCACTAGAAAAAAATATTTTTGTGTGGGTACAACAAGTATGATATGCCCTTACACTTATATACCACTATTTTCAATACAACAGTGCATGTGCTTCAAGTAGCATGAAATGATGTAATACAATTTTGTGTAATAATTTAAGAAACTTTCACCAGTTTCTTCAAAACATGTTATGGTTATACCTTTTCAACTTTCACAAATATAAAATTCAAGAAAATTTTCACTTTCCTACCTAGCAGCTAGTAAGAACTTTTATGGACTTCATAATGATACTCAATATGATACCTAGTCCGATTCACCAGTCTGATTTCTCATTATGAAAATATATATATTCCATAATACTACTGAAATAGTTCTAAAATGCCTCTGTCTAAATCCAAAAATCTCAGTATGATTTCTAGATTTGATGATCCAGTTTGATATAACAATCAGTTGAATAAGATCTTCCTTATTCTTCTTCTTATATATGGAAAACCTCCTCAAGAAAGCTTTTTCCAAAATCTCCTTCTCTCTAAAAACATTCAGTGTTCCACCTTCTCTCTTCACTCATTAATTGTACCAGTGTTAGAAAGTAAAAATTAGTTCCACTATTTATAGGTGACCCAAAAGTGGTTTAAGTAGGATTCTGAAAAGTTTTTTCACTTAAACAAATTTCCCAAAACATTAATTCTCCTTGAATTTCATATACTTATTTTAGTTCTTAAATGATTATTAACTATTATTAATTCCTTTTGAAACTTCTCAAATCTCTTTAAAACTTCATCTCACTTCAGTACTTCTAAACATTATTTAGTATGATTCAGATTTTTATTATGATTTCTTCATTATGATGAAGACATATGGTCGCTCTGATTTTCTTCACCCACTTTCTAACACTTATGAACTAAATAGTTCTCATTACAATGAAAACTTAATAATATTAAAACCATTCTTCCATAAACATGGTTGAAACTTATAAATATGTCAGTACTTCCTCGGTAACACTTCAACAACAACTTTAAACTTCTTTAACAAACATTTTCTCAAAAATCTACAAACCTTAAGGTCCACTTAACAACAATTTTGTCACTGACTTAAGCAAATCTCATTTTCTTATTTTCTTTAGACCAATGATCCTATATTCGATTAAGTTATCAGTGTCATCTTTCATTTGATGGATCGGTCACTCTCCTCTTTTGATGGATCAGTGTCACCTCCAGTCTGATAGTTGGCACCAAAAAAATCTGATATCTCTTAACCTAATTGAAAACATAAAACAATTAAACCTAATGAAAATGGTTGACTAAATTGTTGATTGATCTCTGATCCCATTTTTTATCAGTCTCAAAAACTCCAATTTTTTTATTAGTCCTAACAACTCCCAATAAAAACAATATTCTTCAAAAAAAACTTTCTACCTTTGATTCCCTTTGGAAACCATCAATAAATCTAATGATTAGTGTCAAGATTAATCTAATGATTGATGGTACACTGATTTTGATGAACGGATGTTAGTAGAAACTTTTTTTCTTACCAAAATCTTTCTTAGGATATTTTTATCTTATGGCTCATCAATTAGAAAAAAATCTGCAGATTCATCTTCTCACATTCCAAACAAAACTTCACAACCTTTAAAAAACTCTACGTCTGGTGATCTTCACAATGATGAACTAAGACCAGAAATATTTGTCTTCAGCTACTTCCTTCTTCCATAAACTTCAGCTTGTATCATGATTTCCTTATGACTTTGAGAATTTTTAGGATCTACATAGCATTATCTGACTTATATTGGAAAGTATTATTACTTTCCATCTGTCCAGAATCTTCTTTTTTTATAACCAAACCTCAATATGATTGGAATCACTAGATATCCCCCTTTCCTTTATAAGTCTATCATCACAAGTTTCTTAAATTACTTGGGATATTTGAGAAATAAAAAATATAAAATCATCATAATATTTTCATTGGATCCGTGAAGACTCTTATTAACTTCCTAATTAAAATCAATACTTTGTTTCTAAAACTCAAGGTGAGGATAATGATCCTTTTCTCTCAAAAAAAATCTTTCCAAAAGGATTTAATTTTCAATCATTTCTCATTTGATTTTATGATTACTATTGTGAGTCCAATCTTCATGTTGATGGTTTCAATCTGATTAAAAACTTTTCACACACACCCTTCTTCTATATATTTTTACATTACCTTCTCAACATACTTACTTTCTTCAATATAATCAATATATTGATCTATTAATAACAAATACAACCAAAACACAACTTAGTCCTAACAGTGTACGGATGAATAAATTTTCCACCATGACATGGATCTCAAACTCACTTCTATTATTTAATTTATATCTTTCCCTCTCTTATATTTAATGATAACTCTTAACATGATAGAATTGAGTTGTTCAACGAATGAAATAGAATACGATAAAGTCGAGTCTTGAAAGATGTCACACTCTTGATTGAGGTGTGTCATTAACCTTGATTATAGGAGGATGTGGAATTTAGTTTTTCTAGGAATTCAATATTTCACACATAAAAAATTTAAGAATATTAGTTCATACATGATATTTCATAATTAAGCTATAAAATAGAATTTAAAACAAAAATGTTTAAAAACAAAGGAACTCAATACCAAACCCTTGGTCCAAGTACTTTATCTCTAATCTCATTTTTCATTGAATGTTGGGTAGATTTATATTATCATTATTCTTTCCATTCCCTTTTAATTGATTTTAGAAAATAAAAAAACACAAAAAGATGTAGTTTAGGTTAATTAGAATTAGAGGATGAATAACTATGAAGCTCCTCAAGTGATATGATCTTGGTCAGCTGTTGTATTAAACTATAAAAATAAATAATGGTTTTTGAACCATCTTATGATAGGCATGAAATCAATACCTGATAACTATTGTTATAGGAAAATTTTATAATCATAACATGACTCTCCTAAGAACCATTGAAATCAAGTAAATCTTCTCGCAACATTTCCTTTAACACCTAGATGGTCTGTTTAGACTACCCATCACCCTAAGGATGGTAAGAAGTGCTTAAATTCACAAATATATTAAGCACCTTCTATAGATTGTAAAAAAATCATGATGTATAATGATCATACTAATTATATATGGTTCTTCTAGGCACCCAATGAAGATTTAGTATCTTCTGAAAATACAAATAGCCAATCTCATTAATGAAATAGGTCTCTTAGATCTGTAGAAAATCCATGAACTTCTTAAATTGAACCATGATAAACCACAATGCATCAATCCCATCATAAAGTTAATGGTCACATCATCTCACTTCCAATCAAGAATAAGTAAATATTGAAGAATACTTTCAGGTTGTTAATTATTGGTCTTCACCTTCTGGCAGGTAAAGATTCATGAAATGAACCCCATTATGACCTTCTTTTTCCCAAGACACCAATACTACCTTTGTGTGTTATGATACATCTTGGTAATACCTGAGTGAATAACCCATATCAAGGTGTGAAAGTCTCACAATATCTCATCACACATGATTGTAGGGATCACAACCCTAACTTAGATATAAATAACAAAAATATAATCTAGGGACCAATTAGGTGATAGGTCCCCACTATATATATTTTCTATCATCACCAAATAGTCTAAATAAAATAATTGACTCTCCTTAACTATATCAAGAATTGAGGATATAATACTCAAGGATGTCAGGGTTGCTCTGACCTAATACTTTTGAACATCAAGGTGTATCTTAGCAAAGAGGATAATCACTTGGAACTCGTTACTAGCCATCTACACTACCTAATCCTGAGTCTTCCTACTCATTACATCAATGACAACATTCCCTTTCCCAAGGGTGTATGTCATCTCAAAATCAAACTACTAAAGATACTCGACCCACATTCTTAGTTGAAAGTTCATGTACCTTTGAGAGAAGATATATTTGAGACTCTTATAGTCTATATACATCATGAACCTATATCTCAACAAGTATTGATTACAATATCTCAGTTTATGAACCACTATTTATATCTCTAAATCAAGAATCATGTATTTTTTTTCATGCATCCTTAGCTGCTTATATCTATAAGTGACTACTCCCATGACCTATATTATATTTTCTCTAAGATAAAATATATAAGAATATGAATATAATGTATACTCCTTACCCGGTACAAGTAAGGTTAGGATCAATGCTGACTTAAATATCCCTTTCAATTCCTGAAAATCTATGTCACAAGAATCAGACCATATGAACTTCACTGCCTTCTTGGTCAAGGACATCATCAGTGTTACCAAATGGGATAAATCATGAATAAATATATGGTAATAACCTAAAAAACTAAGGAAATAATGATTCTAGAAAATTTTCTTGGGTTTATCCCATGAAACTATAGACTTAACATTTTTAGGTTCTATTAATAGTATAACCTTAAATATCACATTTCCTAAGAGACACGCCTCACTAATCTAGAACTGAAACTTCAAGAGATGAGTATATAACTAATGTTACCTTTATTTACTCAAGGATATCTATAGATAGTGAGCATCATCCTCCATTTATTTAGAGTCAACCAAAATATCATCAATGAATGTAATTATTGATTCCAAAATACACATGTCACGGGAGATATTAAGGAAGAAAATGCCAGTTTGAAGCAAATTAGGGCCAAAAAAGCTCTAAAATCCACCTAAGGGGTTTTTTCATGATAGTTAAAACCTTAATGAATAAGTGTCTCCTGGAAAAAGTAGCATTTCTATGTAGAGGTAGAGGCAGTAAACTCTATGCAACATAACTCTGATTCGTAGAGGTCTCTAGTATGTGTGGAAGTTGAGACTGTAACCCCCCCCCCCCACAATGTAACTCCAATTCACGGATGTCTCTAGTTTGTTCATAGGTTGAGACGGTAACCTCTATGTAGCATATGTTTATTTATAGAACACCCCTTATGTCATGAAGGTCATAATCTTTCATGAAGGCCCCTATTTTTTTAAAATCTATACCCTCTCCTCCACTGGGGCTATAAATACCTCCCCAAGTCTGGATTTTAGGGATATATGACCTTTTTAATTCTATCCAAAGCTCTAAGTTCATAGAACTATAACATTTTTGATCCAAATAAGAGATGTATTTCTCAAGGTAGCCATCTTTCATGAAACTATCTCCCATGGGATTTTGAGATTTTGTGATATAATTATACTTCACAACCCCAACCCCATGGGAACACAGACTTCACTCCAAGGTAAGGTTGCCCTATATTTTGAAACATTCACTTTCACAAGACCATTTTCCTTCACAAATATTTCAACTTTCACAAAACCCTAACCTCTACAAAACTCATCCACTAGGCCTCTCCATGGTTCCTCCTTTCAACAAACAGCCTTTCATGAAATTTAACTTCCTAGGGCCCCTATATCTATCCTTAACTGGTTCATCCACACCCTAAATTATCATGTGATTGGTATTACTAATTATTATATCCATCCTATGTGTTTCAAAAATGTCCTAGACTATTAAATTTCATTTTTCTCCTAAGCATATGCACCTTGATTCCTATTTATCCTAAGAATCAGAACCCTAACATCGAGACCCATGGTTTTCACTCCTCCATGATAGTTTTTATGTCATTCCCTATCTAAAGGTGCATGAGAATTAGACATTTAAGCCTTAAATGTGGAACCATCAAGGGAAACTGGCCACCTTTCCTGTTAGAGAGGCCTTTTTTTGGGATTTTTCTCTCCTACATGGAAATTTTCTCCCTAGATGTAGATCCTAAAAACATATAATATGTAATATGTACAACTTTATAGCCCCACATCCTAGTTGTATGATGTTAAACTATATAAAAATATCCTCAGTACATCACGTTAAACTATAGTCTTACCCAGTGTGAAGAACGTGGGATGCTCTATGTGTGATCGTCATTGGATGACACTATCTTTCCCCACCAATGGGACAAAACTCCACACCTAGGATGAGACCCCCAAACAATTAGGAATATTCCATGAATAATCCCCACACCATCCCTTTTTTATGCTCTTTTCATGACACAGGAATCCTTACTGCATGACGTTAAACTGCATGGATCGGTCTTATTACACGACACTAAACTACCGCATCAAACTATATGGGTTTTGATCACTATTTCCCAATATGATACATAATACACCTTCATGAAGTTCAATACTGACATATAGATACACATGGGGTACCTCCATGAGTTTAAATCCTAACACCCCAATGTCACCATAAAATCCCCAGTGTAAAATATTCCACCTTGGGGACACACTAAACCAAATCTCAAGTGTTAAATATTCCCCCATAGGGAAAAACTTAACCAAATCCCAAGTGTGAGATATTCCATACTTGGGACACACTTAATCAAACCCATTAGTGGGAAATAATCCCCCTTGGGGATACACTTAACCACTAACCTATCCCCACAATACATTAAACTTGTGGCCTACCCAAAATCTCTACCCCATATAATAAACATGGGATTTCTGTGGTAAAAAGCCTCATATGCCTTACTCACTTGGAATAAACTACCCCATGGTCGACATGGGATACCATAGGTTCCATGCCTAAGATGACTTACATGAAATATATCCACCAACAGAGGATTTTTTTCATATTTCCAACAAGACCAACATCTAGAGATGCCCAGATATACCCAACATTACTATCTACTCTAATGAAATTTTGTTTCCCTATCAAGATAGATGTAGTGTAATTAACTGGTGTCCACCTGGATATGGTACTAGGAAAAATTTTCATGAAAATGACTTAAATATTTGAGGGAGACCCAGAATAGGCAATGATCTCCATGGAGGGATCCATAGATTGAGGAATCAACATCCCATCATCCCATTTCAATCAAGGAGTTGACATCACCAACCATGGTGGTGGAGTCTATCCGCATTTGGAAAGTGGGAATGTATGGGGAAACCATGTACGGAACATGGCCCCAACTGAAATCATCAGAAACAAAAATAGTTAACCCTTTTTGAATCTCTTATCCTTCAACTATGAGAACTAGTAATGTTGGGGCACCGTTAGATTTATATGTCACCAGATCCATATATTCAGTGTCATGTCCCACCAAACAAATGGTGGGACCAGCATGAAAGCCTCTTTTGACTTTTGGATGATAACATTGGGCATCCTTAGTTTGTGACATCATAAATGTGGATCATTTCATTTCCTCATAAATAATGGATGATGTTGGGGTATTGGTGATTTCTTTCATCAGATCTATATCTAAGATTGATTCCATGTACTTTACAAGACTCAAGCTATATAATATTGACGATATAACACCAACAGGAACAGGGTAGATGGGATTTTGGTGTGGAAATCCCGCATGACTATTTTCCTACCATGAAAACCACTGTGTCTTTGTCTACTAGGCGCCCACACCCCATATCACCCTCTAAGCCCATCTATAGAATGGTGATCAACACCCTTGTTCATCAATATGAATAAGAATGGATCATTAACACTAGGTATATGTCCTTATAGAATCTCAAAGAATTAGCACCTCACTAACATTATTTCCCTCTGAGGGCTGCATGGGGGGAAACCACCCCCAATTTCAATGGAAAACCACTTTAGAATCTTCTCCCTAGAGAGTTTGGAAAACTCACTCCCCTGTGTCGAGAAGGTAGGGGATGTTTGATTCATACCCCTCATGGACACTACTCAAGAGATGCCAAAGAGGGATCCCAATCATATTTTTCAGTGCCACCACTGACCAATTGCATAGGTCAATGAGAAGATCGATCGCATTATTGCTCTGTTGGCCCCAATCCAGAACACCCGATGCTGACACCAGGGGAAGGCCCAAAAAATTGCATGGAAAGGGGGATATTATATGTCTCTAATGGATCCTACCACCACTTGTGTATCCTATCACATTCTCACAACTAATGAGTGGGTATTTTTTTCCTGTTTGGGATCGAGACCCCATTTGCCTCTCAGTAAGGTTGGGTTGACTCTCTCAGTCTTTAGTGCCACCAAAAACCATTACAAACCATCATGTGATAAATAATTTTAATGCATAGGTCCTACCCACACTACCACCAACTAGAGTGTAGTACCTCCTCATGTATAATATATGTCTTGATATAAAGATATGTCCCAAGGAAGGAGGGGGCAATCAACTGCCATAGGGGGCCATGCTCATGGAACAGGTCATAATGCACATGGAAGGAACCCAAGTGACCCTCAACAAATCATGCTTGGATAATTCCCATGATTTAAAAGGTGGGACCCTGGGAATAACTTTGTCACTGTTGACATATTAGAATTCAATATGACCAGTGAATCGATGAGAGAACCTTCACCCCTACTGTCAGAAATGGGGGAATAATCTCATTGATTGGGTCTTGCAATTCCTAGAGTTAAGGTCCATAAAATTCTCAAATCCCTCCATGGGTACCTTTAGGTTAAGGATTTTATGGCCTCCTTCTAAGGACTCACAGTACAACCATCTCTGTCCCCATTATTTTCCCTCCTCTATACCTCTACACTGGAAGTTGGAGAGAAGTTAGGGTCTGGGTTGACACCCTTAGATTATGGTGAGCACTTCACTAACCCCCAAAGAAACATCATCACTCTCACACATGAAGAGGTAGTCAACACCCCATTCTACATAGACATTATCTTGAAGTTGGATCTATCTATGAGAGATATTCTAATATGAAGTGTATGTTTGGTCCGTGTGGAACCCCCTAGCCTGATAAATTAGCAAAAAAGTCGATTTACGTCAATGCCGCCATCAGTTTCTCATCCTACTCCAATTAGGTCATGGGATGACCGAGAGTGGGATCATCCTCCTGGTAATGAATAAGAGGACTTGTTGAGACTCGTGTCTGATAACCAACTATCAATCATGTTTTGGACACCAACATCCCTAAAATTTTTCATCCCAGACTCCCTCACTGAGGACCAGACGGTTTGTTTCCTCTAGAATATTTGGATGACGTTCAAATTCCTTTGGGACTCTCAGCTAAACCCCCCACAAATCCACGAGCACCTCAATTTCATTCACCAACAGTGCAAGAGGATTGACATCATAGAACTCCCAGTAGATCAGTTCCATAAATCGTAAGATTACTTATAGACTCTCCAGTGAACCTATGTTAAGATCCTTACTATACTCCATTGAGTCACTATAGATTTAGATCAACACATATAGATTAGAGGTTGGGGGAAGTACATTTCCATCCATTTCATCCCTATCCCATGGAAACAATGAGACCATCAATCCAGACTATCCATCAATAGTGAAAGTTATCCTATGGACACTACCATAGTAAATGTGGTCACTATTGACCCTCCTAAGAATTAGAGAAAATGAACTACCAACACAAGTCATGATATGGAGAACCCACTCCAAGGGGTTACATGGTACCAAGAAGATCCCCTGAAAAGCACCCAAACTCATCAGTAGAGATTGGTGATGGGCCTTCAGAGTCTCCCCAATGAATCACTACCACTTCCCCAATGATATATCGACAAAGGAAAGGGGAATGAAGAGATTATTAGTCTCTCTAAGAATATTCCATAGACTGATTCAAATACCAAGATGGTTGTTTATCTCTAGTAGATAGAGGTTTATAAGAGGTTTACTACAAATCTTATGCCCAAGTAGTGACTACGCCGTTATAATATCAAAAGGTACCTCATCTCTTCTCCAATTGGGAACCCATTCCTTCTTTTCCAGGCACCCATATTTAAACCAAGTTTCCCCGTATATCAGATGAGGATAAAAACCAAGGGATATGGAAAATAACTGATATATGAGCCTCCCACTCAATATAATCAGTTTTTCTATCCCCTTGGAGATCAAGGTCATATAGCCTCTTGGGCCGATGAGTTGATCAGATCATTGGTGGCCAAAAATACTCACCAAGATGATGTGATAGCTACTCTCACCGCTCACCTTAAGGATTTGAAAATGAGATAGGTGTCAATTTCACCTAAGGTAAAACTATATCTGACATGGGTAAACCAGATGCACTTACCACCAGAATTTTTCAATCAGAGTTTCATGGTGTTAAAGAAACTAGATTTTATACTAGTGAGGTTCTTGATCCTCAAGGCACTCTTCTTATCAAAGGAAATGTGAAAATACTTCATCAAAGTTTTGAAGACCCCCCTTCATTTTGAGACTAAGGTAGCTTCCATTGAGCCCTATTATATAGAGGAATCTAAGAAGGAGGAATTTTGGGCCATCATTTTATTTTTTTGAAGAAGATGATGGTGCTACCATTCAGGAACACATAATCCCATTGTATAACACTATCCAGATCAATAGTGTAGAAATCCACCACTTCTTAGTGGATACTGGCTCGAGGATCAATCTCATACCAACCTAAATACTCCATAATATGGGGCTCATGGAAGAGGATTTGATTCCCTATCACTTGAAAATTCTGAGATATGATAAGAGAGGGAAAAATATGCATGGAAATATTCGGATAAATACATAATTATAAGTCCTTATGGAAAGTAATGAATTTATGATAGTCTCACAGGACATAGCCTACAACGCCCTATTAGGAAGGCCTTGGATCCATCTGCATGCAGTGGTCCCCTCTTCATACAACCAATGCCTCAAATAATAGTAGAATCATGATCAAGGAGTAGTAGAAAGGAAATATAAATAAAGTACTCCATAGTCATGGGAAACTTATAAGGTCCTAGTGAGATGATTCTATATATACTCAGGTGGAACCAATCTATTAGCCTGTCAATTAATTTACTGAGATATAAACCCCCATATTTCTATAACTAGCTTAACTGGGTAGCACACTCTATAGGAAAAGTCACATCATGATCTAATATATCCTAGCTAGAGAATAATCCTAAATAGAATTTCAACCATCTCTAATCCTCCCACTCAGATGCTTGTGGTTTCCATGAAGTGGGTTATAGGAGGTGGGTAACATTTTATAACACATCAATCACATATCAATAATAGTTCTTATAGAATAAAATCATAATTCCATTACCATATATCAGCTCCATATACCTTATTTCTTTAAATTTTCCCCATTTTTAATTCACATAAACATCAATAATAATCACATTTAATTATTAAGGTCCTAAATCTTATAAAAAATAATATCAAGGGACGTAAACTGAGGGTTCATCTTATTGTATAAAAAAAATTTGTTCGAGGTTCTCAACAGTCCTTTGTATTTAAGCAAGTAGTAATAATTTAAATACCTTTTTCAAAAACTATTTTAAAATGGAGAATTAATTAGAAATCTCATCTAAAACAAACAAATTAAATCAAAATGTTAATTTAACAAATCCAACACACCACATATATGTAAAAAAACACCATTAAACAACATAGAAATATCATAAATGTAAGTCACTTATAAATAATTTAAGGATTTATCAAAGAAAAAAATTAAAATCTAAATTCAATGAAACTCTAAATAATAAACCCCTTAAACCCATAATAAAATAATGTAAATTCATGAAAACCATTTTTATTTCTAATTAATGGAATCATAAAGCTTTGGAAACTAATTTTCATACCCAATAGTTATCATAAAACAAGAATGATTTTAGGGTAAATGAATTTAGAAAACTCAAGCATCAAATAGTGTGCTAAGAAACACTTATCTAGGTCTTGTGTGGATGGTATGAAACCTTAAGATATGAGAATAAGATAATTGAAGAATAAACCCACACACGCTAGTTGACAATAACTATAAGGTTAATACAAACCCTCAACCTAGGGTCCAACTACCAAGTCCCCTGGTGAGAGGACATAGAAGAAACAAGAAGAGATAAATATAAATTAAAGGAAAAAAGGTCCAACCTTAAATAATATCACTTAGAATAAATTTAGAGTATAAGAATTCAAGAAAGAAAATAGGATAGTCATCCCAAAGTCTCTCCTAGACAAGAAATTATAATTAGGGAAAGGGGAATCCCAAATAGGGTTTTAATTCAATATGGGTAGAATAGTAGAATCATAAAATTAAAAATTTGGGTGCAGCCACCACAAAACATGTCCCTATACATCACGTTCTGGTGAAACTCCTTCATAAAAACCATGAATTCTGAACCCCATTCTATCATAGTGTGGCCTTACTTATTCGCATCATAAAGAACCTTTCTAGACTAACCCAAATTAATGGCCTCACCCATGACACCCCCATAATGGCACATCACAAGGTTCATGGTGTGACCAGATCCTCTCTCATGAAATTTCACAAAGTTAATACATAAGTATTTTTAGGGGGATATATAAGGGTTTCCAATGTATCATAAGTTCTAGATAAAAGAAAAATGTTATCACCACATTGTGACGCCCTCTTCCACAATGAGACTTTATCTCAATCAATTTTTTACAAATTTTAAGACCCTTACATATCTCCCAACCATTTCATATATTCATGGCATGACCTTCCCTCATCATGGCGTGAATTTCCTTCAGACCATCACACCCAAAATTTTACTAAGTCTGAAACCCTTTCATATGAAAGTATATATATGTAATGTTAACCCTTATTAATATTTATCCTTATGTATGGGACTTATACAAAATTTTCCTCTCATATATGCCCAAATTTTTATGATTCCCCTTATCCACGGTGTGATCCTCGATCACACACAGCTCAAAAATTCACCTACATCCCATCACATTCGGATACCCCTTGGTTACAATGTGGCCTATAGACAACCCAAAAACTAAAGAAAAATAAAAACACCAAAAACACCTCAAAAAATTTATAAATAAAAAAATGAATCTAAAAATCAATAAATAAATAAAATCATAAGAAGATGTAAGTTTGTGATGTGGAAATTATCCCCACCTTATCACTATATTCCTCTAGAAATTCACTAAGGATTTAAGGGAAATACATGACCATAATATCATAGAATACAAGTAAATATTGATTGGGAAATTAAAATACCTATAGTAAAATGATTCATGAACCATTTTGGAACCAAGGGAATCAACACATCAAGACACCTATCTGAATCCAAAAAAGGTACCTAAAAATCCCAACGAAATAATAAAAATATTGAGACCTATATTAAGTCTCCCATCCCTATATGGTCAACACTAAAGTGATATAATCCAAGTAAAATTCCACAAGATAATAAGTACCCTAAATACAAGTTATAGTATACCATACAAGAAGAATTTAAAGAACACAAAGATAATGAAATAAGGATAATATCTCAAAAAATTTCCATTATACTACTATCCATATCTTGGATAAGGTAAGGATGCATTCCTTCATCAACACTTTAATTTAAAAAATCTCTAAATATGATCTAATCAAACATATTAATGGTAAGTCTTTATAACTCTCGAATAATATGGATTATAATTCCCAGGCTGACCACACTGAAATCACACCAGGGGATACTTCCTCATTGGGGGAATGAAAATAGAATGAGAAGGTTTTCCCAAATCATCCTAACTCACTAGATCATGTTCATCCTACTTCTATTTATCATGATATAAAGAACCTTCACTAATGTTTAATGAGGTAGGATAATCTCTCACCCTAATCTACTCCCTATAACTCAATTCTACCATCATGACCTTATTGACCATATACTCAAAATAAGACAGATCATCCAAAGACACTCCATAACTGAGGTCTATATAGAGGTACCTTATAAAGAATTTAACTTTTAATAAGTATTATAATACCAAATTAAGGGAGAAAGTAAGAAAATAAATGAAATGTTCAATGAACTCTTTTATTATCCACTCACCCTATTGGAGACTTAAGAGATCCATCACCTTTTCCACCTTCACCTTTTTAGGGTAATTCCATTGAATGAACATTATCGGAAAGACTTCTCAATTCATACTAGTATACAATTATAGTGGGATGATAGTCTCCCACTATTCTTAACTCACTCCTTCAAACAATTCTGAGGTAGATTTTACTCTCAAGGATTTAGGATTTCCTAGTGAATTCAAAATTACTTCAGTATTTTCTAGACACTCTATAGCCTCTTGAGGACCTTGATCACCAAGAAAGATGAGAAAAAGTTGATGAGGGTTTATATCTACGATTATCTAGAGTTTTTATGGATTAAATAATTAGAAAGGTTATATTTTCACCTTGAGAGACATTAATCTAGGGAACACTCTATGTTATTAACTTCTTATGATCCATAGAGACTTATCTAGGAGGCATAATCTAAATAACAAAGAAATTGGATACTTAATTAGAAATAATCCAAATTAAACTCACCTAAAAAATCAAGTTTCAAAGTTATAAATACATAATAGAAAATTAAAAATATCAAACTTATCCCAATTCATTTTCAAATCCTTCTCTATTAATTTCAAAACTTAACCTTTACCATTAAAACAAATATTTTCATCACAAAGTATCAACAAAATCTTACCAAATAACATCAATACATCATAAAAACTATTTATAAAAGGGTTATCGATTTTGAATTAATTTTCTATATGTTTTGGTATACTGTACACCAATCATGAAACTGCCACTAAGAGTTACTCAGGACTATATGCACAGGCTCTGCATGGTTTTCCAGATCTTGTGAGCTAACTGTGTGCCACCATCTCTTTAGCCTTTTTTACCCCAAAACATGAAAAAACTATAAATATCACACACAACCTCAATATAAATCATAATAATTCCATTATAAATTAGAATATATAAAAATAAATTAAGGATTCCTCTTAAAATTTATGTCTCACAACACAACTTCCCATGGTAATTCGAGGCTCTAAATGAGAAATAGTTAGTTAAACTCTCCTTAAACCTACCAATAAAGTTATAACATTCCAATATATAATATACCATGACTTTATAAATAACAACCAGGCTCTAATACCATTTTTCACAAACCAATTCAGGTTACCCCTAATTTGGAATCCAAGTCAGCAAGAGACAAGGACTGAAGATCGTTCTCGGTCCCCAAGGAGTGGAAACTAGTGAATTGACATTAAGAAAACACTATAGGGAATAATTTTTATCAATAAATATAAATAAAAAATCAAGAGAAATTTATCGATAATCCAACATGGTTTTCCCTTAAGTTGGGATTCCATGAAAAATCAAATAATTCATTTTAAATAAAAATAGAACCAATAATTCCATAACTAAAATAAATGACCAACTCTCTTATACATATAATAAATAGGGAAACATAAAATAATATGAAATAAATATCCCAAAACATATGAAAATAATAATTGATCGGTAGATACATGACACAAAATAAATAAAAGAAACCCAAAATACCAAACCAAATATATCCTTGTAACTGGGGTCACCATCTAACCTCGTCATCAAACCCACTCTATTAGTGAACTAGAAGAAGGGTACCATGAGAAATAGCTTCTCGATAACCAAGAAAAGAGTCCCTAAATTTATTCTTTACAAGACATTCCAAAAATACTAGTTTGAAATATATTAAGGAAAGTACTGGTTTGATATTTTAGTAAAAAAACTCATGATCATGATTCAAATCATTTTTATTAAATGTGAATAGTACTTTAAAAAAACATAAATATTTTCAATAGAAGAATCATTTGAAAGAAAATATTATTTAGAAAAAAATATTTAAATAGGAATACCCTTTTAAAATCTATTTTCAAAAGTGGTTTTAAATATCACAAGAAATAATTTCATAAGTAATAAAATAATACAAAAAAATTAAAAATAAATATGGATGATAAGTATATTAAAATAAAAGAAGTGATTCAAGTATCAAAAGAAACTATAAAACAGTGTTAAATATCAAAATATATCATTGGAACGATGGGTATATTTAAATCATACCATAATATGATACAAAGTCAGATAGCACATAACATGGTAAAGTAGTGAATTAAAATATATTAGAATAATAATCAAGGATTAGTAATAAGGAAATATAAATAAATTATTTTGTTGTAATGTTAAATTTCTAAGGTCCTGGTGAGATTATCCTAGATGTACTCGGGTGGAACCATATTCCATTCTATCTATGAAGTTCCTAGCATATAATCACCCAAATTTATCTAGCTATCCTAACTAGTTTAAAGTCTATATAGGTAGAGTCCCATCATGATCTAGGGTTTCCTATTTAGATAAAAATAATAACTATCAAAGTAACTATCTCTCATCCACCCACTCAGATACCTAGAATTCCCATGAAGTGAGCTACTGGAGGGGAAAAACATTTTATAACACATCAACCATATATCAATAATATATCTCATAGAAAATAATCACAACATCATTACCTCATTATATATCCACATACACATTTTTTTAACCAGACCCCTTTTAGTTCACATAAACATCAACAATAATCACATTTGATTCTTAAGGTCTATAATATCACATAAAACATAATATCAAGGGTCTTAAATCAAGTTTGTAGATTATTGTATGAAAAATATTTTGTTCAAAGTGCCAAAGGGGCCTTTGGATTTAAGTTGGTAGTCAAATACTTTAATTACCTTTTTTTAAATCATTTTCAAACTGAGAATTAATTATAAATCTCGTCTAAAAAAATGAAAATCACAACCATAATTTAATAGACCCAATACACTGGATATATGTAACCATAACACCATTAAAAAAATAGAATATATCATAAAAATAAATCACCTATAAAAAATGTATGTGCATATTAAAGAAAAAATTATTAAAATACAAAGGCATTTAATCTCTAACCAAGAAATCCCTTAACCCCATAATACAAGAATAGGAATTTATGAAAACCACTTTTATTTCTAATTCATGGAATCATAAAACTTTAAAAACTAATTTTTAGACCCACTAGGGATCATAAAACAAGAACGGTTTTGGGGAAAATGAATTTAGAAAACTTGATCATTATGTGGTGTATCAAGAAAAAGAAATATCATGGAATCTCTAGCATGGGTCTTGAATGAATGGTACAAAACCTTAAAATATGTGAATAAGAGGAACAAATAAGAAACTTGAACACCATATTCAAAAATAACCACAAGGTTAATAAAATCCCTCAACCTAGGTTTTGTCCACTATGGACCTAGTGAGAGGAAGAAGAATAAATAGGAATAGATATATAGTAAATAGAGGAACAAAGGTCTAACCTTCAAGAATGTCACTTGGAGTCAAAAATGAGGTTAATAATTTGAGGAAGAGAGGAGTAAAAATTGTGGCTCTCATGGTCGAAATCTTAAAATAGAGGTAAGGGGAAGGCCAAATGGGGTTTTAATTTGATAGGGGTAGAATGAGAAAATAAAAAAATTGAAAATATAGGCACATTCACCTCATGAAGTGGAACTATATATAATGGAATGGTTCCCCTCTCTTGACATGTCATGGTATGACCCTCCTAGATCATGGCGTGGTGCACCTCTTCTAGGAAAAACCAAGAATCTTGAACCCTATAACATCATGGTGTGTTTTTACTTATTTATAGAATGAATCAACTTCACATACAAACCTCATGGCATGACCTCACCCATGAAACCCCCATCATGTAATAATACAAGGGTTATGGTGTAACCATATCCTCTCTAGTTAAATTACATAAATTATATACATAATAACTTTTAAGGGGATTTGAAAGAGTTTCTAATACATAATAAATTTCATATAAAAGGAAAATGTCATCACCATGGAATGACACCCTCCACCTAGGCATGACCTCCTCTCACTCATATTTTCACAAATTTTGGGACCCTTAAGTATCACCCAACCCTTATGTATAGTCATAGAGTGACCTTCCCTAAGCATAGAATGACTTTCTTCTAGACCATCACACCTAAAATTTCACTAATTATAGAACTATTATGTATGAGGGTATGCATATGTAAATGTAAACCCTTATGTTTGGTGATATTTATGTATTGAAATTAACTAAAATATAACCCTCCCGGTTACCCTTAATTTTTTGATTCCCCTTAGCCATTTCATGATACTCAATCACCCATAACTCAAAAAATCGCATGTCACCCATTACACTATGACACCCCTTATCCATGGTGTGACCTATAGCTATTCCAAAAACTAAAGAACTGTAAAAAATGATGAAAATGACTCAATAAGTTCCAAATAAAGAAATAAATATAAAAAATAATGAATTAATAAAATCATAAGTAAAAGTGAGGTTGAGGTCTGATAGAGACTTTTTAGATTGTCAATGGTGGGTCATGTATATATCTTTAATGTTATTCTGAGTCAGTTGGAGGCTATTAATGTGAAGTTAAAAGGGGAAGTGTGGGAATTTATACTTCTATAATCACTTCTAGAATCATGGTATTTGATGGTTACCATGGTGAAAAATTCTAGTGGTAAGGATAACTTAGTATTTGAGGGCATCTGAGATCTTATTTTGATCAAGGGATTTGAATAAAGGAATTCAAAGGAACTACCATGATTTAATTCAATGTGGAAGGTATTAGATGTTTTTCTCAATAGATAAGTCAAAATAAGGAGAATTAGAATAGTATATAGAGTCAAAGATATTAGGATAGTGCTGGACCCATTTACTAGAATTTTGGGAATACGGGGCATGTGAATAATGACAACATGGGCCGAAGGGTCAATTACAAATGGTATTCTTTCGAAAGTTCATCCACAAATATCATTTTGAAATATAAGGGTAGTTTATTGCTAAGTGTTTCCAGTTCACTTGAGTCATGGATTATTAACTTTTGGGATTAGTTTCACTATATATTCAAGAGTCGATGCATCATTAATTAAATATTTTAATGTTTTGTAAATTTTCATATTATGGGTGATGAATCTCTTGAGATTATGGGAAAGGGTGATGCTTCTATTTGAACTTCAAACTGATCACTATTAAAAAAAATTCTATGGACATGTAAATTAATCCATAGTTTTAAATACCATGTAAATGAATCATATCATCCATATATATAGAAATGGTTTTCCAAACTATGGAAAAAATTTCCTCACTTAACTAATGTTCTGAGAAAATATAAAAATTGGAATTCAACTTCAAACTTTCATGAATTTTGATTCAGGTGTCTGTTTGGGCTCTATGACCTCAAATAAAATCTTATGAAATGATATATGATAATATTAGCTAAAATTTTTCTAATATTTAATTTTAAAAATTTATTAATGTTATATGGTACATCTAAAATTGGACTTCGACTTCAAATGGACATAAATTTTGATCTGGGTGTCTGTTTGATCTTTATGAGTTATCAAATAAAAACTTTCAAAAATCACTATGAACTTTAGTATTATAGAACAACATTTGATAATTTTTAGAGGTAAAAAAATGAATATAAGGCCTAAAAATTAGTTTTAAGATAAGTTATCCAAATTTTATAACTTTAAATAGAATATTTTCTTTATTTAAGAGCATTTTCTTATCCTTTTCATGGGGTCTACACTTATTCCATGGGTTTACATTACTATTCATATGATGGTGTTGAAATTCTAGTATTTTTATCTCCTTGGTTCATTTATTTTTTTAATTTTTATTATGTTTCAAGGATTTCCTTTGCTCATATTAGGTTTTAATGAGGGGTGTGTTTTCCCATTTGTGTTTTGTTTTGAGAATTTGATGATGTGATGTTCTTATTTTGTGATTTGGTTGTTTGATATGGTACTTTCATGTTTTCCATCATCTATTTTTTTATAACTCTATCTAGTTAACCTCAAATAATTCCCTCATAAAAATTTCAAGGCTTTAATTTAGATGGAATTCATAGTTAAACTTTAGTAGTTGTGTAAATTCTTTATGGTGGGAAGTTCATGGTTAATAATTGAGTGATCAACATATTGATGTTCATGTTAATTGATATATCTTACTGGTAGATATATATATTATGTGAGTTTTTTAGATGAATTTTTTTTATAATAAATATTTTCTATATTAATAAATTGTTTTATTGGTGGTTTTGAAAAAAAAAGGTGGAATTATGAATTTGTTAAATTTTATTTATAAATGATTAATTTTTAATTAATTATTAACTTTATGTGACATATAACCATCTTTTTTCAAAACCATGGCTATATCTTGGTATATCCATGATTTATGCGAAACTGTGCAGGTATCTTATATATGTTTTTCTATGAATATTTTAAAAAATAGATAAATAAAAGTTATGGACATGGTTTTTTCAAAACCATGGATTTAGATTATAAATATTTCTCAATTAATTTTGAAAAAATAATAAATTAATGTTATAGAAAATGTTCTAAAAAATCATGGGTATAATGACATATAGCCACATTTTGAAAAATCATGGTTGTAGATCATAGAGATTTAATTTTAAAAAATATATAATAATAATGAAAATATTTGATTAATAATTAGTCTTTAATGTATAAAATTAAAAAATATTAATTAATTTTTAGTAGTATATATTTAATAATAATTTAGTAAAAAATATTAAATAATTGATTTTTATTAATTTTTTATATGTAAATATAAAATAAGTAATAAAAATATATATCATAAGTTAAATTTGTAATGATAGGTTAGTGTTTACAGTCTTGTGTTTGTTAGTATAGATCCTAGGTTCAAAACCCACCAACTTATTTTTTAAAATTATCTATCATCATGGTTTTCAAACCATGGAGAAAATGATATATGGCTACAGTTCTAAAACTATGGATAAAATAGGATATGGCCACAATTTCAAAACCATGGCTAAAACGAGCTATGTATATGATTTTATATTTTACCAAAAATATTAATCATCATTGCTTCAACTACAGATTGATAATCATGTTGATAGAGAGATATAGCCATAATTTTTATGAATCTTGGCTGAAAGTTTCTACGTTGGTGTAAATCTTCGCCATGGACTTCCAAACTGTGTCCATAGATGGCCATATATTTATTCCCTATTGATATGGTTTTTTAACTATGTCAATGGGCCAAATTTGTATTTGTGGGTGTTTGTAGAGTTGAAAGGTGTGTGACACATACCAGGGTCATAGAATAACCTAATCTTAGTAGGAAGGAAAGATGATGCAATTTTGTATGAAAATTTTTTGAATGGAATTTGGAATATCACATGGGGTTCCATGGTGGTGTCCATAGTTTTTAAGTATAGGAAATTGTATCTCATCAAGAATTTGAAAGGAGTAATGCATGTCAGGAAATTAACTTCTGGAACTGTGAAGTTGTGTCATGAGAACCTTGATCACATGGGTGAGAAGGGGATGAAATTCCTAGATAGAAAATATATATTGAAACTCAAATACGTGGAGTATGGAACATTTTAGAAGTGAATCCTTATGAAGTAGTGAAATTTTTTCTTCGATATAGAAAGAAATACATTGAAGAATCAAAAGTAAGAGCTGGTATATATGGATGTTTGGGGGCCAGGACTGCTTCATTCTCATAGTGGGTCACCGTACTATTGTACCGTAATTGATTATGCAACATAGAAAGTGTAGGTTTTCTTTATCAAGAAAAAGTATAAGGTTTTTATAACATTCCTCGAATGAAGATCAATGATGGAAAAGGAGAATATAATGAAGATGAAATACTTGTGGTCTAACAATGGTAGTGAGTATAGAAGTAGAGTGTTTTGGAGGTTTTATTGGAGGAAATTTATACAATTTTGGAAGACCATAACAGGAACACCAAAATATAATGGTCACAAAGAATGGATGAATCAGACACTAAATAAAAGGGTCAGAAGCATGAGGTTTCATACCAATTTCCACAAGGAATTTTTGGTAGAGGCACTCTATTGTATGTTCAATATTATAAATTAGATTCTTTTTTCTTTATTGTGTAAGGATCTTCTAGAATAAATCTGGCTCAAAAATATAGTTGATATCTCAAACTTTAATGTTTTTGTAAATATTTCCTATATCCATGTTGGTTTTAGGGAGAGGGAAAGTGTGGAGGCTAATCCCTAGGAATGTTTCTTTATAGGTTGTGGAAAATAAAATATTGTATTATGATTGTGGGATAATGACTTTCAAAAGGTACTAAAAATTTAAAATGTTCTCTTCAATGAGGAGATCCAATGGAAGGATTGAAAATTGGTGGATGATGCAGTTGAGAACAAAGAATCAGCACGTGTCAAAGTTTTTTTAGATGGAATTCCATAAGTTTTAGTTAGTTCATGGAGTATGAAAATTCTAGAGATACCAGAATATCTAGAGGATATTTCATATGGATGTAGTATTATTTATATATTACTAAGTCTATATGTATTGGAATTATCAAGGACTGTAGAATCTTGGGTTAGATCTCTGAAAGGTAAAATTATAAAATTAGCAGTACTAGAAAGAGTAGAGCCTCAAGTTAAGTTAATTCGTTCTACCAGGGCTAGGTTCCTAATGAAAAGATTCAAAAGCAACATGCACTAATTTATTCTTATGGATATTGGAGAACCAAAGATCCTAGAAGATATGGGAAGTATTAGTTAATTATTATAATGATAATTAGTGATAAATGAGAAGATAGACTCCTTACATGTTTTTGAAACATGGGAGCTAACAAAACTTCCAGTTGGGAAAAGATCATTGTAGAAAAATGGGTCTACTGGTTAAAATAATAAATGAATGGTATAAAATAATACAAGGGAAGGATTATTGTGAAATAATTTCAATAAATATAATATTTTTATTTTAATTAAATCCTTTCTCTACTTATTAAGCATTAAATAATTCAAAAGGTGCTCATAATGGTTGCTATGGAGATTCTATATCTTGATCAGTGAGATGTGAAGATGAAATTATTTCATAGTAATTTAGAGGAGGAAATATTCATGGAGAAATTGGAATGTTTGGTGGAAAATATAATGTAAGGATATGTGTTTCTTCTAAAAATAGAGTTTTTATGGACTGAAATAAGCACTCGGGAAATGGAATTAGAATTTTGATACCTTTATGTAAAATAATGAATTTATTCAGATAAATATAGATCATTATTCATATTAAAAGGTGTTCTATGATGTAATTTTCATCATACTTCTCTTATATATGGATGATATGCATCTATAAGGTCTGAAGAGAGATTGGATTGAGGAGATAAAATTTGTTTCATCCATAAAGTTGAAGATGAAAGATCTTAGGTATACAAAGTGGATATTGGGGATGTGGATTTGAAGGGATGTAAGGAATGGAAATTTGTTTTTTTCATAGTTTAATCATACTCATAAGGTCTTGGAAAGTTTTAAAATAAGTAGAGATATAAGTCTGTGATGACTCACCTAGTCAGATAATTTAAGTTATTTAAAGAGAAAGAACCAATAATTGAATATATGGCTAAGTAAATATTGAGGATTAAATATATATTATAAGTTGGAGTATTTATTTATTATATGGTTTTTATGAGTCTAGGAATTTTGTATGTAGTGGGATTCATCATCATGCTCATGGAGAATCTAGTAAAGGATAACTAGGAAGCGGTGAAGTGGATACTCTGGTATCTCAATACTTCAAAAGACCTAGAATTGTGTTTCAGAATGGATGATTTATTGAAGGGGTTTGAAAATAAAAAATTTAGAGGATATATAGACTTATGGAATAGTACCACTATCTATGTGTTCACTTTCATAAGAACAACTATGATTTTTTATATCTAAACATCATCCAGTAGTTTTATTTTCAATAAGAAAAGAAAATTATATGTAAATCACAAAAGTTAGAAAGGAGATGATCTCAATGAATGGGATATTAAAGGATATTAGAATAAGGTAGAGCTATTGAATTTGGTTCTATGATATACATATATCATTTTATATTATTAAGAATTCGATGTTTCAATCTAGTATAAATCATATTCATTTGAAGTATCACTTCATCTGGAAGTTGTTGGAGGGTAAAGTGTTGAAGTTGTGAAAGGTTAAGGGAAGTTATAATCAGGTGGATACACTAATTAAATTTATAGTCTATGAAATTTTTGGGTGTTTTTTGCTTCAATGGGACTTATATGAGTGAAGAAATCCTTGGAGGACCATAGTTCTATGATGAAATAAATGAAGAAGGTATAGGTATGGAAGCAACCTGGTAGACTTAGTGAAGCCTTGTAAAATAATCTTCAAGTGGTAGATTATTAGGATTATCTATGAAAACTATTTCCAATATAAGTATCATAATTTCTAAAAGAAGATAATTTTGAACTTATGAAATGGAACAAGATGGTGGAAGGGGTCATAGAACCAATGTCTGAAAATAGAAACAATAATAGAAATAAAACTCTAGGTGAAAGTTTATAAGTTTGGAAGGATGGGTTATGAATGAAACACTATTCACCAAAAGGAGTGGTGAAGTTTGTGTGTTAGTGGGATGCTAGTATTTGCTTTGGTCAATGTGGTGGATATCAGCAATGATCATATGATGGTGGAATATATGGAACCAAATCGAAGTTGTGGTACTTGTCTATAAATGTATGGGTGGGTCACTTGTTCCAGGTAATATATTTTTCTGAATTTTTCATTTGTGGTTGTAGAAATAGTATCATGGGTGGATGGTTTTTCATGGTAACATTTGTAATTATTTTTTTTTTCTTAATCGAGGATTTGGTGTTTCTCCTATATAGTAGGTCAAGTGTTGAATCATGTTAATTATTTGTGTTGTAATTCTGTTTTGTGTTTGGTTTTATTCTTCCAATTCATTATTATTTCAAAAAGTTTTATATGATTTTGGGATGATTCGATGTGTGGATAAGGTGCATTGATTCTTAGTTTGGATACATCTGATCAAATTCCATTTGGTTTCAGAAGTTCCAAAATTTGTTAAAAAAATTAAGTTTTGGAGGGTTCTTTCAAATCGAAGGGTTTCAACACAAGATGAGTTAATCAAGAGGGAGTATGAATATTTTTGCATTGTATTTTCCTTTAGATTTATATTGAGTTATATAAGAACTGTGTGTTTACATTACTCATGCATTTGAGTTATTGGTGTTGGTTATTTATTTTGTGGTGGATGTTGTGAATTTTTACTTAAAATAGGGGTAATGTATCTCATATTATGATTTATATACCCTTTGAATTATTCACCACCCTATGACTTATTAGAGGTAGGCTTTGAAGATCAATCTTGATCTCATTTCTAACTCAAGATGAGTCCTAGTGGGGTTGGGATGTAACATATACACACTATGTTACAAATTTAAAACTTTCTCATAGGTTTTGATTTATATAATAAATAATTAAATCAAACCAACCAACCAGGAAGTGTATTCATAATATTAAATAAATAATAAAAAACATACAATCAGATGATAGGTAATATTTCTCTTTCAAAGTGTTCGTTCTGACAACATGTTTTGAAATTAAAAATTAAATATAATTTAGTTTATGAGAAAAGATAAAATACATAAAATAGAATAGAATTTACATAAAGAGAAATTGCTAAGAAATAAATCATGCATAGATTTATCATATTTCTCTTATATTTTTTGTATTTTATGTTATGAAGAAAAGTGGAGTCTCACCTTTTATAAGAAATTATAGGCATGGATGTTGTAAATCGATCTCACCATCTATCTATATTCCATGTGAAAATCATGTGAAATATTTGGTGGTTATTTCCTACTAAATTATACTCACTTTAATATTTATGAAAGTATATAACTGTTAATAATAAAATAATTTCTTTCTATGTTACGCGTCACATGAGTATGTATCTGTTTAAAATAAAATATTTAAAGAATATGAAAAATATTATGAAATAAAGATGAAAAATTTCAAATTAAATTTTATAAAGTAAAACATTTTTTATTCTTATTCTCCAAAAATCTATAAGAAAATATTTTGAAGAGTGAAAGAAAAACAAGCAATTTTATATGTTAAATATGAGATAATTTTTATTTTCTTAGAGAATGAAAATAGATGTTCTCCATTTTTCAAAAAATAATTGTTTCTATTTTTTATTTTTTAATACATGAATGGTGTACATTCATATAATATAATTCATTTCAATAAAACTAAAATAAAATATCATCCATAAACAAACACAACATTTTTTTTAAATGTAGTTTTTTTATAACCATGTTGTATAAAAATCACATGAAAACTATTCAAACCTAGTAAAATGAATCTATTCCATATCAACCAGTGAAACATAAAAAATAAATGAATCACATCTAAAATCGTTGGGTGAAACCTCCTCAAAAACTATCTCCATTATCATTATATATAACCTAAATCAACTCTAAAAGAAAATTTAAAGATCAAAATTAAACCCCTATGAAAGAAAAAACCATCTTCTATAAGCATTAACTATGAAGTTAGGTTACCTATAAATAAATTTAAAACTAAAATTTTAGAATGTCTTTGAGCAATGAACTGCTTCCTACAATAGATCCATGTAAGAAGTCGAAACACCTTGATCTATGTTGAGCTCTAAAAAATCAAATGGGTTTTTGATGATCGTTAAACACTTAATCAATGTAGTGGAATTAATTAAAAACCTAAAATCTAAATATTAATCATGAATGAAACTAAAACCATGAATTTACATAGAATGAAGAGCTACATGTACCTTACATCATCGATAGTCACTCCCATTGTATTCCATTTTTCATTTGGTGAAGATTTCAAAGAGGCAACTAAAGGAATCCCTCCACCATGGTGTATCCATGAGTTGATGTGAATCACCCGAAACTTTCATAGAATTATTATTATCTCCATGATATTATAGTATCTCACATGGTAAAGTATAGATAATAAGAGAGTTAGGGCATAGATAATTGATAGGAGGCTATTTTAATTTAGATAAACGCTAACTCAATGGCTACTTCCCTTTTACATATACTTCGCATATGCCTCCCAAATAATTTACTCATTTATTATGGGAAAATATAATATCATTCACAACTCTTTGTAACATTAATCTAATATAACTACTAATTGTTTCATCATATAAAATGTTAAATTTAATTATATCTTATATGGGTAATGAAACAGACATTAAAATATCAATATTTAGCAACCAATATCAATCATAGGGTGTCAATATGAATCATAAAATATAATTCTATAACTAACATAGCCTAATTATATACCCTTTTCATACACTATGATAGATAGGTAGTGTAATGATATCATATACCATGTCTTTACACCCATATTGTACCATATGATATATCCAAAACTCATCATGTGTATTTAAGGATTTAGGGAATATCTCCTTCAATTTCCTGAATGAACTAAAGACTTATTATCTTAATTCTATTTCACCTCACATTGTATTATGTACAATAAATTATGATACCATGTCCAAAAATCCTTTTGGGTATTTCTAAAATACTTTTTAGAAATCTATCATTAATCTCACCTTATACCACTTCATATGAAATAATTTATGAATATCCATCCAAAATCCTTTTGAATCAACTTTAAACACTTTTAGAGAACCTTTATAAGTAAAAATAAATCCACATTCAGTTGACTAAAAAGTGTAACCCTACAGTCCGTTATAGCATTGAAAATAAATATGAATTCTTGAATTAGTAAATGTAAGAAAAGAGTAGTCTCTGGAAAATAATAAGTGTCACTTATGCTACAAAGGGATTCAACGTGATCTCCATCAAACACATGTATCTCTATACCGATGTTCACTAACTATATCATATACAACAATGCATTTTCATATGATCCTTTCTTTAAATACACTAATTAACCATGTGATATAAAGTATGTCAATCCCATATAGAGACTCATATATTCTCAATTATATGAGCATAGACTGACCAAGTCGATGAACACATTATATGTTATACACCCTTATGGATGAGAACATCACATACCCCTCATCTGATAGATAAACACATCACATATCTTATCACAATATTTTCATACACCTACTCGGTCTATCTTAATTGAGATCCCATATTTTATAATCATCATATGAGAGAAAAAAATATCATATTTTTAATCTCCAATCGATGATATTATTAGAAACATACCTATCCACCCCCTAATTAGTTAGGCATAATGTTTTGTGTAATAAATGTATTAAAGTATAAAGGTTTTCATATCGGTTATCAAACTAAACTTAGGTATAAGGAAATATAAATATGAAACATGCACTCCTAATACACCAAAGACATTGTGTATGAAACTCTATGTGGTTTACTTGGTAGGTCACCCGGTGCACAAAACCCATTTTGTGCCTCATGAGCATATTCTATATCTTTATATGGAATCATACTCACACTAATCTTAAAATTTCATCACAACCTATAATACTCCATGATGAACATCGATTAGGGATAACTCAAAGTCATCCTTTGAGAAGTCAATTATCATTTCACTTCATGAGTATATGAATCCAACGTGAAATAATGATAAAGTATAGACTTCCTTTTTTATAACATGATACATTATATATACTTAAACCCCTTTAATAATTTTAACTAAACCATACATAAGTTCCTCTTTCAACATATCATATATGATAGACTACTAGATCCACTTTATTTTTGGTTTTTATTAAACTCATTACATCTCTATGTAATTTCTATCACATATCTATGTGACCATATGATAAAACCTTCCCACTAAATTATTTAGTGAGTAAAATCTATGAAGTAATTAATCTTGCATAATAGTGAGAATTAGGAATAAAATTCCTAATATTTAACTCTTTGAACAAGTATTCAAACTCCTTTAATTCATAACATCCAAGGTTAAAATGTTAATAACATCTATTGTCTAATTGGAACTCTTTCTAATTTGATCATAATCGGTATTCTTGGGACCCTTTACAACAAAATTTTCCTTAATATCATTTTTGTAATGTAACTTTTACATTATTATTTATCAATGAAACCTATACTCCTTTAGGATATAAAGTGGCATTCAATTTATAAATTTTTCCTGGAATAATATTTTAATTTTTAATGTTGAAAATATATAATTTCAATTATACTTTTACTAGCCATTTAGACACTATATTCTTTTCATAATATCATGATAATAAATACAAACTTCTTTGTGTTATAAAATTTTAAGATCCTGACCTTTTCTAGAGTTGTCTCGGGATCATTTTCTGGTACTCTTTTTCCTTATGTTGAGTAATTTTCATTTGGGTTTTACCTTGGGGTGTGTTTGGGTGGAAATTTCAGAGAAATGGAAGAAATATGGAAGTTTATGGTTGGCGCACGATTTCCCCTAACTATGCTCCCCATCCCAACAAACTGTACAACCATGAATATAGGGGAATTGTACGGTTGGAACATAGTTTTTCAAACCATGTGCCATCTTAGGAGTAATCGTGAACCTCTATAAAATAGTTGCATGGTTTAGTCACATGGTTAGGGGAAACCATGTTCCCCATCCCAACAAATTTTTCATGGGAATTAAATTAACCCAAAAATTAGTTTTAAAAATTACCAAACCCCTATTTTAATCCCAAATCGACCCCAATCAACCCTAACACATTTTTCATGATTTTAAAGCCTCCAGAACATATTTCAATCCATATTGATCTCCATTCTTGGTAATTCAAATCCCAAATTGAAGATCTATACCCCTCCCGGTAAGAAGATCTCATCCCAATTTCTTTCTCGTTCCTCCTCCTTTCTTCTCTCTTTATTTAAGGGAATTTATTCTCTTTTTTTGTTAGATATATACCTAGTTTTTTTATCTATATCTAGGATTTTAGATCTATATCTATATTTAAGATATCTTTAATTTTTAATCTTGATTTAGGTTATAGATCTGGATCTTGTTTTACGCCGTTACTCTGTTGAATTTTGGGGATTTCTGTTAGGCGATTGTTTGTTGATGAATCAAGGTAGGTGGTATATTATTAAAATCCCATAGTATTGATATAAATTATGTGTATGTGATTGTATAATTTTTATGGTTCTTTTATAAATTGTAATTCCAAATTTAATTATTTAATGTTTTCAATTAATTAATTAAGGAACTATAGATTCAATTGAATAATTGAATTGTGGAATTGGGGATAATTAATTGTGGGTTAATTGTCATAATATTGAATCATGAATTAGAACAATCAATTTTTAATTTAATTATTTAATTTTTAATCATAAATTGGAATAATTAATTGTTGAATTAATTATTGAATATTGAATTGTGAATTAGAATAAGTAATTGTTGAATTAATTTTGGGATATTGAGATTTTTAGATTGTATTAATTAATTATTGAATTAATTAAAGAAATTGATGTGATTAATTAATCATTGGATTAATTAATGGAAATGAATATGATTAATTAATTAATTAATTAATTAATGGAATGATTTTTGAAATGAATATTGGTTTTATTCCACTTGGTTTTGATTATGTTGGCATGAAGTAGCACATGAGAAAGACTGTGAGAGATTCTATTTTGATTTTTGAAGACTGTGAGAGCCTTCAAGGAGGAAGACCATAATAGATTCTATTTTAATTTATAAGGGAGCATAAGATCTCTTGAAGTTAGGATAGAGAAAAGACTATGATAGCTTATCCCTTTGCCTGGAAAGCTATCATACTTCATTTAGTCTCCCTCATGTTTTACCCTTGAGGTTAGAGTCATATATGCACATTACTCATGTCAGACTAATTTTCATGTTTTATTAATTTTATCAGATATGAATTGTGATCATGAATAGTAATAATGGCCTTCATATATATGATATCTCTTGGGGATAGTTTATACTTTGGAACGATCATAAGCAGGTATTGAGAGTTTGGGTATCCTCGGGAACCTGGGTATTATGTGGTTAAATAAGGATTAATTGAAAAAATGTAAAATTTTTACTTCATTGCTTGTATTTTATTATTTATACAAATAAATACACTATTATTGACTAGATATGATTTTAGATACCGTTATTGGTGGACTACTGAGTTGTACTCACACCCTACTCGGGCTGCTTGATCGGTACCTAAATAGATTTTATATTTTTGGGATAGGATAAGGGATAAGGCCCTGTATTAGTTGGTTGATATGGGATAGTTCATGGATAAGGGAATTGTACATTATTTTGGAATCAATTGGGGGAGTTTTCGGTGTCTTTATTTTGGGTTTTCATTGAGACAATTGGTATATACTTTAGCATGGAATATCTATTGTTCAATTTTGATTCTGTATTTTCAGTTTTGGTCATCTTGTGATACTGGTACTGTTTAGTTTCTAGTTATATGTTATTCAGTTATTGTTTATTTTTTTAGTGTATTACTCTGATAAAAGAGGTTATAGTCTCCCCATGATTGATATTAGACCCTCGCTACTAGTCAGCAGCCTTTGGCATAAAGGGAGGAGCACCTGAGGTCATGTGGGGGTCCGTCTCGGGGCACCGGGGTGTGGCACCTAGGTTGGGATGTTACAGAAACAACTCTTATTTACTTTAGCGAGAATATTTAATAAAAAAACTATTGTTTCCATATCAAATATGGTATCCTATGAGTTTGAAGTAATTTTCTAAAAATAATATTTTATTCTTTAAAATATGCCACTTATAGGTGGTGGGATAATGTCCCTTATATTTTATCAAACATAAGGATAAATTATTTTATCCTAGATAATACATTTTTATCCTTTACTTCTTTTAAATAATATTAAAGAATATGATTAATCATAAACCATGTGTATTTAAGGCTTTAGGGAATATCTACTTCAATTCCCCACTTGCACTAAAGCCTCATAGCCTTAGGGTTATTTCACCTCATATTGTATCATATATAATAAATCATGAAACCATATCATAAAATAATTTTGAATATTTTTTTAAAACACTTTTTTGGAAATTTATCATTAATCTCACCTTATACAACATCATATGAAATAATTTATGAATATCCATCCAAAAATCCTTTCAAATCAATTATAAACACTTTTAGAATATCTCTCTAAGTAAATATCAACCACAATCAGTCACCCACAAAGTGTGACCCCACTGGCCTTTATAGAATTTAAAATAAATATGAATTCATAATTTTATAAATGTATTCAAAGAGTGGAATCTAGAAAAACATAATTGTTACTCAATCTACAAATGGATTCGACATGATCTCCATAAAACATGTGTATCTTTATACCTGTTCCCACCAACTATATCATATACAATCATTCATTTTCATATGATCCATTTTTCTAATACATTGAGTAACTACATGACATAAATTATTTAAATTACACATATCTATTAATAATTTCTCGATTCTTTGAGTATAAACTGACCAAGTCAATGAATACATCACATGTTATTCACCCTTATGGATAAGCACATCACATGAACTTTATATAATAGATAAGAACATCACATTTCATATATTAGTATGGTTGTGCACTTCCTCTATCTATATTATTCAAGGTTATATATTTCATACTCATCATATGAGATGAAAAATACCATATTGGTTAAACTATAATCGATGATATGATCAGCACATACCTAGACACCCCTTGATTAGTTAAGACTCAAGGTTTGTGTAAGAAATGTAGCAAAGTATGAAGTTTTTCATAGTAGGTATCTCTCCAAATATAGGTATAAGAAATTCCAAATATGAAATATTCACTCCTACTATACTAAATACATAGTTTATGACACTCCATGTGGTTTACTATGCAAGTCATCTAGTGAAAAAAACCCATTTTGTGCCTCATGATAATATTCTATATCTCTATATGGAATTTTACTCGCACTAATATTAAAATTTCATCACAACCTGTAATAATATATGATGAACATTGATTAGGGAAAATTCAAATTCATATTTTGAGAGGTATAATATCATTTCAATTCTTGAGTATATGAAGCCAACATGAAAGAATGGTAAAGTGGAGACTGTCTTTTGTATAACATGATACATCAAATATTCTTAAACCCATTTAATAATTATAAAAAAACCATACATTAGTGCCTCACTCATCATATCATATATGATAGACTACTGGATCTATCTTATACATACTTCAAATTTAGTGTTTTCTTAAAATCATTACATATTTATGTAATTCTTGTCAATCTATATGTTTCCATTTAATAAAACCATACTAATAAATTCTTTAGTGAGTAAAATCTATAAAATAAGTAACTTTTAATAATGGTGTGACTTGGGAATCATATTCCTAATGTTCAACTCTTTAAACGGGTATTTAAACTCCTTTAACTCACAACATACAATGTTATGATGTTAATAACTTATGTTGTCTAATTATAACTCTTTATAAGTTGATCATAATCAGTATTATTAGAATCCTTTCCATTAAAATTTTCCTTTATATCATTTTGGTAATGTAACTTTTACATTTTCATTTATCAACACATATTATACTCATTTAGGATATAAAGTGATGTTTACTTTATAAATTTTTCCTAGAATAATATTTTATTTATTAACATTGAACTTATTAAATTTAAATATACTCCCACTATCCTTTTAAACACTATTTTTTTCTAGAATATCATGCTAAGAAACACAAAATCTTTTGTGTTAGGAAACAACTCTTATTTCCTTTAGTGGGAATATTTAATAAAAAAACTATTTTTTCCATTTAAAATTTGGTATTCTATATGTTTGAATCACTTTTATGAAAAATAAATATTATATTAATTAAAATATTCCTCTTATAGGTGGTGGTATCACATCCTTTATATTTTAAAAAACATATGGATAAATTCTTTTATCCTCAATAAAACTTTATTATCATTAACTTATTTTTAAGAATGTTGAAGAATCTGATGAATCGAAACCCATGTATATTAAAACCGTTATCTTATATTATTTATAAAGAATATTTATTAATAAAAAATTTCTTTTATTATATAAAATAAATGATATAATTATACACATCCTTTACTAATATCCATTTGAGATTAATAAATTCATTTACATCTAAATCCATATTCTATAACCCTTTACTTCATCATTTAAATAAAAACTACAAGATCTATTATTTTTTCAATTTATTTTAAACTCCTATATATTTATAGTATTTATAAAATTTATATTTGGTATCATATAGCCTAAAAAATAGAATAATTTATTTATATAACACTGATATCTAACATTAACTTCCATAGAGTTACCAAAATCTTTTAGGTATTCCAGATAATTCCATCATATATGGAATGTTATTCTATTCGAATCATCCTTTATGTTTAAATGAGATAATTAACATCATTGGACTTTCTTACTAATATTTATTATTCTATTTTGAATTTTTACCTACTCTTACTATAAACACAATACCAAAACCTACACATCAAATTTCATGCTTGTTAATTCTCAACACTTTGAAAAAATAGGGTAAATATTTCTTGAATTAATTCATATTTTGAAAACCATTCCAAAAATAATTGACTGAAAATTAACTTTTTTTATTATTGAATCACTTTTGAGGGAAAAGTGAGAAACCACAAAATCCAGTGTTATAACCAAATAAAACCAAAACATAATAAAACCCAAAGAAAAATAAAGGATCTACCTCTCCCCAACAACTATACCATAATGACAAACCTTCATCAATGCATGATCATTCGGCTAGTTGTCCTATGCAGGGAATTCCAACAATAATTCATAAATGAATTCAATATCCAGACTAAGACATAGTGTTAATATTTTGTCTCACCAAATCATAGGTACAATCAATCACTTTGAGTATATGAGAGCAGACTAAAGTCCCTTGGATCATTTTTCATCCAATTCCTTTAAAACCTCAAGAGAATTCATCTATGCTTCTTATAAGAATCTAGGTACACCTATTGAAAAACTTAAATATAAGGTTACTCAGGAAGGAGTTATACTCTAACATGTAGAATTTTTTTCTCACTTAAGGACAATTATTATGTTCAATGCCAGTATAAGAGAATATATTTACATTGAGGGCCTTATTTATCTAGGATTGATTTCAAAGTTAATGTTTGATGATGATTATGTAATTTATCTACAAAAAAGGCTATTATCAAATGAGTATCATGTTTTACTTTCATTTAATAAAGAATTTTATTAAACATACTTCCACTAAAATGATAACCCCTTTTAAATTCATCATATTCATTAGTGAGATAATATGCATATTTCACTAAGAAATGACCTTTATTTGGAATGAAACACATCACTTTATCTATTTAGGTAGAAAGTCATGTCAATCATATTAGATTTAACTCTTTAATTTTTTATAGAACAACACATTGTCCAATATATCATATGGATAAACTCAATACCATTACTATGGTATCCTAACTCTTAGGGTTTTCAGCCAAGTGTAACTCAAATAAAATATTAAAAATGAGGTTCTTAACTCTTAAGGCCACCTCATTACATGATTTCAATATAAAAGATAATCTAGAGGCACCCAAATTTGGCATGAACCTACCCAATTGGATGATCAAGGTCTTCAAAAGTGTTCTATTTAGAAGTAATGTAAGACTTAGTATTTTAAAAGGGGATTTAATATCACCATATTATCTCATTTATTACCTATATGTATGATTGATTCTAATGATTTATCTTTTAATCCTATTCCTTCCACCAAATCAATATATTCAAACCATATTAATGTGTATCTTATTACAGAAATTATAATGAATTCCATTGGAGTTGATGATAGTTTTTATTTGTTATCAATCATGATTGGGAATCACATGAATTTTTTTAGATATATTTAATGATTTTTTAGTGTCTTTGAGATGGATAAAGGTAGGTGTAATAGATTTGAGGAAGTTCAATGAGTGTTTTATATTTTATGGAATTCCTGTGATGGACATTAAATATTTAGCTGCTAAGTAAAATATCTCACAAACCTCATGTAAGTTATTCTAGTCATCATGTATGAAATTTATGATCGAATAAGATGTTTTTATCAGGAATATAAATTTTGGTTCATGTACGATATTCTGTTTATGTAAAATATTTGGTTACCCATGTAATATATTTGAGGTTTCATAAGAAGACTGAGTTGTACGTAAAATATTTGTGTCGCGTGTATGAAGTTTTCTATCTAATAATATTTTTTTGTTAGATATTTTATATGCATATGATATTTTTATAGTGTAATATATTTCTTTACAATATATTTTACTATAATATATTTGAGTCTCGTATGATATTTTTCTTTTTGAAAAATCATGTTTCCAAAATTTTGATATTCTAAATAATTTAAACTAGTTGATGCCAGAACTATTCTTCATGGATTAAAACATGAAAAACACCCAAAAGAGTTTGTGATTTGAGATTTTTTACATCATAGTGAGCTATATTCAATAGAGAACAATTTTAACCATGAAATGATTTTAATGAGAAATAATATACTAAAATTTGTATCTTTGAATGAATAATATCTAGATATTAAATATGATATGTCATGAGCAGTTTAAATTTGGGTTTCAAAGATGATTTAAGAAGAATAAGATGATGGGAATACTTGAAATTCACGAAAAAAATATTTTTGATTTATTTTATAAGTTTTAAGCTTAAGGGTGCTTCTCAAGAATTTTATTTCTACTAATTGTAAGGGAATAAAGAAACAGAAGAAGTGGTATTTAATTAAATACATGCATTTAATTAAAGTAGAGAATATTTTGAGATCATGTTTCATGTTTTGTGAGCCTAACCAAATAAGTAAATGGAGATAGATCATGTTGTATGATTTGTTTGAGAGAAGAATCGAGAATGGTGAGCTATAAATTATATTTCCTGAATTATTTTAATTCTGTGAATTATTAAGTTTCCCAAACATGTTGAATTTTCAAAGAGAGAGAATATAGAGTGTTGAGTATTTCTGAATGTAAAAGTAGTTAATAAATAATAATAGAGTCTAATTATAAAAGTTCATGTGGGTTCATCTACATCTATTTGAGCTTGAGCATTCGAAAAATTGAATCTAATATTGAGAATCAAGTAGAAAATCAATGTCTAATTATACATTGAGTGAGAAAGTTATTCTTGAATATTATATAGGCCTATGGAGAAAGATCATAACTATTTTTGTTGAAACAACCAAACATTCAACTAGATTTTAAAACCCTAACCCAAGAGCCACTAAATCAGTGTCATGAGTTGGTGTACCACAAGGCCTCAAGTGTGCCTCCCCGAATGCCAGAGACTATCAACTAACAGTGAGGGTATATAATTGGTACGGTGGGAGGGTTATACCATCTGGTTAGATTCTAACATAATAGAAAGAAAATAAACTTAAAATTCATAACAACCATATAAAATAATCAGGTTATATAATATCAAGTCACAACCTTTGCTATAACATAATGATGCTACATTAAAAATAGGTAGGTTGGTACATAATACCCAACAAGTATAAGAGGGAAAAAATAAATAAAAAGGAGAAGAACCAAATATGGAATAACCCCTATAATTCTTTAGATCAAGACCAAATCCCATCTCCCAAGCTCCAACATATCCATACCACCCACAAGAATCAACCTTAGGCTATGTCATAAACCAATAACTTATGGCCAAAAAGCATCTACTCAGGTACCCAAGTGCCATAGCAGCTTGATTAGGGTGTGAGTAAAACATAGTAGGTTTCCAAAAATGGTGTCTAATAAAAATCTAGTCTAATGTGTAAATAATAAAGGTGTGAAATATTTTTAAATGAATCCATTAATAATAATAACAAGATACCAAAAATAAAAGGATCCAAGTCGGTACTTGGGTCTCTGGGAGATAACTCGGGCCGACACTACCTGATTTATCCATCTCTAATAACTCTGATCATGGTGGAAGTATCATATCTCAACTTAGTTCCAAGTCACGCTATCTAGCAAACCATAATCAAGTGTCCTAATAGGGATCTACATGGCTAATATGGGCATTACCTCCTAGAAAATCTCAATAAAAATCATTTATATGGTATAAAATCAAGGGACAACCTTGACATTAAAAATCATGGCTCAATTGGAATCCATGGCTCAAACCTAAGGCATTTCATACCAATAAAAATCAGTTTAAATTTGAGGAGCTCATCATGTGCATTCAACAAGGGATGCCCTCAATAATCCATGGCATTAACATGTAGAATTCAAAAAGTGTATACTTTACTTGAATCCAAGGGGGATATTCCCCATGGTATTCACAATAATGAATCTACATAGAATCCACTATCTTGATCAAGGAACCTCATAGCATTGGAAATAATTAATTCAAAGTTTTCTTCACACCCCAGAATTCACATGCATCCCCTAATGGAATCTTGGACTCATCCATGGCATTACATGGTAATACAAATCATGGGAATCTAAGGAGGTTCTCCAAGTAATTCCATACACATATCCATTTCCAAGAATTTATAACATTTAATTATCCCATAATTCAAATAATAAAAAATACTAAAAAAATACAAGTTCACCATGTTGGTTCAATTCACATTTCCAATTAAACATTCCATGGACATAGGCATCAATGGGTCCTTGAGGTAATCGTAGGCATCCCATTTTTCATATTAAGACACTATGTCACTAAGGGAATCCCCAAACTACCCCATTAGTTCACCCTAAAGAAAGTGTAAGAACCCAGATCTTCTTTTCAGGTATGTTTTCCTTTTCTGGTCATTTTTGAGAAAAAAAGGAATTTCTGGAAATTTTTGAAGTACACGTTGTGTACTTGGTTACCGCGGGTATCTGTGTTCTGGCCGTGTAGCGGCCTTGCACACGGCCATATGTGGTGACCTGGAGGCCGCCTAAAGCGGGGCTCGGTAAGGGCAAGTACACACCGTGTACTTAAAAAGTACACACCGTGTACTTTCTTTTTTTTCATTAAACATACCGGGGTCATGTCTAATTTCCAGAAAGGCCTTCTTCTCGACCTAGTTTGTGCGAGAGTGCTCATATATCCGCGATCTTTATCAGAGCCCCTGATTGAGCATTTGATCTCTGATTCGACCACCATCAATTGAGTTGGGATCGCCTCAGTAAGCTCTTCCTTCTTCTAGAGCTTCGTTTCATGATTCCTCTTCCTTCTAAAGTTATCCTCCATTGAATGTTTTAGACATTTTTATAGATCTACGGTGTTCTTGGGCGATTCATGGCTTGAGGTTCACATATAGAAATCTCCCAACACCGAGATAGGTGGTTTGTGCCTTTTCGTTGAAAGTTTTTGAGTAATATGTGCAATTTTGTACAATACCCTTAAATGGGGTATTGAGAGTTTATAGTTTTAGCCCTATTAATTGCCTACCATTCTTGTATGCTTGTGTAGAGGTTAATTGAATGTGAATAGATTTGATTGCAATTCTTTGGAATTGATTTCCATGCATGTTATGTTTATGACCATTTAGTCTTGTTTAGCCTGTTAGGCTTCCTTTATGTTTTCCCATGCCTAGTACTGTAGGATGGAGTGATTATTTTATACGACATGCTTGATATACTGTAGACTATTAGACAAGTAGTTCTTGAGGTTTACTTTTTCTATATTGCATTGCTATACTCATTTGACTTACACAGGGCCATGAGAACCTGGTGTAGTAGACTATAAGTGGAATTGACCGTGTGAGCTTCCTCAGAGAGTCTTTGACCACTTTTGACTATATGGGGAATTAATCGAGTGAGCTTCCTTAGAGATTCTTTATCACTTTTGACTATAAGGGGAATTGACCATGTGAGCTTCCTCAGAGAGTCTTTAATGTCTTAGACTATAAGGGGAATTGACTGAGAGAGCTTCCTCAGAGAGTCTTTGTTATATCATTGTAATTTGAACCAGAGGGGTAGACTATGTGTGCTTTCCAGAGGGTTGATTGTGTTTCTAGGTAGGAACATAGGGGATAAGTTGTGAGTACTTCCCATAGGGTTACCTGTTAGTGTTTTACTTATTGATTAAGTATTTACTTGATCTATGAAACTGAATGTTTTGAAACTGGAGGATTGTTTACTGCTGAGTACTTCCTTGTTTACTATTGAGTACTTCCTTGTTTACTGCTGAGTACTTCCTTGTTTACTGCTTCCTGTTATTTATTACATGCCATATATTCACTGACTATTAGGCACAGATCTTATGGTGGTTTCCTACTGGGATTTAGTCTCACACCCTGTTTGGGCCATGATTTTGTGCCAAAATAGATTATATTTCTACAGGTATAGATAAGGGAAAGTTCCCTTCTACTTCAGGTACTTGAGTGTTGTAGAGTTGGAGAGCATGGGACCAAGCTGAGGTTTGTGATGCTGAGGAGCTGTCATCTGTCCTTATTTTGTACTTTGGTTTAGTACTGTTTATATTCTAGCATTGTGATTTTTTTGGATACTTTCCTAGACATATGTATCATGCATTATTCATATATATGTGTGTGCTCCAGTTTATTAATTCTAGTCTTCTGTTGTTTCCTTTTTTATGGATTATTACTGCTTCCACTATTGTATATTTGTCTTACTTCTGATGTGTTACTTTTCCAATGAGGGAATAGTTTCCCCACTATCACACCCAAGGCCCTCACTGCTAGTCAGCAGCCTCTGGCATTCAGGGAAATGCGCTTGAGGCCATGGGACCAACCGAGTATGGAGCTCATATGGGAGGCTTCCAGAACCAGGACGTTACAGAAAGTCACAAGAAAAAAATCACATCTTTAATAGTTCAATAAGGGTCTACCCAAAGTAACCTAACTTCCTAAGTCCATGGAGGTTCATTTCATCCCTAAGGTTCCATGTATCATTAAGGATATCCCTAACTTCCCTAATTAATTATCTCAAATCTGAGGCACAAATATATTATACCACTTTAAAGTCTTTATAAAGTTTTAACCCTAGTTCAACATTATTTTATAACCCCAAGGGAATCTTAAAACATTATCAAGTCATCAAAAAAAATGAAATTAATTTTAGTTCAAGCATATGAAGAGTCCAAATGACTACACAATCCAAATACATAATACAATGATGAAAATTTGAGGTAAAATCATGAGACCACCTACCTTAGGTTGGAAGAGTTCCAATAGAAGAGTTTTAATATTTGATTTGATTGAAAATAGATGAAATAGAGAAACTAGAAAAAAAGACCTGAAAATAGGGCATACTACCCATAAATGGTGTGAGCACACTTGAAAGAAAAAGAGAAGAATAAAATATGAAATAGTACTCTTAGACTTACCTCAAGTTTCCCAACACCAAAAATACAAGACTATTTATACAATGGATGGAGGATTTCCACACTGGAGGAGAGGAGAGGGAAGGGAGGAGGTGTGTATGAGGGATTCTGATCAATTTTTGGGAGAAAAGGGGGTCAAATGCTTTTTAAAATCATAAGGGAAAAGTTGTATTTTACAATTTATAAAGGTTGTATGATTTGGATGAATGGTAGTCCAAATCGAGCACAAACCATGTGGACTCCTATATCCATAAACACTCCATATCACATGGTTACGTGCATGGTTTGACAAGATATGTGATAAACATGAAACACAACTCTGTAGTTTATTATAGGTGTTCAAAAGTTTTTCTCGAACCCCCTTACATAGTTTAAAAAATCATAATCCTCCTTTATCAAGTCACATGGTTCAATCTAAGATATGAATGGTTTCCCCTAAAATAATTCCCTAACCATATTATATAATCATACACCATAGAAATTGAACTTGAAATCTTCTCACACTCAAAGAATCATGCAAACCAAACTATGATCCCTATCAAGAAACCTACAAAACATCTAAAACTTAACTTGAATCTTTTGAGACTAACCTGAAAACTTGAGATACATCTCAATCCTCAAACCACATCCAAAAAAACCACTTTAAGATGTCCCAACTCTTGGAATTTTTTTCTAAATATCCAATCAAAATTTTACCCACTCTCCATTTAAAAATTAAAATTATTATTGAATTTAAAATGTCTGCATGGGAACAAGGAATTACAAGCTCCCCACAATAACACTTCTCATCCTTGAGAAGTCTCAGTGGTCGTTAAATGAATCCACCAACCTATGTCAGTCACCAATTTAAATTATAATGACATTTTCCATTTTCAAATTCCTAAAACACCACCAAGTAACAACCTTCAATTTATTGTGCCCCTACCACCAAAATCAAAGCCAATACGCATTGTAAACACTAAAAATATGATATTAAAATTACCCAAACTCATCCATTCTGAGATGTAATAATTCCATCACTCCAAACATAAACTAACCTATGGTTTTTTCCACCATATTCTTCATCTTAAAACCACCAAAATATGATGCTTCGTCACCCTCGTCATTAGAAAATCCTATTGAAATGCTTCTATTTCATTCTAACAACACACCTAACATGGTTTCCAACTCACCGTACCTAAACATCCATGATAATACCAGTTTAAAACATCATTTATTGAACTTTTTTTCAAATTACAAACTGGGATGGATTCATAACTATTTTCCATTCACAAGATAGGAATATATTGAATTTTTCTTAAAAATATTGGGTTGATTCCTACAATGCATCTTCCATATCCAAGATGAAATGCTAGATTTATTTGGAAACTTACCACATACAAACCTACACATGAACACAATTAAAACCATTACTAGCTGGATCATCTCAAAAACACTCAACTTCAACTATCGATGCATTACCAACTTACCAGATTATAATGCCTTCACACCCAAAGGCATCCTATATTCACTTGAAAATGATAAATGGAGTCCACACTTTACTCTTAGTGAGGTTCCATGGTTAGATAAATGTACAAAACATATTTTTTTTCTAATACACACTGACACATATTCGATCCATGCACCCTTAGATTACTTAAAAATAATCTTGAGCCCAAATCCAACACACAGTCTCAATCCAACACCACATCTAATTTGTTTTTTTAAATTTCTTTATGGATATAGGTATGAACCTAATTGGTTACTCATTTTCATCTAGATTTCACCATGTCCATTCCATAGTTATTCCCAAACACCCACGGCCCTTTTAGCACAAGATTCTCATTCCCTTGACCGACACATCACTCCCCACCATAGTAGTTTTATTTCTATTGTTTCACTTGAGAAACTCTCATCCACCATGGATCATGCTCCATTTATTACAAAAATCAAGGTTTCATGTGGTTGTACCACCCTCACCTGATTGGTAGTACAAACATCACCTACCACCCACTATAGGCTTCTAATAAGATCACCCATGCCATTTTATAATATTCAATTTATAAGGATGGTTTCACTCTTTGATTCTGGACCACTCCTTAAGTGTAACCTATATAGTCTCCCATTGAAAAAAAACATGTGATCTCTTCTGATCCATGGTCAATTCATTCTAGAAACACCAGGTACCTCCATCTGGTTCAAACCCAATAATTTATGCCACCCCACACTGATCCCTCCACAACGTCACCTTTCACTGCAGGGGCATCTCAAAACCCCCATTCAATGCCTCAAGCCTCCCTATCCATAAGAATCTCATCAAATATTATTTACCTCACTCTAATATGGAATTTTAAATTGATACCCTCCATAGCCCCATGAATCTCTATCAATTAGTTGTGAACTAACATCCATGTCAGTATTACCTCCACCTCATCACTTGTTCTCCTCAAGGCCTGAATGATTACCAAAATAATCCTGATTGTGTTTATTATTGTTCCAAGTCTAAATAGACACCATGAATATCAATCATATATAAAATTTATCTCATCAAAATCAATATTTACTTACTCCCTAGCCATTGATCACACAACCCCAACAGCATTGTGCATCTTCGGCATACTTTGGCCACCTCGATCTCATCAAACCTCTAGGTAACATGTTCCCTTATGACCATTTCCCAACCTGACACAAGATCCCATAAGTTTTTCATTACCAGAACTATTCTCAAACTCCCACTTAATAATATAACCATTCCTCATAGTCTATTAGCTACATTGACCTTGAGTTATCCTCTATGTTTCCATCCATCCAGCTTGATATATATTAAGAGACAATTCTACCCCCAAAACTACCTCAAGACCACCCATTACTTGGAAATCATTCCTAACCAAAGTGTTTAACCTCCATTTCCTCACACACTCACAAGAAAGAAACAACATATCCATGAATCACACTAAACCCTCCCTCACATTTATCCTAGATTCCATAAGCACTAACACTCAGGTTTTCCTAAACCCCAAAAATGAGGTAACTCCCAAGCCTTTATCAACCCCTATAAGGTCATATTCATCTATAGGGAACCTCATAACCAAAAACACAACACCTCATCATAACTAAACCTCTTAAGCCAAGAATTATCAAGGAATCTACATACCTAAATTTCATGTCTCCAAGAACTTTCTTTACCTTTACTTCAACTTAGATAATTTCACCATGCTTCACTTACCATAGACTTACCCACCTTGGGTCACCACCAATCACATAATCAAAACTAGATGAGGGAATGATAGAGCTAGGATTTTTAATGAACCTACCCTCTCAGAATAAAATTTAAAACTAAGGCACTAGAAAAAAAAAGTGCTCAACTCAACAAACTAAGGCATTTTCCCATGCTTCATGGATATAAAATAATCTAAGAACTAGGACAACCTCTCATATGGCTACCATTAAAAATAAAATATGACTCACCAAAACTCAAGTCACATCTGGAAACACTAATATCTATCACCTAACCAATGTCCATAACTCACATCAATATAGGGTCAAGAAAAAACCCTAGATCCCAGTTCAAGGTCATAAAGTAACTATAATGTAATCACCAATTTATCTCTTATTATATCCTCAAACCCCAAACAAAAATTACACACCCAAGAACTATGCCCTAACACAACCATTTCTAATAGCCCAACCACCCATACAAGGGTTAGGATTACACATACTAAGTCATGAAATGGGTTCCCCTATAATACTTTTCCCACTATTCAAAGCCAAGAATCATTCCTCATCAAAATAATAAGTTCCAAATATTGTTTAGATAATGTTCCATTCACAAGGTATGAGGTAAAATTCATTATATATTTCTTACTGGTGATTTATTTAACTAAGACCATCATTTAATTTATCCATATCTCATGTATTATGCACACTTTAAGTCTTTATCATTTTCAAATTCCATTACCTTGGTGTCATTATATGAAGTTTCAAAAACAATTTATAAATTAAAATACTTTATAAGTTGTGGTTAGCACCCCAATTTAAATAAAACCAATTTAAATTCAAAATTTAGGATCCACATACCATCATTCCCATTTTAAGTCTTTTCATCACCCATAAAAATTCAAATATTTAAGAATTTATCTTTTTTTCTAGATATTACATCCCTTGGTTTGGTTAATTAGGATTCCATTAACAAGTTATAGTGGAAAAAATTTATAAGTTTCTTACTTTCACCTTATGTAATCAAACCATCACTTTAATAACCCATTTATATGTACCAAAGTTTATAAGGGGTTTCTCTAGGAGTTGGCTAAGTAGAATCCCACCATACACTTATATGTTAAAATACCATATAAATGCTTGATTAAACATTAAATAAACCCCCCCCCCCTACTCCCCTCATTTATTTAAAATCTACAGGTAGATATAAATTACTAATAGAAATAATCCATAACAGTAGTAAAAAACCATAAGATATGAGAATAATAAGAAACTATCACTCACATGAAAAACATGAATGCCCTATAAATACTATATCCTTAGCACGATACATTAATTAACACACCACCTCTTATCATGTCTGATAAAGAAAAAATCTCATTAATCAATAATATTATACCCAAGGGAACCACCTGAGGTGGAAATAAATCAATCAAAAAATAGAAAACAAAGAATAAAAAATCCCCACCCCTAGAAACTTGGATTTTCCCTCATGCATGGGTATTCATATCCCAATAATGATCTCATTACTAAGCCCCAAAAATATCCTAGTCCCCTTTCTACCATAACCAAATAGTAAAACAAAATAAATCCGCTTTGATACCACTTTATAACACCTTATCCCAGGAGATCCACTAAATTGGTGCCCTGATCCGGTACACCATAAGGCCTTAAGCATGACTCCTTATATTATAGAGACTACTAACTAGAAATGAGGGTCTATAAGTGGTATAGTGTGGAGATTATACCCTATGGTCAAATTATAACACAACAAAAATAAATAAGGGACTCCCTCAATAATCCACAACATTAGTCCATGGAATTCAATAAGTGTAGTCATTACCCAAATCCAAGGGGGAGACACCCCATGGAATTAAAAGTAATGAATCTTTATATAATCTATTATCTTTCTCAAGGCATTCCATAGTATTTTATCTCATTAAATCCAATGGTGTCTTCATATTCCAACATTCACATGAATCCCCTAATGGAATCCTAGGCTTGTATGTGGAATTCCATGATAATAATAATCATAGGAATCCAAGGAGGTCCTATAATAAATTTCATAGACATATCAATTTCCATGAATTTCCAAAATTTCATTATCCCATAGTTCAAATAATAAGTAGTGTTATAAAACAATCCAAGTTCACCATTCTGGTTCAATTTTTATTTCCAATTTAAACATTCCATGACCATAAACATCAAGGGTTCCAAGAGGTCATACTAGGTATCCCACTTTCAATATTAAAACACTACATCTATAAGGGAATCCCCAAACTACCCCACTAGTTCACCCAAAATAAAGGTACAATAAAAAATCACCTCTTTGATAGTTCAAAAATTTTCTACCCAAACTAACCCACCTTCTTAAGTACAAGGAGGTTCCATGTCATCTATAAGGTTCCATGTCTCACAAAGGGAAACCCAAAGTTCCCTAATTAATTCTCCCATATTTGAGGCACAAATATATCTTACCACTTTAAAAACTTTACAAAGGCCTTCCCCTAGGTCAACATGATTTTCTAAACCCAAAGGGATCCTAAGACAATAATAAGGCATCAAAATAAATTAAATTATTTTTAGTTCAATCATCTAAATATTTGGTTTGAACACAAAAGATAAATATTCAACACAGTGATAAAACTTGGAGGGAAAATTATGAGACCACCTACCTTAGGTTATAAGATTACCACTAGCCACATGTAAGCCTTTGATTCGGGTGAAAATGGAGGAAATTGATAAACTAGTCAAAATACCAAAAAAATAGGGAATAACACTCATAAATTGAATGATAAAACTTGATATCAAAAGAAAAAAAAGCATGAGGATTCTTAGACTTACCTCAATATTCCCTAGGTCACAGATGAAAGCCGATTTAGACAATGGATAGAGGATTTCCACCATGGAGGAGAAGATATGTAAGGGATTAGGTGTATAGGAGGATTGTTGGTTTATTTGGAGGAGAAAATGGGTTTAAATACTTTCTAAAGTCAAAAGGGAAAAGTGTTCTTTTTCTATTTTTTAAAGGGCACATAGTTTAGACACATGTTTGGCCAAATTGTGTGCCAACTGTGTGGATTCATCTATCTATAAATACTCTATATCACATGGTTAATATCATGGTTTGATAAACCATGCACCAACCATGTGAAATGGATTTCAATTTTATTATAGGTGTTCAAAAATTTTACCATCCCCCCTCACATGATTTAGAAAATTGTGCTCCTCTTTTATCAAGTCGCATTATTTACTCTAAGATTTGTATGGTTTCCCCTTAAACCATTATAGATGACCATGAACCATAGAAATTGAATAACAAACCTCATCACACTTAGGGTTACACACAATTTCTCCTAAATTTTGTACACCAAACCATGCACCCTAGCCAGGAACCTCCAGAACTCACAAAACATAACCTGAAGCTTTCGATACATTCTCAAGAACTTGAGGCACCTCTCAATCCTTAAACCATATACAAAAATACTAATTTAAGACATCCTAAACCATGAAGTTTTTTTAATCTTTGATCAAAATTTAACCCACTCACTAATTCAAAATTCAAATTCTTCTTGAAATTTAAACTCCCTCATAGTCGCAAGGCATTAAAAACTCCACACTATAACACTTACCCTCCTGAAGAACTCCTAATGGTTTTTCAACATATCCCTTTACCTAATTTAGTTTCCACTTCAAATTCAAAGGGACTCATTCTATTTTTAATGACTAAAATACCACCAAATAATAACTTGCAATTTACAATGCTTTAACCACCTAAACCTGATCCAATGCTCTTTTTCAACACCTAAACACTGATATTTTACTTAACCAAACTCATATATTCCTAGAACCAATAATTACACCACTAAAAATATAAAATGAACTATAGTGATTTCTACCATAGTCTCTATCTTACGACCACAAAACTCTAATTCTTTGGCACCCCCACCATCATAAAATCCTATTAAAACACTTATCATGCATTCTGATGACACACCCAATGCAGTTACCAACTCACCGCACTTGAACATCCATGATTATACCATTTTAAAACCTTGATACTTGACCTTGTTTTAAAATTACAAAATTGGATATATGCATAACCATTTTCCATGCATGATCTAGCAATATCTCATCTTTCCTTTGAAAATCTTGATTCGATTCCCATAACACATCTATCATAAACAAGATGAAAATATGGATTTGGTTGGAAATTTATCATATCCAAACCTATGTAAAAACACAAGTTAAACCATTCCTATTTGGTTCATCTCAAAAATACTCAACTCCAACTATCGATGCATCACCAACTGACTTGATTACTATTCCTTCAAACCCAGAGGCATCTTGTATTCACTCAAACATGCTCAAAGGAGTCCATGATAGAATCCTAGTGAGGTTCCAAGGTTTAATCCTCAACTATATAAACCATAATTGTGTTCTACCATACATATATGCGTCTTTTATCCAAGCACACTTGGATTACTTAAAAACCATCTCAATCTTGAATCCAATGTTCGATCTCGGTCCACCACCGCATTTGATTTCCTATTTTAGATTCCTTGATGGATCTAGTTATGCACCTAATTAGTTCCTTAATAGTATCCTAATGTCACCATAGTTATTCTATGATCAGTCCCATATTCCCATGACCCTTTCATCATAAGGTTTTTTCACCCATTACTAACACATCTCTCCCCATCATATAAGTTTTTTTCATTGCTTCACTTAAGAATATATAAACCACAATGGACCATGATCCATTTATCTCCAAAATCAAGGTTGAGAATGGTTTTCCCACTTTCACCTGATAGGTAGTAAAAACATCACCCATCACCCATTACTTTCTTCAAAGAACAAAACCCATGACATTTTCTGATATTTGGTCCATAAAAAGGGTTTTTCTCTTTTATGGTTGATGGTGTACTCCCCACCATATAGAATCACTTATACCACTCCTAAAGAATAACCACCATGTTTACACCTTAAAAAAACATGTTACACTCTTTTGATCCATGTTCAATGAATTTTAGTATCATATATTACCTATGCCTAGTTTATATTGGATCATTTTTTCCATAGCATGTTGATCCCTCCACATCATCGTATATTACTATAGGGGCATATCAAAACCCCTACTCAAGGAATTAGGCATCCCTACCCACAAGAATATCATAAAATCTTGATTACCACACACCAATATGGAATCATCAATTGAGACCCACCATATCCACATGACTCTTTGTCAATAAGGAATGAACTAACATCCATAGAAGCATTACCTCCACTTCATCGCTCGAGATTATCAAGAACCAAATGATTCCCAATAGAATTATGATAGTCTATATTACTGATCTAAGTCTAAATAGGTCCCATACATATCCAACATGAATGACCATTATTTCATAAAAATAAATAGGAACTTACTCCCTAGCCACTAATCACGCAATACCAATGGCATTGTGCATCTCTAGCATGTACCTAGCACCTCAATTTTATCAAAATTATAGGTTTCGTGTTCCCATGAAAAAATTTACAACCCCAAATCTAGATCCCATGATTCTTTCATTACCATAACTAGGCTCAAATTCCCACTCAATAATTTAACTATTCCCTCAATCTTGTTATCCTCATTGACCTCATGGTATCCTCAAAGTTTCTATCCATTTGGCATGAAATCTTTCAAGAGTCAAGTCTACCCCCACAACTACCTCAAGACCATCCATTACTCAAGCATCATTCATGCCTGAAGTATTTAATCGCCCATTTCATGCACCCTCAAAAACAAGAATCCACAGGTTCCAACATCACACTAATATCACCCTCATATTTAGCCTATATACCATAATCACTAGCACTCAGGGTGTATTAAACCCTGAAAGATGAGGTAACTCAAAATCCTTCATCAAACCCTGTAAGGTTATCTTCACCTATAGGGAACCTCATGCCCCAAACCACAACACCATATCAAAACTAACCTTCCTGATCTAAGAATTATCAAGGTATCTCCATGCCTAGTCTGTATTCCTCCAATCACTTTCCATACCTTGAATCCTACTTAGAGTGTTTCACCATGATTCACTAACCCTAGAATTACCCACATAGGGTCACCTCCAATCACGCCATTGAAACCAGATAAGGTAACGATAGGGATAGTCTTTTTAATGAACCTTCCCTCTCAAAATCAAATTTAAAACCAAGGCACTCGCACACAAGTTCGTAACTCAAGAAACTAAGGCATCTACCCATGCTTCATGAATCTAAAAGCATCTAAGGATCCGGTTAACCCCTATCATGGATACCTTAAAAAATAATATTTGTCTCACCAAACCTTGATTCATATCCATAAAAACCAATCTATCATGCCTAACCAAGGTCCATAACTCATATTAACATAGGTTCAAGATAACACCCTATATCCCACATCATGATCACATGAAAACTAGAATGATACCACCAACTGAGCTCTCATTCCAACCTCAAAACCCAAAATCATATCACACACCCAAGAAATATTTCCTAACATGACCACTCTTAATAACCCAACCACTCGTACAAGGGTCAAGATCACAAATACCAATTCACAAAAAGGGAACCCCTCTAAGATCCACCCACTACTCAAGGCCACAAGACTTTTCTCATAAAAACACCAAGTTACAAAGATTGGTTAGATTAGATTCCATTCATAGGATATGAGGGAAAATACATTATATGTTTCTTACTATCTCATTATTTAACCAATGCCATCATTTAATTTATCCATATCTCATGTATCATACAAATTTTAGGTCTTTATCATTTTCCAAGCCTTTCACCCTGGTGTAGTTATATAAAGTTTCAAACATAATTTATAAAGAAAAAAAAATTATAGGTTATGATTGGTGCCCCATTTAACTAAAACCAATTAAAATTCAAAATTAAGAATCCACATAGCATTATTCCCATTTTAAGTCTTCTCATTAGTCATCAAGATTCCAAGATTTAACCATTTATAATTTTTTTAGATATCGCATCCCCTAGTTTGGTTAGATAGGATTTCATTCACAATTTATAAAATAAAAACTTAATCAGTTTCTTAATGGAACCTTATATAACTAAACCATTAATTTACAACCCATTTATATCTACCTACGTTTAAAAGGTATTACTCCTGCAGTTAGCTAAGTAGAATTCCACCATAAACTTATATGTGAGAAACACCATATAAATGATTGTAAACACTTTAAATAACCAACCCTCTAATTCAATTAAAATCCATTGGAAGATGTAAATTACTGATAGATATAAGTCATAACAGCAAGTAAAACACTATAATATATGAGAATATGAGGCAACTATTAATCATAAGAAACATAAAAATCACATATAAATCTTATGTTCCTTGTATGATGCATGAAATCACACACCTCCTCTTGTCATATCAGTCATGATCAAAAAACCCATAAATCAGTAACAGCGCACCCAAGTAAACCACCCGAGGAAGAAATCAATCAATCTTAAAATAAAAAAGTAAGAAAAACAATTCCCACCCCTAGCATCTTGGATTTTCACCTGTATATGGATATGAAACTCCCATAAATGAGCTCACTAACAAGACCCAAAAACAACCTGGTATTTTTTCTATCATAACCAAATAGTAAAAATAAATAAAAATGCTTTGATACCACTTTGTGACACCCCAACCCAAGATCTACTAAACTAGTTCCCCAATATGGTGCACCACAAGGCCTCAATAATGGATCCTCATATGTTAGAGGCTTTCGAATAGCATCAAGGATCTATAAGTGGTATATTAGGGATATTATACCCTCTATTTAGATTCCAACACAATAGAAATAAAGGGAAAATCACATACATCACAACTAGATAAAATAAATAGGTCCTAAAATATCAAGTCACAACCCATGTGATAACATAATGATTCTATATCCAAAATAGGTAGGTAAGTACATAACACTCAACAAGAATAATATCCTAAAAATATATAAAAGGAAAAGACACAAATATGGAATAACCCCTGAAAGTATTGAGCTCAATCCTGGCTCCCATATCCCAATCTCTAACATAGCCATACCACCATCGAGCATTAAGTACAGTCTATTCTCTGAGCCTATAACCTATGACTAGGAGCAACTATTCAAGTACCCAAGTGTTATGAAGGCTCAAACAAGGTGCGAGTAAAAATCACTAAGCCACCACCAATACAAATACAGTCTAATTTTTAAATCATAAAGTTGATAAATATATAAAAATTAATTAGTAAGAATAATAATGACTTGTAGAAAATAAAAGGAACCAAGTTGAGCCTTGGGTCTCATGGAGACAACCCGGTCTGATTCTACTTGCTTCTTCCATTGCTGGTGACTCAAATCATGGTGGATGCATCATATCTTAACTCAGTTCTAAGGTACATTTTTGAGGTAACCAAAATCAAGTGGACCAAGAAGAATCCACATGGCTCATATGGTAATTCCCTCCCAACAAATCACAATAAAAATCATATATCTGGTATGAACTCAAGGTACCACCCTTGACATTCAAAAGCACAGGTCGATTAGAATATATGGCCCATACCCGAAGCATTACATACCAATAAAAATTGAGATAAATCTTGGTAGATCATCCTATGGAATTAAACAAGTGACACCCTCAAGAATCCACAACATTCAACAACAGACACCCTCAAGAATACACAAAATTAATTAGTGACATTTAAGAAGTGTAAAAATTATTGTAATCTAAGGGGGAGATACCCCATGGAATTCATATTAATGAATCTATGTAGAATCCATTAGATTACTCAACTAATTCCATATCATTGGACCTCATTTAATCCAAATGTGTCTTCACACCCTGGCATTCACATTCATCCCCTAATAAAATACTAGGATTTTCTATGGAATTCCTTGGAAATATAAATCATGGGATTCCAAGGAGTTCCTACAAGGAATTCAATACACATATCCATTTATAATAATTTATAACATGAAATTATCCCATAATTCAAATAATAAGTAATACTAAAATTCAAAAAAGTTCATCATTTTGGTTTAATTCACATTTTCAATTAAACATTCCATGGCCATAAACATCAAGGGGTCCTAGAGGTCATATTAGGCATCCTACTTTCCATATTAAAACACTACATCACTAAGGGTATCCCCAACCTACCCCACTAGTTCACCCAAAAGAAAAGAACAAGACAAAACTCACCTCTTTAATAGTTTAACATGGGTTTACCCAAACTAACCCACCTTCTTAAGTCTAAAGAGGTTCCATATTATCCCTATGGATTCATGATTCACAAAGGGTATCCCAAAATACCCCAGTTAAATCTCCCAAATTCAAGGCACAAATCTATATTACCACTTTAAAGGATTTACAAAGGTCTACCCCTAGGTCAAAAAAAATCTAAGCCTAAAGGTATCCTAATACATTAACAAGACATCAAAAATAATAATTTTAGTTCAAGTGTTTCAAAATTCAACATAACTTCACAAGATAAAGATGTAATAAAATGAAAAAAAAACTTGAGGGAAAATCATGATACTGGTTAAATTAGGTTAAAAGAGTCCCACTAGTCAAGTATTAGCCTTTGATTCAACTGAAAACAGAAGAAATGGAGAAACCATAAAAAAATCTATAAAAATAGATCATAACAACCATAAATGGTGTGAGTACACTTTATATCTAGAAAAATGAATAAAAGAGGAAATATAGCTCTTTTAATTACCTCAATCTTCTCAACATTGTAGATAGAAGTCGATTCAGACAATGGATGGAGGACTTACACCATATAGGAGAGGAGATAGAAGGGTGGAGGTGTGTAAGAGAGATGATAATTGGCTTGGGGGAGAAAATGGGTTAAACCCTTTTTAAAATCATAAGGGTAAAGTGATATTTTTCTAATTTTTAAAGGGTGCGTGGTTTGGTCACACAATTGGGAAAACCGTGCGCTAACCATGCGGACCACTTTGTCCAGAAACGTTCAATATCACCCAGTTAGGTGAATGGTTTAAAAAATCATACGCCAACCATGAGAAATGACTCAAAAGTTTATTGTAGGTGTTTACACAATTTCCTAGCCACCCTAGAAAGTTTTAACAAATTTTGTTCCTCCTTTATCAAGTCGCACAGTTTACTCTAAGATCCACATAGTTTCCCCTAAAACCATGCACTAACCATTCCATATGATTCTTCACCATATAAATTAAAATAGAAACCTCATCACTCTTAGGGTTCCACGTGGTTTCTTCTAAACCATTCACACCAAACTATTCACCCTATCCAAAAACCATCAAAACTCCTTAAACTTTACCTGAGGCTTCCGAGACTCACTGGAGCACCCAAGGAACCTCCCAAGCCTCAAACCACATTCAAATACACCACTTTAAGATTTCCCAACTCTATTAATTCCATTATAAATATATAATAAAAATTTTAACTGCTCACCAATTCAAAATTCAGATTCTTCTTTAATTTCAATTGTTCACATGGGCATGAGGAATTACCTAGATCTTTCTCATTCTAGTTTTATATATGTGTGTGTTAGTATTTTGGAGCTATTTTTTCTACTACGACTCTAGAAAATCATGGTATGATTTTATAATAATATTGTAAGCTTGTGAATTGTTATTCTTATAGTGAATAATCCTTGGTTGGGGAGACTAACCAGTCATGACAAGGAGTAGGTTTACCATGAAGGGGTTAAACCATATAAAAATCCCCATGTAAATTGTTATTTCGTTTTCTACTTACAAAAGTGAGGATAAGAATTTAAATTTGAGTGGTTCAAACTTTAATAGGTTACAAAGGCTTATTTTAATTAAAATAAATTATAAAAACTAGTCTCCATCAATCCCCCCCCCCCCCCCTTCTTAGTGGACTAATATGATCTTAAACACTTTAAATAGTATCAGAGCATGGTTCCCTCTATTGAATTGCAGCTACCTAGACCCCAGTATCCTGGATCTAGTTCTATACTACATTAAATTGGAATAAGATACAAGGAATCACATCCCTAAGGAACGAATAGTTTATTAGTCTTAATAGACTAGATACATACTTGAGTATTACATTAAATTTGAATACAAAAATTACAACATAATTTTTTTGAGAATAACTTTATTTCATCTAGTGTATCCCCGCATATCAATCATATTAAACTTCATGGAATGATAGTAAAAGTAAACAAAATAAGAGTGATATTAAATTCTTAGTAAGGGTTAAGTACAGTATAATCGATAATGGATCAATGAGTATAATCAATGTAGGAAAGTAAATAATTGAACACACATTCCATTTAAATAACTTGAATATCATGAAAAGATAAGGAATAATCTATATAGAAAGGTAAATAACTAAAACTCATTCCATTTAATCAATAAATGATAATGAAATGCATCTAGAGATAATATCATGTAGAAAATATCATGGTTAATAATAAAATAATTATGAATAAATAGAATGTTAAAATATTGGATTCCATGTTTCCCTGGAACCTTTACCATCAAGACCTTTCACAAGATACTTTAAAACATATTGGATAAAAACCCACTTAACTAAGGTTATCCAACTGATTTTTCCCATGGGACTACTGATGAATTGAGGGGCTATATATAACTAGGCCCCACCCATGTCATACATGTCCAAATCATTCCTCATATATCGAATACTTGATTTAATTCATAAATAATGTGCCATATCATCAAGTATCTATATTAAGTAATGAATCTGTATTTATTAATATTTCAACAGTTAATCAAATAAAATTCAAATAAAACATTGTATGTATAAATGGTATACGGTTTAAGTGATAATCATATCTATGATAAATAATTTGGATATTTAGGGTAATTTTAATGACCACAAAAATGAAACAAGGAAGTGAGTATAGATATCATCCTTTGTCAAAATGATCATAAACCCTCCAAAGAAAGAATAAGGATGGTATTAATACAAAGTTTACTTACTATATTAATAATGAATGTTTTTTTTCATTTATGAATATAAATACCATAAAATTATTTTTAAAAATGTTCTTAGGGAAAATATACTTTTCATTTTGAAAAAAAAATTGAAAATACTTTTCTTTGAAAATAAATTTTAAAAAAATATTTAAAAATAACCTTGTAAACTTAAAAATAAAGATTAAAATAAATTACGCTCATGTCAGCAGGTAATTCCATACATTCCATAAAAGGTAAAAACAATATTCCTTTTTCATTGTAAAAAGGTTAGAAAAGTTCCTTGTTCGGAAAATGATAAGAAGTTTCCTTTCAGAAAATGTTGTAAAAAGTCAAAATGGTTAAAAATGTATTTAATAAATCATTTTTAAGTGGTTAAAAACATTTTTGAAACTGTTTTTATAAAACATGTTTTTGGAAGATATTGATTTCTGACCAAAGAGAGAAATTAATTCAAATTTTATTAAAACATTTTTCAATAATTTTAAGTATCAAATAGTGGGAAATGGTATTATCACTTGAAAAATATCATGAATAACTAAAGTAAAATAAATTTAAATGGTTTATTAAACAATTACCATATAATTTCCTTTAATGTAAATTCATGAATAAACGATCTCAGTTAGAATGATATTGTGAAATAAACCCTTAAAATGATCATAATGTTTAATTGAGAATTAATAAATGAATAGATTATGTGAATAAACTATAAATACACATAAAACAAGTGGAAATAAAACATAATATAATAAAAAGTCATTAAAAACATAATATTATCATTACATAATCAATGAAATAGAAGTTTAACCCAATGGGTGGAAATTGAGTTAAGGAATCCCTTACCACTTGGCAGACTTTTAATTCAAATCCCCTAAGATGAAATAATTAAAATTGAAACTTAAAATACCATGAATAATGAATTATTCATTCTATTACATGTCAAATTTGTATTATATACACCATATACAATAAATTAGGTTCATAACAATACAATATGCATCAATTAAATGAAATTGAGACAAAAACCCTTACCTTACGCTTCCTTTTGGTTGAACGTGATTTAACCTCATGTATAGTGTTTTAAAACAAATTATTAACTTATTAAAGAACCATATAGATATTTATTATATCATATATTATCCTTTTATAATATATTATTACCCATTCATTAATAATCTTTCATTATTTTCATTGTTTTGGGTGTTAATTTCATTGTTTTCTCATGCATGTTTCATCATGAGAGATCCAGATCTTGTGCATATTATATTGTTCTATTATCTCTTGAATAATAATCATGACATTATTATAATATTTTTACATCAATTTTAATTTTAAAACCAATCATAAATTATTTTTATGAAAAATGAAGTATGTTATGATCCTGGAAGTGGTAATTTGTACGTACGTATGAGTAACGTTTTCATTTCTCACCAATCATTATAGAAAGAAGGTAAGTAATATTTTACCTTTACATAATGATAATAATATAATTAATAATATATTATATTTATATATATTTCATCAATGTGTTTTGGTGATGAAAAGAGAGTCACATTGCTTCGTGAAGGTGATAGTCCACACATACATGAACAATGTTATCATCTTTATGTGAGTGAAAGGGAAAGAAATAAAATGATATATATTATCTTTAAAGAATTATAAATATGTAATTAATATAATAATTATGTCATATATATAATATATAATCATTAATAATATCTTTATCACCATCCATGTGAAGCAGTAGTGAAAGAAGAATCGCATCGCTTCGCGAGGCGGTTGTCCATCGTACACACGAACGACGTTATTGTATCTCCTATAGAATGGAAAGTAAAAATATATACATATATATATTATATAGTGACTTAAAAGGTATAAATATGTTATAAATATCATATATATACTTTATATACATCATAATACCCAACCTTGAGATGTGGAAATGGAAAAATGAATGACATCGATTCGCGAGGCGGTAGTCTGTCGTACACATGAACAATGATTTCATAACCCATTTGATGGAAGTGGATAATTTTTTAGGTAATGACATTATTATAAAAAAATAAAATTATATGTAAGATAATTAGTTCATTATATCATCATGTTATGATAAAAATTTAAGGAGTTTGAGAAACAAGTAAAATAAATATGCTTGTTGAAGAACATTACCTCTTCTTCGAGTATCCTCCTTAGGTTTTCACTAAATCCTTACAAGGTTGGATTTATGCCCAAAATAAGAATTCTAGGATGAGTTGAGGGAATTTTTTAATTTATTTGGGTAGGTATTTTCTGAACCAAAATGGTGTGAAGGTGTGAAGAATTGAGGAGAGGGGGTGTGCTTTTATAAGTGGGGTGAGTGGTGCACTTGTAGTTTTCTTGAAAGAGTGAATTCCACCCATGTTTTTTTAATCTCACCAGTACCCAATAATGAAACATTATCTATATTATAAATTATAAGATCTAAATATGTCCATAAAATGGGTTTTGGAAAATTTTTGGGTCATTTTTATACCTTATATTTTAAGCTTAACTAATAAGTAAAATTATTTTTACCATAATCACTGTAATTAATTTTAACTGTTTTCAAGAATCATTATGGTAAAAAATTAAATTGAAATTATTATATAATATAAATTATTATTATTAAAAATATGGAATCTATTTTTACAAATTCAACTCATGTAAGTGTCATAATTTCTTTTAAAATTAATCTTGTAAACGTGATGAGAAAGAGGGTTTTTAAAGTGAAAATGTTCAAAATTTTACAATGTTTTAATATAAAAAATCAGTATAAAATTGATTCCAATGAATTAAATTGAATTAATGAATGTAAAATTTATATAATTTTTCTTTAAAACCAATTCAAAATATAATTTAACATTATAAACTATTTAGATGAAAAGACAGTTTTCAATTAAAATCCAATATTTTTCACTATTTATCAAAAAAATGAAACTTCTCAAAAAATAACCCTAAGATAATTTTGGTATTAAAATTTCAAAAAATGAAGTTTATTTTTTCATATAAATTTTATAAAAGTGTTAAAATTTAATTTTAAATTATGAGCGTCAAGCGTGATGAAACCGCCTTTTAGAAAAAATATAGTTTCTCTAAAAACATTTCTTGTTCTTTTAAATGATTCTTATTATTATTTATAATTTATAGATAACAAATAAATGTGTGTAAACTATATATTTTCATAATTTATTTAATCCTATACATACCCACCATTCTAACGTATAGGTAATAACTATTATATTAAATAATAATATTAATAGTATATTTTTGTTTGGTAAAATTCGTTCTTGCATGTAACACAAGTTATCGAAGAAACTTGTTGTTGCATGTAATGAAAGATAAAATTGGTGTTTCATGAATTGAAATATATATAATGTATTTAATGTATTTAATATATTTAATATATCATAAATTATTAGGATGTTATATTCTCTTCTACATTTGGTGTTGTGTGTCATACATGCTATTTAAAATTTCGAGGTATTGAATTCTTCCCACCTTAAATAAATTGTATCCTAAAAATTTAATATTGATCTCTAGAATCAACGGTTTAAAATTTAGAAATATCATTTTTGAAAAACCCACATCATAAAAGTTTTAATAAAATATTCTCTCAATAAGAGAGAAAGGGCAGTACCAAGGTCATATGGAATAACACATAACTAGGCTCCTATGTAGGAGAACATTGGTGGAAAGTGAAGATATTAACATAGATAAAAAACATAAATAATTATAGAGGGTGATTGATTTAATTTATAAAAATTAATTTAACGATCAATGTAAAGTTTAGGGCCACAAATCCATAAATCTAATAGGTGTGAAAAGGTCATTGATTCATCAGAAATGACGGTAATAGGATAGGATTTTATTTCAAGATCATTTTCTAAAGTTGAGGAATTTTTTTACTATCTAAGAATATAAAGAAATATACTTAATTTATAAGTTTCTATTTCATAAGAACAATTTCATCCTTTGGTTGTGCTTTGATCACTTACTCCAGGAAATGAATATCCATAAATGAATTTTTTATACTTGAAGTATAAAAATTTAATTTTAAAGTATTGTAAGATCCATAAAAGAGTTAAAAGTATTTTCGTATGTCTCTAACTGTTTTCCAAAACCAATATGGTTAATAAATTAATCTATAAACCTTAGAATTAATACTAATGGTTCATCATTAATATTTATTATTCAAATTTTTTAACTAAAAATAATGACATATTAACCAGGACATCACACAGGCTTGTGGTAGGCGTGAAACCCTTATCGTCATTCTATCATGGGTTCAAGCCCCACCACCTTTCCAAATGCAATGGGTGGTCATCCGACATACGGGTTGTCCTTTTTCTAAACTATATTAATATAATTCAAATAAGATTAAAAAAATATGATGGACATCCTTGAAATAAATTCAATCATTAAATAACTTTTTTACTAAGGTTTTCAATACAACCTATTTTTTCTAAAATCTAATAATCTTATTTAATTATTATTATAATGTCATTAATGATCATATCAACCCTAAATGTTATCAATACCTTTAAACTTATGTCTATAAAATGTAAAGTAAATATAAAATTTTTACTAAAATATATATTTTCCATAAATTTATCACAAAATATCCTAAATCTTGGTAGAATCTCATCACATAAAACCAAAAAAGGGTGTTTAATAATTTGAACTTAGGAATAAAGTTAAAATCATAAAAACATGAAGGTGTCTATAAATCTTAAGTTAATGAATTCATAAATTCTTATAAAATTTAACACAATCCTTAGACACTTGATGATTCTTATAACCAAAATTCCATTGGTAAAATAATTCTATAATTTAATTCTTGAATCTCAATAATTCATCCATTTTATTTTAACATAGGCCCTTACTTGGTTTAAGGTTTAACCTAGGTCATTCATTTTCATTATATATTCAAATAATTTATAATGGTTTGTAAATAAAATTTGAATTACTCTAATCATATCCCACAGGAGTGACAAATTAGGTGCACAGTAAGGCTTTTTGTCATGTATCGGGTAATGCTCAAGTCAAGCTCGATGCGCCTTTTTAGATTTATTACCCCTAGTTACCTATGTTCCAGAACCATGTCTACTTGTAGTATCCAGAAAGGGATGTATTGCAAGTAAAAACCAAATAATCACTATCTTACCAAAACTTTATGATGTTCTTCTATACTTATCCTCAAATTTCTTAATAGGGTTATGTTCTCTAATCTATGTTTTCCTAAATTTAGTTCCCAAGGTTTCTACTAAACTTGCTTTGATACTAACTATAGCGATCCTGAACCTAGAAGCCCAGAGTCAGTGTTGTACTACATTACATTGTCATAATATATAATGAATTTCATCTTGAATGATCAACTAGTTTAGTAGTCTTGGTAAACTAGATACATACTTGAGTCTTATATTACATTTGAATACACAAATTACAACATAATTTTTTTTTGAGAATAACTTTATTCTATATAGTGTATCCATACATATTATTCATAGTAAACTTTATGTAATCCTAGGGAAAGGAAACAAAATAAGAGTGAGATCAAATGATCAATAAGGGTTAAGTACAATGAAATAATAATAAATCAATAATCAATATGGAAAGGTAAATAACTAAACACACATTCCATTTAAATAACTTGAACATCATCACAAGATAAGGCATAATCAATAAATAAAGGTAAATAATTTAAAACCATGACATTTAATCAATAACTTAGAATGAAATGAATCTAGAGATAATATCATGTAAAAAATATCATGGATAATAATAAATAAATTTGTAATGAATGCAATGCTTAAATATTGGATGCCATGTTTTCTAAGTATATGGAACCTTTACCATCAAGACCTTTCATAAGATGGTTTAAAAAATACTAGTTAAAAAATCCACTTAACTAAGGCTATCCAACTAATTCATCCCATGACACTACTGATGTATCAAGTTATTATCTATAATCAGGCCCCACCCATGTTATACATGTCTGAAGCATTCCTCATATATCGAATAATCAATTTAATTCATAAACAATGTGTATTATCATCAAGTATCTGTATTGATTAAATAATATGGATTTATAAATATTTCAACAGTTAATCAAATAAAATTTAAAGTAAATATTGTATGTATAAATAGTATATGTTTTAAGTAATAATCATATCCATGTAAATAATGTGGATATTTAGGGTAAATTTAATGACCATAAAAATGAAATAAGGAAGTGAATATCAATACTATCCTTGGTCAAAATGATCATAAAACATCTAGAGAAAGAATAAGGATGGTATTAATATAACATTTATCCACTATAGTAAGGATTAAGAATTGTTGTCGTTGATGAATATAAATGCCATAAAAATATATTTAAAAAATTTCTTGAGGAAAATATCCTTTTCATTTTGAAAAACATTTTAAAAATTATTTTCTTTGAAAATAAATTTTAAAAACATTTAAAAAAAATAACCACATAAAATTTAAAAGTAATCATCAAAGAAATTATGGTCATGTCAGTGAGTAATTTTGTATATGTTATAAAAGGTAAAAACGACATTCCTTTTTCATTTTAAAAAGGTTAGAAAAGTTTCTTGTTCAGAAGACGATAAGAAGATTCCTTTAAAAAAATTAAAAAGTAAAAATGGGAAAAAATTCTTTAATAAAAAAATTTTAATAGTTTAAAAACATTTTTAGAAAACATGGTTTTAAAAGAAAACTGATTTCTGACCAAAGTGATAAATGAAGTCGAATTTTATTAAAACATTTTCTCAATAATTTTAAGTACCAAAGAGTATAAAATTGGTACTGTCATTTGAAAAAGATCATTAATAACCATAGGAGAATAAAATGAAATTTTTTATTAACCAATGAACATATAATTTCCTTTAATTTAAATTCAAGAATAAACAATCTTGATTTTAATGAGATTGTGAAATAAACCCTTAAAATGGTCATAATGTTGAAGTGAGAATTAGTAAATGAATCAATTATGTGTATCAAATAAAAATAAAAATAAAAAATATATAAATACAACATAAGATAATAAAAATTCATTACACACATAATTTTATCATGACATAATCAATGAAGTATAATTTTGACCCAATGAGTGGAAATTAAGTTAAATAATCCCACACCACTTGGTAACTTTTAATTCAAATATCCTTAGATAAAATAATTCAAATTAAAACTTAAAATACTATTAATAATTAATTAATCATGATATTACTTGTAAAATGGGAATTATATGCACCATATAAAATAAATTAGGTGTATAATAATACAATATGCCTCAATGAAATGAAATTGAGATGAAAACCTTTACACTTACTTTTGGTTAAACGTGATTTAACCTCATGTATATTGATTTTAAAAAAATTATTAACTTATTATAGAACCATATTAATATTTATTATATCATATATTATCCTTTTATAATATCTTATTACTTATTCATTAATAATCTTTCATTATTTTCATTGTTTTAGGTGTTAATTGCCTTGTTTTCTCATGCGTATTTCATTATGATAAATCCGGTTATTGTGCATATTATATTGTTATATCATATCAAGAATAATAATAATGAAATTATTATTATATTTTTACATCAATTTTTCTTTTAAAACCAATCATGAAAGATGATTATGAAAAATTAAGTACGTTAGATCATGAAGACGGTAGGTCGTACGTACGCATGAGTAACATTTCCATTTATCATCAATCATTATGGAAAGAGGGTGAGTAATATTTTACCTTTATATAATTATGATAATATCATTAATATCCTATTATATACTTATATATTTCATCTATGTGGTGTGGTGATTCAAATTGAGTCACATCGCTTTGTAGAGACGGTAGTCCACACATACATGAACAATGTTATCATCTTTATATGAGTGAAAAGGAAAGAAATAAAATGATATATATTATCTTTAAATAATTATAAATAAGTCATTAATATCATAATTATGTCATTTATATCATATATAATCATTAAATTTATCTTTATCGCCTTCTAAGTGAAGCCTTGGTGAAAGAAGAATCACATCTCTTCGCAAGGCGGCAATCCGTCATACACACAGGTGATGTCATCGTACCTCTTAAGGAATGGAAGGTAATATATATATATATGATATAATGACTCCATAGGTATAAATATGTTATAAATATCATATATATACTTTATATTCATCATCATACCCAACCTTTAGAGATGGAAATGGAAAAAACGAACAACATCGGTTTGCGAGGCTATAGTCTACCATACACACAAATGATGATTTCATAACCCATCTAATGGAAGTGGAGAAAGTTTTATTTAATTGAATTATTATAAAAACATACCATTATATGTAATACTCTGAGGTTTTTTTATCATCATGTTATAATAAAAATTGAAGGAGGTGGAGAAAGAAGTAAAATAAAGATGCTTCTTGAAGAACATTACCTCTTTTTTGGATATCCTCATTGGGTTTGCACTAAAGCCTTCATAAGTTGGATTTATGCCCAAAATAAGGCTTATAGGATGATTATAGATAATTTTTAAAGTTATTTTTTCATTTATAATCCAAAAAAATAGGTTTTAATGTTTAAAGAAGAGAGGACATGGGTGACCTTTTAAAAGTGGGGTGAGTGGTACACTTGTAATTTTCTTGAAAGAGTGAATTCCATCCACATTTTTTTCATATCACCAGGCTCTAATAAAGTATAATTAGGAAGACTAGAATTTATAAGTTCTAAATATAGATATATAATGGTTTTTGTACAAGTTTTGGGTCATTTTTACACCTTATATTTTAATTTTAACCACTAAGTGAACTCATTTTTACCATAATCACTATAATTAATTTTAATTTTTTTCACTAATCATTATGGTAAAAAATTAAGTTGAACTTATTAGATAATATAAATTATTTTTATTCCAAATATATAATCCATTTTTCCAAATTCAAATCATATAAGTGGTGAAATTTAATTGAAAATTAACATCACAGATGTAACAAGAAAGTATATTTTTTAAGTGAAAATGTTCAAAGGTTTACAATGTTTTTATATCAAAATTCAATATGAAAATGATTCTAATTAACTAAATTGTATTAATTGATATAAAATTTGTCTAATTTTACTTTAAACCCAATTTAAAATATAATTTTACATTATAAATTATTTATACAAAAAGGAAGTTTTCAATTAAAATTCAGTATTTTTCACTATTCATCAAAAAATGAAACTTCTTAAAAAAATCCCAAAAAATCATCATAAGATAATTTTTGTATTAAAATTTCAAAAATGAAGTTTATTTTTTCTTATAAATTTTCTAAAATTTTTAAAAATTAATTTTAAATTATGTGCGACAAGCACGACTAAACTATCCTTTAGAAAAAATGTAGTTTCTCCGAAAACATTTTTTTCTTTTAAATGATTCTTATTATTATTTATAATCAATTGATAACCAATAAATGTGTGTAAACTATAAATTTTTTATAATTTATTTAATCTTATTCATACCCATAATTCCAATGTATGGTTAATAACTATTATATTAAATAATAATATTAATAGTATAATGTCATTCAGTAAAACATTGTCTTACGTGTAACACAAGATATCAAAGAAAGGGGCGTGGGGGGTCCCCGTATATAGTTTTCAAATAGAGGAGACATATTTTGGTAGTTTAGTGACTTGTGAGGCGGAAATTGAGGTAGGGTCTAGTCTACAGAAGGTCTTGGTTCCTCAATTCAATCTAACAGTTGCTCATGTTTTTAATAGACTAAGTCTGGACCTAGACGAACCTCCATCTTCGTCAGGTGTGAAGGAGAATAGTTTGTCCCAACAGTCTATGGTTCACATGAAAATACAGAAGACTGGAAGTCATGAGGGGGTGGTGTTGTTAGTGGATGGTGAAGAGAATAACTTGGCTGAGCTTCCGGGATCGGGTAGAGTGAAATTGGAAAGATCCAATACTAATATTCAAGTTTTCAACAGTTTTTAGTGTCTTGAAGTTAATAACATGAAAATTAATGTGGAGGGGGGCAAGACTCGGGAGTGTGATAATAAGGAGGTATCAGACTCACAACTTCAGGCAGTGGTGTTGAAGCAGGTTCATGAAAATCATATCAGTGGTGAGGCCATTCACTTTGGCTCACAGGATGCGGGCTCCAATGCAGAGGTTCAACCAGTTAATGAGTTTAAAGATACTAATGATGTGGTTCAGGAGCTGGAAGGAGTTTTGTTCAGGGCCTCCTTGGAAGGGCAGAAGGGCGGTCATAAGGGGAGGAAGGATTACTTCTCCTTACCTCTTCCTATGGAGACATGGTCAATAATGAAATTGAAAGGAAAATAGTTGGACAACAACGGAAAGGCAGGTGTTGTGGCTGAACAACACTTGGATTTTCTTATGATCTCAGAAGAAGAAACGGTGGAACAAGTTTTGTATCTAAATGTAACTGAAGAAGAAGCTACTAAAATAATGGTTAGACCCCTAAGGATGAATCTTAATGAGGAACAATATGCTTGGATATACAGGTAGGACTCGATATTAGTTGGAGGTTTCAACAATGGGAAGATCAGTCTTGAGGAGTATATCCAAATATGGGACAAGCTGACCATCCAATTAGAGGATCTTCTTACGGATGCACCCACCACTCAGATCTCATCTTTGTCCTGGAAATTGTTTAGGGAAACTGACTCGAGTAATATCAAGTTAATATTTAATGACTTTGGTTAAGTTAGTAGTATTGGTTGGCTTGGCTGTGAGGAATTCGTCTGCTTCTGGATTTCCTTTCTGTTCAGTGATTTTACGACATGTGATGCTTTGTTTCCATCAATCTAATTGGTTATACTTCAAAAGAGGATCAGAGCATGAAGTCTTCACCAATGTCAGCCTTTTGGACTTGGATTATTGAGAGGGTATGGATTCTCCATTGGTTTTGTGCCCATGCAATGCTGCACGGGACTGCTTGTTGAAGGGTCCTGCTAGGTGAAGTCTTTATCATGGAGCAGTTGTTGGGGAGGGGCAGATCCTATAGTTTTTTATGGGTTTTTTCACCACGTGGGTTTTTATGTTTCCTTCTTTAGGGACTTCGCAGTTTCTCAATTTTCCCTTAAAAGTTTTTTATAGTAAAAAAGTAATTTTTAGTCAAGGATACCAAATTACAAATTTGGAGAAGCTAGTTTTAAGACATTAGTATGACTAAGAGAATATTGATGATTATTTTAAAAGGTTCATTGAAATTGTAAGTAATATCTGAGGGTTTAGTGAAAAATTTAATATTATAACATTGTTAAAAAACTTATAAGAAACATTCTAGATAGGTTTGACACTAAGATCTCAACTCCTAGAGATAAATAAGACATATCACTTGATGAGTTGCATAAAATTCTCAAATACTATGAGATAAGAAAACTTTCATCCTTCAAAAATAAGGTTAAATATAAAATAGCCTCTAAGGCCATGAGAAAGTTTAAAATCAAAGAAAATATTAATTATTCAGATTCAATTGAATTTGAAAATGAAGAGGATGATGGATACTTTCATCGAATAATTTCACTTATTTTAAATAGTTTCAAGAAGCGTAAGAGAGAAAATAAAGGAAATTTTCCACTTAGATGATAAAATTTTGGAATTAGGTATTTTTTCTATTAATTTTACTAAGAATAAGGGAGTAAATTTTTAATTTGAAGAAGATAAGAAACCATACAAAAATAAGTGGGATAAAAAGACCAAAATAATCATCCAAAGCTAGAAGAAACAAGAAGATATTTTATAGAAGTAACAAAAGAAATATAATGGGAAAAGAATGAGGATTTTTTAATAGATCAAGCAGTGAATCTAAAAGTTAATCTAGTGTGAAATTTACCAATTTCATGGAACATGTTGAAAAATTATTTGAAACTTCAATTAGTGAAGAAGATGATTCATAACCAACTGAGATGGAACACATGTTTAAGGATGATCTTGAATCTTTTATTGATAAAAATACCATGCTTAAGAAAGAAAAGAGAAAGATGGAAAAATAAAATAATAATCTCACTAAATAGAATAATGATTTTGAAAATAAATAAGCATCCCTTATTGATAAAATCAAAAAAACATGTTCAAATTTTTTGAAAATGAGAATATGATAAAAAATCTTGAAGACATATTTTATTTAAAAGAAGAAGAATTATTAAATATATAGTATGAGTGTCATAAAGTTGAGAATAAACTAAAGTAGTTAAATGAGGGTTTCAAAAATTATATTGAATTAATGGTTGAATCCTCTAAGTTTTCTAAAATAACTTCCATAAAAGATCGGGTTAAATTTTTATCTAATGTAATTTTTTTACACTAATAATGCATATTCAAACACAAAATCTAGTCAAGTCTAGACCATGAAAAATGAGGAGAAACATTAAATAATTTCATTAAAATAAAGGAAGACATAAATAATCCCTATGAATTCTAAACATGATCAAATATAGACCTAAAGTGTACAATAAGAACAAAAATTTGGATATCATTTCAAGCATAAATTTTATGATCCTAGAAGATTCAGATTCTAAGGATACCACTAGTTTTGTGGAGTGTTTGAGAACAAGTCCTACATATGGTGGTACAATATTTCACTACATTTAATGAGACAAGAAGTTAGGGGGAGTCATTCAGAGGAGTGTAACTCAGGTTATTGAAGAAGACAAGGCATAAAGAAAAATACTTCTAATTTTCCAACTCAGAATGGATATAAGTGTCATGAGGAAGTGTGTAGAAAGTGTGAGAAGAAAGTTCATAGTGCAATGAAGTTTATGGAAATATTTCTAGTACAAGTGGTATATTTTGAGAAAGAAAAGGGTATTAAAAATTCTAAGTAAGTAAAACAAAATCTATTAGAAATTGAAATAGATGTTAGAAAAAAAACTAATTCATGGGTTCTTGATAGTGGATGATCTTTACACATGATATGTGAAATTAAAATTCTAAAAAAATGAGAAACATGGAGGAGGTTTAGTCTCCTTTTGTAATGATTATTCTTTAAAAATCAAGGGGATTGGCTCTACTGAAATTGAAGTTCAAAACAAAAAATTGAATGATGTTTTATATGTGGAATGAATGAAGTATAATCTTTTGAGTGTTATTCAGCTTTGTGTTGATGTACATGAAGTTGGTTTAAAAATGAATAATGTATCATAAAAATATTAAAGGATATAAGGATCATTAAACATATAAAAATAATGAATGGAAATATGTTTTTAATTGGTGATCCAAAAAAATTCTATTATTTGGGTGAAAAAGAGGAGAGTATGTTATGGAACAAGAGGCTTAGTCATCTTGTCCAAAAAAGACTAAGAATAATTCTGAAACAAGTTGTTGTGATAGATCTCCACAATAATAAAATAGAAAGTAATGTTTTCTTTGGAACATGTTGAAATGGTAATATAACTCATAAATATCACAAGAAGGATGACATTCTTTCTACTAGAAAATTGGAGCTCATTTTCACTAATTTATGTGGTCCATGAGAAAAATTCTACAATAGGTGATTTATATTTCATCACATTCATTAATGATTATACTTAGATGACCAATGTGATGTTCCTCAATCACAAGTCAAAATCCAATGAGATGTTTCAAAATTGGAGGAGACAAGCTAAAAAAGGGGTTGGGGCACTTCATCATGAAATTGAGATCTGGTAATGGAAAGGAATCTACATGTGATGCATTCAAAATCTATCTAGCCAAAAATGGAATCAATACTCAATTCAGATCACCTCCCCAATAGAATAGTGTTGAAGAGAGGGATAATAGAGTCATTGTTGATATCGGCAGAACAAAGTTATTTGAAAATAAAGTGTCAAAATATTTTTGGAGATAAGTTGTTAATATTTTTTTACACATTTAGAATTGATTCCTTTTGATACTTAAGACACATTATAATCCTTACAAGAATAATCCAACTATTAGGTACTTCAAATTATTTGGTATTCTATTCTTTATAAAGATCAAAGAAAGTAAGATGAGAAAGTTTGAAGATAAATCTAATGAATGTGTCTTTATGGACTATTTATCTAGTGGCAATGGGTATAAGTGTTGGAATAAGAGGATACACAAGATTTTTTAATGTTATGATATTAAAATAATTGAAAATTAGTATAAATTGGAGGTTTTTATTGAGGCTTAATATGAGTTTATACAATCTGGAAGAAAATAGAATTTTGGAAAATAGATTACAAAACAAGAAAAATTTGAGTATAATGTAATTGATATTGAATCTGGTCAAAATTTTAATAATGAGGATATATCAAATTAAATTTTTAATAAATAAAAGTTTGAAAAAAAATTGATATAGAGAATATAATAGGAAATTAGGTTTCACCAATCTAAACTAGAATAATACTAGGAATTGAAAACAAAACATATCTTATATCACAGATTGAACTAAGAACTGTGGATGAAGCTATTGAGCATAAAAATTGGTTACATGATATGAATTATGTGCTCAATAATTTGAAAAAAAATTAACATGGGAGCTTTTCTAAAGATGAAGAGATAAAAATATCATTGGCACCAAGTGGGTGTTTAGAAATAAGATAAATGAGAAAGGTGAAGTGAAAAGAATAAGTTTAGGAGGTATGTAAGGGATATTCTCAAATTAAAGTCATAGATTTTGAATAATCCTTTTCCTTGGTAGTAAGGCTTGAAACAATTAGAATTTTTTTAGAAGCAGTTATACACAAACATTATAAAGTCTATCAAATGGATATGAAATCGGCCTTTTTGAATGGTCATATTAAAGAGGAAGTATTTATTGAGAAACTATATGACTTTATTTTAGATATTTATGGAAGAATAGTGTGTAAGCAGAGAAAATATTTTTATAGATTGAAACAAGTTCATATAGATTGGTACTAAAAATTTAATGGTTGCCTAAGGTAAATGTTTTTTTAAAAAGGAAAAGTTGATATAAATTTATATGTAATGGATATATCCATAGGTACACTACTTTTCATTGCGTATGTAAATGATATAATTTTTACTAGTGATAATGTGTATCATTTTAAGGAGTTTTCTTATCAGATTAAAATTTATTATAAGATGTATTTATTGAGAGAATTGACATAGTTTTTGGTATTACAGGTTAAGAATAAATCTAATTACATATTTTTATCCCAATAAAAATATACTAGATAACTATTGAAAAGTTTGGAATGGAACAGTAAAGGGAAGTTTCAACTCTAATTTTAGTTGGAATAAAATTGTGTAAGGATGAGAATGGTAGAAAGTTTGATCAAAAGGAGTTTAGAATATTCATTATAATCTTATTGTTTTTAAAGGCCTCAATACCTAACATAGCCTGTGCAGTAACACTTTTGTGCTAGATTTCAAAGTGATCCAAGAAGTCACACATTCTTCCATCAAATAAAGTTCTGAGATATGTAAAGTTAATAGTAAATTATATATTACTATATAGTTGTAGTACATATTTTAAACTTAATTGGATTCACTAATGCAAATTATGTTGGTGATAATATTGATATAAGATCGACTTCATGTGGGACTCTTTTTAATTGGTGATGATTGTGTGAGATGGTACAATAAGAAGATAAAATCAGTGACACTTCACATGGTATAAGAAGAGTATATGGATTCTACTCATGTATGCACACAAGTTCTATGGATGCAGGTTCAACTAGCTGATTTGAAGGTTGATACTGAGAGTCCATTGAAAATACTATATGAAAAGGAGATTTCAATAAATATTTCAAAAAACCTTGTGAAGCATTTTATATCCAAACACATAGACATCATGTATCATTTTATTAAGTAAAGAGTGGTTTGTGGGGATATCATGATGAAATGTATTTCTAACTAGAATCGGATTGAAGATATTTTCACAAAAGTTATGCCAAGAGAGAGGTTCTATGAGTTGAGGCTGAAACTCCATGCTCATCCCACTACTCTCACTTGAAGATGTTTGAAAATTTCCCCCACTAGGATTTGAATTTTGTTGACAAAGGGGGAGAAAATAGTGACATAGATCATTATCAAAAGGGAATAGAATCCTTGTCAAGTGTGGGAGTGTTCACTACCTTATTAATCTGAAGCTCTAGATAATGTTTAATGATGAGTTTTCTTGAAATTAAGTGATATATGTGAGATATGTATGTATGAATTGATGGGGGTCATTTAATTGACATGGCCAAAATTTCTTGTCTCTAAGGTATGGAATTAACACAAAATCATTATCATGTCTGGTAGTGTGCTGCAAGACACTTCTCATAAGATATAGGTTCTAATGAGTTCATATTTTTTATAAAATTTTAAATTTTTAATTGCTAAATTTTATTTTATTTTCAAGTGTTAACACCCATGTTTTAATTAGTAATATTTATGTTTGTGTATTATGTTTATTTGGATGAAAATTGTGAAAAGAAATAAAAATACAGAAAAAAATACATGTTTTTATAAATGTGTTTTATGTGATATGTAGGGGTAAATGGGCCCACACCTAGCCATCCCTCAACCGAGGAAGGCAAGCCACATAGTAGTCCCATAAAGTGTTTGATGGACAAGACCTCCTCAAGAAGGCCATGAAAATGGGGAAAGCCCCTATTTGAGTTTTCATAGGGGTAGAGAATCATAGCTAGCATGGGTTGGCACATGGGAACACACTATCATGTTGGGAATAGGTTCACATGGTGGTGAGAGGAGAGTCTCACCAGCATGGGTTGGCGTACGGCAGCAATAGGCATCCTCTGACACCAGTCTGACTTCATTACCGAGGTGGTGGGAGGTGATTACTTATTAAGAAGATCCTATATTCCTGAAATTTAGATGTGGGATGAGTTTAGTGCATAGATACTATGCACTTAAGTGGAACAATTTCACCTAGGGAACTCATGTGTCATCTTCATCAGACACACCTTTGCTAAACCACTACCACAAGTTGATCCACTATGCTATAGTTCTTCCATGGATAGAAAAGGAGGATATCACCACCACTGGAAACTCGAGCACTGCTACATTCTAGGATTTAACCTTGTCTCATAGTAGTCCAGATACCTCGAGATGATTTTGAAGCATTGTGTTGTGGCTGAGATACTACATTATATCTTTTGTTCATATTTGAAGAATATATTGAAGAAATGATCTATGACGTAGGCATATAGCTCCACTATGGAGGGTTCAATTATGGTATAACTGAAGGTTTTGATGGGAGAATGTGGTATTTTTATAGTATCACTAGCTACATCATAGCCATGAAAAGGGAAATAATGCATTGTACTGTCGAAAATATGTTGCACCGTAACCACTAAATCTCAAATAAAGATGAGGAAGGTTGTACCATAGGGATTATCCTATAATTTGGAAGTTCCAAAATAGGAAGTGGTGAGGTTTTTGTGGATGAATAAGGGTTTTTTCATGGCTTGGATTATACATCGTAGTCTTGCTAGCCGGAGAAGATGAAGCTACGCCATTTTTTAAGCCGATACACCATGGTATTTGAATGACCATGAAAATTATGAAGGGTTGTTTCATAGCCACAAAACCCATGTTGTAGGGTGAAGTATTATTCAAATTTAATAACCTGAATTTCTTGGGTTATCCACACATGATACAGGCTTACCTCGGATAATATTTAAAAAGAAATACATGTGGGTGCCTCTATAAAATCTAAGGATTTGGAATTATCCACTAAACAAAGAAGTCCCATGAAACATCCATTTATCAAAGGAATAATCACCAATGTTGACCAGTTCAAACCATAAAAACACATGGGAGATAGAGAGAGAAGAACAAAAAATTAAAGCATAATAGGTGTAATTCAAATTTGAAAATGATAAAGACATCTCTCAGGGAGAATAAAACAATAAGAAGTTGTTTTGAAAATTAAAGGATTGGAAGTGGACTCCAGGAGGAAGAAAAGTATAATAAGGTGTTGTTTTTGTGTGTTATTATTTCTATTGCGATAGGTTTTCATTTTTATTTTGCATATCCTCTCATGACTAGAATGAGGGGGAAACTCTATTTTATTAAGTCTGAATAGCCCGAAGGCCTTCATTTTTATTGATTTTTGATAACCCGGATGAGGGGGGACCCTTACAAGGCCCGTAGGCTCAGATATTACATGGCCTGTAGGCTTAGGATATTACATGACCCGAAGGTCTTAGGGAATTCAACCAGACTATCTATAAGGAACTGCCCCTCCCCGGTATCTGCATCGTGATAGTAGCTCTCCACCTTCGCATAGTCGTCTGGCTAGGCTTCTCGTGCAAGAACAGGCTGGTACCGATGGCATAGTCATACCATCTCATTCTAACAATCCATTTGGCTATGCTCTGGTGAGTGAACCTACTCTAAATCCTCTTCTAGGGCTGCTCCTTTTTTGTAGTCTGTCTGGGGCAACTGCATGTGGCCCAAAGTCCTTGAGGTGGACCAAAGGCCTTAAAGGTGGCCCAAAATCCCTACTGACTCGAAGTCATGGGTGTTCCGAAAGCCTTAAGGATTCCAAGCCCAAACCGGTGGCCCAAGGTGAATAGTTCCAGCTTCTACAGTGCCAAATAGTACCTGCTACAGTAACTGCTACAGTACCTGCTATAGTGCCCACACAGTGTGCAGTTCTGCTACAGTACCCTGCACAGTGTAAATAAAGGTGATTTTTCTTAGTTTAGGAAAGTGTGTGTGATTCATTTCTTTTATTATTTAGGTATTTATATTACATTTCATCTCAATCTTACCACCCCTTTCTCATGCACGGCCAATGCTTTGAGAGGGGGGCATGATTCTTTAAATGTATAAACTAGGTATCCATCTCATGGCACAACATACTCATGATTTAGGGATATCTAGGTTTAAATGAGGTTTTGAACACATATCTAAGAATTAAACCATGTATATAAGAGTGTAAATTGGTGTTTATAAAGTGGAGAGTGATTACTCTGAGAGGAGGCTTTCTAAGATTCAATTCTAATAGCATATAATTTAAATTACATCACATTTTCAACTAATTACATGAACCTGGATTTATATTCACTTGGTATGTTCATCACTTTTCTAAGAAACCAAACCTAGTCAATCTCATTTTCTTCTTTATTTTTAGTTTTCCTAAACATTTTAAACAATTTATACACCATTCTTGGGGGATCAACCTTGATCTCCACTCTTCTTCATTTTTAAATTAGTTAGTTATAGTCAAGATTTATAAATTTTTAATTTTATATCCATGAGATAACTAACAATGTTATAGGGAGACATAAAAATTGGCATCATTACTAGGGAATGGTGACTAGAAATGATAATAATTTTAGGAATTTTCAATTTTTTTTCTTTTTCTTTATCCCAATTTTATGTTTGGTATTACTATGAAGTTGTTTTTGGGAACAAATTTAGTGAATGAATACTCTACCAAGGGAAATAATAAGGAATTAGATCCCCCTTTTGATCTTTATATTGAAAGTAAAATTATAAAATAGAATAAAAATACACAAGAAGAAAACATGGCTGGCAGAGAAGTTGGACAAGAAGCTGTATAAGAAGTTGGATAGGGAGTAGTGTAAGAACTCTAAGGATAGAACCCAAAGGTGAAATAACTAATCAATTATGAATTCCCCTTGAATGTGGGAATCCATCAAATAAAACTTATACCACCTATCATGGCTCAACATTTTGAGATAAAGTTGGTGATCATTCAAATGATCACACATTTCATACAATTCATCAAGCTACCACAAGAAGATCCTAATTCTCATATTGAGAGTTTTTTGGAATTGTATGACACATTGTAATTTAAAATTTTCATAATCGACGCTATTAGACTATGCATTTATGATTCTCATTTAAGGAAAAGGCATTCCAATAAATCCAAAGTCTACCTCTATACTCAATCACAGCATGGGGGTCTTGTAAGAAAATTTTTAACAAGGTTTTTCTGCCCTCAAATCCAATGGATCTGCAGGTAATTGTTTAAAATTTTGAATAATTAAGTGAAGATTTATTATATAGTGCCTAGGAGAGATTTAAAAGTTTGATAAGACAATATCCTCATCATGGAATTGAAATTTGGATTCTAATATAAATTTTTTACAAATACTTATCACGGGGAAATATTTTAATTGTTGATACATTTTTTGGCGCTCCAATCATACAAAAGTAATTTTATGAGAGTTATTAATTGTTAAAGAAAATTTCTAGTAGTAGTTTTTAGTGGAAACCATACCAAAGAACAATTCAAGGAGTTCACATGGTGGACAACAGCTGGGTTTCCACCCAAATGAATGCAATGTCCAAGAAAATCAATAAGATGATGGTAAATCAACATCCCTAAGGTATGTAATGTGAATTTTTCAATTACCTAGATTATAATCATCAACATTATGTGTAGGTATAGATTCCGCAACATCCACCACAACAATAGTAGAAAAATCAAACACAAGTCCAAGGATTTCAACCAAGGGAATGAGGTTTTCAACCTCAACACCAAGGTACAACACTTAAAAGTTAAGTCCATTAATTGGAAGAGACCTTGGTGAGTTTCATGACAAAAACTTAAGTAACACACAACAAGGTGACAACCTATTCTAAGGAATAAGGAACTTTTATTTGAGAATTAAAATATGACTTTTGAAATCAACGAGATTCCATGAAGAACTTAAAAATCCAAATATACCATATTTTTAACCAATTAAAGTAGAGGATAAGAGAAGTATTATTGGGTGATATATAAGTTCCCAAACATGGTGATATGAAATCCATCACCTTGAGAAGTGGAATAATAAAACTGGAAGTTGCTGAAAAAGATGGAAACCAAGTTGAAGAATAAGTAGTAAAGGTAAAGAAACTAATAAAATAGAACAAGTGGAAAGTAAAATAATATGAGAATTATGATTGAAAAGAATCTACGCTACCATATCGACCACAACCATTATTTCCAAAGTGATTAAGTCAAGAAAGGTTTGATGAGAAAATGGAAAATTTTATGGAAATATTCAAAAAACTACACATAAACATACCATTTACTGAGGTATTTGAAAACATGCCTACCTACACAAAGTTCGTGAAAGAGTTGGTGTTAAATAAAATAAATCTTGAATAATTTGGAACCATCCCATTGATGAAGGAATTTTTAGTAGTGGTTTCAAGGATCCTACTGAAGAAACAAAGCGATCCAGGTCATTTTTATATTCCCATTTACATTGGTTCTAATGTGTTTGGTGGTTCTTTGTGTGATTTAGATGAAATTGTTAACATTATTTCATATTCAACATTCAATATAATGGGTTTAAGTGAGATGAATCCAACTCAATTTATGCTTCAACTGGAAGACACAATAGTGAGACATCCCTAAGGACTACTTAAGGATGTCATTGTCATGGTAGAAAAAATCTACTTTCCAATAGATTTACTTGTAATGGATATGGATGAGTAGAATACCACAATCATCTTGGGAATACTCTTCCTATAAATATTAAGGTCACAAATTTATTTACAAGGTGTAGAATTGTGTTTAAGTGTTGGTGAAGAAGAGGTAAAATTCAACATTCACAAGGTGATGAAAAATATGGATGAGAAAAGTGATGAGTTAAGAGAAGATGAGTTGCTGGAAGTTGAGGACACTATTTTCAATGAAATAAGAGTTAATTTTTATGTTTTTAAAAGGAAATAATATGTTGAAATAGATCTATAGAAATGTAATAAGTTTCTATAAAAATCTGGAGATAGTGGAGAAATTGTTGTCCAAGAAGAATTCAAGGGAGGGTAGTAAGTTTGGGTAGTTAGTGAGTGAAGATTTGACTTTAAATAAGGGGAAAATATCTGGATTGGGCCCATGGAATTTGAGAAGGTTATTCTCAAAGGAAGAGTGAAATCAGTTTCTAAAATAGGAAGAGATCCCATAGACATGTAAGAATTGCATCTTTGGCATTTTTTAGATCCATACCTAGTAACCTCCTTCCTACCCTCAATCACTTAACGGTGAGAGGTAAAGTTGAGAAGAATGATAATAACCAAAGTTCTCTTGGGAGGTAACCTGCATTTTTCTATTAATTATTTTCATTTCTATTTAGGAACTAGTTTAGGAGTGAATTACCTTTTAATTTTTTAACTTTCATGAAAATAGACCTTCACATTCACTATTTGCCTTATATTTTTAGGTCCATGAAGATTCAAGGTGCAAGGACCTACTACAGAAGGAAAGGATAACAAAATAATAGCATCAAATAAATGTGGATTGATATTTTATTTTTATTATTTACTTAAAATTATTTGTATTTTCTAGAATTTGTTGAAGCTTAAAATAAAGAAAAATGAATTCCCATACATGGATCTTTGATTTAATTTTTGATCAATAACATTTAAGATTTTTAGGAACCCCATGATTCCGTGTTTTAATTTTCATTTCAATGGAATTGAAAAAGTAATATGGGGGATTGAACGATTAGATTGAAACATGGGAACTTGAAATCAAAGAATTATGTCAGTCACATGTTGCTAAAAAATTACCTTCCATATTTTTATGCTTTTATTTTAATAAGTTCATATTGATTGATTTATTTATTATTACACATTCCATGAGTTATTGACTCAAATTACATGTTCACATTCTCAGAAGTTTTCTTGACCAACTTTTTTAATATTTATTTGTAAATTTCTTGAGATAACTTGGGACATGTTATCTACTATGATTTGGATTGAAACTTTTCAAAATGATGATTGTGAAAATTCACTTAAAAGATAATCAAAGATTTTTTTTGATTTATCCATTATACTTGAGACCTACCTAACATTAATCCTACTTTTATTCCTTAGAAACCATCAATTATATTTGATAGGAATATCCATATTTCAAGTTCATTTATCTATTCCTACACATACTCTAGTGTTTTTTGTAATGTTCAAAGTTCCAGTGTGGGGGGAAGGGATTTCATAGAAAACTGGATATGCTTCTCTAAGAGAATATATTTTGGTTGTATCACTATATTTTAGGAAGAAGTTTCATTTGTCCTTCACTATTTTTATTATTCACCCCTCTAGAAAATAAAAAAAAATAAAGTAAAAATGTGGTTTGAGTTATGGAGGGCCAAAAATAACCATCACTTGACCAATGATTTTATCATTTGGGTTTGGGTGATGGATTTCAGACTTTTCCTAGATCAAGTTTTGAAAATTTTAAAAAATTACAAAGAAAAAAATAGAGGGATATCTCATTCATTATGATTTAATTAATCATGGACTTACTTTGAGATTGGGGATGTGGGGAATATGTAATTTCTAAGATAGAATTTCATTATTTTTACTCTATCTATCATGCTTAACACCTAGAGATAAATATCCTTTTTAAGATTAATGTTTTACTTATTGATTTTATATTTTCCCTTAACCTCATAATCATTTGATCCATATTTCAAAGTCCTCTTTATTTTTAATTATATTTATCTCTACTAAGTGAAGAAATTATATCATTTTTAAGTTCATAAGTTTGGTACATGTACTCAAGGTATGAGTAAAACATCACATTTTTACTTTACCTTGAGTAATTAGAGAAAAAAGTGGTGAGTTAGATCATGAATTGGCATGTTAATACTGATGAATTAAAATAATTTAATGGAATAGATTAGAGGCTCCATCATTTTTCATGGGAATAATAAAATAAATTGTTTCTAGTGATGATTTTAAATCATTTTTTATATGTGAAATTTGAAAATTATCTTTTCCCTATTGAAATTTTTTTGTTTCATTAATTTTGAATTTTTAATATTGAAAGAATGGGGATTTCCTTTTTAAATTTAGAGTGGAGATATATGCTTAAGGAAAAGCATTGTCTAAGTGTGGGGGATTTTATGAATTCATATTTTGTATACAATTTGAAATTTTTAATTACTTTATGTCATTTTTTTTCAAGTTTTAACACCCATGTTTTAATTAATAATATTCATTTTTTGGTATTATGTTTATTTGGATGAAAATTTTAAAAAAGAAAATAAAAATATAGAAAAGGGAATGTTTTTCTAAATTTGTTGTATGTTCTGTGTAGGGGGGAAATGGAAAAGGGGGACTTAGTTGAAAAAAAGGGGTCTACACCTAGACAACCATCAATTGAGGAAGGAAATCCACATAGCAGACCCATGAAGGTCTCGCCAGCTAATCCCTCCTTAGGAAGGTTGTGTGGATGGGTAAATCCCCTATGTGGGGCAGTTCAAGGGAGTAGAAGCGTAGCTAATACAGGTAGATGAATAAAAGCACACCAGCGTGTGGGGAGTAGGTCCACATGGTGTTGGAAGGAGAGTCTCACTTGTGCGGGTCGGTGCAAAGTGACAATAGGCATCCTATGATACCAGTCCAACTTCATTATCGAGATGGTGAGAGATACTTACTTACTAATAAAATCCTAGATGCCCAAAATTTCGATATGGGATTCCTTCCGATCATGGGTGTTGTGCACTTAAGTGTAATGATGTTTTCCAGGGGTGCTCGCATGTTGTATTCATAAAAAATACCTTCACTCAACCACCATTGAAAAAAAATATATTGTGCCATATTTACTCCATAGTCATTGAAGGAGGATCTCACTGCCACTTGAAACTCAAACACTGCTATGTTTTAGGATTCTCCCTTGCATCATAGTAGGTGAGGGATCTCAAGAAAATTTTGAAGTGTTTTTTCATGGATAAGATATTGCATTGTATCCACCGTTGGCTGGATTATAAGAATAGATTGAAGAAATGAGTTGTGTTGTAGGCATTCGACTCCGCCATTAAGGGTTCAATTATCGAACTAGAGGTTTTTATAGGAGATCATGATTGTGTCATGGTATCACTAACTATGTTGTATCCATGCAGAAGGAAATATGGTGTTTCACCCTAGAACAGAAACTGTGTCGCTTCCATTGAATATCCAAAAAAGAGGAGGAAGGTTGCACCATAGGGATGCTCCTACAACATGGAGGTGTCAAAATAGGCAATGGTGAGGTTTTTATGGATAAATAAGGTTTGTGTTGTGGCTTAGATGCTATGTCATAGTCCTTATGGATAGAGGAGATAAACTTACACCATTGTTGAACCCACTACACCATGGTATTTTCATGGCCATTCAAATTATGAAGGTATGCATCGTAGCCACACCACACACATCATAGGGTGAATTCTTCTACAAATTCAAAAACCCAAAGTTATTAGGTTATCCAAATGTGATATAGGTTTCCCTCAAATAATATTTAAAAAGAAACACATGCGGGGGGCTCTCCAACCTCTAAGGAGTTGGAAGTCTCCAATAAACAAAGAAGGCCCATTCAACCTCCATTTATCAAAGGAAGAATCATTGATGATGATCAGTTCAAACTAGAAAAATACATAGAAGAGATAAGAAGAAAAATAAAAAGAGAAAAAATTGAAGTGGGGAAAGGGGAATTCAAATTTGAAAATTAGAGAGACATATCTTGGGGAGAATAAAACAAGTAGAAGATACTATGTAATGGAGATGACTGTAAGTGGACTCTAGGAGAAAGAAATGATGAAAAAAGGTGTTTTTATTGTGTGTTTCTGCTTCTGTAGTTGGTTTTCATTTTTATTTTTCATATCCCCTCATGACTAGCATGAGGGGGTAACTCTCTTGTACCAAGAGATGTGAATAAATGGGATTGTTATTATTTTAGGAAGGTTTTTTTGATTCATTTATTTTATAGGTTGGTTATTTCTATTAATTTTCATCTCAATATTACCCCCTTTCTCATGCATGACCAATTCTATGAGAGGGGGGCATACTGCTTTAAATACATAAACCAGTTATCCCTCTCATGGAACAACAAATGCATGAGTTTGGGATAGCTATGTTTAAATGAGGTTTTTAAAACATACCTATGAATTAAACCAAGTATTTGATAGGGGAAATGGGCATTTATAAAGTGTAGAGTGAGTACTCTGAGAGGAGGATTTCTAAGGTTCAATTTTGATAGCATCTAATTTAAATCTCATAACCTTTTCAAATAAGTACATTAACCTAGATTTATATTTTCTTGGTATGTTCATCACTTTTATAAGAAAATTAACCTAGTCAATACCTTTTTCTTCTTCATTTTAGTTTTCCTAAACATTTTAAATTATTTCTATACCATTCCTAGTGGATCAACCTCAATCACCACTCTGTTGTATTTTTAAATTATTTAGTGATAGTATAGCTTTATAAATTTGAAATTTGATATCTATGAGAGAACTAACAATGCTCTAGGGTGATGTAAAGCAGTTATCTATTGATTATCATGATTTTTTATGAGTTCTAAAACAAATATGATATTATCTATAAGAGTTAAATGGAATATCCAATAAATCCAAAAGGGGGATATTGAAGTGTCCTTGGAGTTTTTAATAGTTTTTATTTGTTTTAAATCATGGTTGACAATCATTGGAAGTTATTGAGCTATGTTTAATGATATTTTTATTGTTTTTGATATGGTTGAAGGTGGGTGGAATGGCTTTGAGAATGTTTTGTGATTGTTTTTTGTGTCCTATAATTCCTATGTTGGACATTGAATATTTGTCTAAGTACAATATATTATGGGCCTCATGTAAGATATTTTGGTCACTGTGTATGAAATGTTTGACTGTGTATGATGTTTTTTAATATATTAATTTTGGTGTGTGTACAATATTTTGTTTGTTTAAAAAAAATTTGAACCTTGTAAGATATCTTAGGTCATGTAAGAAGATTAAGTTATGTGTGAAATATTTGGGTTGTGTGTATGAAGTTTTCCATGTAAGAAGATTTTTACATTAGATATTTGACTTATGTATGATGTTTTTCTAGCATGTAAGATGTTTCTTTGTAAGATATTTTGCTGTAATATATTTGAGTCTCATGTGATATTTTCATTTGTGAAAAATCATGTTTTCAGAATTGTAATATTCTAATGAATTTAAATTAGTTGACGCCAGAACCATTCTTCATGGATTCAAACATCCCAAATGCCCAAAAGGGTTTGTGATTAAATATTTGTTACATAAAAGTGATTTTTATTCAATGAAAAAAAATATCAACCATGAAATGATCTATATTAGAAATAATATGCTCAAAGTTGTATCTAAGTTTTGAGCTGAAGGGTTTTTCCTGAGCATTTTATTTCTGACTAATTATAAGGGTAGAAATAAAGGGTATAATTTTTATTTTACTGGATACATGTAGTTACTTAAAGTATAGAATATTAAAAGATCGTGGTTCATATGATCCTAACCAAATGAGTAAATTGAGAACTGTGTTGTACGATTCTATTGAGAGAATAAGTGAGAATGTTGTGTTATAAATTGTATTTCCTAAATTATTTTAATTCTGTAAATTACTAAGTTGCCTGAACATGTTGAGTTCTCAAAGAGATAGAATGTAGAGTATTTAATATTGATGAATATTGAAGTAGATGAGAAATAAGAAGAGTTTATGGGGCCAAAAGTTTAGAAGTGATCATCTATATTTATTTAAGGTCAAGTATTCAGCAAATCAAATCTGAGATTTATAATAGAGGAGCAAATCAATGTCTAATTATACATTGAGTGAACAAGTTATTCTTAAATAATCTAGAGTATCATGGAAGATGACCACATATAATTTTGTTGAACAATTGGACCTTCAACTATATCTTTCTCATTTTGATTTTATATTTTTGTGTTAGTAGTGTGAAGCTACTCAGTCCAGTGTGACTCCAGACAAGCATAGTGTGGTGATGTGCTAATGTTGTAGTCTTGTAAACTATTGTGGTTATAGCGAAGAATATTTTGTTGGGGAGACTAACGAACCATGGAAAGAAGTAGGTTTCCCATGAATGGGTCAAATCTTGTAAAAATATTCATGACTATCACTTGTTTCTTTCATGATTGAGGCAGAGAATTTACATTTTAGTGGATCAAACTTTAACATGTTGCAGATATTGATTTAAATTAAAATAAATTATAAAAACTGGTCTTTGTTAATTCATCCCCCCCCAACCCCATCTCAGTGGAGTAATCCAACCATAGTCACTTCACATATATTGTGTTACTAACCCAAATTAAAAAACAACTATATTTATATATATCCAAATATATCTCATGCATAAGTTATATGTAACCCTTTCATGTGAAGTCTTAGAACCATATGAAATCAATTATTCTCATAAGAGTAAGCTTGGAGTGACAAATAATCAACCACCATTTTTCTAGACAAGGCATGAGCGTCAAGGATAATGAGTAGTCCAACCCAAATTCCCTTTACCCAAGGATACTTTACTCAAGTGAGACCTCAATTCCATCATAATTATAACACTTAATATGCATAAAGTATAATCAACCATTAGATTTAAGCATATAACTTAATACAATCCAAAGTGAAGGTGGAAGAAAACTAAATCAATTATTATACCTATCATGTAACTCATTAAATTAATGTATAACAATTTATAGAAGTAGTTAAACACTTTAAAATAAATCATACATAAAAATTCATTATATAATAATTATATTTATGAATAAAGTGGGGAATAAAATAAATAAATGAAAAAATCATTTATTTAAAAATGAGATAAATTATTTTATGAACAATTCATAAACCAAGCTATTATAAATACATTATAATTTAGTCATGCATTATGGATATTTTATAATTAAATAAATATAAACACTTAATATTTACTTATAATACGAACAACTCCGTATTATCCTTTTATATGGCATTCAACTTATATATATGATATTAAATTAAATATAAAAATTTTATATTTCAATTCTATTATGAAAACGATTTACATAATCAAAATATCACATATTTAATATTATTTAATCCTTGATCATATCAATTATCAAAACCCTTTTGATATGGTTAAAATAATTTCTTCAAATAAGGTCTTTTAATTTGAACATTTCAAATTAAATATTATGAATAATTCAAGCATTTTGGGTTTGTCTTAGCAGTAATCACACCATCGTCATGCATGAAATACCTGGGTTCAAATTTGGGTAGGAGAAGGATTTTCGTAGGTACTATATCAGTTATTATAGAAAGTATTGTAGCAATAGTACTATTCACCTAATTTGGGATTTGGGGCCACATATATGAGTCATAAGGCCTTCAGACCATCAAAGGCCTTCAATATACTAGGTCTTTAGGCCATCATCAGTTTGCATCAAGTGTCATGATGGGACTAGGCGAACGGCTTGGTGCAACAAGAAAGCGGTGCAACATGGCGACACACAGGAATCATCGGGTGAGAAACCTAGAAAGAGGGATGGGTATTTTTGTACCTATCAACCATCCTTCCATCCTCATGGATTTCCAATTTGGGGTGAAGAGTTTCCCTACCACGCAACTTTCTACATAGTCGGATCAATATGATGATGCGACGTGATAGGAAAGCAATGTGTTGGGGCGCCATATAGGCATCATCGGGTTGAAGGCTCGAAAGAGATATGGGTGTACTAACACATATCATTAAACCCACTTCTAACACGGATTTCCAATGTGGAATGGAGGGTTTCCCTTCCACGTTGCATTGGAGGGCAGCATAATGTGACAACTCTTGGCAGTGGGGCGACGCAGCATTCATAATGGTAACATAGTGTGATGATTACCGAAAGGGGGTGGCATGTGTAAGATTGGTGGTATGTTCATTTTGGACTTTGATTAACCTCCTTCAGGGGTTTTTGGGCCTCATTTAGATGGGTCATCAGGTCATCAATAATTTGGGCCTTTGAGCTTTAAATATGTAATAAAATAAGTCTAGTGGGTGTTTTTTATTACTTATGGGGAGGGATCAAGCTTGGACCACTAGGGTTTCAAGGTGTGTATATTGTTTTTAGTTTATAATCCCATTTATCTGATATATATATATGATGAATAATTCATAATATTAGATATAAACTCTTTTATATTTAGCCTCATTTTATGATTTATGAACACTTTATAAATTACTCTTATAATTTCCATATAAACACTTTATATCTAAATTATAATCCATACCATATAATCTTAAATGTATTTAATATTAAAAATCAATATTATTGAATATTTATTTATTAAATGTTTCACCAACATTTAATAATTAATTATATAAATTTTGTAATTAATTAGTTTATAAAAAATTTATAAATTATAAAAAATGTCCCAAAAAATAATTTTTTTATAATTTATAAACAATTTATAAATTATATAATTCAATTAATAATTTAAAATAATAAAAAAAATATCTATATATTGTATTTAATGATATATCTTAAACGTAAAGTGCGGCTTGGTTCATGAGAAAGGTGATGTGGGCACTATCAATCATACCTTACAATAGATAATATGTGGATCATGTAACATAAACATTGTTCCTATCAATCTTCACTTATGATATATGGTTTGTGTAATATTAATCAGCCCTTCTCTCAGTCTGTGTAAGAGTAAACCAGCAACACTAGGTATATTGTGTATTATGATTAGCCTCACATAAGATAACCCAGCCACTATCTATTGTGATTATGATATATGTTATATCATATTAATGATAGGAGGCTTTGTTTTTCTAATGTGGATTGAATTCATCATACTAGATGACATCCTATATCGTATGCTATGATATGTTGAAACTAGAGAATTTGTATTGGATCGTTTATTACGATATCTCATATCCTAGAACATGAACCCATTGCATCTTATGATCATATGAAAATTCATAATATATAATCACAATTTTATTTTATGATAGGTCGTACAATATTAAACAATATTAAACAATATCAAATTTCTTGATTTTTTAACATGATTTCATGAATTAGATACCATGGTGAAGCTTTAATACCACTTACAAGTTTCTAAGGATCGAATAATACTTAATCAATGCAGTGGAAGGAATAATAAATCTCAAATACTAAGATAAACCATGCATGAAACTGAAACCGTTTATTTACATAAAATAAAGAACTTTGTGTACCTTACACCAATGATAGTCACTAACATTGTCTTCCATTATGCGCTTGATAAAAATATCTAAAATGGTACTGAAGGGCTCCCTCCTCCGTGGTGTATCCATGGACTAATGTAAATTAGTTGATGCTTGGGTATGATTCTTCTTCTCTCTATGATATGCTGGTATCTCTCATAGTAAAGGAGGATGAAGTGGCGAGAGAAATGTCGAGAGGCTAGGATAGTTCAGATAAACACCAACTCAATGGAAACTATCCCTTTATATATGCTTCGAGACACTTTCATGCCAACTGTAGCATTTAATCGTACGTTACGAGAAAATGGCATGTCAATTAAAACTCTTTAACTTTAAATTGATATAAATCTCAATCATTTCATCATATAAAATGTTACATTTAATGATAGCTTGTGTCTGTAGTGATAGATATGTTAACTTATTAATGTTCAATTACTAATATCAATTGTATGGTGTTGGTATAAATCATACAATATGATTCTCTAACTAACACAAACTAATGATATAATGTTGTCATACACTAAAATAAATACGTAGTGGCATGATATCATATATCATGCCTTATGATACACTCATATCATATCATATGATATAGATAAAATGCATCATATGTGTGTTTTAGGGAAAATCTATTGTAATAACTACATTAAAAAATCATAAAAATAAAGATCCCATGTAAATTATCCCTCACCGCACTTGCTAAAACCTGATCATTATTAGACTGTGTCACGACCTAACCCAAAGGGGCTCGATCCGCAACTACCCCAAGCTCACCTCTATAGGCTAGGGGTGGTGACAAGCACCGAAAGACATAACTAATATGGGAGGTCTTTGACTAATCTACCTGTATGTGCACACTTGACCATCTCAATGCAGAAGTGAAGAGTAATAATAATAAAAAGATGCAATATATAGAGAATGTCCATGTATACAAAAAACTCTAGGTTGTACAAGAGTACAAACTGAAAAGTAAATAGAAAAAACGCATGCCCAATTAGAAGGATTTCCCAACCAGACAAAACTGGGAAAGTAAATGTTGAGAGAGCCCAGCTTTGAATCTCCAAACTCTAACCACCATACGTAGTCAAATGTACCAGGTATCCCTATACTCTTTTGCAATCACCTCCGACCTATCTTTAATCTACATAAGACATGAAACATGTGGGTGAATCCCATACAAGGTTGAGTATATACATACCCAGTATGACACCCTGAAAGCTGAAGGGAAAGCGGTAAGTGACAGGATAGGAAAATAGAAAGCTCAACCTAAAGTAAGAGAGTAACAAAATACAATGACATGGATATAGATATATATATTCTCAAACCAAATAAACCCAAATGAGAGAAAAGGGGGATCTCCATCTCACATCCCAACCTAGGAAAAGAGTATCAATAGTTCCAAAAGTCCGTCATCTATACCTAGCATCTCACATGTCTTCCCATAGAAGTAACTATTTAGAGGGCCCACGCATTTCCACTATATTGCACGGTCAAGGGGGCATAGTCTCTGAGAAGAGGACCCATGCCCTAGTGTGTCAAGGGTATGCCACTCTGTGTAAGGAGAACTCGTGCCCTATTCGATAAGGGGTACAACTTGATAAATAGAGGAATCATGCCCTGATACATCAGGGGGTACCACTCAGTATATAGAGGAAATACATCCTAACACCATAGGGGGTACCAATTAAAATATATAGGACTCACACCCTAACAACATTGGGGGTACCACTTAGTATATAGAGGAATTGTTCCCTAATGTCATAGGGGGTACCACTCAGTAGATAGAGGACATGCACCCTAAAACCATAGGGGGTACCACTTAGTAGGTAGAGGACCTACACCCTAATGTTATAGGGGGTACCACTCAGTAGATTGAGGACCTTAACCCTAACTTCATAGTGGGGTACCACTCAATAGATAGAGGACTCGTACCCTAACTCTATAGGGGGTACTACTTAGTAGATAGAGGACTCGCGCCCTAACGCTATAGGGGGGTACCACTTGGTAGATAGAGGACCCACACCCTAACACTATAAAGGGGTACCACTCAGTAGATAGAGGACATGTACTATAATTCCATAGGGGGTATAACTTAGTAAATAGAGGACCCACACCCTAACACCATAGGGGGTACCACTTGGTAGTTAAAGGACCCATACCCTAATGCCAAGTGGGATACCAATAAGTGGATATAAGACCCATAACCTACTCGGTATGAGGGTTCCACTATAGTATTTGATCAAATACCCATGCCCTACCCAATAAGAGGGTTCAAATCTGACCACTCTGATGATCATGCCCGATCACTGTCATCGTCAAGTATCTCTTGAATAATATTAATGCTTGAAACATCTCATATAATATCTTAAAATCCACTATGGAATACATCATCATGTTCTATATGGAAAAACACTCAGGATGTGCTACTCAAGGGATAAAATCTGAGTCCAAATGAAGGAGATACAAGATGTTGAAGTTTCATCAAAAGGAAAGTAGGGGTACACAACGTGTAAGGGGGCCCACATGGAATGTGGTCCCACTTCTTTGTCTGTCCATGTCCCTATTGGTACATGGATCACTGCTCATGTATAACTACATGGTGTGTGGGTAGACTACACAGTGTACCTCATCCACTCGAGGTCCTGCCCGTGCTCCTAGCCATGTCCGTGTAGGATTTTATGTTCCCTTATACTATGGTACATGGAGTGTAAGGGATAGAATGGAACTCAGCATGTTCTATCTTCTCAATATTATCCAATCTCCAAAGCACATGTTGTGCCTCCTTCCATAAACAATGTGCAAGGGCACATGGTCTCCTAGGCGTGTACCCTTTGTAAATGTCAGGCTAGTCGGCTAGGGTTATATGGCGTGTGGTCCCTCCACACAGCGTGTTGTATTTAACTCCAATAGAAACCCTATACACCTCATAAACCAGACTATGTGGTATGTGTTATTTGGACTAAAAGGCGCTTAGTTGGGTTTTTCATAGAAACTTAGATCTGCTTTCAGCTTTCCAGATACAACCTCACCTCTTTGGATCTCACCATGAGGCCACCCGAAATCAGTGGGTAAGGCATCTGGTCATTGTTTTTGGCCACCCATTGGCCAAAAATATGATTATGATTCATCCATGGGGGTTCTCTACACGCCCCTTGTACCTCGTTCATCGCCCGTGTTGCGCCTCTTTCTTCTCCGAATATCTGATTCATGAATAAAACATCTACAACCCACAAATCATCCAAATACATCCCTAATTCTTCAATACATTCCTTTCACTCAATTCATCCATGAATACATGGGTCTAATTGGTCTCGGTCCTGTCTTACAATTTCAAACTGAGACCTTGTGCGTCAATCGGTGAAAAATATAAAGAATGATTGGGATAGATGCACAATAACAAGGGTAAAACAATCTTTGGGCAAGTGTTCTTGTCCAATGAACACAAATGGTGATTCTTGAGAGGAGAAAAACTAAATAATCAATTTAAATCTGTTGTATGGGCACATGAAGAGGCTCAATTAGCATAGATCAAAGGAAAAAATGTGATCATGCTCAATCTATTTAATAAATTGGGGAAGAATCCACAAATTGAAAATTACAAACTGGATTTGCATCGTTCTTCAATATAGAACACGCTCACCAATAAATGAGAGAATTTTTTGTGTTCATTATGCCTCGATCTTCCTAGATCCAGAGGTTCATCATCATCTGATTTTGATTCACCAATGAGAGGTGGAAGGAGAATCCTATCAATGGTCCTAGGGTTATACGGTTAACCATGGTGATTTGTCATAATGATGTATTAATAGTAAATTTTTGTTTACATAAAATTAATAAATTAATTAATTAATCCACTGAATGTACTGAAAATGGTCGTTTTATCCAAACTCTATGTGCCAACCTATTTTAGGTCGCGCCTAGGGTAAACCTTGTGTTCTGGATTCAACCATGGTCTCATATTTATGATCCTAAATTCCATTTAATATTTTTTCCATTTTCTTTAAGAAACTATGCATGTGTAATATAACATATTTTTAATATTTTTATAAAATTAAATGTGGATAGACTGGGCCTCGGAATCGCACTCTGTCTCGATGCCTGACTCCGAAAATATATCTAGAAATATTAAAAAATATTAAAAGGAAAAAAGGGTCACTACATCATTCCATCATTCAATATTTTCATCCCTAAAAAGAAAAATTAAACAAAAAAACTTGGGATACTGGGCCTTTATATGGATCTCCCACTCCCAGGAGCTCTCCTGCATGCTCTCGTACCACCACAATACACAAACCAAGGGGATGGTCCATCCACACAGGGTCATATCCTATTGATCCTCAATTTCCACCAAGCTCCCCGCAAAAGTGGATCCATCCTTAGTGTCCATCTCACCTCAGTCAATAACATGTGTGGGATCATGCATGTATCTCCTCAGATGAAACACATAGAATACATTTTTCACCCACTTCAACTGCGGGGGTAGGGCGAGGTATTAAGAAACCTCACCAAATCTCTACAAGATCTCAAATGGTTCGATGAACCTCTGGGATAGCTTGACTCCCTGGCCGAATATTCGCAATCCTCGCCGTGGAGATACTCTCAAGGAAAATTAGTCTCCCTACTCAAACTCCAAGGGCCTATGATGTTGATCTGTGTAAGATTTATGCCTGATCTAGGTTGTCCTCATCCACCCATGGATGACCTAGACCTTATCCACCATCGCCAGCACCATCTCTGGCTCAATAAGATATGTATCGCAGATCTCTTTCCAGCAAAAGGGTAACCTACAGGGCATCCCATACATGTCCTCAAAAGGTTCCATGTTGATAGTAGAGTGGTAGATATTATTTTATGCAAACTACCAAGGTAAAGTGATCCTCCCAGCTTCATCCAAATTCTAACATGAAATCCCTCAACATATCCTCCAAATCCTAGATAGTGTGCACAGTCAACCCATATATTTATGGGTGGAAGGTTGTACTCATCCTCATCTCGGTCCCAAATGCCTCATATAGGCCTCTCTGCAATATCAACATGAAACATGCATCATGCTTGGATACAATAGTTGAGGGAACACCATGAAGATGAAAAAACTCTCGTACATACAACTACCTCAAACTCTCTGCAAAACTCTGCTCCCTGATAACAAGAAAGTGAGTCAACTTCATGAGTCGGTCAACTATCACCTAGATGGAATCATGCCCTCTCATAGTTAGTAGAATCCTTATCAAAAATTTCATGGATATATTGTCTCATTTCCACTTTTGGATCTCAAGGGACTACAACAAACCTTCCAGAACATGGTGCTCAGCCTTCACCTACTGACAAGTGAGCTGCCATTAAATGGACTCATCCAAGCTCCATCCCATTCCAGCCCACCAAAACTACTGTTGAAGGTCTCTATACATCTTCCTCGCATTAGGATGTACAGTCAAAGGAGAAATGTGAATCTCTATCATAACCTCCTCCCACACCATGATTGGGACCACCGTCCATCCCTAAAAATGGATAACATTATTCCCACCTTCAAGAAATTCATCTGGTGAATCTCCTGAGGATATCTAGTCATGAAAGTCCTCACAGTCGATTTCTCCCAACTGGGACTCTCTCACACACTGAAGGAGTAGAATATTTAACACCATTGACTAAAAAAAATTTGCACCCTCCTACTCAACCAGGGTCAGCTGCAAGGAAGCTAACTGCTCAGACACCTCCTACACCAAACAAGCCTCAGACTTCTTGTTAAGGGAATCTGCTACTACGTTTCCCTTCCCTGGTGTATAGACTATCTCAAATTCATAGTATTGAAAGAACACCAACGAGAGCCTCTATCTCAAGTTCAAGTCTCTCTATATGAATACATGCATGAGACTTTGATGGTTTGAGTAAACCATAAAGCACTCTCTTAGAAGATGGTGTCTTCACATCCTCAGAGCAAATACTAACACTATCAGCTCTAGGTTGTAAGTCGCATAGTTCTTCTCGTGGGGTCTCAACTACCTCGACCCATATGTGATAATTTTCTATCTCTACATCAACACATAGCCAAGCCCAAATATTGAGGCATCGTAATACACTACATACTCCACACCTATAGAGACTCGATTTTTTCCTTGTAAGACTTTGAAATATTTCTATATATATTTCCAGAGCTAGGCACTGAGACGGCGTGCGATTATGAGGTCTGATGTGCCCAAAATTAATTTTATAAAAATATTAAATATATTTTATATTGTGAACACACAATTTCTTACAGAAAATGGGATAAATCTTAAATAGAATCTCAGATTAGAAATATAAGGTCACAGTTGAGTCCTATATGTGGTGTTTACCCTAAGCGTGATCAAAAATAGGTCGACATGGGGATTTCATACATATATCCTATTGGTGGTATGTTCAGTGGATTAATTTATTTATTAAATTCATTCATTAATTCATTTGACCTAAACTATTTTCATACAAATACATCATTATGGAAAATTTCCCAGGTTTATCCTCATAATCTTGGAATCTCTAACGGTTCTCTTCCTCCTTCTGTTGGAAAATATCATCCGATGATGATGAAACGCAGGATCAAAACAGATCATGATGTAGTGAATGTCACGAAATCCTTCAATCATTGTAGAACATGTTCTTTGACAACGAATGATCCACTCTCTAGGTAGGACTCATAAATTTGTGATTTACACCCTCTTTCATTAAATTGATTGAGCATATTCATCATGGTTATGATCTGTGCCAATTTTTGGACAATTGTATATGCCCATGTAACAATTAAATTGATTTATTCAGTTTTCTCACCCAAATTATCCCTGTTCTTTATCGTTGGAAAAGAACGTCTGTCCAACGATGGTTAAACCTTTGTTCTTGTGCCTTTCTCTCTCAATTTCTTCACATTATTCACCGATAGGACCCTTTGGTCCCATTTCGACGTTACTAAGTGATATCAATCCTAATCAAACCCCCAAAATCGTAATGGATTGACACACAAGGGATAAATCAATGAAACAAGGATAGATCTAGGATCATTGTAAGACATAGATGATCGTTTTGATGATCGGAGATCGATAAATCAAAGGTGGAAGGATCATGGCATGTGTGGTGTGAGAGGCGCATACAGGTTCGCATGGTTTTTAACCAGAATAGATTTTTAGGCTATTGGAGGGTTGGAATACATCGTCTGATGCTTTATCCACTAATATCGGGTATTGATAGGGCCAAAATTGAAGTGGTGAGGCCAGATTCGAAGTTCAAAATATAGATTTTTAATTCTATGGAAAATCTAACAACATGTCATGTACTATGATGAACACGCAGCATGTATCCCCCTAGATATGGTGGCTAGGTTTTCAGAATATTATAAATATGGAACGGTGTGTAGCCCTCCTACACATTGTGTACCTCGTCCCCGGGTGGACAAGCCATGTGATGGATCACACAGGTAAGACTTTGTGTGGGAGTACACGGCCAGGCACATGTCTATGTACCAAATTACATAGGCATGGCTAGGAAAATTCTCTTGTACCAAAGTACACAGACATGGAGTCAAGAACACGGATATGGGTAGAAGGACACGGCCCAGTGCCGGATAGTTTGGACACATCGTGTAATCCACTTACACAGCATGTACACCTGCATTGATTAGAAGCCTTGTGATGGCCAGGGAGATGATCATCCAGTGGAGTAGGACCACACGTCATGTGGGTCCCTTAAAATTTCATGTACTACTTGGTTCCTTTTGAGTTAACTTTAAGGTTTCGTATATCCTTCGTTTGGACTTGGATTTTAGTCTGTGAGTAGCCTATCCTGAGTTTTTTTTCATATAACATGATGGTGACCTTAGTTATGGATTTTGGGATGTGGCATTGAATATTTTGGGAATGATTCTTGGTTAGGTGATTCTTGATGATCAAAGTGATCATGCAGGATCACCAATGGCTTCCCGAGTGGAACCCTTCAACTGGGCAGGGCATGGGTCCTTGACGAAATCCTGAGTGAAACCCTCCAGTTGAGCTGGGCATGGTTCCTTGAAAACTTCTAGAGTGGAACCCTCTAGTTAATTTGGTCATGGGTCTTGTACCACTAGAGTGGAACCCTCCTGCTGGGCAGATCATGGGTTCTCCATCGACTTTTAGAGTGGAACCCTCCAGTCGAGCTAGGAATGGGTCCTTTGTCGACTCTTAGATTGGAACCCTCCTACCAGCACAGGGAATGGGCCCTCTATATAATTCCTAAGTGGAACCCTCCAGTTGAACTGGGCATGGGTCCTCAATGACTTCTAGAGTGGAACCCTCTAGCTGGGCTGGGCATGGGTCCTCTACAACTAGAGTGGAACCCTCCTACTAGGAAGGTCATGGGTCCTCTGTCGACTATCAGAGTTGAACCCTCCTGTTATACTAGAGAATGGATCATCTACCTAGAGACTTTGTCCCCTGGACTATTTGTCATAGAGATGAGGTGTTACTTGACTTGGATAGTTACTATTGATAAGACACGTGATATGTTGGGCATCGTTGATGGACTTTTCGAACTATTGGTGACTCTTCTTCCTAGGATGAGCAGTGATATGGAGATACCGTTACTCTCTCATTTGGGATTCTTTTGTCTAAGCATATATATATACTTTTTTATCCATACCTTTGGATTTGGTTACTCTCTTTCCATGGGATGAAAAGATGTGTTAGGTATTTCACATTATTTACGTGTTTAGCTTCTCATGATTGGATGATTTTACTCTCCTACTATGTGTGGAAAATACTCGACGTTTAGTTTATCTACTCACTATGTTGATCCCCCTATGCTTGGATGAGGTTACTCATTCTCTTTCTTAGGTTGAGTTTTTATCTTTCACTACTTTCTGCATCCTATTTACTATTCACTATCTTTTTGTTCCTATTGTATCTTTTACTACTCCCCCTTAAACTTTCATTTCATCCTATTGGGTATGTATATACTCACCCTTGTATGTAATTTTCCCACACATGTTGTGTCTTATGCAGATAACTGATAGGTCTTCGGTGACTTCATATGATCTTAGGGATAGCTGGTACTTTGGACCACATGTGATGGTCATAGATTTGAGATCAGGAGATGATCTCTCTCAGCATTTTACTTTCCAGTTTTTTCAGGTTAGGACACTTTTCAGGTTGGGCATGAATTTTCCCTCTTTACTTTTCAGTTTACACTACCATACTCTTGTACTTTCTAGAGGTTTTTCATGCATGGTTTTTCCCTTGGGTTTTAGTTTATTTTACTTTTACTTACTCTACACTTCTACATCGAGATGGTTGTGTGTGTGCATACAGGTACTTAGGAAAAGGCCTCCCCATGTTAGTTATTCCTTCAGTGCTAGTCTCCAGTCCTTGGTCTATAGAGGCAGGCTTGGGTGGTTATGGCTTGAGCCCCGGTTTGGGTTGGGTTGGGACAGATTGGTATCAGAGGTGGTTTGATCCTTGGAATGATGTTTTTAGTAGTCCCCTTATGAGGATTTGGTTGGGTTTAGGGTAACGGTTTCAAATTATCTCAAGTGTGTCTCTTAAGATAGGGAATCCAGTGATGGTACGGGCGGCCGACGTATCCATTCATCGAGACCTTGACTACCTGATTTTCGAATCGTCATACTGAGACATTGGTTGCATGGATCAATGGTAAATGAATCATATAGTATTTATTCTTTGACTATCCTTCTTGAGTCAACTCCCCATTATATATATATATTCTCATCTAATTGTTGTATGTCTTGATAACTTTCAGGATGCCTCTATGACGATAGCCAGCCAGGATACCAGTTCTGAATCGTGACGATGATCCAATGAGTGATGAGGACTAAGTTCAGGTTTCATCCCATGATTTTTCCCCTCCATGTGGGCAGGTAGAATCACCTCCACCTGTTGAGCAACATATCATTCCAGTAGATCAAGCTAAGGATGCACGTAGGCTTAGTGTGCTCTTTGAGTTCCAATGCTAGCAGCCGCTAAGGTTCTGCGGTGATCCAGATCCTCAGGTAGTAGAGGATTTACTGGAGTCAATGGTCCATGTCTTCAGGCTCATCTGAACACCAAAATATCAGGTGGTTTCACTAGAAGCTATCATTTTCCATGGAGAAACTAGGCGCTGCTGGAGCCTTGTTACACAGATACACGATGATTCAACACTCTCATGGATCAACTTCTAACAGTTGTTCCATGAGGAGTACTACCCCTCCAGTTTTCACTCAATTCAGATTTAAGAGCTTCAGGAGTTGCAGTAGGGGGGATGATGATGGATGATTATGAAGTGAGGTTCATAGAACTTACTCGGTACTTCATTAACATGATTCGTGATGGCTACTTCCGAGCATGGAAGTTTGAGTAGGGACTCTACAAATAGATCCATACCATCATGGTTTCCTTGTGCATACCCACATATTCTAGGGTTTTAGAGTAGTCACTAGTGATATAGAGAGATTTTCATAGGGACTCTAGATAGCTAGAGCTGGTAGTCAGTGTCACAGGGATAAGTCGTCTGCATCAGCTAGCAGGCATCATTCAACAGAATCTAGGCGCAGAAGATCCTTTTTCTATCAGATTCAGCTGCATGGTTGTGTGGTACAGAGGCAGTGAAAATCACCAAGGAACCCCAGAGAGGTTTGGTTATTTTATTGTGATGGGTGAGGTCACACAGCATGAGACTACCCAACCAGACATGTTGAGGAGTGCAGGCAGGTAGCTGGCAGACCGCCACAGCAGAGGCAGCGTTGTGATTAGGGATCTCCCAGGCGAGGGCAGGGTGGTCCCTAGGGAGGAAAATATGGAAGAGGATTAGAAGGTACTATGGGTGGTGGAAGATGATCCATGATCCTTCCACCACCACCACCAGGTGACCCACGCCAGGCTTAGGGAGCTGGCGGTTGGGGCTGAGGACAGTTGCAGGCTTTGGAGGCTTATGACCCCGCAGTGCATGAGATTATTATAGGTATGATCTGTGTTTATTCTACTCTTTCTTAAATATTTTTAGACAAATTTTTCATTCATACCTTCATCTATTTACTCTTGGTGTGAGAGCTGGAGCTCCCAGTTGAGGCGCTAGCTTAGCGGGTTCGTCTTGAGGTTCTTATAGGGAGCGCTTCTTCTATATCTTTTATCTGCTAGCAGTTCAAGCTATCACTTGGTGGAGAGAGGTTCATGTGGTCCCTTTTGGTCATAATGATGTAATCCTATGATATCATATTGGGTATGGATTTTTTGTCCTTGGTATGATCCTAGATTGACTGTCACTGCAGACGATTCAGATGCCTACACACTGATGGGATGAGATTATCCTTTTCTCGAGAGAGATATCTCATGGAGGGATGAGTGGATTCTATGAGAAAGAGGCTTCAACCCATCACCAATGAGTTTATGAGTGTATCCATTAGTGTATCAGGATCTTCAGGCATCTGGATTCCTTCAATTGTGGAGGATTATATGGACTTCTTCCCTGAGGAAATTTTAGGACTACCTCTGAGGTATAAGATGGAGTTTTATATCAACTTGCATCCTAGGACTGCACTGATATCTTCTGTAGCATATCGGATGGCCCCTGACAAGCTCTGGGAGATACGGTTGTAGTTAGAGGACCTTTGAGGGAATGGTTTCATCAAGCCCAGTTTGTTCCCCTAGCTCCAGTGTTTTTCGTGAAAAAGTAAGACGGGAGCTTAGGGATTTGCATGAATTATCATCACCTGAACCAAGCCATGATAAATAACAAGTACCTCTTTCTAATAATTGATTACCTATTTGACTAATTGCGAGGTGCAAGGTGGTTCTTGAAGATTGATGTCAGGTACGGCTACCACTAGTTAAGGGTTTGCAGGGCTAATATTCCAATGCTAACATTATGATTTCACTACCGACACTATGAGTTCCTAGTGATGCCCTTTGGTGTGAAGAATCCCCCTGCCGTGTTTATAGATTTGATGAACCAGGTATTCTATCCATACTTGGACCAGTTTTTTGTCGTCTTCATCGATGAAATACTCATTTACTCTACATTGGAGGAGGAACATGAAGATCTCTTGAGGATGGTTCTAGATTTACTTCTATAGCACCATCTTTATGGGAAACTCTTGAAGTGCTGATTTTGGATTCATGAGGTTAATTTTCTAGGGAATGTCATTTCTAATCATGGTTTAGTCATGGACCCAGCAAAGATCGACGTAGTGATTACTTGGGAGCCACCTAAGAGCATGTCATATGTGTGGAGATTCCTTAGTTTGGTGAGGTACTACATGAGGTTTATGGTATAATTCTACAGATTTACAGCCCCTTTGACCACCCTGACGTGGAAAGGGAAGTTGTTTACCTAGAATGAGAAATACCAGTGGGATTTTGAGGAGTTGAGGTTGAGGATGACAAGTGCTCCAGTGTTGAGACTATCAAATGAGGGTGTAGAGTATGTAGTGTATTTTGATGACTCAGGAGCTAGGCTTGGCTTTGTATTGATGCAGCAGCAGATAGTTATCGCATATGGGTCAAGGTAGTTGAGACCCCGTGAGAATAACTATACAAATAATGACCTAGAGATGGAAATGGTAGTCTTTTCCCTGAGGATGTGGAGGCACTACCTTCTGAGGGATCATTTTTTGGTTTACTCAGACCATCAAAGTCTTAGGTACGTCTTCACATAGAGGAACTTGAACCTGAGACAGCGGCGTTGGATGAAGTTTCAATAGTACTATGACTTCAAGATAGTCTATAATCTGGGGAAGGTAAACATATTAGTATATTCCCTTAGCAGGAAGTCCTGATATTGCTTGGTGCATGAGAATTTAAAGTAGTTGGATTCCTTGTAACTAACCCTGGTGGAGCAGGAGGGTACAACTTTTCTTCAGTCGATGGTGTTGAATCCTCTGCTTCTCAAGCATGTGACAGAGTACCAGATGTGAGACATCGATTGTGAGGTCCTATGTGACTAGATATCCATTTTTAATTCACTAGATGGATATTCTGAAGGAGGGAATCACTTCATCCTTTTCCAAGGACGGACGTTGGTCCTAGTCTCAATACAGGAGAAGGTGATGCGAGAGTTCCAAACTTCTCCCCTGGTTGTAAATCTTAGTGTGGGGAAGATATACAGAGACCTTCAGTGGTAGTTTTGGTGGTCTGGCATGAGACGGAGCGTAATTGATTTTGTCTCTCGGTGACTCACCTTTCAGAGGGTGAAGGGTGAGTACCAAGTTTCGGTAGGTTTGTTACATCCCCTTGAGATCCTGAAGTGGAAGTGAGACAGTATATTCATGGACTTTATGACAAGATTTCCATGCACAGTGAAGGGCTATGATGCCATCTGGGTGATAATTGACCAACTCATGCAGTCAGCACACTTCCTTGCTATTAGGGAGTAGAGTTTGGTGGAGATTTTGGGGCAGCTGTACGTATGGAATATCATTCTCCATCATGGGGTTATCTCTATGATTATCTCTAATTGTGATTTTTTTTTACATCATGATTATGGAGAGTCTTGCATGAGGAATTTGGGACCCAAATGAGGATTAGTATAGCCTTTCACCCCTAGGTTGATGGGTAGACTGAGCACACTATCTAGGTGTTGGAGGATATACTGAGGGCTTTCATGTTGGAATTCAGCCATAGCTGGGAGGATTATTTCCCCTTGGTAGATTTTTCATAAAACAATATATACCACTCTAATATTAGCATGGAACCTTTTGAGGCCCTGTATGGGAGACCCTGCAGGTCACCCTTGTGTTGGACAGAGATCGATGATACATCTCTTGTGGGCCCATAGATGGTGCATGTGATAATGAAGAAGGTCCAGGTCATCCGTGAGTGGATGAGGATGGTCCAGAGTAGACATAAATCTTACGCAGATCATCTTTGTATTCCCTTGGAGTTCGAGCAGGGAGACCACATTTTCCTAAGAGTCTCCCCACGACGAGGATTGCAGAGGTTCGGCTAGAAAGTAAAGTTATCCCAAAGGTTAATCAATTCATTCGAGATCAAGTAGAGGGTTGGTGAGGTTTCTTACCATGTTTCCCTACCCCCACAGCTGGAGTGGGTTCATGATGTCTTTCACATGTTGCAGCTGAGGAGCTACGTGTATGATCCCATGCACGTCATCGACTAGGGTGACCTGGACATTTTGGATGGAGCCACCTTTACAGAGCACTCGGTAGCGATCGAGGATCAACATGAGAGGACCCTGCATGGAAGAATCATCCCCTTGGTTCATGTGTTGTGGCAGTACAGAAACATGCATGAGAGCACCTAGGAGCGGGAGATCTTGATGCGGACTCAGTGTCCCGAGTTGTTTGTTTAGTTTTGATTTTTGGGGATGAAAATATTGAAGGAGGGAATGATGTAGAGACCTGTTTTTTTTTCCTGTAAGACTTTGAAATATTTTTATATATATTTATAGAGCTAGTTGTTGAGACAGCATGCAATTATGAGCCCTGATGTGCCCAGAATTAATTTTATAAAAATATTAAATATATTTATATTGCGTGCACATGATTTCTTAAATAAAATGAGGAAACTATTAAATAGAAGCTCATGTCATAAGTATGATACCACAGTTGAGTCTGGAACGTGGTGTTTACCATAGGTGTGACCTAAAATAGGTCAGTGGGGCGTTTGGATATCTCACCTATTGGTGGTATGCTTAGTGGATTAATTAATTTATTAACTTAATTCATTCATTAATTTGACCTAAACTTTTTCCCTACAAATATATCGTCATGGAGAATTGCCCAGGGTTAGCCTCATAATCCTAGAATTTCCAATGGCGCACTTCCTCTCCTTCTGTTGGATAATCATATCAGACGACGACGAAACACTGGATCAGAGCAGATCGGGACATAGCGAATGAAATGATATCCTTTAATTGTTGGTGAGTGGTTCTTTGATGAAGAATGAACCAATCTCCAGGTAGGACTCATCAATTTTTGGTTTACACGCTCTTTGATTAAATTGATTGAGCATATTCATCTCATTTATAATCTACACCAATTGTTGGATCATTGCATGCACTCATGTAACAATTAAATTGATTTATTCAGTTTTCACAACCAGGTTATCCCCATTCTTGATCATTGGCCAAGAATCCTTGTCCAGAGATAGTTAAAACTTTGTTCTTGTGCATTTCTCTATCAATTTCTTTACATTATTCACTGGTAGGATCCGGTGGTCCTGGTTCGACGTTTTTGGGTGGTACCAAGCCCGATCAGACCCCCGAAATCGTGATGGATCAACGCGTGAGGGATAGATCGATGAAACAATGATAGATCTGGGATCATTATGAGATAGGGATGATTGTTTTGATGATCGTAGATCGAGAAAAAAAGGTGGAAGGATCAGGGTGTGCGTGATGTGAGAGGCACGTATGGGTTCGCACGGTTTTCAACCAGAATCAAGTTTCTGGCCACTGAAGAGCCGAAATCCATCGTCTGATGCTAGATCCACTAATCTAAATTAGATATAGGTCCAAAATCAAAGCAGTGAGGCCAGATTCGAAGAGAAGATCATGGATTTTGAATTCTTTGGAAAACCCAACTACACATCATGTATCGTGATGAACACATAGTGTGTAGCCCCCTTGTTGTGATGTTTAGGGTTTCAGAAGATTATAAATATGTAACAGCATGTATCCCTCCTACACATCATGTACCTTGTCCCCAGGTGGATGAATCATGTGATGGATCACATGGGTAGGACTCTGTGTGGGAGTACACAGCCCGGGACACATCTTTGTACCGAAGTACATAGACACGGGGTCAAAAACACGGACATGGCCAGAAGGACACAGCCCAGTCCCAGATAGTTTGGACACACCATGTATTCCACCTGCACATCATTTACTCCTATATAAATTGGGAGTCATGTGATGGTCAGGGATACAGCTAGGCGGTGGATCGGATCCACATATCATGTGGGTCCCCTCACATGTTGTGTACTACTTGGTTCCTTTTGAGGGAACTTTAAGGTTCCATATCTCCTTTGTTTAGACTCGGGTTTTGGCCTGTGAGTATCCTATCCTGAGTGTTTTCCATATAGAACATGATGATTCCCTCATTTGTGGCTTTTGGGATATGATGTGGAATGTTTTAGGAATGGAACTTGGTTAGGTGATTCTCGACGATGGCAGTGATCATGCAAGGTCGCTAGTGGCTTTCCGAGTGGAACCCTCCAGTTGTGCTGGGTATGGGTCCTCAAAGGCTTCCCGAGTGGAACCCTCCAGTCGATCTAGGCATGGGTCCTCAACTAATTTTATAGTGGAACCCTCCAGTTGAGATAAGCATAAGTCCTCTATCACTGGAGTGGAACCCTCCTGCTGGGAAGGGCATGGGTCCTCCATTGACTTTTAGAGCGGAACCCTCCATTCGATCTGGTAATGGATCCTCTACCAACTCCTAGAGTGGAACCCTTCTATTAGCACATGTCATGGGTCCTCTACATTCAAATGCCTTTATTTTATTATTGAAAAGAGAGCAGAATATCCAAAATACAAAAATAGGCAGAAGATGGGAGGCTAAGGGGGCCTGAAGTGATGAAGTCCAAGGGCGCCCCCTCTAATAAGATTCTTCCCTTCCTTTGAGAGTGAATTCAAGTCCGATGGAAGAAAGATACAAAGACCCTGCGAGGCCAAAGCGGAAAAATGATCCGCCACCATATTTCCCTCCCTCCAAGTATGAAGGACGTCAGTTTCGACACTGACCAGATATCTGTACTTTCTCATAACATAGGATATTGACCATGGAGTAATGCATCTTCCCAACATGGATTCATGGATACTAATAGAATATGTTTCCACCGCAGCCAATCTAATATGCATGTTCCTACAAATCTGAAGGCCAGTGAACAACGCCAGAGCCTAGGCCATAAGTGAATGCCCTCCTCCAAAGTGGGCATTAAAGTCAAGGACAACTCGGCCCCCTGAGTCCCTTACCACACTGCCACCTTCCAGTCAAGCTGAGCATGGGTCCTCGACGACTTCTAGAGTATAACCCTCCAGCTGGGATGGGCATGGGTCTTCTACCATTAGAGTGGAACCCTCCTGCTAGGTAGGGAATGGGTCCTCCATCGACTATCAGAGTGGAACCCTCCTCTTGTACTAGGGAATGGGTCCTCTGTCTAGAGATTGTGTACCCTCGACTGTGTGGCACAGTGACGAGGTGTGACTTGACTTGGATGGTTACTACCGTGCTGCCACGTGAGATGTTGGGCATCGTTGATAGACTTTTGGAACTGTTGGTGACTTTTCTTCCTAGGATGAGCTATGAGATGGAGATCTCCTTACTCACTTGTTTTCACTTCTTTTTTCTAATAATATATATATACTTTTGTATCCATACCACATGCAATCTATGTTTAGATTCTTATGGTTGTATGAGTTTACTCTAATTATATGTGTGGCAAAGACTTGACATGTAGTTCATCTACTCACTATGTCGATCCCCCTATTCTTGGATGAGGTTACTCTTTCTATTGCTTGGGTTGAGTTGTTCTCTTTCACTACTTTCTGCATCCTATTTATTATCCACTATCTTTATATTCCTATTGTATCTCTTACTGCTCCCCCTTCATCTTTCATGGCATTCTACGGGGTATGTATATACTCACCCCAGCATGGGTTTTTTCCACATGTGTCGTGCCTTATACAAATAATGGATAGGTCGGCGGTGACTTTATAGGATCTTAGGGATACCTAGTACTTTGGACCATGTGTGGTGTTCATAGATTGGAGATCAGGATTTGGGATATCTCAGTGTTTTACTTTCCATTTTTGTCAGGTTAGGACACTTTTATGGTTGGGTGTGTATTTTTTCCCTTTCCTTTTCAGTTTATACTATTGTACTCTTGTACTGTCTAGAGGTTTTTCATGCATGGTTGTTCCCTTGGGTTTTAGTTTCTTTTACTTTTACTTCTTATGCACTTATGTATCGAGATGGTTGTGTGTATGCATAAAGGTATGTAGGAAAAGGCCTTCCCATGTTAGTTATGCCTTCAAGACTGGTCTCGATCCCCTGGCCTATAGAGGTGGGTTTGGGGTAGTTGTGGTTTGGGTCGGGTCATGACAACACCCACCTCTAGTAGTCTCAAAACATGAGCACTCGTTAGTCTCAACCACAACTCCTCGAAATCTCTCTAACACTACTCAGTCCAGGTAAACGGCTACCCTTTCTGCATCAGTGCGATCAAAGGGGCTGCAATCCTAGATAAGTCTGGAACAAAACTCTTGAATCCATAACAGACTCCATGAGAGTTCCCTAGGATATTGGTTCTCTCGGAGAACGTCTAGAATCCATCCTCAAGTGTCTCATGTGCTCCTACTCAGATACAGAGGATGCGAGGGTGTCATCAATTTTCGGGGGGGAATACTCCTACCTGACGGTCACCTGATTTGGGCAATGTTAATCCACACCTCACCTCGAGCTCTCATCCACCTCTCAAGAAAATAACACAAGGATGCCCAAGTGAACACATTGGGTCTTACAAAGCCCTACCTCTGTAGACCCTCCAACCACACCAATAGCTCTTGTAGACCCATGGGGTCATCTGATGTGGTAGCGCAAACATTGGGTCATCCATGGTGCAAGTCTATACAGAGGTCCATCTCACGGTGGGGAGGTAAACCCGATATGTTATCATACCCCACCATCGTTGGAGGGAGATGAGAGCTTATAACACCCACTACTCCAAGGGTAATACTAGCCAATTGATAAATCGACTCTAACCTCCTGCGAATGAGATCATCCTGCTCTGTCTAGGGATCACTCCTCGTCAAGGAGGAAAACTCTATCCCACAAATTGGAAGCACTACCATACTCATTGGTAGAAATCATCTGAGCATGGATGGTCGATGACCAGTCCATACTGAGGAAAATATTGTAGGGTCCCACTGCAACTACGGAAAGGCTTTGTGTGAGACTCTCTCTCTCTCCTCACTGAGTAAGGTTGCCCCATCAGTAGGATTGAGTGACCATCGATCCTCTTTGCAAGAGCCTCCAACACAAGGGTCGAGAAAAAAAGGGTCTCCACTAGTATCATTAGGTCTCAAACAACATGGGGAAATGTGATTTTCAACTTTGTGTTAACAACTGTAGTTGGAGCAGTCTTGACATAGATCGTACCCCGAACCACACTCAAGCCTCCCAATCAGAAGCCCCATCTTCTGAGAGCTCATCCTTTCCCTTGACTTCCTGATCTCCACAACTAAGGCCTTCTCTGACACCCCCATCACATTTTCACATCCCAAACACGCAAGTCTAGGGGACTCATCTGCCACACCTTGACACTATCTGTTGTAGGCGGCGCTGACTCGCCCTCGCAGTTTTGAATCACACCTCAAGGATGCGTCTCAGTGGGGGAAGTGTCTGTTTTCCTTTCATGTTTGATGCTACGCTAAAACATCTCCATCACAGGACTCTACTGACATCCAACATCGTCCAGGAGATGTCTCTCCACAAGGATCACCAACGAAAGGGGTCCTATCTGAGTGGGATATCCAAACAACAGGATCGGGTCTGACCTCAACCACCTGAGAAGGGATTTTGGATCAACATGAAACCTGGTAAATCTATGTCACTGAAACCTACAATGTGAAATCGGCATGGGTGTGTCATTTGCTGGTACCACTAGAACCAACTGCTACTCTACGAAGAGAACTGGTTGCGAGTGCAACCATCCAATTGGTCGGGATCTGCACAAGTCTAAAAACTCGGATCACTAACTCAAGTCAATCCTCTGCTACCTGGGGATCTAGCTCATCATGGAACCTCAGTGGTCTCTAACGCTGGAACTTGCATAGTGCGCTAAGCTTGCACGCATCCTCAGCTTGCTCTACTTGTATGATCTACTACTCGACAGGTGGGGTGTTGCTACTTATCCACCTGGAGGAAGGATCTCACAGAATGGCCCATGAACTGTGGTCTCATCACTCATCAGATCGTCGTCACGGTCCAGAATCGATAACTTGGCTGGCTGTCTTTGCGAAGGCATCTTGGAAGTGACCAAGATGTACCACGGTCAAATGAGAATATATATATATATATATATATATATATATATATAATGGGGAGCTAAATCAATGACATTCAAGAGACTCAATCATATATAATGCATGTGTCATTGATTCTTGCAACCAATGTCTTGGTGTGCCAAGTTGACAAGCAAGTATTCAAGGTCCTAGTGAATGGATACATCAGTCGTCGCACCAACACTAGGTTCACTGGCCTGAGTGCCACACTCGAGACACTTTGACATTCTTGTCATAAATGTCAACCAGAACAACAGGGTTCGAGTCGCAACTACCCCAAGTCTGCCTCTATAGGCTAAGGGTGGAAACAAGCGCTAAAAGACATAACTAATATGAGAGGCATTTGCCTGATCTACTTGTATGCACACACCAGACCATCTCAATGTAGAAGTGCGGAGAAATAATAATAATAAGGTGTAATATCTAGAGAATAACCACGCATATAAAAACCTCTAGGGTGTACAAGAATACGACAGTGTAAACGAAAAAGTAAAGGATCAAAATACATGACTAACTAGAAGGATGTCCCAACCAGACAAAACTGGGAAAATAAATGCAGAGAGAGCCCAACTCCGAATCTCTAAGCTTCGACCACCGTATGCGGTCAAATGCGCTGGGTCTATGCTCTTCTATAATCTTTGTCTCTTGTTCGTCGTCTGCATAAGACATGACACGTGTGGGCAAAGACCATGCAGGGGTGAGTATATACATACGCAGTAGGATGCCCTGAAAGCTTAAAGGGGAGTAGTAAGAGACGTGGTAGAAAAATAGACACCTCAACCCAAAGCAATTGAGTAATAAAATCCAACGACATGGATACATATATATATATATATATGCTCAAACCAAAGAAACTCAAACGAGAGATAAGGGAGGTCTCTTGCTCATAGATCAGCCCGGAAAAAGAGTGTCAACAGTTCTAAAAGTCCATCATTGATGTCCATCATCTCGTGTGTCTGTCCATAGAAGTAACTGTGTGGAGGATCCACGCCTTGTCGTTGTGTCGCACGGTCGATGAGGCACGATCTCCGAGTAGAGGACTCGCACCCTAGTGCGTCAGGGGGATGTCACTCTGTGTAAGGAGGACCCATGCCTTATCTGATAGAGGGTACAACTCGATAGATAGAGGACTTGTTCCCTAGTATGTTAGGGGGTACCACTAGGTAGATAGAGGACCCGCACCCTAACTCCATAGGGGGTACCACTCGATAGAAAGAGGACTCACCTTAACGCCATAGGGAGGTATCACTCGATAGATAGAGGACATGCACCCTAACACTATAGTGTTACGGAAAACATTGGGAGCAACGAAGCAAAAAACGGATCACAGAAGAGTAAAAAGGAAAAATATAAAAGAACGGGAACACGGATATTTACATGGTTCGGGAAATGATCCCTGCACTTGACAGTTTGCCAACCAGTCATGTGAAGGTGGAGTGATGATCACGATGCAAATACTGGGGAGTGGTAGTTTCAAGTAGTCATTGTTTGGGATGAATTCCTTTAAGACCTTCAGGTCTTGTAATGTCACAAAGCCTACGGGCCATGCACGGGTTCCCCTTCAACCCTTAAAAGGAGGATTATCAAAAAATGAATAAAAAATGAAGGTCTTTGGGCCATTCAGGAAGGGAAATGATCTCTACGTCCACGGAGAGGCAGAAGTTTCACTATATGTCAGGAGCACAAATACAAGGAGAGAATTAGAGTTTCTAACACATGAAACTCTAACCCTAAATAGGCTAATAAGGAGGTCGAAGCACTGTTCCACCAACCGTCTGAAAGTCCGTTGTGCTACAGTGAAAGCTGGCTAGAAGTCCGCAATGTTATAGTGAAAGACAGCCACCCAAGTCAAAAGTGCTACAGTGGCCGACGGCTGGAAGTCCAAGGAGCTACAGTACCATTGACTCTAAAGTCCGCCTTGCTATAGTGTCTTGTCGGTGTCGGTCAATCAGTTCTACTACAGTGGTCAGAGATGTTACAGTACCCCAAAATTTGGACCGAGAGTCGTTGCCCCCTACAACCCCCAACATATTCACTGCGTAGCTCGACCCACGAAAGTTGCGACCTAGTGCACAGTACGGGCCGCAAGAATTCAACTCAAACATCATCCAGAACGGATCAGACTACACCAATCCAACACATACGGGGTATGACTCATTGGATAGAGGACTCACACCCTAACGCCATAGGGGCTACCACTCAGTAAATAGAGGACCTGTACTCTAACGCCATAGGAGGGTACCACTCGGTAGATAGAGGACCTCCACCCTAACGTTATAGGGGGTACCACTCGGTAGATAAAGGACCTACACCCTAACGCCATAGGGGGTACAACTCCATAGATAGAGGACTTACACCCTAACGTCATAAGGCGGGTCCTTTATCTACTGAGTGGTACCCCCCTACGGCGTTAGGATGTGGGTCCTCTATCTACAGAGCGGTACCCCTTATATCATTACAGTACGAGTCCTCTATCTACCGAGTGGTACCCCCTATGGCATTAGGGTGCAGGGCCGCTATCTGCCGAGTGGTACCCCCTATGGCGTTAGGGTGTGGGTCCTCTATCTACCGAGTGGTACCCCCTATGGCATTAGGGTGCGGGTCCTCTATCAACAGAGTGGTACCCCCTATAGCCTTATGGTGTGAGCCCTCTATCTACCGAGTGGTGCCCCCTATGGCATTAGGGTGCGAGTCTGTTATCTATCGAGAGGTACCCCCTATAGCATTAGGGTGTGGCTCCTCTATCTACTGAGTGGTACCCCCCCCTATGGCGTTAGGGTGCAGGTCCTTTATCTACTGAGTGGTACCCCCATGGTGTTAGGGTGCGAGTCCTCTATCTACTGAGTGGTACCCCTCTATGGTGTTAGGGTGTGGGTCCTCTATCTACTAAGTGGTACCCCCTGATGTATCAGGTCGCGGGTCCTCCACACGATTACTTCTATGGACAAGCACGTGAGATGTTGGGCATTGATGATGGACTTTTAGAATTGTTGGCACTATTTTCCTAAGGTGAACTATGAGATGGAGATTCATCTTCCTTCATCTCGTTGGATTTTGTTTCTTTCTTGCTTTGGATTGAGCTGTCTATTTTCCTATCGTGCTTATTACTACTCCCCCTTCAGCTTTCAGGGCGTCCTACTGGGTATTTATATACTCACTTATGCATGGATTTTGCCCGCACGTGCCGTGTCTTATACAAACAACGGACAAGGCGACGACGATTACATAAGAGCATAGGGATACCTGATGCATTTGACCGCATACCGTGGTTGGAGCTTGGAGATTCCAAGTTCGGCTCTCTCACCATTTATTTTCCAAGTTTTGTCTGGTTGGGACATCCTTCTGATTGGATGTGTATTTTGCCTATTTACTTTTCAGTTTACCTTATCGTACTCTTGAACACCCTAGAGGTTTTTATATTCATGGTTATCCTCTAGATATTGCATCTTTTTATTATTATTAATCTGCAATAATGCATTGAGATGGTCAGGTGTGTGCTTACAGAAAGAGATTAGGCAAACACAAGCAGGTTTACTCACCACCCGCCATTCATTCAAACTCAATTTACAGCTTCTCAAAGTGAACCATGCAACAAAGTAAAATAGGGACAAAAATGGTACCAACCACTTAAACACTCATTGAAAATTGTTTTTTTATAACTGTTCATCATAATGACTAGTGTTGTGAGCAATTTTCAATAAACATTGTCAAGCTGCAGTTCTCCATGAACCAGTAGCAGCAGCAGCAAATCAAATAGACATGCAACCCAAACACAAAAATGGTAAGGATCAGTTTGAAAACACTGGTGTGTTATAAACAATTTTCAATAAACATTGTCAAAGAGACCCCAAAGCCAGTTGCAGTTCTTTTCCCATAACAGATAATCCATTCTCCATACAGCAGCAGAAGCTGCAGTTCTTTTCCTAGAACAACAATAACAAGTTACAATTCAACAACCGATTGCAGTTCTTTGCCCATAACAGATAATTCATTCTCAAAAACAATACAAAAACAAGAACAGGCTGTTAAAATGTCTGATTCAAGATAGAACAAATAGAAAGGGTGCAAAAAAGGAGTGGGACTTTACTTGGCCCAATGGGTGATGGCAAAACAAATGATCCCTATCTATATATACAACATGCACCTGGGTGCCAAGTGCACAGCTCAAACCCCCAGCCAATGAGGCATACAATTTTACCATAATAGAGCATCACCACCTCAACAGGAGGGGGGGGGGATTAGGTCAAAATCAAGAATAATGCTAAAAATCAACCATCATCATCTACAGCACCAATATATGTGAGGTCCGTCCGTCTCGCCCTGATCGCCCCTTTAAGCCAGCTCGACGCTCTCTGGTTCCCATGCTCACTGCTGCCAATCACACCATTGCTGGAAGACGGTCCAGACCCAGCTCCATCCTCCAGCAGCATCCACGGGTCCACTTCCATCTCATGGTCCGGTGCCAGTGGGAATGGCTTGGAGTGTCCTGGACCGCGCCCTGACAGAAATGTGGCTCTGTGAAGGGGATTAGGGTTCCCGGTTTGGAACCCGGAGACTGAGATGCCGGGCTGGAGTGAAGCAAGGGCAGCCATGGAGACGGACGGGGGCCGGCAGGACACTGAGCACCGGCTGGCAGGGGGCAGCACCGGCATTGCTGTTTGGATGTGCCACCGAATCACATCAGGTAGCTGCATGCGATCCAATTCATTCTGTGCCACGGTAGCCACCATATGAATTACAACACTTTTCACTTATGATACAGTAGGAAAAAATAAGTGGAGTTTGTTTTGTTTTTTAACACACACTTCCACTCCAATTCTTTAATAAACCCATTTATATAAATGGATGGAAAGTGAATTTTCAAAAAATGACCAGTGTTGTGAGCACTTCCTGTCAAATGCAGCCATAATAGGGATATAAGCCATGAACAATGCACACCACTGGTACAGACTAAAAAACAAATACAAAATTTTGCTCTTAGTATGTGCCTTGCAATATCTTTAGGTCTGATTGTTCATCAGGATATATTTATCCTTGGTAGGGGTGATTCGAGGAGAAAAAAGAAGAAACACGGAGATATCAATTTCTTCTTATCGGTTCTGCAGAGACATGATATGGAGAGAAATGGAACTCTCTGATAGCTTATTTTAAATTATCACAAAAATGGAATGATTTGGAAGATATCATTTCTTTTCTTTCACTAAATCCCTCATCCAAACAAAATAGAAGGAAATCGTAATTTTTTCTTTTCTTCTATGAATAGACAAATCATTTCTGTTCTATTACTAATTGTTTTAACAAATATCCGTTCCGCAAGGGTGATTTGAGAGGAAATGGAAAGAAATGAGAAGAGACTGATTTCCCTCTCCTGTTTGGTTTCAACATATTAAATAATAAGATCAGGTTGCCTTTGGTTTTGAAAAACATTTCCTGGTAAAATTTTCTGAATATGTATAAGAAAATATCATAGAAATGCTTCAGAAAGTATAGGGAAAACGAGGAAGCATAGAATTGATTGCCCGTTTCATCGAAACATGAAAACAAGTTTTTATTTTTTTCCGAAAAACTATCGTTTCCATCTTCATTTTATAAAAAATATTTTCCATTTATATAATTCAATGCATTCCCTAATGAGTTGTTGAAAAATAAAAACATGAAATCCTTTCCAAAACCAAACACACTACCTCATAGTCATTTAATTTCTTTTCTTTTCACATACAAAGAAATTCGTTCAACTTATGAAATATTTTGCCAAATATTAATGCCCCGAGACATCATGCAGTAAATTATTTAGCTGAAAGTAGACGTGGCAATTCAGGTTTAAAGGTTGAGTTTGTGTTGGGTTGACTGTCCTGTGAACCAATTTAAGCTCAGCCCTAGCCCTAACCCAACCAATTTAATTAAACAACCCATTTATGAAGGAATCAAACCTAACATGGCCCGCCACCCCGTTTAACTTTAAATATATAACATATATACCGCATCATGATAGCCCGATCAGTAAATATCACATAAACTCAATGACCTGACCAAATTGAATTATCTCATTTAAAATAAAAATAACCAATAGTTATTAGTGGCGCCCCATCCCGCCATGGCTAGCACCATGTTGCGCTATTACACGCAGTGGCATTGCGCAGGCCACTGCCCCATCCCCCCCCCCTTTTTTTTGCATCGCTTTTAAGCTTCCAACTCATACCCGATTAGAATACCCCCCTTTGGAAATCAAACCATGTGCCCGACTTCTTCCCGCAATCTGCTGCTGTGCAAGCCCCCTTCTCTTTCTTTCTTGCTTCTGTTTTTAATTTAATTTTGTTCTGCTGCTTATATATTTTAATTGTGTAAATGTCGGATTTATATTTATTTTTTTATTCTATTATACTTTGGATTTTTCTGGAAATTATTTTGGATGGGTGTTGGGTATATATTGTTATTGATTGTGTTTTTTTGTTTTTTGTTTTTTTGTTTTTTGAGATTTATGGTTTTGAATATTTAATTGTTTATTTTTTATATTTCATGAATTGTGATTTATTTCAAAATGTCTACTAGTAAGGCAAGGCAAGATCCAGCTTGGCAATTTTGCATGTTAGCGGACCCTAAAGATAAAAAAAAAAAAGCAACACACAAATTTTGTAGAAAAATAATAAGGAGGGGTATTGCAAGAGCCAAACAACATTTGGCTGATGGACATAGGAACACAACTGCATGCCAAAATTGTCCGCCACATGTGAGGGAGGAGATAAGGAGGAGTTGTTGAAGATAGAAGGGCTTTGAAGGGAAAAAGAAAAATAGCCGCCAATATGTAATTGAAGATGATTTTATGAAAAAAGATAAGTCCAAGATCTAGAAGGTATAATATTTTCTGGTGGAAAGAAAAGGAAAGCCGCTTCAAGTAACATTCATGTGCAACAAGGATTGTGTTCTTCCTAAAAAAGGAAGCAATAATGATATCGTTTCCAAGGCCAAGGGAGTTGTAGATGCATTTTTCACTCCCAAGTCCAAAAAAAGTTGTACAACAAAGAAAATTGTCTAATGTTAAACAAACCTTCATGGATGCGTATAAGAAGAAAAGAGATCAAGTTTGCCAGTTGTTTGCAAGGTGGATGTATGATACCAAAATTCCTTTCAATGATGTGAATTATGATATAGTTTTTCTACATTTGATGAGGCGGTTGGACAATGCGGACCTAGTATTAAACCTTCAAACTTCCAAGAGGTAAGAGTTCCTTTGCTTAAAAAGGAATTGGAACATACAAATTTACTGTGAATTTAGCAGGCAAGAAAAGGATGTTCAATCATGGCATATGGTTGGACAGGTCGAAGGGGGAGAACATTGATAAATTTCTTCGTTAATAGCCCAAAGGGCTCGGTATTTATTGAATCAGTTGATGTTTCTTCTTATGTAAAGAGCAGGACAAAGATGTTTGATTTATTGGATAAATTTGTCAAGAAGATAGGACCATCCAATGTGATATAAGTTGTCAATGATAATGCCCTAAATAATGTTTTTGCTAGTAAATATCACTGTTCTCAATTCTTAAGTCAATATTTTCTTAAACTTTTATATTCCTTATTAGTTACTAATATGCTTATTTTTTATCCGTGTTGGTACTCAGCCCGATTACAACCTGAGCCCATTTATGTCTGTCCAAACCCATTTAACTCAGGTTGGGTTGGGTCGGGTTATCATGTCAGGTTCAAAATTGTCACCTCTAGCTGAAAAGGTGACAATTTCAAATAATGCTAAACAATATTAAAATTTCAATTTATTATGATTTATGTACCTAAAGAGACGGCAGAACACTCAAATGGAGGAGACCAGACCGAACCTGTAATCTCGCTGCTAGGTCACGATCAAACTCGGCACGGCTCTTGGTAGAATCATTGGCTAACCTAGAGGAAGGCCTGAACTTCAACCAACTTGGCTGGAATCCACTCAGAAGCGCATGCAGGACCAACAATAACCGATCAAAGAGGCTTTCCCCAGATAAATCAATCGCAGAGGCACTCAATGCTGACTCATGCATTGCAGGCTCTCCATCTTCATGAAACAAACCATGCATGGCAGGGCCTACATCTTCATGAACAACCCTACTTCCAAGAAGACGAATAATTACAGAGGCAAGTGTGTGCCGCATGTTCCGCCCCGGTGGCTCCCTAGCAAAACAAAAAAAAATTGTGTGCGTTCAATTCCGACATAGTATTAAAAATGGGGAAAACGGTTATTTAATAAGAAATCAATGCAACAGAAATGAGCTGAATAAATAATATACCAGAAACAATGTGGTTTGATCTAAAGACATATATCTATGAACACCGCAGCAGGACAAGGAATACAGAGACATATCTCAAAGGACCCATGACTAGTTCTCCCAAGTAATCAATCTAATAGGTCAAGGAGCCCCTATTTATAGCTCTCCAATCACCTATTCCATATAAAATTAAAAGTTTGGCAATAAATGCCCTTGCCATAATTCCAGAATAACATCAAAGTCTTAAACCCAATTAAATGGGGTCGTCTACATGGATCAAACGCCGTCAATTAGCTCTATTAAAGACCATATTTTCATTGAAACCATTTAGAATGTCATCTTGAACTATTTGTTTAAAGGTCATTTTAGGTCTACCTCTACTTTTAATAAGTGAATTAGTCATTAAGTTTACCCTATTAATAGGTGCATCCCTAAGTCTTCTTCTAACACGTCCAAGCCATCCTTGGGGCTTCTTCTAACATGACAATTGAGACATTGAATGGATTTAAGGGAATAATTACTAGATTAATAAGCATAATCACTATATCCTCACTTGTCAAACTCCTTAACCACCATAAGAAGGGGGTGTAAGGATAAATTTATAACTAATTATTCCATCCAAAATGGAAGTAGACTTCAGGCCGTATAAAGAATAGTGATAAAGGAAAATGAAATGGTAAAGGGACCATCAGAAATCATGACTGGTATAAGATAGAGGGAGAGCCAGAGAGTGTTAGCTCCATCATTTAAAGTAAACAAAATTCATTCCAATTCCAATTTGGATGGAATGTGATTCCTTCCAAATGTATCAATATGCTAATACAAGGTCGTTGTCCGGAAGCAACGCGCTGCATTGCTCGAGTGTGGTGTGAAATGAGCTAGAGCCGCTGCATCAACGCCCGGGTCTAGTGTAAAATGAGCAGGGATCTTCACACCTTTCTAGACAGATGTGGGGGTGTAAGAAAGCTAGTCCAAAATCATAAGCTTAGGATAGCTAGTAGGAATATTGGAGATTTAAGTGTTTGACATCGTAGGATTAGAGGATAAAATCATAGTTGTTAAGATAATTGTAGGAAACTAGACTTTCAACTTCGTTAGTGTTTATGCATCTCAAGTAGATCTAGATGTACAACAAAAGTTAACTTTTTTGGTTAATATAGAAACTTTGATTCAGAGTTTGTCACAAAAAAAAAGATTGTTGTAAGTAGTGACCTAATTGGGCATGTAGAAAAGAATTCTAGAGATCACATAGACTGACATGGAGGGTTTTGTTTGGGTGTAGTAAATGATGAAGGATCAACAAATATGCTCTTTAGGAAACGAGATGAACATCTTATTACTTATAAAAACAGAGTCACAAGACCCCAAATCGATTATCTCTTGGTAAAAAGGTTGGATATAAGATTTATTAAGGATTGTAAGGTTATACTCTATGAAAGTCTGACCACCCAGCATCCTTTATTAGTTTTAGACATGCAAGTTAAGAATTATAAGAGAAATATGAAACCATTAAGGAATCCGAGAATCAGATGGTGGTGCCTAAAGGATAACCTTATAATGGAATTTAAAAACAAACTTTTGAAAGGCGTGGATTGGGAAGTTCAAGGAACCTCCGACTTCATGAGGGATGAAGTGGCTTAAAAGTGTTTGCAATATAACTATTTTTGTTCTAGAAGTATCTAAAAGGTTTTGTCCAAAAGGAAAAGAATCATGGTGGTGGAATGAGAATATTCAACTAAAAGTTAAAGTGAAACGAAGGTGTTTTAACGTTTTACACCAGTAATGAAGATACTTGAGCTTGATATCATGTTGCTCGTAGAGAGGAGGCAAGAAAAACAGTTAGTGAGACTAAATCTCAAGTGTTTGAGGAGTTTACCATTCATTACATACTAAGAATGGTGAAAAAGAAATCTACAGTTTAGCTAGAGGTAGAGAGCGAAAATCTAAAGATTTAGATCAAGTTTGGTGCATAAAAAATGGAGTACGGACCCTTTTTAAGGATGTGAAAATTATAAAAAATGAGGATGCCACTTTAATAATCTTTTCAATGAAGCGCGGATGGGTGGTTTAGACTTAGATAATCTAAGTTTTAGTAGAAAGCAACTCAATTACAGTTATTATCAAAAAGGTTCGTCCTTTTGAAGTTAATGAGGGCTTAAGAAGAATGGAAAATGGTAAAGTGTTTGAGTTAGATAACATCTTCATCAAAGTGTGGAAATATTTTGGGAAGTAGAGTATTAATTGGCTCATTAGGTTATTTAATTAGATTATGAAATCTAAAAAAATGACTAATGAATGGAGGAAGAGTTCTCTAGTTCATGTGTATAAAAATAAAGGAGACATTTTAAGTTGTGGGAATTAGAGGCATTAAACTTTATGAGTATACATGAAACTTTGGGAGAGTGATTGAACAGAGTACTCAAAGGGAAACTAAAGTTTCTAATAATCAATTTGGTTTTATGCCTAAACGTTCAACCACAGAAGCAATTTATTTGATTAGAGATCTGATGAAATATTATCGACAAAAACTCAAGATCTGCATATGGTTTTCATTGATTTGGAAAAGGCATATGATTATGTTTCGAGAGAGGTTTTATGGAAAACTCTTGAAAGAAAAGGAGTACAAGTTGCGTATATTGAACTCATCCAAGACATGTATGAAAAGGGAGTTTGACTCGAGTTAGAACTCTGGTAGATGACACTACATACTTCCCTGACTCGATAAGACTGCATCAAGGACCGACTTTAAGCTCATACCTTTTTGCTTTGGTCTTAGATGAACTTACAAAGCATATTCAAAATAAAATACCCAAATGCATGCTTTTTGTGAATGATATAGTTCTCATATAAGAATCCAAAGAGACTATAAATTTAAAGATATAGCTTTAGAGAGAGGCTTTAGAATCGAAAAGATTCCATCATAACAGGGATAAGACAGAATATATGGAGTGTCATTTTAGCAAAAGATTGTCTGGTCATGTTATGGATGTTATAGATTGGGAGACCACATTATTTCAAAGGTTTTATCATTTTTTATATTTAGGCTCATTTCTGCAATGTAATGGAGATACTAATGCAAATGTCTCTTATAAGATTCAAACTGGATGGATAAAATGATGAAAGGCTCCTATGGTGCTTTGTGATCACAAAATCCCTTAGAAATTGAAGGGTACATTTTATAATACTGTTATTAGACCAACTATTCCATATGGTAGTGAGTATTGGTGACTAACCTAATACTTCCACTTCCTGGCCCTAGATGCCTTTCTGGGTGACTAACTTAATGTCTAACTAAGATTCAAACTGGATGGAGCTTTGTGATAACAAAATCCCTTTGAAATTGAAGGGTAAATTTTATAATATTGTTATTAGACCAACTATTCCATATGATAGCGAGTATTGGTCTTTGACCGGACATCTTGAACAAAAAATAAGGGTTGCAAAAATGAAAATGTTAAGATGGACATGTTGAGATCCTAAGATGGATAATATTATAAATGAATGTACTTCAGAGAAAATTGAGAGAAAATTGGAGTGGCTCTGATTAACGAGAAGTTGATTGAGACTAGATTAACATGGTATGGACATGTTAGAAGAAGACCTAGGGAAACACCTGTTAATAGGGTAAACTTAACAACTAATTCACTTATTAAAAGAGGTAGAGGTAAGGGTGGGGAGGGGTTAGGGGCATGGTCGCAGAGTCAAGTCCCCGGGCTAGCGGTTTAAATGTATTTTCTTTGCGTCGTGTGCCGCTTTCGCGGTTATACCCAATTTTAAAAGAGGTAGAGGTAAACCTAAAAGGACCCTTAAAAAAATTATTCAAGATGATCTTGTTCTAAATGGTTTCAATGAAAATATGGTCTTCAATGAAACTAATTGGCAACGTTTGATCAATGTGTTCAACCCCATTTAATTGGGTTTAAGGCTTATTTGTTGTTGTTGTATATTTATATTATCTAATATACTCCACCACACTTTCAAAATGAAGCCTAAAATGTAGCCTAAAATCTAAATGAATACACTTGACAAAGGGAAAGAAATATGAGTATCGTATCAACAAAACAGAGCATATGGGAACTGTAGATTGGTGAATTCCCCTTACCTCAATGTGAGGTGAGGATACTCTTTTATAGATTAGGAAACCAAAATACAAGCAGGGTAAGTCCGATGTGGGACTCACCCATTTAAACTTAAATGGGTTCCAACACTCCCCCTCAAGCTGGACATGCCCATATTGAATAGAGTCCCACAAAAAAAAAAGAATGACAAGACACAAGACCATCTCAAACTCCCCCTCAAGCTGGGCCATGGAGGCTGTGAATACCCAGCCTGGAAGTGAGAGACTCAAGACGAGCTCCTGGGAGACCTTTGGTGAAGAGATCGGCAAGCTGATCTGCCGTCGGGATATGGCCGAAACCGATATGGTGTTGCTCCAAAGGGTGGCGTAGAAAGTGACAGTCCACCTCGATATGCTTTGTCCGTTCATGGAAAACAGGATTCGAGGCAATCTTCGTGGCGGCCTGATTGTCACACCAGATATGAGCAGGAGTCAATGCGGGGAAACCGAGCTCCTGGAGAAGATGACGAAGCCAGAGGATCTCAGTAGTGACAGTGGCCATGGCTCGATACTCGGCATCGGCACTCGATCGGGAGACCACAGTCTGCTTCTTGCTGCGCCAAGAGATGAGATTACCGGCGAAGAATACGGCGAAACCCGAAGTAGACTTGCGGGTAGCGAGGCAACTGGCATAGTCCGCATCACAAAAAGCCTCAACATCCATGTGAGCATGATGTGAGTACCGAAGGCCACGTGCAGGGTCTTTCTTGATGTACTTGGCAATGCAGAGGACAGCATCCCACTGAGAGCAGGTGGGATGCTCTATGAACTGGCTGACTTTGCCAACGGCACAAGCAATGTCGGGACGCGTCATGGTGAGGTAGTTGAGTTTACCGACCAAGCGTCGATAGCTCTCGGGATGAGGAAAGAGTTCCGAGTCGGAATGAAGGGAGCGTTCCCCAGGCTCAAGGGGAGTGTCAACTGTGGTGGCGGTGCTTAACCCGGCATCCTGCAAGATATCAAGAGCATACTTGCGCTGGCAGAGAGAGATAGTGTCCGCAGTTCGGGAGACCTCGATGCCAAGAAAGTAGGTGAGAGGACCAAGATCTTTGGTGTGAAAGTGCTGGTGAAGATGCGTCTTGAGGCTGGCGATGCCTCTAGAGTCGCACCCTGTGATGATGATGTCATCAACATAAACGACAAGCAAGATACAGCCATGTGCCGTTGTACGGAAGAAGACGGTGTGATCTTTCGTACTCCGAGAGAGGCCAAAGGCGGTGACGACAGTGCTGAAGCGGCCAAACCAGGCGCGAGGAGACTGTTTGAGGCCGTAGAGGGAGCGACGGAGACGGCAGACATGGGAGTCGGCACCAGAGGCAGAGAAACCAGGGGGCTGCTGCAGGTAGACTTCTTGTCAAAATAGCCATGGAAAAAAGCATTCTTAACGTCGAGTTGGTGAAGCGGCCAGTGATGATGAGCAGCCAGAGAGATGAAGAGGCGGACAGAGGCCATCTTGGCGACTGGAGAGAAGGTCTCAAAGTAGTCGACGCCATATGTCTGAGCAAATCTCTTCACCACAAGCCGGGTTTTGAGGCGGCAAAGAGAGCCGTCGGGATTGAGACGGATCGTATAAATCCATTTGCAGCCGACCGTCTGTTTGCCCGCCGGGAGGGGGACTAGATCCCATGTATGGTTGTCATCCAGAGCTTGCAGTTCATCCCGCATTGCGGCGAGCCATCCGGGGTGAGATTTTGCTTCACCAACGGTTCGAGGAATCGATACTGTCTCCAGAGCTGACAGACCCCTGTATGAAGATACAAAGAGAGGGGTGGTCTGACAGGAGCGTGTACCTTTTCGGAGTGCAACTGGCAAGTCGTCTGGTGATGGGGCAGGAGCATCGGACAAAGCGGGAACGATGGTGTCCTCGGCCTGAATGGGGGGGACAGCTGATGGGCGACGAGAGTAGACCCTCTCAAAGCGATGATCAGCAGGGGGAGGCACCAGACAGCGGTGAATGATGAGAGGGAGGCACTCATCGATGGTAGTGTCGGGATGAGGAGAGGGAGGATTGAAAGGAGAGCTCTCAATAAACGACACATCAGCAGAGATGATATAACGCCGTAAGGCTGGAGAGAAGCACCGGTATTCGCGCTGAGTGCGGGAATAGCCTAGGAAAATGCAACAGAGGGATTTAGGAGAAAGTTTAGAGAGGTTGGGGCGAGTGTCCCGAACATAGCACAGACACCCAAACACCCGGAGGGGAAGTGAGTGAGGAGGGAGAGAGGCGAAGAGAGTCCGGAAGGGAGTCTCCCCTTGAAGGATAGAAGAAGGGAGACGGTTTAGAAGGTAGGTGGCAGTCAGGATGGCATCAGACCAAAAAAGGAGAGGCACCTACATGTGGAATAGAAGGGCACGAGCAGTCTCCAAAATATGACGATGTTTCCGCTCAGCCACGCCATTTTGCTGAGGCGTGTCAGGGCAGGAGGTCTGATGAATGATACCTTTATCCTTGATAAACTGCTGAAAGGAAGTGGATAAATATTCTCGTCCATTGTCGGAGCGGAGACATTTAAGGGAGGTGGAGAATTGAGTATGGATTTCATTATAAAAGGTCTGAAAGGTGGGGAAGACTTCAGACCGATCATGAAGTAGGTAAAGCCAGGTCATGCGGGAGTAATCATCAATAAAGGTGATATAATAAATGTACCCTGACTGGCTAGGAACCCGGCAAGGACCCCAGACATCAGAATGAACAAGAGCGAAAGGATCCGCTGCACGTGGTTCCGGGCGAGGAGCATACGTCATCCGATGATGTTTGGCAAACTTGCAGGATTCACAATGGAAGGAGAGGTGAGAACTGAATTGGGGGCAAAGTTTATGGAGGGTGGACGTCAGTGGATGACCAAGGCGATAATGTAGGTCAAGGGCTCGGGCTGTGGTGGATGAGCAAGCAAGGGATGGTGGGGTATCAAACATGTACACCCCATCCCGAAGATAACCTCGACCAAGTTCCCGATTCGTCTTCCGCTCCTGAAAAACAACACCAGATGACTAAAGGTAGCAACACAATTCAACTCGGTGGTGAGTTTGCTGACAGAGATAAGATTAAATGGACTTTGAGGAACATGAGCGATCGACGTCAGGGGAAGAGACGGGGTCAAGGAACATGTGTCATAGCCGGTAATAGGGATTGTTGAGTCATTAGCAACAGTAATGGCAGAGGCACCGGTGTACGGATGATAGGTAGTGAACATACCAGAGTCTCCAGTGAGATGTTCTGACGCACCGGAGTCAAACATCCAAGCTGTCTGTCGATGAGAAGCACAGGCGGTAGAGTTGTCAGTCTGAGCAATTGGGGCTAGAGAAGAGGATGGTGGCGCAGTCGCTCGATACGATTGTAACAATGCAATCTCCTCCGGCGAGAGTGTCGTTCTGTAACGGGTACTGGATGAATGAGGACCGCTGGGCGGTAGAGCCGATGACGGAGGATGGGAGAGCTGCTCGGCAGATTGCATAGGTGCGCGGGAAGGCCGACAATGGAAGGGAGGGTGCGGCCTTGCAAGAATGGTTTCGTCCGGAGGTGATGCCGGAGGGCCGCGGGCAGACACGCCCGCCATGGAAGGCAGGTGCACAGAGGGCGCCGCCAGGACCGGTCCGCCTGGAGGGAGCGGTGTCGGGAGGCCGGCTTAACGCAGGGGGCGGGGCCGACGGTGCAGGAAGGCTGCAGGGTAGTTGTAGGGAAGCCGCTGGGAGACGGGCCGGGGAGCGTCGGAGCGGGCGGGAGCCGCTGCTGTGAAGGGAGCCGCTGCGGAGGGTCGGGCACAGAAGGCGGGCTGCCAGAGGAGGAGCCGGCGCGGGATGAACCAGGGCGGGAGGTCCGGCGCTGGAGGGAGCCGGCAGGGTGGGGGGCGCCTCGAAGAAGGGAGCCACGTCAGGAGCACCGTGCGGGAGACGGCCGCGCGAAGGAGGGAGTCGCGCCGGGAGCCGCGCGAGAGGAGGAAGGCTCGACGGGAGCCGCGTACCAAGGAGGGAGAGGGCCGCCGGGAAGGGGAGCCGCCGGGTCGAGGGCGGTCCGTCGGGGCGAGGCCGAGGGCGATCTGCCGCTGGGACGAGGGGAGCCGCGTCGGTAAGGAGAGCCGCGCGGAAGGAGGAACCCGCGTACGGGGTGCCGAGGCGTCGTCGAGGGCGGGGTGTCGGGCCGAGGGCAGGAGGCCAGGAGGCACGCCGAGAGAGAACGCCGAGAGGGGAGCCACTGGGGCTGGGCGCGCGCACGGCGGGGCTGGCCGGGAGCACCGCTGGGAAGGAGCGCCGCTGGGAGGGAGCGCCGCTGGAGAGAGGGCCGCCGGGAATGGCCAGGCCGGAGAGGAGCCGGGCGAGAGAGCTTCCGGGATAGAGGGGGGGGCCTGCCGAGAATGGCTAGGGCAGCAGGGAGAGAGGCGGGGCCGGGAGGACGCCGGGAATCCGCAGAGGAGGGAGGGTTCGGGATAAAAATCCCTCTGATACCATGTAGATTGGTGAATTCCCCTTACCTCAATGTGAGGCGAGGATACTCTTTTATAGATTAGGAAACCAAAATACAAGCAGGGTAAGTCCGATGTGGGACTCACCCATTTAAACTTAAATGGGTTCCAACAGGAACAAAATGTTGCATGATATAATATTTCCCAAAAATGATATAATAAGAAATATAGCATGAAAAATGATAAAAACTCATCCAAAATATTAGAAAAATAGTATGGGATTTTCCTAAAAATGAGAACCAAGTGTTGCCTTTAATTTTATTTTCCAACAAATGACCACTATTAATTATGGAAGGCAAGATACATTGACGATTAGTAAATTTTGTGTGGAACTTCAACCAAGAATATGTTTGGAAAGTGATGTCTACCTCCAGTCCAATTTATAAGGAAAAAAATAACTATTTCACAAGAATTAAGGAAAATTATTAAAAGTGGTTGGACATACTTAATTCATCACAAATTATAATGTACTCTCAAAAATGTCTTCATTCAGCATTTACATACTATTCTCTCTCATAATTAATGAAGGTCATCTGCGAGAATATAAAATTAAATGCAATATGCTTCCTTATATTTTGCTAATTTCCTCAATCCTTGTGATGCACCGCATCAAGCAGTGCTGTGCAAGATAATATTGTAGGAGTAACAAAGAAGCCAATATGATAATTACCCTTCTGTACAAATTATAGGAAGCAACCTCAGGAGCAATTGCAAGCGCAATGACATGGAAGCTCGCAAAGCCACAGGAGTCAGTGGCACGTAATCAGGAGCTGCCATTGACCATCTAGCTGAGCTTGGACTGCCACTTCTTATAGCTCTGCGATTATTACCTTTGCTTGTGGAACCTTCGATGCCTGAAGAAACAGTTCCCACTTGCTTACCAGCCCCATGAGTGACACCACTAATTTGCTGCTCGATATTATTCATTTGCTTAATCAAATCACTTGCAAATGTATAACGCGATCCATCAGAACTCTGGTCAATACAAGGAAGAATCAATTCAACAAGAGCTTTCTCCGTCAAAGAACCAACACCTTCTGAACCCGAACAGTGATTGGATCCCCTGCCGTTTTTCTTTGACTCGATGCTATCTTCAATAACCTCTCCTTCCTCAAGAGAAGCAGCCTCAAACTTTTTCCAACCTCCACCCTTGTTTGATGGAACATCAAAATCAGAGTTGCACCAGCCCCATGGTTTACAAAACTGGGGCTTTGTTGAAAACCCTTTGCTCTCGGCTATAATGATGAGTCGCTGCCTGATGGATTTTCTTCCTAAAAGGACATCCAGGCCACCCAAGAACCATTTTGCTTGCAATAACATCGAGTCTTCGAGTGACCTTCCAAGACGATGCACCACCTCTGAAAAAAGTGACGCAGCATCAGGCCTAACCAGCAACCTGGTAAGAATGATCTCAATGAAGTTATTCTCGTTCTCAAATGCTGAAGCTTTTTCAGAATTGGGCGAGAGAGAACGTAACGCATCTACTAGTGATACATCATGAGTCTCGAGTTTTTCAATAAGGGCTTGTTCATTCAAGAGAAGCCTAAGCTCAACCCACTGCCAATGAAACTTGGCAGGTTGCAGAGTATCAAGAACATTCACCAGCTTACCCTGAAGCTTCCACTCATTTTCTACATGTTGAACTTTAGATTCATCTTGCAGAAGAACAGATTTTGGCAACTTGCAGTCAATGATGGAGTTTAAAAAAAGCCGTGCACGGAGAGGAATAACGGCCAAAGCTTTCAGGTGCATGTCCAGACCATTATGCCCTATCATGGCTGCAAACTCGGAGTCAGTAACATCCGAGGCTACCAGTTCATAAAAGGAATTTGTATCCCTCATGCACACATCACGAAAAGGCCGGTGCTTTATAACGTCACCAATGGCAGATGTTATGGATTGATACAAGTGATGAATATCTTCAGAGACCGCAATGCTTGTGTTATTAACAACGAGAGGCTTCCATATAAGAAAAGCAAAAATGGAATAGGCAGGTGGAAAAGCCAAGCTAATAGGAAGAATCCGTTGCATCCTTGTAAGAGCTACAATGGACGGCTCACCCAGGATTTCCGCAATCAAACCATCACAAACATTTCTGCAGTTTCCAATAAGCAGCCTAAACCAGTGGACAAAAACTTCCATATCAACCCTAAACGCCCCAACAGAACGGGCATTTCCATTGGAACTGCATTTAGCACTCCTCATGAAATGAATCACATCCAAACCCTCTTTCAATCTCAAGACAGTGACCATTCTCTCCAGGCTAGTGAAACCATGAACAACAGCCTCAATGACAAGGGCAGACACAGCGGCGGAGGCTGCAATTTTTGTGGGCCTTTTATTACTCAAAGCTTCATTTGAGATGCTGGCATTGGAATCATGGGATTCTGGAGAAAGCTGAAAATGAGTACGAGAGGCCTTCACTGGAGAGAAAATCCCGGCAAGGGCAGAAGAAGCTTCTGTTGCAAGTGCAATCTCAAATGCACGGCTATGCCGCTCTCCAAACGCTTCCTTGAGTAGGCATAAGCAAGTAACATGGATTTGCAGTATGTGGCGAGAAAAACATTTCGATAAAGCAGGGCCCACATTGGAAATGATTGCAGAAACAGCAGAAGCCAACAGAGAAGGATCCCCTTCTTGGGCAGCGCCTCCTGTCTGCCTCAGGCACTCCATCAGTCCCATGATTATTTTCTTAGCAGTCTCATGCACATTATCCCACTTATCCACACAAGGCTTTCTGTCTTTGTGTTGGAAAGCATCCTCAACATTCCTTTGCACAACATCCTTCATGCTAACAGCCACTCTAGAAAATCGGTTAACACTTACCTTCTGACGGAAATAGTCGTCCAGATTTTCTTCCCCAGATGGGACTGCAAGAGGAAACCCCATATCCACTTCAAGTGATCTTCCTGATTCAGGCTCAGCAAGAAATTTTTTGTCACAATTTGCCTTCTTTTCCCATTCTATGACATTTGGAATGCTGCCATATTTCTTCAACAACTGTTTGGCATAAAACAAAGCTGGTGAACTGGAACCCCTTGCATTCGATACCATAATAGCAGCAGCACGTTGCATGGTCGCAGACAAGGCTTCAGGAATAAGATCTGCTGCTGCCATTACATTCTCATACCTGAACCATGGTCATTAATAAGCATGTCAAATGAACTTCAATGAAATTCTTAGAAGAGATTCCAGGAAAAATTTAGCATGTAAGCCAGCACACTCCAGAAGATGGATCAAAGAACATGCATGAAGATCCATACATGGAATAATACAAGGGTTCGTTTGACAACACTTACTGAAAACTGCTCACAGCACTTGTCACTTACGATAAGTGCTGCATAAGTTTTTTCAATTTGCATATTGAAAAAATGTGTTTCTGTTCATCATGGGTGATAAGTGCTATAAGCAGTTCACTATAAATGTCGTCAAACAGACCCTTGCAGCACTTATTACTTGTGATAAGTGCTTCTGCATGAGAGTTTCCGGATTGCTTAATGAAAAAGGGGTTCTACCACTTTTTTAAGCATCGGTAATTTTTCAGAAACAGAACAAAGCCACTTATTTTTTCAAACTGTTTATCATAAGTGGTAAGTGCTATAAGCAGTTTTCAATAAGCGATGTCAAACAGACCCTAAATGCAGTCACATGTACATGCATTAAAATGAAACAGGAAGCACACAAGACTGTGCATGGTTTTCAAAGAAAACTCCAAATAGACAAAAATTATGCATGGTTAGAGCTGCATAAAAACCAAAATTATGTACAGGGTACAATTACCAGTCAGTATCATTTCACTTGTAAGAAAAAGTGAGCAGAGACCATTAGCCATGGAACAGAAGCCCCTTGCCATAAATTAAAAGTGAAAAAACAATGATTGCATGTAGTCACTTTTTCCAAGGAAATATAAGTTACACATGTAAACAGAAACAACAGGGACAAGCAAGTAAAGCAAATTAAACAACAAAAAGAGTACCTTCTTACTGAAGACAACAGAAAGCACTCGCTCACTTCACAAACATGGCTTTCCACTGCCTTTGCCATCAGCATATTCCTGCCACCATGGATTGTAGAACTGGGGCTACCAACAATCCTTGGCAACAACCAGAGGAGAAACCTAACAGCAAAAACCAAATCATTGGAAACATCCATCAAATATAGTATCATGGCCAACTCATCTTCACCAAGTTTCCATCGCACAGGGTTCCATTCCCCGGGAGGCAAGGTTTGTTTGAATTGACCAGCCTTAGCCAAATTCTTTTCAGACTCTTCAACACACTGTTTTACTAAACTTATCAACCACCTTGAAATGCCCATCCTCTCCACAAAAGGCAGGCGCTTCAGAGCTTTCCCAATCAAAACAAGATCACCCCAACCTGCTGTTCGAATTCCATTATTAGATTTATAGGCTTCTCCTTCCATTGTAGTTCTGTGATGAGGACAACTTATTTTATTATCACATACATGGCTAGTAGATGCACCCTGGCTACTCTCAATGCGAGCAGCTGTCAACTGAGCAAGGCTTTGAGTTTTTTGCACAGTCTTCTGCCTACCCCTTGTAACCTGCTTTGTTGTCGGCCTAAGAGGCTGATCCGCTTTCAAAGGCTCAATTGGCTTCCCTTTCCTCACCCACCAGGTGTCTTCATCATCTAGAAAAATTGATGAGTACCTTTGAAAGCATGGGATTTTATCCTCACACACTTTCTGTTTCTTTACCTTTCTACATTCTTCACAACCAGGTGTCCCCGCCAAAATATCCACCGTATTAGGTGATGGTCCAGTGGACCTTTTAACAGTACCCTGAAATTCATCAAGACATGTATTATTAGCTAAGGGAGAGTTTGGAAGCTGCAACAATGCTGAAATTGCAGACTTCAATTCTAAAATGTCTCCACCACTCTTCGAAGTTTTAGGAGTTGGAGACGCAGCATCCCTCCCACAAGTTTGCTGACACTTCCGCTTACAAGAAGTGATATTAACACTGCTTGTACATTTATATTCACGAAGCATCAAGCGCCGTTCATTTGCATACACTCGCATCACTTCCAAAAGCAAGGGCGTTTCAGCAATTTGTTCTTCCAAAGCACCACGAACAAAACATCCAGGCAGTTGTTTCAAGACTTGATAGTGCTTTTTTCTTTTATTTTGCTCTAGCGGAGGTCCATTATTGTCCATGATACCACTTACTATAAGCTGCCTAACATATACTTGTGGGTAAAAAATACCAGAACGAATGAGTTCCATCATGAGTAGTTGAAGGCACTTGAAACCATCCCCTTTGTGCATTTCATGCTGATCAATCCAACACACTATGATGTCATGCAAAGGACCTGGGGATTGAAAAGGACTGCAAAAACTTATGCTTTTCCCACTGCCAGCATTCAAATAATTATCTATTCCATGAACAGTTTCCTTGGAATTACAGGAAGACAGAACATCTTGAAATCCTTGCATCTTTTGCTTCAAAAGTCGAATGGCAATATATATTTGGGAATAATCTTTTCTGCCACTGAATTTCATGTCAGAAGGGGGTGCAGTTCGAAAATCCCTGAAATCACACACAGCCCACTCACAGAGAAAGAAAATGGTATTAATAAGAGATGAGCTCACATTCGAAATCTGCTTCAATGATGATCTTAAGCAAGGGCTGACTTCAGCCATCCAACTTTTGTCAACATTTCCATCACCAAGATTTTCAAAGAGAATTCTATAAGCCCCTCTCACATCCCCTAGTACAAGCGCTTTATCCAATGCCCGCACAGCTTTCGCCACATTATGGCCAGGATAGCCAGGGCTTGCAGCTTTAGCAAGAACTTCTGCACGTTTCTGAATTGATGAAACAACATGACTAAAGGACAGAGAATTATATTGAGCACCAGGTCCTTTCCTGCTGACTATTAGAGGACCATTTTTTGATGCATTTTCAGATGCTTTTGATAAGAAACTTCCATCAGTAACAATATTAGATATCACACAGTGTGGCAGAGGAAAGCAATCCAAAGCAACAAATGTATCGGGCACGGCCATTAACAAATATCGAAGCAGTTCAACTATGGCAGAGGTAATGTACGCCCTCCGAGAATTATCTACAAGATCCAAGCCACCTGGAGGAGGCTCCTGAATGAAACCAACAGCTACTCCCACGAGGGTGCGTACATAGGTTTGAGATAGAACAAGAGTCTCAATGAAACCATAAATGATGGGCAGTACTAACTGCAAAATCTCAAGCACCTTCTTATCCTGGAACAGAAATGACAACTCAAATGACTGCTAGGAGTTCATAATTTCTAATCGCAGCACCAAAATTACATAGCACTGTAACAAGGGGGCAAATTGATCTAATTTATCACCTGTAGTTGATTGAGAACCCAATCGATGATGCCAGAAGGCAGTAGCAGGCCCTCTGAATGGTGCCACTGTAACATCCGCACCATATACCACCATTTAAAATGTGATGAAAGCTCCTTACCATCGGTGCTAGTTGAGGCGAGTTCACCCCTATTATGCATTGATCCAGTATAAAGCACCTGCAATGGCCGATCCCTTCCATGCACAGGGTGATAAGAGCTGTTTCTTGAAAAAACATCATCCACAAGGCACTGCAAGTAGTCAATAACATCTTTTGTCCATTGCTCTGTGCGAGAAAATTGAGCTTTCTCGGTGGAAGAACCAGCCCGGAACTATAAAAATGTAAATAATGATCACCTATTTTCGGTATTAACACCACACGCGTTGCAATTGATGAATCCAGAGTCACCAAAATACACAAGGCAACAATACCTGATTGAGATAAATCACTTTGATTAACCATGTTGCCCGGAGTAGGGGAACATTATTCCGTATGAGAACTTCAAAAAGGGATTTCTTCTTGTAGCAATGGGGAACAAAATCAGCCAAGGTACGCAGTCGTTTATGGGGTTGAGATAATCCCTGAAAACCAAGCACATAAATTTTCATAGTGAGATTTTCATTGACTAAATCTATGAAAAATATTTCACGGCAATTTGTAATTACTTATAACTTGAAAAATGCACAATATCAAAAATAGAATGGAACAGAGAAAACGACACCTAAAAAAGAAAAAGAACTTTCAAAAGGTTATTCACCTCCCTTCAAAAATCCCCATCGCTGAAAATGTTATCAAGTAATGCTCAAATTAAATAGAAACATAAATAGTACATTCAGTACACGGGATAAATTATTAAAACCACGCACTAAAGGCTGCAAAAATGATTGAAAATAAAGTTCATAACCATATTGCAACAAAGTAAAATGTGTATTACTGTGGTCAGAAGATTTGTGAAATACAATACTTAGCCATGGTCATTCTAATCATATTTATAATTTTCATCATCATCATCATCATAATCATCATAATTATGATGCTGATAACTATAAATTGATGGAGATGCATCAGAAAAAACACACCAGGAGTAAAATAAATTCAGACCTCAATCCATTTCTTCAGCAAGTCTTCATCGCATGGACCTTGCTCAGGAAAGATTCCAGGCTTAGCCAACAGTGAACCAGAAAGAGGAACACCATAAACTTGACCCGCCTGTCATAATGTAGAAAGAGACCGGGTTTTATAGTCAACATTTACAGTAGAATCTTAAAATCATGAGAACTAAAAGCAAATAACAAAAATTTCATATAAAGGCCACACAGTTGAGTGACCCAAAAAGGGAGAAGATGATAAAGAGTTGGCCATCATTGGAACCTCAGTAAAACCACAGACGAACTACAAAACATTTTAAATATATGAAAGAAAAATGTGCAATTTATGCAGATGAAATAACTGATCATTCAAAAGACAGTTTGAGAGGCCAATATGATATATACTAGAATAATGCTTACTGACAAATGCAATCTGCTGACAAGTTGCAAAGAACACAAAATATGTTTGATCTGCACTTTAAACATGAACCTAATTTACTGAACAAATAGACTATGGGTTTACACCAGTTGGATTCTGGTCAACCCTTTGAGCCCGTCTAGTTAATTGAAATGAAATAGAAGGGGAAGTATGAATAGACAATTAAAGTCAAATTAAAATAAATATTTTTTAATACAACTTTCCATGTCTTTCCTCCAATTCCTCTCATATTTGGGTGGAAACAGTTTCCATCAATTCAAGGAAAACAGGGGTTTCCCTGGAAGCCCCCGTCGACAAGCAGGCATGTCTGACCACAAGGACCCCCCCCCCCATGCACAGAAAATTTACAATTTTTTTCCCAGACAAAAGATAAAATCTATTGATGAAGATCAAATTTGCATAGCATGGAGGGATAGAGATTCCCCCTTCAAAATGTAAAAGAATAAAAAACACAAAAGGAAAAAGAAACAGAAAAGCAGCACTCAACCCCTGTGAAAAACAGCAAAAAACAACTCTGAAAATTGAAACATTCCATACTCATAAAAATGCAAGAAAAGCACTCTGTGCTCACTGTATTCGTAAAAATGCATAAGATAACAAGGGCTATTGTGATGGGCAGCCCTAAAAACCAACAACAATTCAGAATTGCCGGTAATACAATATCACAGTTGTTACCAGCAACATTGAATCTTGCAGATTCATTAAAATTTAAACTAGTTGACAAAGAGAAGAACCATCACCTTTCGCTTCTGAGCACGAGCTTCAGTAATTGCCCTCAGATGTTTCCGAATTGCCTGAAAGGGTAAGGTATGAGATATCATGCGCTCAACTCACCATAGTTTCCATAAAAATACAACAATCTTAAATGCAGTGATCACTGCAGCACATCACATTCAAAGGATTCACCTCTTTGCACTTCAGCACAACAGGCTTGGTAAAAGTTGACACTTGATTAAGTGACACCTCCCGAGTCTCCTGACACAACATGTAAACAAGATGATCCAAGACAGAAAATAACATCCAGCTGGATAAAGGTGAAAATGAATGCTTTGAATCAATCTGGAGATATGCCAACTCCATATCACTGTTTTATTGGTTAAACTTTATTTTTTCCATCCAATTGCTTCTCATTTCATTCATCAGCACTTACTGAAAACTTTCCGATAGCACTTATCATTTATGATAAGCAATGTGAAAACATAAGCAGTGTTTAAAAGAATACTCTAGTGGCAGAAACACTTTTCTAATAAAGGCTCCATTTGACAACACATATTGAAAACTGCATATTGAACTTATCACTTATTATAAGTGCTTCTATATAAGTGTGTCCAGATTGATTATTGAAAAAGTACTTTTCTGCCACTTATTTAAGTGATTTTCCTTTCAAATTTAAGAATTTGTATTTTTTCATTAACAGAACTGTAGTAAGAATAAACCCAGAAATGGTACCTCTTGAATCAGGTCAAAACTATTGATTTATAGAAATAGATAAAGAGATACATGACTTCAAATAGATAGGAACTACAAAACTAGAAGGGAAAAGGGGATAGGATAGATCTAATCAATATCTATTCAAATAGAAAGAATATAGACACGTCCTGAATACATAACACTCCACAACAAGTTGAAGCATATTTCAGGTTACTACACTAGTTCAAAAGACATCATAACTGGCAAAGATACTCCTTTGGAGACGATGCTGAAACTATCACAGAAAACAATCTTTATACAACTCATATGGATGACATGATCATCCCGGACATCGAAGAAGATGTCAGAACAGGCACAGAGTACACCTGGAAAAAGAATGCCTGGAAAAGGTCATCTAGATGAGTTAGTTTGGAAGAGTATGTCTGGAAAAATTCATCTGAAAGAGAATGCTTGAAAGAGGACTCTTGGAAAAGGTCATCCGGAAGAGGATGCCAGGAAAAGGTCATCTGGAAGAGATAACCAGGTAACGGCAAAGAGGCCCGGGCAGAGAAGAGTCTGAGCAGTGGAGGTCAAGGCACGGCAAAGCAGAGGCCAACAGAGAGACCGGCAGAGGGATGCCTACGGCTGTTGCACCTGGGCCTGGTGCATCTGGAGAAGCAAAAAGAGAGAGCAAATCTGACAGAAACCAGCAACGACACGCATGCAACATGGTCTGCAGAGGCGCGAGCAGGGGGCGCATGGGCGTTGGGTGCACAAGAAAGCAAGAAGTGGCAGAAGGGAGGATGCCTGACTGAGTGGCCTAGCTGGGTGGCCTGGTTAGAGGTGCGGCTAGCAGGAAGGAAGGTGCGTCTGGAGGAGAAACCCTGGGAACGAGGTAGCACGCCTGGAGGAGATTGCACCTGGAGAAGGGCTAACCAGGAAAGCTAAGAGAAAAAACTTCTACTCTCATCAACAACCAGAAGGTGCATAGGGGCCTGGATCAGATGCGCCTAATGAAGCATTGGGCGAAGGAGCCCATGGTCAGATGCATAGGCCTGGGCAGAAAGCCTAGTCATGTATAGGAGGAGACACACAGGTAGGATGCCTTGCTAGGCAGCCTGGTTGGGAGGTTCGGGTGACCAGAAGGGAGGAACGCCTGGAGGAGGCGGCCGCATGCCTAGGAAGACGGTTGCGTGCCTAGACGAGATAGCACCTAGAACTGGTTAAAATCGGTTGATGAATATTGTATAATTCAGTTTTTCAGTTCGTTTTGGCTGTGGTAGGCTCAACTGTTCTTGACCAAAATTGACCGATCAAATAATTCTTAATTTTTTATTTTAAAGGAACGTGGTGGATTGATGCAAAATTTAAGTGAAAACAAGCCATCAAGCTATATTACAAAATACAAACTCATGTTCGATTTGATTTAGTCAGTTTAAAAATTGCATTTTAATTTTTTGATTATACAGTAAAAACTAAGCTGATTGATACTTTATTTTATGATTGGTGATTTTTGGTTGGTATATGTTGACCTTATTTACACATTTTTGTTTGTGATCATTGATTCTTCTATGGTTGTTGATTTCTTTATCTTTTGTGGTGATGATTTTTTTTATTCTGTAATTTTTGGCTTATTTGCATATTTTTTTGTAAATATACAACAACAACAAATAAGTCTCAAACCCAATTAATTGGGGTCGGCTACATGGATCAAACGTCGCCCCAATTAGCTCTATTGAAGATCATATTTTCATTGAAACCATTTAGAACAAGATCATCTTAAAAGATTTGTTTAAGAGTCATTTTAGGACTACCACTGCCTTTTTTTAATAAGTGAATTAGTCATTAAGCTTAACCTACTAATAGGTGCATCCCTAGGTCTTCTTCTAACATTCCAAACCATCTTAATCAAGTCTCAGTCATCTTCTCGTCAATTGGAGTTACACTCCAATTTTCTCTCAAATACATTAATTTCTAATTTTATCCATCTTAGTATGTCCACATATCTATATCTTAACATTTGCATTTCTGATACCTTTATTTTTTGTAAATATGGTGTTAAAAAATTGATATATATTTGACTTCCCTGACTTCAGTATATAGCTAGTATTTATTTTCTTAACCAATTGAAACCGACTAGAACCGATAAACTGATCAGTTCGGTTTAATACGGTTTTGGGTTGATCATTGATCGGTTTCAGTTTTTATCTAAAGGTTACAATCAGTCGGTTCAAATCGGTGTCCTTAACCAGTTAAAACTGATTGTGCACACCCCTGCATCATGCACAGAAGCAGGCATGCATCTAGCAAGAGGCCGTCAGCGCGTGCAGGAGCTAGCCACCCAGCTGATCGACTTGGGAGAAACAGGAGAAGGAGAGAGAGGAAAGACACCTTTCTGGGGTTTCCTGGACCCTAATACCATGTAATAATCTGTGTCTCTTGAATGAGATTGGAACTTCTGTTTATAAAGGTAAACAAAGAGATGCATGACTTTGAATAGATAAGAAACACAAAATTCAAACTAGAGGGGAAAGGGGGAATAAGATAGACCTGGTCAAGACTTGTTCAAATATAACGAACCTAGACACATCCTAAATACATAAATAACAAGAACAAACAACACATTTTTTCAAATGGCACATCATAGCAGTAAGTGCTATACGTAGTTTTCAGCAAGTGTTGTCAACCAAACCCTAAGCAATCTGGAAACACTTATATGGAAGCACTTATCATATGTGGTGAGTATTATAAGCAGTTTTCAAAAGGTGATGTTAAACGGACCCTTCAACTTCATTAAATGTAGGGCATTACAAAAGGCATAATAGAAAATGTTTACCATTAACATCAGCAATATAGTTCGCAAACATGAAAAAATTTCTATACATTCTTGAATTCATCACTTATATCACAAAATGACCTGAAAGAAAACTGAGAAGGGAATACAATGTAATTGAGATACTAGGAAAGTTGGCAGGAGAAGATTCTACTTACCTCAATGCCCTCAACAGTCTCCTTGTATCCAGACTGAACATACTCCTTTGTGAGAGTTTCCTCTGGACAATTTGACGTCTGAGGGTGGAAATCAGGAGGCCCAAGTCTGAGGAAACAGAAGGCAATAAAATTGGTGTGCAGGAAAAAATTATCAAAAATCAAAGTATCCAAACATCCAAGATTTAAATTATCTGCAGTGAATGCTAAATCAGTGAGAATTACAAGCAGTTAGCACTCAACTTATGCTCTCCATGTTCAACAACTGAGATCCATGGAGCTCAGGAACCACTGATCAAGATCCCCCATAGTGCAGAAGAATTAAAAAGTGCTAGCACATGTTCATTTGTAAGCCACAACTTTCCTAATTGTGCTTATGGCTAGGTTACAGTGCAGAACAATGGTTTCGTTCAGCATCTTTCAGCCAAGCAAGTGCACGAGTTTTAAGGTGGTCTGAACTGTGGCCACATTTCATCTAAACTTTAAGAAGGGGAAATAAATTCAAAAGTTAACAGAATCTTTGTTCGTCTTGACAAATAACTAAGTGAGAGCGTGTCCCAAAAGCACAATAATCTGCCTCCCACCTGGACTCTGATAGAGACAGAGGACATTTCTATATAGAATCAGAAATTACATGCTGAAGTAGAAGACGACGAAGACTGAAAAGAAACAGAGAAAACAATTGAGAGTCCCCCAGGGAGCTCCCGCCCAAGCAAATGCCAATTCCCAAGCCAGAAGGCCGAAACAATATTCTCTTCCCCTTCTTCCTCACCCCCCTCCCAACTGCTTATATAACCATTCTCCAGCCCCACAAGCGGGTCCAGAGTCTTCCCCCCTAACAACTTAACCAACTCACCCTAAAAGAACATTTTACCCCCTTATTAGAATATTCTCTCCCTTCCAGCTGGACAGCTGGTCTCTATCATTTCGCCACCCCTTGAAAACAGTCTTGTCCGCAACACTGGAGATGGGTGGTCTTGCTACTCAGGTGCGCCAAGCAATCTCCTAGATACGCCTCGCTGCTTTTGTACTTTGGGGAGAACCGAACAACACTGTTGTTATAGGATCGAGTTGTTGTTGTCCTGTATAAGATGCTCGTAGTGCATATGCACGCCATGCGTTGTCCACCGCCATCAATCAGTGTTGGATAGATCAAGTTGAGGGTGTTTCCCGCCGTAATGATGTCCCTCTTTCCACCGAAAAGGCCCCATGTGTCCTGCAGTGAACTGGGTCGGAAGTACGGTTGGCACCACCCTACTTCGTGCTTGGAAAAAAGGTATGGATCTCGAAAAATCAGGGGACCCCGCCTTGTCACCACGAGCGTAACCTGGGCAACTGGTGGTAAAATAACAGGAGCCCCTATTAGAGCCAGCGCATGTTGCGGCGTCTCGCGCTCCAACAGTATGGTCCTGGAAGTGTCTTGCGCCGTAGGCGGCAGCTGGACTGAATACTGACTAGTGGTAGTGTCATCATGAGCTTCGGGCAACCCCTTCCCCCAGCTGTGTGTCCCATGGTCGGTAGGCCCCCCGGAGTGCGACGCAGACACCTGCGTTACCATCATCGGGAACTCGAACGTAGTTGTAGGGGGTTCCCCGACGGAGCTTCCAAAATCCTCAAGAAGTGCTTCTTTGAGTTGCGCCTAAATGAACGTAGTCGAAGGTCCTTTAGCCAGCAAAAACCAAAGTTCATACATACCGAACATGCAGAGGCATGTCATTGGCACCTTCATCTGATCCAGCGTTTGACCGCTCGAGAAATAATCCTCAGCTTGCGAGATCCGAGTCTCTGGATGTGTGGCAGAAAATTCCGGTAAAAATTCTTCGTGCAAGTATTTTTCCTGATTTCTGGTCACTCGGGCCGCCAACGAAACCCAGAAGCCCTGCATGTGAGTCGCCATAGCACCCCTCCGAGATCGAGCAGTCGTGTGTTCCCTAGGAAGACTCGTATCCGCGGGGAGGGAGCGGGCAGCGTGCAACTTGTCATTTCCTTGCTAGCTGAACCGAGAGAGTGCCTTGACGCGAGCTGGAGGAAGTCACTGGACTGGGCCAAATCCAGCGCGCAGGCACAAAACAGTTGGTGACAGGGCACGTGCGAGGGGAAAAGAGTCGACGGTAGGTGGAGCCGGCAAGGGATGACGGTCGCGGGGGTGCACGTCGCGGCTGGATGGAGTCGGAAGCCGCCGACAGTGCACAACGTCGCGAAAGGAGTGGTCGACGATGCGCACCTCAAGGAAGAAACGAGTCGTCGAGGCGCGCTGCCTCAGGTGAGAGCCGACGGTGTGTGTCCCGGCAGACGTGTTCCGGTCGAAAGTGTCGCCATTGAAAGTGAGCCAGCAGTGCGCCTCCCCCGCGAATGTGAGTCGGTGATGTGTTCCGCTGAGTGAAAGCACGCCGCTGCACACGAGCTAGCCGGGAATGAGACCGCCAAACGACGGCGTGGCGGATGCTGAGGTTAGCGTGTGTCGCTGCTCGTGGTTAACAACAGGCAGCTCATCAGCCTTCTTCGAACACAAAGATCGGGCAGTGCACAACGCCTAACTTAACCGACGAGTCGGCGGTCGTCTCCTCAGGATAGGAACCGACTGTGTTGTGCCGGAAGCTAAGAATCCGGCGAACAGGAAGGCAGGTCGGACCAATGATAGAGACAGAGGACACTTCTATATAGAATCAGAAATTACATGTTGAAGTAAAAGACAACGAAGACTGAAAAAAAACAGAGAAAATTGAGTGTCCCCCAGGAAGCTCCCGCCCAAGCAAATGTCGATTCCCAAGCCAGAAGGCCGAAACAATATTCTCTTCCCCTTCTTCCTCACCCCCCTCCCAACTGCTTATATAACCATTCCTCAACCCCACAAGCGGGGTCCAGAATCTTTCCCCCTAACAACTTAACCGACTCACCCTAAAAGACCATTTTACCCCCTTATTAGAATATTCCCTCCCTTCCAGCTGGAAGGGCTGGTCTCTATCAGACTCCAAATTTTTCAGAGAAATGTATCAATTTGTTTAATTATAGATTTGAAATAAATCACTAGAGAGACCCACAGCCCTGTCAACTGTTCCTTCAATTGAACAGTTATTATCTTGTATTATTTAATGAGTCTAGAGAACCCAAGGTCACAAAAATACCCTACAAAAAGCATGAGGTCCAAGACCTCTATATTGCAAATCAACATATACAGGTCTCTATTTTGTGGAGCCCTCTTGCTACTAAGAACGAAAACCTAGCACTCATAAATAGATAAAACATGTAAGTTGCGTTTGAAAATGCTTAGAAAAAAGTGCTTATAACACTTTACATTTATGAAAAATGCATTTAAAAAAGCATTCCAAGATTTCTTATTGAAAAAGGTTTTTTGTGCCACTTAGACAAGTGATTTTCTCAAAGAGTTTCAAGTTTTTTTTGAAAATGAAACAAACATCGCTCATTTTTTAAAAACAATTCCCATAAATGATAAGTGTTATAAACACTTTCATCAGTGTTGTCAAACATGACCTATGAAAGTTGGACACACCCGAAAACTCATCTGCAACTTCTTAAGCAATTTGTGCAATAACTCTTCCATTGCAAGATAAAGGTCCAAAACCCTGCTCATGCAATGCCACAAAATTAGAGATTTATAATCCTCAATAAAAGGATTTGAGACCCTTAGAAACTCACCAAGATGTATTCAAAAAATAACGTGATAATTATAATGACCAACTGAAGTTGCTATTTCAGTTCTTCAGGCAAACAAGCTCCCCTTGGATAAGGTTGAAGACTATGATATTATTCATTTTAAGTCATTACGGCCATTCTACTTCCAAGCATGGAATTGGGTCTTTGGAAATGTAAATGGAATGGTAACTCCAAATTCTTTAGATTGATATGCATCAACAAACCACGCCAAGCAAATTTGATTCCATCATTTTGATGAGCCTTTTTACTAGGAATGATAATTTTGGGGACCACTACCCTTAACAATAGTTCATAATGGCATTTTTCCCAACTATATTCCATCCTCGCTCCAACTCTCCATCTTCTCTCTCAAGTTGGGCAATTTACGCAATGGGTTCTCCATCCTAACCATGACCAGAAGCGCTGCCCAAACCATTAATCTACTTCATGATATCAAGCTCAAAGGTTCAAACTATAAAATCAACTGTGCCTCTCCACCTTCACCATCGTTTGAGTGCAAAAGCATATATGTGCAAAGGCTCCAACATTTAGATCTGGTAGGAAATTTGTAGAACCATTTGATGGCCCTGCATCTGGTTGCAAGTTTGTGCACCATCATTGGAAGATTCCGAAAAAATATATAAAGGATGGGTTAAAGCTATTTTTTTAATAAAAAATCTGATATTTGAGCATTGGATGCAAAATTTTAATGTAATAAAAGATTTTTTATAAAATTTTCATTTTCTTATATCTAAGATTTGTTGAAAATTTTGATATATTTGGTTTAGCATATTATGTTGCAAATTTATTTTTAGGATTAATACGAGAAACGAATTGTGAAGAAGAAGAAGAGCGGGACAGGAGGCAAGAGCGGGACAGAAGGCAATGTTGTCTTAATTTCTCAATACTTCCATTCCACCATCTAAATACATGTACCAAACAAAAAAATATATCGTAATTCCATTGATAAACACCCCAACATGCATTTAAAGTCCATTTCCTTTCATTCAGTCAGCATTCTCAATTTTATTATCATTTCCATTCTGAAACGAACACATAGAACAACATGTTATTTCTATAAATCAGAAGCTGCCACGCACATCATCAACTAATCATCGTAAACATGTTAACTGGCATCTTATGAGTGGAAACTTAAAATCCTCCATTTCAATAATAACATCAAAGATCTAAAAAAACCTTTAGTGGAATTTATTGAATACACAATCAACAATTACACTACATTATAGACAATATATAAAAAATATAAAAAATACTTCTGTTCAGCTTGCTCATTACATGGTTCACAAAAAAAGGAAATGAAAACCAGTTTGATGGTAAAACAAAAACAAAAGCAGTAATATATTATGGCAGAACATACCGGGAATTCAAAGATTCTTTATCACACTTCAACTTGTATGTTACTGGTTGAACCCGCCTACAATAAAGAGAACATCTTAATAAGTGATGGAGATGACGCAACAACATATTTCCATCAACTGTTGAGATGCAGGTTGGCACTTGAGATGCCAATAAGCCCTATATTTAACATTCTGGGGTCCACAGTTCAAATTACGAGTCCATTAACAGATTGACCAATAGAACATTGTTATAACTTTTTAAATCGAGGGCTTAACAAGGCTTAATAGATGCATGAAAGGGAGCCCACGGGTCTATAGAGCTCAAGACTCAAGTTTGAGTTCAAATTTTACACCAGGTGGGACATTCCAAGCAAACCCTTGCATGGGCCCTGAACTCATCCCTATGGGCGCAGCACGTGTTTATGGATTAAAGATCTACACTTCCAGCAACATGAATATGGGACCAGCTTAGGGTCCATCTGATCCTAGCGACCCTAAGCTCACTAAACCCTAATATCAGAGGAGGAAAGGTAAGGAGGTGCAGACCACGCCACAGGATGATGTGGCAAATTAGTTAGGAACCGGTCGGAGGAGAGGGGATCTGGTTATAAATCTATTAGGAGGGAAGGGGGGATCTGGCAGAAATTCAAAGAAATCAGGGCATGGTTGCCTGGTCCGAGAGGAGGTTTCTCTCTAGGATATTTGGGTGTTTCTTCCTCATTGACTCTGTGTATCATCCTCGTTAGAACAATTAATGAGAGAGAGAAATGTAGAAATGAACTGGAATAACACTGTATTGATAACGGCTGCAGGAGTTACAGTAGAAGGCAGGAAGGAGGAGGAGGAGAATCTTTGTGGAAGGACCAGCTCCAGGAGCCTAGCCGACCACGCCCCAGCGATCACGCTGTTAATGCCCAAAATATCATCCATCCCCCTCCCCCTTCTACCAACTCCTCTATTTAATAGCCCAACTACCCGGCCAACAGCCCCCACAAGCTACAGCTAGCCATACAACTTTTAACTCCAAAAATACAAAACTGCCCAGCCAGCACAACAACCCACACCTGCCCCAACAACAAACCACTACAAAGTCCAAAACTACCCTACCTGCTACAGCTGACCAAACACCCTATTTGTAATGACTTTGCTTTTGCCTTGTAAGACTTTAAAATATTTTAAAGAATATTTTTGAAGTCAGACGCTAAGTCGGCGCGAGATTTCGGGGCTCAGGGAGACTCGGTATTGATATAATAAAAATATTAAATATATTATATCACACGCCCGCAGTTCTTCTGAAATAGTAGAACAACTCCCAAACAAAGTCTCGGATGAGAAATCTGAGGTCGCCATTAAATCAAGAATGTGGGTTTTACCCTAAGCGCGAAAAAATCTTTGTCGGCGTCGGGTGTTTTGTTAAAGTGTAGTCGTGGGCGCAAATAATGAAATAAATTAATTAGTTAATTTATTTGTCATTTAATTGTTGCGACCTAATCCTCCTATAAAAACCTTATTATAGTCAAACATTAAGGTTAGCCGCATAAACCTAGTGTTCTTGAGAGGGTCATGGAGGGGAGTTTGATAGACGACAACCAAATCGAGGATCGGAGACCGATTTGCCAAGGATCGTCTACGTCAATGAAGTTTGTGGATCTCGCCAACGACAACATCAACCGTTCTTTGTCGGAGATCAATCCAAACTCGATTTAGGACGCTTGTTTTGTGTTGGTTTAATCTCCGTTTATTTATCTCATGACGAACGCAAATCAATTCCACTAACAAATTGATCTGTGGGTCGATCATGTTTTGCAGGTATGGATTTTATCTTCCTAGAATTAAAAATTGATATTATTTGATAATTTGTTATTCGTTCGTCGTTCTAACAGCAACAGATTGAGGTCAACCTGAACAATGGTCGAGGTTCGTTACTCTTGTTGTGTTTGGTGCATTTCCTCCCTCATTCTTCACAAGTTCATCGCCGGTATTTTCTTTGATCGGCGATTCGACAAATACCCGTTGATTGATCGTTGCGCAACCGTTCTTTGGCGCAACAGATCGATACCGGGGGTTCGGGTTCAAAATCAACAGCTCGATCGAGGCGCGACGATGACAACAGAGGATCGAGGATAGATCGGAGGTCCTCGTTATTCGTGGGTTTTGGCGTTTCAGTGATGCGACGTGATGGCGGATGATTCTCGAGTGGATTGGGTGGCTGGAATCCAGCCATCGGCGATGGCAAGGCTCGATCGATGCTAAATCCAGGTTTTGTGAGCGTGATTGGTGACTAGAGCAAAGGCGACGGCGGCGCGAGCGAAAACGCGTGAAGAACCAATGGGTTCTGAAAAATCCCGCGATACACGGCGTGTAGTCCAAAGAACACACGTCGTATAGTCCTCTGGTTATGGCAGCTAGGGTTTCGGGAAAGTCAAATATCACACGTCGTGTGGGGCCACCCACACGCTGTGTGGCACGTGACTGGCGGCTCAGCGTGTACCCTAGAGGTACATGGACACAAACACAGCCAAACACACAAGCACGGCCAAAGTACACGAGCATGACCAGGTACACGGGCACAGCCAAAGTACACGGGCACGGGCCGAAGGACACGGGCAAACCCGATCCAACCAAGACACGTCCTGTACCCCTAGTACATGTCGTGTACTTCTCCCAAGGCAAGTTGAGGCTCTTGTTCACTTCAGTCTAGAGAAGTACCAGTAGGGTGTGTCCCCTTGTCCCATCCCTATAAGGGTTCAGGGAGGCATTACGTCCTGAGTGTAGGATGCGATCCCCTCTACGAGATTAGTCTCGGATAGAGTTATGAAATCCCTCCTTGTGACCCGAAGTGTGATCCTCTGTCATTCTCTCTTCTTCCCTAGGTGGGGTTTTAAGAATCGTCGTGACCGATATACACAGGCGTACGATCCCCTACTTAGCAGGTTAATCCAGTTAGGGTTTCAAGATTCCCCCAGAGGCTCTGGGTGAGATCCCCTATCTATATATCGAGATCTTCTAAGTTCCAGCGTGCACCTTCATCATGGCGAGACCCGATGAGCATGACATCTCGAACGAGCGTCATCAGTGTTATCAGACTCAAGAAGTGAGTTATCCCGAACGAGCGTTACCTTGAAGCCTCGAGCAAGATCCTAGGTCGGTTGTATGGTTGTGACCTTACCCTTAGACTAAGTGTCTATCTTGTGTATATATGGGTTTATTGTTATTATGATGTCTTGTATTCTGATTGACATATTTTCGCGACGATGAGCTGACCTCTCACTCTCTTGATGTTTTGTGTTTGGTGATTTCAGGGCGTCCTACTGGATATTTTTATACTCACCCCTGCATAGGTTCTGCCCGCACATGTCGTGTCTTATGCAGACGACAGACCTTAAGACATAGCCCTAGGTGGACCAGGAGCAGGTGGAGCGTAGTTGAGCTAGATAGACCGTGGTTAGTTCCAGGAGTTGCATTTGACAGCAATCCTCTTCTTAGCAGGTTGGACTCTTTTACAGCGTTTCTGGGTTTTATAGCCCTTTATGTTTTCTTGTATTTTTTCGTACTCTGATTGTTCGATATAGATGTATGCGTGCATTTTGGTATCAGTTGTATTTTTATCTTTCAGCATGGTGTTGGTGGTTGGAGATGTGTGTGTGTGTACAGGTACCATAGGTTACGGTCTTCCATGTGTGTGATATGCCTGCTCGACGCATGTCGCCAGCCACTGACCTACATTCGGTTTATCGCCAACCAAGTGGGGCCCCGATAGGTCGGGTCGTGACACTGTTAACCACAAAAAATACAATACCACATACAATGTTGCCTCGTGGTAGCTCACACCCCCACATACCTAACATTTCCCCCCTCCTTTAATAACCACGTTGTCCTCAAGGTGATCTCAGTAGAAATTTTTGTCATCCCACAACCTCATTTGTCACTTCTCTGCTGCATAAGAGCATATATCAATGTCCTAACAAGAGGCTCCTCCTCCACTAGATGCTCGGCGGAGATCACCTTCAAATGCTCAGCAGTAACAGCAACTATCCACACACAAAAACCAGCGTCAACATCAAATTGTTGGCAATTGTAATCAGCCCTCGGCAACCCATTAGTTTTTGAACATAAGTTCCAAGCCATACAGTTGCTTAAACCCACCCAAGTGTCTAACAACTTCTGGTGTTCAAGCTGAAGTGATGACACCCTGCACTTGATTATCACCTTCAATAAGAACCATGGGTTGCAAATCAATAGCCACAATAAGAGAAATTTCTTTATCCCAACAAGAGTTCACATCAAGGGCAGAACGAGAAAAACAATGCCTCTGCAAAATGTTGGTGCAGTTTCCCTTGTTCTCTTCCCCTTGGCTGGAAAATGGTAAATCAACTCCCTCCCTCAGATTTATGGCTATTTGAGAAGCAAATTTTAAGTCCACCACCTCATCAACTGAAATATCCACCCTCGCCAGGCCATCAACCTCCAAACACCGCTCGACATGAGCCTCCACTACCTCTGGGAGCATATTCCAGGACCATAGTCGGTTCCAGAATTTCTATCCTTCGGAACAGAAGCAAATCTCCCACATGAAACAATGGCACAACAAACAGATTCAATCAACTCGAGAAGTAAGGCCATAAACCTAATCCTAAAATGGCGCCTGTATCCCAACAACCGCACCACGGACTATGGTTCGTGTAGCCATGAACCAAGGATAGTCCCAAATTCCAAGTAGAGAATGATGATATGACAAACATAACTGTCTGGCCCTGGAAAAAGCATCTTCCTAAGACACCATGCTCAAGTTCCGTTTAATATAACTGGGAAGCAGCCACATCCTACTGTCCCACGTCAAACAAAGGAATTCCAAACACAAATACTCTTTCGTGGACTCTAAAGAGCAATGTAGCAGGTGAATCTCAATGAAAATTTACACCTTTTCTCTTGAGAAAATTTTGCATGTTCCCTTTAGAAGCTAAACTCTGGTATTTTGGATGGAAATACTAGCTTGTTTGGCACTTCAAGCTCCGGTCCAGCCACTGTTGAATCATCCAATCCAGATTTCATAGCATCTACAAGCTCTCTTGAAAATATTTTGAATTCCATTTTCCCCATACCATCTTTATGTTGTGACTTTGGGACACAAGTTGTGTTGCGGGCCAATTCACCCCGTGTTTCACCCAAGTAGCTGTCTCCATCTCTCCATCTTTCCAGATAAATTGCACTTTGCCTACCCCTATGTTCTGCAATCTCGGTCATAGAAGCAACAGCGCACCCTCCACTTCCAGCAGATAGGAATATACTCTTCAGCAGTTCACTACTCATCTCACCACAGGTTCTAACTTTGTTCACAAGGACCCTAGTTCCTTGGTTATGCTTACCAAGTCCAAAAGTTGCCTCATGCTGGACTGGAGCTTTGTTAGTGCCAGGTCCAGTTTCAACAACACCATACCCACTCATCCACTAGTTCGTCTCATTCTTGTTCGATCCTACCATTAATGGAGCGTGTAGCTCCCCAGTCAATGATGGCTCCCTTGACTTCAAATTGTTCCTTGGAATCACTGCCATATTTGAAGAATTATTACACCTGTTGTGCGTATTGTACACCGACCCTGTTGGCAATCCACATAGCCCTAATAACCCAACTACATCGGCGCCTTCGCTGCAACCTTTTTCCACCATCTCTGCCACAAACGGGAGTTCAACCAGTAGTTGCATGGCATGCGGAACAAATTCATGTGTCGCTTGTATAGGCCTTTGCACTTGGTAGATTTCGGTCAAGTGTGCAGTACTACTCCATAATTGATGTTGCACTTGTTGCTAGCCGAACTTAATACTCGCTACTTCTGGAAAAATCATTTCGCTCGTAGCCAAATTGAACATCAACAATGGCAGCTCGTAGCTTGCTTACAGCAACACTTCCAGAATTTGGAATGGTTTCCTCTACAAAACCAACAACCAATTTTTACGGACCAAAAGGTCCGTCTCCTGCGTAAGCTGGGAATCGGACTAACCTTGGAACAACCTGAAAATCCTCCCAAAAGTCGTCTCCTACATTCTGAACTTCCACGAGTCAAACTTCAAAAGGAAAAATGCATTCCGCCTTACTAAAATCTTCATGACTCGGGCTAGGAAAGGTGATGCAACTTACCTTGTCACAGTGAGCAGTAGATGTGGCGTTTTCCTCCGCTTCTCGACAATCCGATACAGCCAGCGGGACTCCCTGACTCAATTCTTCCACAAATAGAGGTTTTGTTAAACCAGAAACATGCTGCCCCTCCTCAGTAGGCGTTCACGCTTATCCACTGGAGAACTCGGATCAGAATTTACCATGTCAGGCCCTTCCAGACAGGATTCAAGCTGCTCCTCGCCGTTGTCACATCTCTCCCTCAGTGCGGGCTTCAACTGCTCTCATTCTAATCCTGGATTATCACTCAGCCAAGAAAGAAACCAAAGCAAAACCGAGTACTCCAAACTTAACCGCCCATAATGAAGCTTCATGTCTTTCATCATCCCATTGTACAAGAAGTTAGCGCTTCAAGAATCCAACCACAAGGATCCTCCCCTGAGAAATATGGCAGCTCAACTCTTGTCACCATTTTGATCAGTCAACTCCAACGAAGTCCACAAACTGCAAACTCCTCTGAACGAACAACTGGATCCGATCATCCTCCTAGTGTATGCAACCCCCTGCGATTGTGTCTTAGCTGCTAACATAGCTCTCAACAACCTCTCAGTGTACGTCCAGCTTCGTTTATTTCAACAGCGATCGCAACACAGCACCAAACGCCTCCCAGCATGCGTCCTCCCCAGTGTTCGTTCACTCAACTGCAATCGTCTCCCTGCTGTGTTTGTTTTGTCCCCAGCATGCGTATCACAGTTTCATTCGCGTCTTCCCCACTGTGTTCGCAGTCCCCAGCAATTGCTTCCTCGGAGGTGAGCATCACACTGTTGCGATCAAATCTCCAACAGTGATCATTGTCCTCTTGCAACGTTTTCTCCCTAGCAGAGTCGCCAAGTTCTCAGGACAATTAGTGAGAGAGTGAGAGAGAAGGTAGAAATGAACTGGAATAACACTATTGGTAACGGCTGTAGGAGTTGCAGTAAAAGGCAGGAAGAAGAAGAAGAAGATTCTCCGTGGAAGGACCACCACCAGGAGCCTAGGCGACCATGCCCCAGCGACCACGCTGTTAATGCTCGAATATCATTAGTCCCCCTCCCCTTCTACCAACTCCTCTATTTAATAGCCCAACTACCCAGCCACCAGCCCCCACAAGCTACAGCTGGCCATAACAACTTTTTACTCCAAAAATACAAAAGCTGCCCAGCCAGCACAACAACCCCCACCTGCCCAACAACAAACCACAACAAAGTCAAAAACTACCCTACCTTCTACAGCTGACCAAGCACTCTAACAGTAGAAAATACAATGCCATATACAATGCTGCCCACTATCAATCATTTCTTTTTGTTTAATACAATAAAATTCCCTCACTTTCTCATTTTTTGGGTAAAAATATGTAACAACTTTAGTACTTTCATTGAGAGCAAGAGCTTGACCACCCAGTTTTTTTGCATTTGATTGTCAAAATGATGCATACAAGAATGGAAGCCCAGAACGCTATCAATGAATTGCCCTAGGAGACTGATCATTGAAAATACAAAGAGAAGCTTTTGGCACATGAGAAGTTGATGCTAGCCATTCAAGCTAGTCTCGACAAGCTCGTAAAAGGTCAGCCAGGATTCCAGGGAATTGCGCATGATCAGTTGTGGAAGATCGAGGAACTTGTAAAGCAAAGGATTCAAGACATCAAGGAGCATTTGGTCGAAAGGATGAAGGAGCAAGATTCACACATGGGTCAAGAATTTACTTCTAAAAAACAGAGCAGGGCGTTTATGGTATTTCCATTCAGAAAAGGGTCCAAGAACACTAACAACAATGATGTAGGAGAAGAGAATTCATTTTCCAACAGGGAATCAATAGCTAAGGAGATGAGAAGTACGTTGAAGAGGGTGGAGTTGCCTTCCTTCAGAGGAGAAAGCCTTTACAAGTAGATGACTAAGGCTAAAACCAACTTCCAGGTAAATCTAACACCCAAGGACATTAGGTAAATTTTATCGCAACTCTGTATGGAGGGAACAACTCTTTACCAGTTCTTATCCTGACAAAATTCTAACCCAGGGCTGAAATGGGAGCAATTCAAGTTGGCATTCATGGACAGATATGGGAAAACTACAGGAAGTCCACTGATGTTTTTGAAGTCTCTGAACCAGTCAGAATCTGTGGGAAACCATATTGAAGAGTTCAAACGATTGGCATTATGGATTCCCAATCTGCCCAAGTCATGGTATATGAGTCTATTCATGGGGGTCTGCGTCCTGAAATTGAAAACTCAGTGTCCACCTAGAAGCCCAGCAACAAGGTTAGGTTGATCACCCTCGCAAGGAAGATTGAGCAGTAACTGACCAGTAAGGGTGTTATTAGGGGAGTTAGTAAGGAGGTTTATCCATATATGTCAAAGCCATGCAGCATAATGGTCACTTGAGGATGTGGTGCGAGGCGTGGGAAACAACACACACCTCTCAAAACAGACTAAGTATATATAATTTTCAACAACATTTTAAATCTAAAAAGAAAGGTTCGAACAAAATAATACAAATTTAAGTGCATATCAATTGTCTCTCAACCAAAGCATAAACAAATAATCAACCCTGTAGAACCTGAACATCCAAATCTTCATCAATAAAAGGAAAACCAAGATGCGCTGATCATGCAGCATGAAAGAAATGAAACCTACCCTATTTTAACATTTAATTTTATTCATGTTTTCTTTTATATTGAGCCTTTTCCAAGGGTGTGCGCCTCAGGCACACCTTGTGCCACAGTGCCTTCGTAAAAAGGGCGGGCATCAGCATCTTAAGAGTGTTTGCAGCGCCTCAGCCATGGTGATGCGCTCCAGACATGAGTCCCTCGTCCCACACCTTGGCACCCACCTTGGTGCGCCATTGCAACCATGGATTTGTCCTCAGGCAGCTTAGAGTTATGGACCTATGGTGCAAAGTTTTTCCTCCAGCAAGCCAACTATTAAAAAAAAAAAAAAAAAAAAAAAAAAAATTGAAAAAGGAAGAAGAAGAAGATAAGATGGGGCGATTGGTGGAAAGAAATGAGGTCTATTAGCCAACAAAAAAGGGCATAGAGGAATGCTTTCGTTGTGGACATCCTTATACCCCTCTGCATGGATTCCCAAACAAAAAAAATTGGTCCTGAGGAGAATGTTGCAGGGCCTAAAATTCAGGAGAACTGCTGTGGAACGAAGAGAGGGCGGAGGAACAGAAGGAATTCAGATGCATAGGAGGGCAGGATGCAGATTTCATGGTGTTGACATGAGACTTCAGGAGTATCAATTGTTATCCTAGTAGACAGTGGCGCAAGCGACAATTTCATAACAAAGGCCCCGACCAAGATGGACCATGTGAAGGTCAGCCCGACAAGGCCATTTGGCATCAAGATGGGACATTGAGCAGTGTCTCAAAGGGTGTGTGAGGAAGTGAACGTAGGATTGAGAAATATAAAAAATGAAGATAGAAGCTTATGTTTTTTAAACTGTTGGATACTTGGTTTTGGGGATGGAATGAAATGGTTAAAACCCTTTGGGGTGGAAAAGAATTCAAATTGCAGGGAGGAGATCTATCCAATGCACCAGTGGCCTTGCAGCAGTTGGTTCTTCAGAAACAGATCCTTTTAGAAGGATTGTTTTGGAGGACCAAATTATCAAGCCCTGTGGATGGTGGACAGCAGGGGGGTTGGGCAGCCACAGCATTTAGGAAGGGTACACTTGATGATGTTCAGTCCCATTTTGGAAGAGCCAACCACCAAGTAGGACCACGGATCATGCAATAACTTTAATGGAGGGGGGGTACCCCTGTAAAATTTCAGGCCATAGAAGGATGAGGTTGAAAGGCAAGTGGCAGCAATGTTGGAAAGCGGTATAGTTGAGCAAAATGACAGCCTCCATGCAAATCTCATATTCTAGTTGTTGGGATAAAATCGCATACCTCATATAAAGTGGTAGAATTCTTTATTTATAGATGAAATGAAGAGTACATCAGGTAGCCTCCACCGATGTGGGACTCAAATAATTAAAGAGTAATATGAGCTTAGCCCACTAATCCTAACTGATAGGATTGACCCACCTAACCCATATGCACTAATTTCTTGATAGTAAACCCAATCTCCTGTAGTGTTTGTTGTGTCCAAACACGTGTCATAGCACGATACTCTGCTTCTTGCTTTGCCGTGAGATAAAATTTCCTCCAACAAATATTGCAAAACCAGATGTAGAACTCCTAAAAGCACAATCTGCATCACAAAACGCCTCAATTTATGTATGCCCATGAACATAATAAAGAAGTCCTAAACTTGTGATAAGCCTAATTTATATATACATTTTGGTGTCAGTTGTTTATAGTTTTTCATTAAATTACTTGATAATGCACTGGTATGTGTCTAATTTTGCAGAAAAAAGAGCTTCACAGGTTTCCAAGGAAGAAAGGGCAGAAAAGGTGCAAAACAGGCCAAGTACACGTCGTGATCCGCCAGAACACGTCGTGTACCTAAAGATCACAGTTTGCCCCAAGTCGCGAAGCCAAGCCGTGACTCTGCCATGAAGCCTGAAGGAAAAAAGGCGATACATGTCGTGAATGACCCTCTCACATCGTGATGCTAGTCAAAGCCCAGGACGAGAAATCCGCGAAGAATCCGCGCAAAAATCAGATAGAGACGAGGTGCACGTTGTGAATGACCCTCTCACGTTGTGTACCCAGTCAAACCTCTTAAATTCACGAGAGACCCGCGCGCCACGCTGGAGATCCAAAATCCGTGGAAACTGACGTGTCTCAAGGCTACACGTCGTGTACCTACGATACACGTCGTGATGAAATATGCCTATATAAGCAACGGAGCGGCAGAGCATTTCAGAGAATTCAAGACGTGCTTCTCTTCTTCCTTTCATCTCCTTCGCGAATCCTTTCGCCATTTCCCCTCTCAAACTCTCAAACTCTTCGTATGTGTGCATTTTTATTAATCCAAGAGCCATGGAGCCTTCGTTCTTCAACACATGCAATTTCCGCCATCACGTTTAGTTTCAATTTCCATTTCTCTTTGTCAAGTAAGTCTTTTATTTATAATTGTGATTTACTTAGTGCATGTTTATTTCAGTTACCATTCCCAAACCTTTGCATGATCCTGATTCCATTAATCAATCCATCAAGCATGTTGTCTTCCATTTATTTAATTGCGTCCTACCCCGCCATGAGTAGCTAAATTTCTTAGGGGTATCAAGCAATGTATCTGCATAACTAAATATACCTTTAAATCTAAACTTGGCAAGCCTAATTGAATTAGTAACTAGGATATGAACCCCCGGTCTATCTCATTTGTGCGAACGTCCCCGACCACGGGACGGTCAAACAACCAACCCTATCCTAATTGGAGTAGACTAAGATACGACCACTAGCTTAAGAAACTTTCAGCCTCAAAGAAACCAAACTTAATGCACCTTGGTTGTCACTATCTCCCAACCACGGAATAGCTACTTCCTAGGTAGAACTAGAAGGCTAAGACCAAAGTCAACTAGTGATCCCTGTTTACATTGCAGACTAAGACATAGGATCTTGCCAAGGTTAGAATTAAAGGACATCCTTCACTCAGATACACGACTTGATCCCAACCCCTCGCTCATCATTTAGAGTCATCCCAAAAATAGAACTTAGATCGAACTCCCAAACAAGGACTTCTAGAACGGACTCCCTTACAGGTTTAGGAATCAGATTTCTCCAAAGTCAAAACAACACTCTCCCTGTGGATTCGACCTCATACGGCCACTTCACTGCGTCTCTGTAGTTGGTGAAAGTTTGGGACCAAATATAAATTCTAAATTTGATAATTGCCGGAGGAAGTAACAAAACCACCGCGCGAGAGCCGTCAACTTGGTTCCTTTTTCACATATCTAACAATGCGAAGAACAGCTCCCCACTGCATTTTTGTGGGGGATTCCATAAACTAACACACTTTGCTAACCACACAAGCAATGTCGAGTCGAAACATCATCAAATAGTTAAGTTTCCCAACAAGTCGTCTATATATGTCATGTGAAAAGAACTTTTCACTGTTCTTTTCAGGTTCCAAGGGTGAGTCAACCGAATCAGCTCGAGTCATGTCAGTCTCCTGCGATAGATCAACAACATACTTTCTCTGAGATAGAAAATTATTTTGGTACATCTGGAGACCTTAATCCCTAAGAAATATCGAAGTGGACACAAATCCTTGTGAAAATCTTGATGAAGGAAAGATTTGAGTCGACCAATGTCGGCACCAGCATTGTCAATAATGACAATGTCATCCACATAGATTATCAAAAGAATGTTGTCTGTTGCGGATTGATGATAGAAAACAAAAGAATCGTTTATGTTTTGAAACATGTCAAAGCGAAGCACAACGATGAAGAAGCAGTCGAACCAAGCACGAGGTGACTATTTGAGTCCATACAGCGATCGACATAAACAAACCTTTGGAGGACTCCCCTTTAGAAACAAACCCGAGTAACTACTCCATGTAAACTTCTTCATCAAGAAAACCATGAAGAAAAGCATTCTTAATGTCCAACTAGTGGAAAAGCCAGTGATAGGAGGCGGCAAGAGAGATAAGTAAGCGAACTGAAGTCATCTATGCCACTGGAGAAAAGATGTCAAAGTAATCAATGTCATGTGTGTGTGCATAACTCTTGGCAACCAACAACCTGTTTCCCCAAAGGGGAAGAGACAAGATCTCAAGTATGGTTGGCATCAAGGGCCTGAAGTTCATCTTGAATGGCCTTTAACCAACCGGGGTGAGATTTGGCCTCAGCGACAATACGCGGTGTTGAGTGAGCAGTCGGCACCCCAATAACCCGAGAGGTAGCTAAGGATAACCCCTGATAAGAATGAGAAGAAATGAAATGTTGTTGATATGAGCTTCAGCCTTTGTGAAGGGCCATAGGAAATTTCGACGATGGGGAATAAAGAGCGGGTGAGTCGTCGGGTGCGATAGCAGCATTAGGCTCCGAGGTGGCAGGTGTGCAAGGTCGACGAGTATAAACCTGGTCAAATCGTGATCCAACAACATCACTAGGAAGAGATGGTGGTGATGGTGGATCGAGAAAATATGGTAAATTAACTTTGAAGTCAGAAATAGCAGGTGGTGGTGGGAAATCGAGAACAAAAAAGATGGAGGATTCGACAAAGGAAACATCGGCTGAGACATCATAACGATGCAAATCTAAAGAGAAGCAATATCTGCGTTGAGTCCGGAAATAACCAAGAAAGATGCATTTGAGAGTGCGTGTATCAAACTTGGTAATCGAGGGGCGAGTATCTCAAACATAACAAACACGGCCAAAAATATGAAGAGGCGGCGAATGAGGTGATGTTTTTGGAAACAAAGAATGGAATGGGGTCTCCCCCTTGAGGACAGATAATGGAAGTTTGTTGAAAAAATAAGTGGCTATGACAATGACATCTCCCCAAAAAACGGTTCGGACTTTCATCTGAAATAAAAGTGCACGAACAACTTCTAACATATGGCGGCTCTTATGTTCGGCAACACCGTTTTGTTGAAGTGTACCTGGACAGGAAGCCTGATGGATAATGTCATGTTCGTCCGAAAAAGGCTGAAATGGGCAAGAAAAATACTCACAGCTATTATCAGAACGCAAGCAACAAAGTTTAGCAGAAAATTAAGTAGTGATTTCATGATAATAGGACATTGCAAAAAATTCAGAATGAGTTTTCAACAAATAAACTCAAGCCATACGTGAAAATTCATCAAAGAAGGTGACAAAATAACAGTAATCCAGTTTACAAGGACTTGGACTAGGTCCCCATATATTACAATGAACCAAATGAAAAGGACTAAATGCACGAGTGATCACCCGAGGAACGTCGGTGGCCAGTGATGTTTGGCATAATGACAGGACTCACAATCAAAAGGAAAACCGGGACCCAACTCTGGACAAAGCGTCTAAAGAACGGGTGCAAGACCAAGGCGATAATGAAGTTGCAGGACACGATCAGAAGTGACAGGACAGGCAAGAGCTGAAGTCGGGTCAAGCACGTATACACCACCCTGAAGTCGTCCCCTACCAAGCACCCAGGTCATCAAAGGCACTTGAAAGATAACCGAAGTAGGCAAGAATATGGTCTGGCATTGTCAGTCAGTTATAAGTTTACTAATGGGTATAAAGTTAAAGGGACGGCGTGGAACAAGGGAAACCGCTGAGAGCGTCAAGCTGGCGTAATCGAGCAACTCCCATAACCATCAATTTGCACTGCCTTACAATCCGGGTACAGTAATATTACCTCCAGTCGAAGTCAAGCTATAAGGCCGAAGAATAACCGCATTCCCAGTTAAGTGCTCGGAAGCACCATAATCAAGAACCAATGAGGTGGATCGCTGGGATGGACAAGCAGCGGGAACATCGTCATGAGCAACAATAGCGCTTGATGAAGCAGCAGCGTGTTGAGACTGGAAATATTACTATTCATCGTCAGAGAGATCAACAGTACGTCGAATGTCAGATGGATCCACAGAGTCAAGTATAGCGGCCTGTGGGGAATGAGAGTGGCCTGGAATTGGAGAGTCATCGAGACGGCCAAAGTTGTCAAAGGTGCGCGGCACAACAAGGAGCAAAGGTCGCTTGAGGATGCGACGCGACGCAGGGCACGATCCTCTCAAAACTAAAGTGAATCCCATACATAAGTAAACATACACAGTTTTCAACAATATTTTAAATTAAAAAAACTTAAATTTAATCAAAATAATACAAATCAGAGTACATACTAATAATTTTTAACCAAACCATAAGCAAATAATCAATCCTTGAGAACCTAAACATCAAAAATCGTCATCAATGATATAAGGGCAGAGAAGAAGGGGAGTTGGTGGTGGTGTTGCCTACCTCACCAGATGTTATTGCCGCTTAGAGGCAATGTGTTTACTCCTACTGCTTTGAATGGAGCGTGCAGCCTGCACAGGCTGTGTTGTGTTGCTGCTTCCAATGAGTTGTATATTTTTTTGGGGAATCTTATAGTATTTTTTATTATTATTTCGTTAAACGATGTATTTAAGGCTTCCTTTGACTAAGGAGCCTCAACCCCTTTTCTGCCACCACTTTTTTCACACAAGTCTCGATTTTTTTCAGCGCGCACCACATTTGCACCTGGCAGTTTAGTGACTGCTAGAATGGTGCGCCTCAGAGAGGTTGTCGCGCATTGCCAGTGGCGAAGCGCTCCATGTGCGCCTCACAACACACCTTTGAAAACAGTGGGGGTGACCATGCAGAAGCCAACGGTGATCAATAGTGTGATAATCTTTGTCGCAATGTGTGCAATGTTTGCTGGCAGTGGGTCAACCACGTCCCCCAAAACAACCATCACCGTGGCTGGAACCACAAGAAAGCATAGCGGCACGATCAGAGTGGTTAGTGCTAAGTGATGGCGAAGGATTGTTCGCACAACCAACATCTCAATAACAGTGATGGAGAACTCTGTATTGAGACCATGCGGTCGAGAGAACAAGAACAAGTGAACGTGTTGAGTACGGGTTTCGTCAGGAGTTTGTGGAATGGACAACAAATCATTGATCTCATCAACAATAGACTTCCACTCTTTGTAATACGGCGGAATCAAGTGAGTTCCCTAGTGAAGTGCAAAGAGCTGCTAAAAAAGATCTGGTATGTGAGAAAGATTGTTCGTCTCAAAGAACATAAGCAATAAGGAGTCTCACAAGTCCTTGCAAGTATTAACATTCTTGCAACATGTTTAACTGACCATTGAATTAAACAACATGGAGAAGATCTTGTTGTCTTGATGTTCTCATTACCCGAACGTGACATCTTTAGGATCAGGAAGGGATGCAACAAGATGGGGATAGTATCCCATGCCCTTCAAGGCGACCATAGCAGCCTTCTACCACATGATAAAATTGAAGGAACAGAGTTGCTCATCCACAAGACGTGTGGATGTTGTAATATTATTCGGCAAGGGTGACGATGTTGCCATATGTGGATAGAAGATCGAAAATCACAAGAGGGTTGTTGAGTACTGAAGATGCACGTTACGAAATGACAAGGTGTCGAAAGTGCACAATTAGTAGAAAACGGGTGCTGAAATTACACGGCCTAAACATCTGGTGATCAATCATGAAAAAGAAGAAACAGTCGGAGCAAAGGCATAGATGATTATTAAGAAGGCACTTGTGGCACCTGGAGAAATTGTCAGCTTAAAAAAAGAAATTGAGGGAGGCACCACAAGCGTGGATGGCAAGTAGGGGCAACCATAGGAGGGTTGCCCAAGAGGGACGCGCGCAGGGGTGTCGTACGGCCTGGGGCAGCGAGGGAGCCAAGGGCTAACGTGCCAGAGGGACGCGCGGTCTAAGGGCCAGCGAGCAAGAGGGACATGTGATTCAGGGGCTAGCATGCAGGAGGGTCGCACGGTCCTGGGGCCAACGCGCGGCATGTGGTGTTGAGGCTAGCGCACAGAGGAGGTCGACAGTTGAGTTGCGTGGAAGACGGTCGGCAGGAGGGAGGGCAAATCGTAGCGTGCACAGGAGGCCATCGCGCGGAAGACAATCAGCGTGAGAGAGGGCGGACTCGTAGAGAATACTAGCGGCTACTTCTGAGCGGGTAGAGTTAGATACCCAGCTCTAATACCATGTTGGGATGAAATCTCGTACCTCATAAAGAGGTAGAGTTCTTTATTTATAAATGACCCCATATGAAAATATCTAATACTACACTAGTAAAGGACGGAGGTTGGCGAATGTGCGAATTACAGGGCTTTGAACAATTAATTATCTCATACCCATGAAGTAACAATTAAGCACAATTTAGATTCATGATTGTTGGCAACCTGAAAAAAGGTAACAAAAATGATGCATTCAGGTGGAGAGGGTCAAGATGACAGTAAAATGATTCTAAGAGGGTATAAGTGTAAAGCACTAATGATGATCATACAACAACATTCAAGGGAGAATGGCTCTGAGATGAAACAAATGGGAACATTGAAGCTCCACAGAAAAGGAATATGGATAGATGACAATGAGCACAGGCATGCAAGAGGTTTAGAGTGCAAGGAAAATGATGAGGTGCTTTTAGGTTTGTCTTGGCAATACTTGCAAGTTTAATGCATCCATTGTTTTTTTTTCTTTTTTATCAAAAATCAGACACTTTCCCAAAGAATGAGTGCAATAATTAAATTTAATGATACTAATTATTTCTAAGAACGCTGAAATAGATAATGAAGATAATCAAATTTGCTACTTTAATGAAAACATCCTTTCTGATATCAACCGAATACAGCATCACACATTTGATAATTCAAATTAAGGGCATCCGGTGCAAATAATTTGGTTGGTCATACAAGTGAACAAATCAGGGGTAATTAAGCAGTAACGTGAAAACCCAAATCATAGTTGCAAACCAGCTAAGCATGTGTTGTGAAAATGGTAATAGAAAACAAAAATGGAAAGTGAGGCTATATGGAGCCATTTTTTGACATGTAAATATTACACCGTCAAAACTAAAAAACATGGCTCAGGTACAGAGCTTTTAATAGCAAAGTCAAAAAAGAGAAAGTACAAGAAGCGTGATTAAATCACCAAAAAAAAAGATATTTACCACACTTAAAAGTTGAAGTCAACAAAATTTTAAAAATAAGGAACCTATCTAAGACATCAAAGTAGGAGGCAATATTCCACGTCAGAGCTGCAACAAACAGTAGACCACCAATTCCAAACAAACAGGCATCATTACTATTATCCAGAAGGTTGAGCTTTTATTGCGGTGTTGGAAAAAAAAGTATTGCTTCATGCAATGACATTAGTTTCACGTGATTCCTTAGTCCAAGGAGGAGAAGGGTGAGTGAACGATGAAAAGAGCAGGAACAAAAACTTCAAATGAACAAAATGTACAAAAGTTTTACCTTGAGTTCAGGGAGAAGTTAGATAGTGAAGCTGTATCCGCCCGGGGCACATCCCTGACAGAAGGTCCACCATGTGCATTGTTATTAACTGCACTACTGCAGCTAGTAGCATTATACCTCTGCATTTCTCCCAACTATTACTGGCATACCGTCCAAAGGCCACGGAATCAAACCACTGCAAGATGCGTCAACAATGAAGCAGAACTGCAACTAAAATGAAAATTTTAAAATAAAAAATGTTAGTTGAGTTGTCGATAAAAGAAAAGGAGCCAAGGCAGACATTCAACCTTGACCGTGAAATAAACTAGATTAAAAAAATCCTTAATTTAGTTTTAACAGAGTGCAGGTAAACTTTTGCATCCACCCTTGGTGCCAAGAGTAGAATTTTGGAATCCAAATTAACAGTGAGCGACATAAAAGATTAAAATCTTTATGGTGAACATGAAAAAATCAACAGTGACAGTGTTAAGAAACCATGTTAGGAGGGGTGGGAGAGGGATGAGAAGGCAAGCAATACTTGTGCTGCCGCATCACTAGAGATACTGGTTTTTTTTTCATTGGCTTGTCACTTTGTTAATCAATAAATGAATTTGTCTGCAGCAATAGAACAAGATTTGGGAGGCATTTTAAGAGCTTGTTCAATCACGGAAAATCTTCTGTGGTGGAGAGAGCCAACTGACTTTAGCTTGACGGGTTTTAGAGCTTGAGCAGGAAGTTTTTTTATTTTAGCCACCAATCTATAATAAATAGTTATACAATTGATTAAATTCGCAATTGGGTAGCTAATATCTAAAAGTCATTGCCATGATTCTTCAAAAGAGACGTGAGCCCTACAGATTTTCACGAATATGCATCTTAGAAATAAAACATGGAGGTTTCCTAGTAAAATCAAATGAAATATTGGGTGAAAGGTGTTATGAAGTTTGAAACAAACCAAGACATAATGCAATAAGCCCGTAACTAATACCATCACATGCCATTACAGAAAACAGTTGCACCGATCTATGAAAACTAAATCAAAACCTCGATGAAGACTGTGTGGAAGCCCAGAAAATATAGTGCCCCGGGTTTTTCACTTTAACTTAAACCAAAACCAGTTGAAAGCCAATCAGAATCCAAAGAACGAAAAAGGGGCGAAATGAAAGAACCGCCCAAAAAGTAATTCAATGGCCACACCAACAGCAGCTAACAAAAAACAATAAAAATCACCTAAAATTCGAGCCTTTACTGATTCCGAGTTAGATTCGTTTCTGCTGAGGAAGCGACGGATACATGCTAAATCTACGACAGGAGCACGGGGACTCGAAGAAAGGAATCAAATTTCCAACTGAAGTCAGACCCGCAAATGATCAAATTTGAGGGAGCAATAAGTCGTAGGCCTAGGGTTTGTAGCAGCTCGACCAAAGGGATAAAGCTCGAGTGAAAAAAGGAGGGAAGGGGGGGGTTCATAGCAGAGAAAGATTCGAAGATAGGAAGTCGCAGAAAACAGATAAATAAATCAAAGGATGAAAAGAGAGACAGGAATAGAGAGAAAGACAAAGGGGTCCGGGAGGGCAGGAGGGGGAGGGGGACAAATGCTTTGATTCCTGAGCTTCGCTGATGATCACGATGGTGTGCGCCTGTACGTCTTTGGTTCCGGTTGAAGAAAACAAGCAGACGCGGCGAGATCCAAATCCAACACACATTTAGTGTCATGTTATTTACACATGGTATTTAATGCATTTTATAAAAACATTATTTGGTCATTTTTAAATTTAATGCGAAATTTTATGCCGAGTTTTTTGTTTTAAATTTTGTATCATGTAATGAAATTTCACCTAAAAGGTAATATGAATTATTATAAATAAAATAGTTATTATTGAAAGTCAAGATAAGCATCCATTAATTTGGAATTATGTCACCATTCTGGATTTTATTAATTTCAAGAGATTTTGATGCCATCTCATTTGAGTTCAAAATATTTTTATATATTTTAAAAATGTCATTATCAAACTTGTTATTATTTTTGTTAAAATTGCGCTTGTTTTGATCTTGACCTTTTGGTATTGTGCTTTATTTATTCAAATGGTTTTGTATATTATTAATTCATCGTGAATGAGCTTTATTTGGTTGATAAGGACACTAAGTTTCACACTACATTGTCCATCAAGAGTAAGGTTGTCCTCCTACAAGATTGTGATGGTGGTGTTATTATAATTTTTTTAAGTCGATAATTTGGCTTCATTTACTTGATGTTTACGGGGTTTCACTCTAAATCATGACATGTTTTTGTTTAGAAACCACCTTATCCATGGAGAGACTTTTAAATATGTAGTTGTTAGTAATGATGGTATTTGTTGGAATGGTGTTGGTAGGCCATCTATGGCTCACTATGCTCATTCTATCATTGCTCACCCCTCTTGTTAAACTTGGATGAACTGTTTTGTGTTTGGGGAGGGGGTTGTTTTTTCAAACATGGGTTCATTTTGTGGCTTGTCATTCATGATCGCACGTCCACGTGTGTGTGATGCTCACCATATGTCTTGGCTTGAAGTTAGTGCCTTGTGAAAACTTTATCGTGTGCTTTGGATTACCACATAATGCATACAATTTAATACACGCATCCTTTACACTCGCCGCACATTGTCTTCTCTTATACATGCTCCATGTGAATATGTTTTTAGGGTATTTGTCGCATCAATAGCTAACAACAATTCTATACTATAACACAAACCCTAGCATGTGACTTGTGTGAAGGATTTCATAGGCATTAAACAAATTTAAATGCAATAGAAGAAAACGAAACTCGACACCAAGATTGACACGACCCGACCCTTTAGGCTCGTCTGGGTGACAGTACGTCAAGCGTGTCACCCCAAACCCACCTCTAATAGATCATGAGTCGGTGACTAGCACAGAGTAGGTATATCACATAGACGAGAGGCCTCAGACTAATGTACTTGTACACACGCGCACGTATCTCCATTTTGATGGGTTTCATTTAACCATCTAATGATTATTGGCAGTGAAAAACAACCCAAACACAGGACGGTTTTACTTCAAGAAACCAAACAAGCAAAATGTCCCGCCCCGCCCAGGTTGTTGTGAACTGTATTAGAGTCGAGTTGTCATATGGCCTCAAACATGTCTCACCGTACACTAAAGATCGACACCTCACAACAAGCACTGCAACAAAAACGCCGTTTAGTGGCGGTTCTGGGAACCGCCGCTAAACATTTTTTAAGAAAGGTTTCGCGACAGTTTATAATAAACCGCCGCGAAACCTTTGTTTTTTTTTACAGAGCCGACCCTTCCCCCCACCCCGACCCCTCTTCTCACCCCGCGACCCCTGCTTCCCCCGCAACCCGAGCCCCCCGCGACCCCGGCGACCCCGCGACCCCGGCGACCCCGCGACTCCGGCGACCCCGCGACCCTAGCGACCCCGGCCCCCCGCGACCCCGGCGACCCTGCGACCCCGCGACCCCGCGACTCCGGCGACCCCGCGACCCCGGCGACCCCGCGACCCCGACGACCTATACGAACCCTAAGGTTTGAATTGTACTAATTTTATTGTAGGTTGAGTTAAAAATCACTCAAGAACTTGTATAGAGTAGGCGCCCGAATCTTCATTCGTTGTTGTGTTCATTTTTATTTCAACTAATTTCAGTGTTTTTCATGTTTCTTTGTCTCAGCCTTTTGCAGGTGGTTTGTTTTGTTTTGGAGTCCGCAACAGCTCCTGTTTTGTTCCAGCATATCAAGTAAGGGTGGAATTTTATTTTCAAATTATGGTTTTTTGATTTACAATAAGTAATGAATTGTATTTATCAAAGCTATGGTCTGCAATAAGGAATTGCTTTGGTCAAAACTTGATTGTGTAATGAATTTTCATTTTGCAGTAAATGATTATGTTTAGTAAAATTATATTCATTTGTTGTAACATATATTTTTTATACAATTTATATTTTGGATTGTGGACCTTATTTTCTATAAGGGATCATTTAATGTATTTGAATTATGTTTTAGTTAAGTTTAGGAAATACAATGTAAGGGCTTTAATATTTACTATTGTGCTAAAACTTATTTTAAGGGATCATTTCATTTTTATAATTTATGTCTTATGTTAATGTTTCTCTAAATCATGTTTTGAGAATTAGAAGATAGGGTTTAGTTTGTCCTTAAAAATTTATCTTCTTATAATTGAGTTCTATTTAGGGAATTATATTTTATCATGTTTTGATGTTCCAAAGTAAGCGATTACTTTTATTTTAAAAACTTTAATTCATGAATTTATAATTTTGTTAGAGGCAGTGTTGTCAAAGGCGCGCGGCGCAATAAGGCGCAAAGGCCGCTTGGGGATGCGGCGTGAGGCGCACCGTGAGGCGCAACTAAGGCGCAAATGCGCATAATTAAATATATACAATTTTCAACAATATTTTAAATAAAAAAACTTAAATTCAATCAAAATAATACAAATTAAAATAAATGTTGATAATTTTTAACCAAATCATAATCAAATAATCAATCATTAAGAACCTAAACATTAAAACCATCATGTTATGTTATATGTCTTTTGCAATGTTAAATTTGTTTCTCTTATTCTCTGCTATGTTAAATGTGCTATGTTAAATGAGTTTGAGAACCTAAACATCAAAATCATTGTGTTATGTTAAATGTGTTTTTGTTGTTATTCCTTGCTTGCTTTTGGTTGAGAGATGGTTCTATTTTTATAGAGTTTGATTTAGTTATTCTTTTATCAATATATTAAATGTTATGTTATATTTAGGGATGTACAACTCACTTTTGAGAAAATATCCTCAATTTCCATTAGCCCCTCTAAGAACAATCTTCATCACACGCACCCACGATTTCCACCAGCTCCCCTATGATTTCCCTTGATTTCTCTGATTCCCTCCTACCCACAATTTCCATCACACCCCTGATTTCCGTCGGCACTCCCGATTTCCATCGGGCCCTCGATTTTCGCCGCCCCTCTAAGTATGATCTCCACTACCTTATTTCCCCCGATTTCAGGGGCTAGTGGTGCGTCTTTTCCATGCCTCGTGCCACAGTGCCTCTTGGGTAGGCGCATGAGGCGCGCGCCTTTGGCGCGCCTCAGTGAGGTCGCCTCGCCTCACCTATGGTGAGGCGCACCGGGTGTGCCTCGCCACGCCTCACGCCAAGGCGCATCTTGAACGCCATTTTTGACGTGGTCTCCACCTTACCACATCAGTTTTTATGCAACAACACTAGTAAGTCCTTCTCTATATGAATTATACCAAAGGCGCTCAATCCCACCCACCAATGTGCTATCATATCCCGACCACGATGCCTTAAAACTCAAGGAATAACAAAAATGTTCAATGCCCACACCGAAGTCTGAATCTGACTCTTAGTTCAACTCCATGGTCCGATCCTCGATCGTCCCATTTAACCATAATTCTCCACTCATGAGCACTAACACATATATGATCCAAATCACCCTCAAGTCACACCACCACTCTTTTCTATGTGAATACACCAAAGAGAGGTCTAGGAATTCAATCCACACAAGGTTCGTAGAACCTCAAAACCTAATCTCCCAAGTTATTTCATCATGCATTTCCATGAACACCACCACTTATCTAACTCAAGGGCTCATCTTTATTATATTATGTTTCTATAATCTTATATTATCGTATATATGGATCTCTTTCTCTATTTAGTAGTAACTATGTGTTTTAATTTTTTTTATTATTGTGTAGGAACATTGTGATATACATGGATAAAAGCTGGATCACATTACCGAGGAACACACCTCAGTATGTTAAGGGATTGAATGAGTTTTTAGATTTTGCAATTTCTAATCGATCCGTTGAAGGGAGAATAAAATGTCCATGTCCTAAATGTAAATTTACAACATGGTTGAAGAGAGATGAACACTACTGGAAATTGGGCCTATACCCACGGTTTTCTAGAACCGTGGGTATAAGATAGTATGGGAACCTATACCCACAATTTTGTCAAAACCGTGGGTATAAGTCCCCTATTCCCATAGTTTTTGACAAAACCGTGGGTATAGGTTTTTTTTAAGACCTATACCCACGGTTTTGCCAAAACCGTGGGCATAGGTTTTTTGTGAAGACCTATACCCACGGTTTTTAAAAACCGTGGGTATAGGGGGTATTTTTTTCAAAGGCCTATACCCACGGTTTTTAAAAACCGTGGGTATAGGTTTTCCGCGTTATGGCGGGGGAAAAATGGGGAAAAAATTGGGCGGGGTGAAATAAATTTTACGCGGGAACAATGTCTTAAATAATATAAATATACAGATACCAATATTAATTAATAAAAATTCAGCAGCTTCGTTGGTTTAGTTCTCTGTTCTGTTCTGTGAGGTGTGGTGTTCGAATCTCGTCACGGGAAATTTTCAAATATACCGACAATATTAATACAAGTATAAAATCATATGATTATATAAACAAAATCGTCGTAGCATAGTTGGTTCGCCGCTGAATTCTGTCCCTCCAGGTCGGGTGTTCGAAACCCACCGGTCGCGTTTTTTTAGATAACAACATTGGTATTAATATATTATAATAAAATTATCTATATATACATGAAAATATGTCAGCTCGGTTGGTCCGCTGTTGCGTTGCGGTGCTGAATCCCTGCGTGTGGCACGGGTTCAAAACCCACTGCACGCGATTTTTAAAAATTTTAAAATTCCCACGGTTTGCAAACCGTGGGAATAGTTCCCTACCACGCTGTACACCAGCGTGTTGGTGTGTGAAACACCTATACCCACAGTTCTACAAAACCATGGGTATAGGTCATGACCCCTATCCCGACGCCGTTCCAGCCCACGGTTCCCAAAACCGTGGGTATAGGTCATTTTTCCAGTAGTGGAAGTTTATGGACATTTAATACTGAAACAATTCCCTGGTCAATATTTGTGTTGGATTTGACATGGAGAATCGAATGTTACAGAAAGATTGAGCACTGATGTTAATCCACGGAATGAGGTCCCAAGTTCGTCGACAATGGAAAATGAAATGCAAAACCTCATAAATGATGTATTCGGCACTACAAGACACCACTATCAGCATCAAAACATATCACAACAACTAGAAGAGGGTGCTACAAATTGCAACATGACAAGTGATGTTTTTGAGACTGTAACACAGGTAGATCAAGATTGTAACATATCATTGGATCCTCCTATTGATTCTGTGGATCCAAATGTAAGAGAAAACTTCACCGAGGAAAATGTGTTTCATGATTTAGTTGACGATGGAAATCAAGAGTTGTATAGTGAGTGTTTGAAATATTCAAAGCCTTCATTTCTACTGAAGTTGTACTATATCAAATGTCTATGTGGAATTACAAATAAGGAAATGTCCATGATATTGGAATTAATTCGTGATGCATTTCCTGAAGCAAAAATCCCAGAATCTTTTTATGATATGAAAAAAGTTGTTAATAAGCTTGGTTTGAATTATACAAAAATACATGCGTGTCCCAATGATTGTATGCTTTATTGGGGAGAGGATTCAAGTAGATAGAATTGCAAGAAATGTTCTTCTTCTAGATGGCAGGCAAAGGGGGATGTTGGAAGTCTGAATGAACATAATTTCATGGAGAAGAAGAAAAGGAACACACCTACAAAGGTTCTGTGTTACTTTCCTTTGAAGCCTCGATTACAAAGATTATTCATGTCGTCGAAAACTGCTGAATACATGAAGTGGCATTCTGTAGATAATAACAATGATTGGTTAATGAGACATCCACAAGATTCCCAATCGTGGAAGACATTTGATTCATTACATCTTGATTTATCAGCTGATCCTAGGAATGTTCGATTGAGATTGGCTGCTGATGGATTCAACCCATTTGGGACTTTGAGTACCAGTTATAACATTTGACCAGTTATTTTGATCCCTTATAATCTGCCTCCGTGGATGTGTATGCAACAAACATCTTTTATCCTTTCGATGATTATTCATGGAAAACAAATTCCTGGAAATGATATTGATGTATACTTGCAGCCTTTGATTGACGAATTGCAGGAGTTATGGAGCAACGGTGTTGAGACATTTGATGCTTCTTCTAAAACAATGTTCAAAATGTATGTTGCTTTAATGTGGACCATTAGTGACTTCCCTGGACTTGAGAATTTATCTGGTTGGAACACATACACGGGTTTGGCTTGTCCCGTTTGTAACTTCGATTTTGAGCCCAAACAGCTACCTCACAATAGAAAATGGTGCTTCTTGTGTCATCGAAGATTTCTCGATGCATCTCATATATTTCGACTGAACAGATCAAAATTTAATGGTTCCATTGATCATAGACCACCTCCAAAGTTGTTAACTGGTTCTGAAATATTGACACAACTTGAAAATATTGAAAGAGAATTTGGGAAGGTTCATCATTTGAATGATAGCGGAAAACGGGTCCGAAGTGCATCGTCAAGCGAAATCGGAACACAACAATAGAAGAAAAAAAGTATATTCTTCAAACTTCCGTATTGGGAATTTAATTTTTTGCGGCATAATCTTGATGTGATGCATATTGAGAAGAATGTTTGTGACAATTTGATTTTCACATTTCTTAATGAGCATGGAAAGTCTAAGGATCATCTCAATGCTCTCAAAGACTTGCAAGCAATGAACATAAAACGCGATCTCTGGCCAGATGAGAATGAAAAGTATCCTCCGACAATATTTGCAATGAAAAATAGGGATAAAGATACATTCCTTCGAATTTTAAAGAATGTTAAGGTATCTGATGGGTATTCAATTAACATCTTGAGGTGTGTTGACTTGAAGAATCGTAAGTTACATGGATTGAAAAGTCACGATTCACATATTTTATTACAACAGTTACTACCATTGACATTGCGTACATTATTACCTGAAAAAATTACTAATGTTGTACTCCAATTCTGCACATTTTTCAAACAACTATGTGAGAAATCTCTACATATATTTTAGATTGAAAACCTCCAGGAGAGGTTTTTATTGACCCTTTGTGCAATTGAGATGATCTTTCCTCCGTCGTTTTTTATTGTAATGATGCATTTAACTGTGCATTTGGTTGAGGAAGCTAAATTAGGAGGCCCCGTTCATTATCGATGGATGTATCCAATTGAGAGGTACTTTATTTATATGTTTTTCAGTGAAGTAAACATTTTTTGGTACTTAATTAAATGCATAATTATGTTTATTTTATTTCACAGATATCTTGGGCATTTGAAATCATACGTGAGAAATAAATCTCAACCAGAAGGCTCTATTGCTGAAGGCTATTTGGATGAGGAGTGTCTTACCTTTTGTTCTCAATACTTAGATGATATTGAGACAAGATTTAATCGAGTTGGACGTGTTGACGACACATCAAATCAATCTCAAATACATCAGAAATCCAAAATATTTCCTGCTATTGGCCGATCAGTTGGGAGGACCTCAAATGTGACACTGACTAAATTGGAATTATTATAGGCACATAGATATGTGATGCTGAATAGTGAAATTGCAGATCCATTTATTGAAGAGTTGAGGATACAAACAAAGAGACGAATTAGAGGCCGAACACGAAATGAGAAAGATATAATGAAAGCTATGGTTGGATGTTCACAAGAAATCAGATGGAAGTTTTGTTAATGTGCCTGCTAAATAAGTTGGGGTATGAAGTCAATTTTTTATTATAATAACTTATTATTAGTTTTTACTATGTTAATATATATTGATATTTGATTTTTAGGTAAAAATTAAAGAACTATGGGATGCCAATCCCGCACAGTTCTACTCAGTCTCCCAGGATGACCCGGTTGCTAAAGTCCTTGGGAAGGAGCATCCTGGTAGAGTGCACGGGGTGGGTTTGGGACCCGTACCATCTGAGGTGTTTGGCAGGCCACCGGGGATGGCAGCTGCATCTACTCCTGGCTTTAGTCAGCCCATACCCAGAGATGCTCAGAAAGAGATTGTTTCTCTACGAAACATAGTTCACCAGCAGGGGGATCAGATATCTGCTTTGCAGAAAGAGTTGATTGAAATACGTTAGCATATGAGCAGATATGCCCCCGGTGGTAGTGCATCGACTGGTGGTATGCAGGTAAATCACAAAAAATCAAAATCATTTATTTTTCTAACTTTCATTGGTTTTAAGTTTTAATATAAATATGCAACCATATTTAATTTTCAATATAATGTTCTTACAGGTGAAAACAAAAAGTGGTGATGAAGGTGGCGAGGGTGAAGATACATCATCAGACCCTGAGTAGTTGTATTGTTCATGTGTTGAACAAATATGGGAATAGTTGGTTTGTATATGTAACATTTGTGGCACATAGTTGCCACCAAACATTTTCATATCTTAAAATTTCCTTGATTTCTCATGTTTCCTTTTATGCGTTTTATTGATTTCTGATGTTTCGTATTGATTTCTTGAGTGTGGTATACATCATTCCATTTAGTCTTGTGTTTGAATTGGTAGTCGAGATTTTGGATGACTAGGAGTTAAACCCATTGTTGATGTGTTGATCAAATTGGGTCATTTCATAGTGATCAAGGGGATAGTGTTGTGGACACTTTAGTGAGGCCCTTGTAATTTTTCTTACTGGGAGGCCCTTGTGAGTGGTAATTTACCGCCGCTAAACGGCGTGTCTCTTGTAGTGAATCCTGTCTTTGTTCTAGGGAACCAAACATTGCGACACATTGGGATTAAAAACACCTAATATACTTATATAGATCCGCCATTATATCGAATATCAATAATATGGAGGTTCCAAATATGGGTGGTATAGGATTTGAATCCACACACTCAAGATATGAATTCCAATAAGGTTGTACTCATTCACATCAAAACTCAATGGAATCCATATGAGAAGTGAAGGAATCCACCAACTCCTAAGATACTACATCCTAAAATACCATTGGGATAATTTCCTTATATTGATTGAGATATATACCCCATGAAGGTAACTATAGATAAAACATTAATGTTGTGGTAATTTGCATCAATTTATTTGATCCTAATCAAGTTGGACATCTCAGATCGACCTTTATTGATTGATTAGTCTACTATTATTATATAATATTAGATAAATGAGGTATGATAACATCAACCAAATCACCATACATAATGGGTTTTTTCCCTATAGAAATTTAATATTGATTTTCACATGTTATACTATTTTGAATTTGAACTAAGTAATATTCTCTTATGTTGAGATGGTTTTACTATTTTTTAGTGGTGAGGGGGTAGTGGATTCATCCACACCTGTTTCATACTCAATAAAATCATGTTTCCCAACATCAATTGGGTTAACATTGAAGAAATATACTAATGTGTTACCACCAATAGGAAACACATATTTACATTGTAAGAGGGATATCATTAATTTGGGCGTGATCCCATAGGATGAATGATACTGGAGATGAACATGAGGAAAAAATGATAAAAAATCCTCCCACCCATGTGGGTTATGTTTTCCATTGTAATTTTATAGTTACAAAGGCCACTTAGGATATATTTTGATGCTTTTAGATATTAGAGCATTGTAACCATCCCTAGTATATTATCTAGATATTCTAATGGGACTCAAGGGTGTTTAAACTAGTAGGGGAATAAATATACTCTTGAGTGTCAGTGGTTGGATATCCCCAGTGGGATCAACTTTTAGATGCTTGAGTATAGACAATAGGGAAAAACACCCTATATATCTTCTTGAGTACTCAAGGTCACATGTTAATAAAAATGACTATAGTGAACATGATACTCATAATGAAGTTCTAAGGTGATTTCTACTTTATGGTGGACATATTTATCCAAATCAATATGATAAGAGAAGAACATGTTCTCGTGATCTATTGAAAGGATACAAAAAGGTTGGATGTGAAATTACAGACCAATGGTTTTTCCATAGAATATTTTTAGTTGGACAACCTGTGGGACATTATTCCCTATAGATTACCATGGGTTTCATATAATGTCAGGATAGATCCATTTAGATGGTATTCCTAAAATAAGGTGTGAACCATCATGAACTCATTTTACAAGGGTAGAAGACAATGTATGTCAGGGTATGGGGAACATATATTCATAGAAATTGAGTCCTGTGTATGACATAACAATTGTTTTCATGCCTCACTATTGTGTTCCTTATGGGTACTATCATCTTGTTTTTGGTCTTGAACATAATTTGTGCATTTGGTGATTCAATTTTAATTGAAGGATGTGATGAAGGTATTGAAAAGGTAACACAATGAAGAAACCCATAAATACATCATCAAATGTAAGAGTTCATAGTTTATCAATCCAATTCCAAGTTAATGGATTCACATTAGGTTATTTATTTTTTGATGAGAACCTCCAATGGGCTTCCATGTATATGAATATTTGGTATGGATGTCCTTTTAAAACTAAATTACAATGAAAGGTGTTCACCAGTGATTCATACTATAGATTATTCAAAATAGGTATTGGTAAAAGGTGTGAGATTTTGGGATCATCAAATATTCTTTGGGTGGAATCATTTGAATTATTGGATTCCCTTATAGATTTATGATTTTTTAATGAATAATATCAAAATACCAGTGTTTAACGAGTTACCCCTATTCCTATGATCTCTCTGAATCTGTGTAGATATGAAAATATATGATTTTTAGGTTAATCATACATATAATACATGTTTATGATTCATTTGTTTAAGGCCACATAGTTAGGAAATTATTCATTTTTCGCCATACAAAGAGGTCGTAGGTGTTTACATTGTTGGGATCAGGCCCATGCGATGAGCATCACATGAATCTCTATAAATAGAATCATAACACACATAGTTTATTAATGATTAGTGGGATACATCATACCATTTATGTTCAATTTAAATAGAAATATTTCAAGAATCTTAACTTTTTGTGAAGGGAAACACTTTATAAAAGGTACCTAGAAATAGATAGTGTTTGAATTTATCATGAGTTTCCATTTTAGTTTCATCTTGGTCTTCAATGACTAATTTGGAGAAGGTATGGTTGTGGATTACACCTATTAGAGGGCCCATATATTGTTTTCAATATCATATATGTTGGTATGATGATAATGGATGAATGCTTAAGAGGCTGGGGCATAAAACTTGAAGTTGGGTATGATATTGTGATACTAGGAGGGGTATCTAAAATTAAGGACTATATAAAGAATATAATACTAGAGTCTTTAACTATGGTAATTTTGTAAAAGTTATTCATATCATTCTTATCGCATAAGAATAATAGCATGTTTCTTGATATTGGGATTGAACCTCAGAGGGGAATATATTTTATCCTAGTTAAGAGGAATAAAATACAATATGGTTCATTCTTATATAGCATGTCAATGTTGTATGTTGGTATGTGTAATATGGTTCATTCTTATATAACATGTCAATGTTTACTTATTTTTTTCAATTTATTCTATACCGATTTCCTAGGTTGATGTTTCGTGTTTTCTGTTGGTATGTACAATATGGTATTGCTGGTTTGATCTGTCTTTCAGGGCAGTGGTGCAGCGGAAGCAATTTTTTTTTCTGGTCTGCTTTTAGCGGCAGTTTAAACCGTCGCTAAACGGTGAAAATCGCCGCGAAATGTAAAAAAAATTACGTTTCGCGGTGGTTTTAACCACCGCTAAATAGTCGCAACGTAAGGGATCATTCCGTGGTGGTTCTTGTGACTTCAGCGGCAGTTTTATGGCCGCTGGATTTGAGTTTATTCGCGGCAGTTATAACCGCCACGAATAAACTAATGTCAAGGGCACGTAAAAACCACCACGAAACTCTATCAAAACCTCCATGAAATGAGGCAGCTACGACACTTTCCTTAAACTGCCATGAAACAGAAATAACCGTCGCTAATAGATTGGCGACGCCGTATTAGGCAGCGGTTTACATAAACCACCGCCAAACCATATAGCGGCGGTTTAAACCGCCGTGAAACGCAAAAAAACCATCGCTAAACGGTGATTTTCTTGTAGTGAAGGGATTGGGGTGTAACTATGGGGAGACTATGCCCTCGTGTCGGAGTACTCAAACAACAAAAAATAACTAAACATGGTAATGAAGGTTCCGAGCACAGTGAAAACGCTTATCGGGGCCGATCCCGACTTAGCGAATGTTGGATTCAATGGATCATTCACATACCATACAAGACGCGAATGACATGACCAACAAATTTTTTCCAATCAAATATTGATAAGAAGGTCACCAGAACCAAGAGACGATCTTTTCACGTTAAATTAATTATGAAGAATGATTATCTCGTTCTTTATATCTTTCTTCACAGTAGATGTTGATTGTCTGAAACCCTTTTTGGTAATCTGTTGTTGCGCTTGTAGGATCCAAGTGTAGAATCCCTCTGGCGGTGATCCACACGTGCTCTTTTGATATTCAAATGACACTGATGAATCGTCGAGTGATAGCGCGGTCGATTGATCATCTTGCGTTGTTTGTTTAGATCACTTCACCTTTCTTCAGTCTTGAAAAACTTCTCTTGATCTTCTCGTTCTTAAAAGGATGTGATAGAAGAGAATAATTTCACAGAGTAATCCGTTGAGCACAATGATTTTCGATTAACCTATCTTGGAATGTAATAACAGTCTATTTATAGACTTAGGGTTAAAGTTTGTAATTTAATTAATTGCACAAGTTCCCTTAATAAAATGTTAAACCCATGACTGACCCCATGCCATATATTAAAATAATAATATTATTTTTATTTTTATTCCACAACATGCACTAACTGGCACAACAATGAATATTATTTTACCAGCTTCTGGACTAACTCTTGGCCCACTGGTCCTCCTCAACATTTATTGAATACCCAAATAAATTAAATATTTATTCATTCATTCAATAAATAAATAAGTATTATATATCTACACAATTTAACAATTACTTTGCGAATAAATATTTATTTAATTTATGCGATCATTAAACATGAATAAAATTATTTATCGGTCTCGAGAATAATATTTATTACAATAATTAAATTCAAATGGAATTTAATTAAGATCAATAAAAACACTTAGTATGTGACCCTCTAGGGTTCTTTCTCATTGACATTATGCGGTATTGCCTAAAGTTCAGGATTACTGTCTAACAACGGGTCGAGGCACCCAAGAGAAAAAGTTAATGGTGCGACGTCGATAACCACATACGAGCGTTCACTATGTGATATAACCCCTTTATTACAATATATCATCAAGCATGTTGCACACCCACTACCACAAAAACAGTTTTTCCCAGTGTCAACCTTTATCAGTGCTAACGAAAAAGCGCTGATAAAGGGGGGTACCTTTATCAGCGCTAAAAAAGCGCTGATAAAAGTACCCTTTTATGAGCGCTCTTTTTTAGCACTGATAAATGTATCCCCTTTATCGGCGTTTTTTTAGCGCTGATAAAGGGACCCCCTTTATCAGTGCTTTTTTTAGTAGCGCTGATAAAGGGGGGCCTTTATCAGCGCTTTTTTTAAAAGTGCTGATAAATGGTCGACTTCAAAAAAAAAAATTAAAAATAATATATTAATATATAAATATATAAATATAGTTATATTGATATAAATATAATATATAATTTTTAAATATATTTTAGATAAGTATAAATATGCATTTACACTTAATATACTTAATATATAAGATATTTAGTGAAAATGGCTTATAAAAAAACTAAAAAAATATTTTTAATTAATAATTTGCTAATTACTATGAATTAATAGTCATTTAATAACAATTTTAAGACTAAAAAAATAAAAAAAATTAAAAAAAGATCCAAAATATGTTGAAAACGCAACTCGAACTTCAAATGACCATAAATTTTGATCCGGGTGTCCGTTTGAGCTCTACCACATATCAAATCGAAGCCTGCGACGAGCTCTACACGCTAATAATCTAGGAAAAGCCTTTGTTACATTTTTAGAGGCCAAAAAAGGCCCAAAAGGCCTCCAAAACTGAGTTTTTAGTCGGGATACCCCGAGTTTTTAACATTTTGTGGATTTTCAGCCTCGTTTAAGGGGGTATTATTGGCTTTTTTTTGGTGGGGACTGAATTCATTCCATGGTATTACATTCATATTGATATTACGTCTTTGAAATTTTATCGTTTTTTATAATGCACTGCTATTTATAATCAAATATATAACAATATATACATATTTTTTATATATTCACACATAAACATTTAATTATAAATATAAATAATAAAATATATTTACATATAAAATATATTAGCTTTATCTAAATAATAACTAATATTCATTTTATTTAAAATAAAAATATATGAATATTTATATATCTATACATTAATCTAACTATATATATATATATATTAATATAACTACATATATATATTAATATAACTACATATATATATTAATATAACTACAAATATATATATTAATATAACTATAAATATATATATTAATATCACTATAAATATATACATATTAATATAACTATATATATATTAATATAACTATATATATATATATTAATATAAATATATATTACTGTACGAATAAATATAACTAAATATATATATAAATAAATAGATATATCATTAATAGGACAAAAAATCAATATAGGGGAGTGGCAAAGGCTTCAGACGCGCAAGGGGGAGGTCTCGAGATCAAATTCGGGTGGAAGCAGGGACGCACGCGCATGAGTGAATCTGGGGGCTAGAGATGATAAAGGGTGGGGGGTAGTGCTGATAAAGGGTGGGGGGTAGCGCTGATAAAGGGTGGAGGGGTGCGTGCGGGTACTGGAGGGGGGCGGAAAAGCGCTGTAAAAGCGGGGCTCAAGCGCTATAAAATCCCCCCTGATTGGCATGATTTTTTTAATTTTTTTTTTACTTTTTTAACCTTTATCAGTGCTAAAAAACGCTGATAAAAGGGGTCCTTTATTAGTGCTAAAAAGAAAGCGCTGATAAAGGACCCCTTTTATCAGCGCTGATAAAAAGGGTCTTTATCAGTGCTTTTCGGGGCACTGATAAAGAGGACCCCCCCTTTATCTTCGCCGGCTTTAACAGCGCTTTTCTAGCACTGATAAAAGGGGTATTTGTAGTAGTGACCCATGTCATCAACCTATATGTTTGATACGTCTTTCTTTGACTATCTGAAATAAACTTGTCGTTATAACATGATCATGAAATTTAACACGATAGTTAAATTTCAATCAAAATGGCTGAGATATCAACTTCTGTTAATATATAAGGGACAAACTCTTCATCGACTTGTTCATTAATTATAAGTCATTCACGATGCGCCCAACACACCCAACTTCGCCAAGAACTGTTATTATCATGATTTATGACAAGGAATCTAAGTGTGCGAGTCATGAAATGCATTGATAATAATTTTGAAGTATAAGGATCATTACACATTCTCATAGACATGAATATCCAATGACACATAAACATGTGTGTAACATCCCAGATCTAGGTGCCACACCACGGGTGCCCCGAACCCGGTTGGTCACATGACCTCAAGCGCATTTCCCCAAACGACAGAGGCTGCTGACTAGCAGCGAAGACCCAGGTCTGATAGTGGGGAAACTATTCCCTCATTTGTCAAAGTGTAGCGCAGCGGAAAAATACAAACATACCAAAAAAACGGAATTAGTAAACCATATCAAGCTGAAATGGACAACAGTACTGAAGTAAAAGGACCAACAATCATATATAATGATGCAATATGTTCCTAATTCCAGGAAAGCATCCAAAACAGGGTACACTACAGTCTAGAATAATACAGTACAAGGTACAAATACAACAAAGCAAACTAAAACAGTGAAACAGGAACTCAATGACATCACAAGCCTAAGCTCGGTCCCATGCTCTTCTACTCCTATGCAACAATAAAATACATGTATAGGGACTCTTACCCTTATCCACACCTGCAATAATATAACCAGTTTGGGCCCAAGACATGACCCAAATAGGGTGTGATAAATAAATCTCAGTAGGCAACCACCAAAGGCCCGTGCCCAATTGTCAGTGAAAATGTGAAACAGTAGTGTGCAATAATAAAATGCAGTAAACTAGGCAGTACTCAAAAGTAACTATCTCTACCAGTTACATTGCCACTTTATTAACCATTCATTAATTCCAAGCTTGTGCTTTAGCTTTCCAGTTACAACATAATAAATCACCACAGTGAATATACAAAGTAAACGTTGTCCGCAGACATGAAAATCCTTACCCTCAGGTAATCAAAATCGAAACCCGCAGGTGACTGCCCAAAAACATAACGAATATTGCCCACAGGCGTATGAGGTGTCGCCCACAGACACATAAGTTACTGCCCACAGGTATGAGAAAAGTTGCCATCAGGCTAAACGAAACACTGCCTTCATGCTAAGTAAGTAATCGGGCCGAGCCCAACACATAAGCAAGCAATCTATACACATTTTCTCTCAAGAAAACTCAAAGCATGCTATAATCATGACATACCTATGGGTATCCTGGCCAAATGACTAAATAAGGGAAACGCACCCACGGGGTGGCCCTGGATCCAAGCAACGATCCCAAAAAACAGTTTATACATAATCAAAAGATTACCTATGTAATTATAGGTATTTAATCAGTTAAAGCCTCAGCTATACAACACCCCAAACATGGGCGCGTAGCACAAAGGTACACAAAAACACTCAATAGTTGGAATTAAACACTAGACCACCTACCTCGATCTCCACTGATCGATATACGTGAACGACACCTTCCGAATCGTCCGTGAACGATGTAGATCTAGGATAAACGTTCACCCATTCAAACTCAAATAACTTCCCCTCGGGAAATAATTGGAAAGAAAAACACAAGGAGAGGGAAGGCCTTACTTGAGCGGTCCTAACGAGATCGCCAACGAGGGAATTAGAGTCCCGATGTTCGGTCGGGAGCTCTTCCAAGGTTTGGCCGCATCTCCCACGGCTTCCCGGCGTTCTAAGATTCTTCTGTTGAAAGAGGAGTCTATTGTCAGTTTATAACAAAAAAATGAAACTACACGACATGTACTCTCAAGTACACGGCGTGTACTTTTCATTTTTTAACTATTCCTCTAGCGGCTACTTTTCACAGCCTCACTGTTCATCTGTTGACATGATTACACGACGTGTATTTCTAAATACACGGTGTGTACTGTCACCCCACTGGCGGATACTCCCACCACCTTACTGTTCATCTACCGACTGATTACACGGCGTGTATATACTAAGTACACGACGTGTAGTCAGTTTTTACACCCTTCATCGTCGACAGGCCTACACGTCCTGTGTACTCATTCCACACGGACAAAGTACACGGCGTGTGGAAAAGTACACGATGTGTACCCACAAAATTTGGGATTTTACCCCATTTTACTTATTTTCTAAAAATCACTTAAGGAAAAGGGAAAAGAAGAAACTCATACCTCAAGAATAAGAATCGGGTTCTTAAAAATTTCCCCCCTTAAAGAAATTCGTCCCCGAATTGCCCTTCCAAGGGTGGTGAAGATAAACCTGTGAACAACTCTGGCCACTGAGCATGTACATAGGTCTCTCGCTCCCAGGTTTCATCCTGCACTCGACCATGCTACCATAGCACCCGTACGAGAGGAACTGACCAGCCTCGGAGAACCTTCGTGCTCCTATCAACAATACGAATCAGATGCTTCTCAAAGGATGAATCGACATAAAGTTCAACCTCTTTGGGATGAAAAACGTGAGATAGGTCTGAGTGATAACAGCGTAGTTGAGATACGTGGAATACGTCATACATGGATCGATACCTCTGTGGTAACTGCAACTGATAGGCAACCAGTCTGACTCTCTCCAGAATATCAAACGACCCCACATACCTCGGTGAAAGTTTACCCTGTCTCCTAATCCGCCTGTGTCCCAACCTCGGTGAAATGCACAAGAAAACCTGATCCCTGACCATGAACTCCAAAGGTTGTCTATGACGATCAACATAAGATTTATGATGAGACTGTGTAGTAGCCATCTACTTCTGAATCAACTAGACCTACTCTGAAGTCTCCTGCACAAGACGTGGTCCTAGTAAAGCTGCCTCACCAGCCTCCAACCAGCACAAGGGTGATCGGCATGGCCTACCATATAAAGCCTCGTAAGGTGTCATCTCAATAGTTTCCTGAAAACTATTATTGTAGGAAAACTAGACCAGGGGTATGTGCTTCTACCTAGAGCCCCCAAAGTCCAGGATGCATACACGCATCATGTCCTCAAGCACCTGTATCGTACGCTCTGACTGAACATCAGTCTGAGGGTGGTAAGTTGTGCTTAGAAGAACCTGTGTACCCATTGCCCTCTGAAAACTCTGCCAGAAACGAGACGTAAAACAGGCATCCCTATCTGAAATGATAGAATGAGGGACCCATGAAGATGTACTACCTCTCAGATATACAACTTTTCGAGCTCTTTAATGTCTAAGGTCTCCTTGATCAGCAAAAAGTGAGCTACCTTTGTAAGTCTGTCCATGACAACCCATACAACATCACTGCCTTGAGGTGACCGCAACAACCCTATCATGAAGTCCATCACGACATCATCCCATTTCCACTCCATAACAGGTAACTGTTGCAATAGTTCGACTGGTCTTTGATGCTCCGCTTTCACCTGCTGACAGGTGGAACATCTCGTAACAAAACCAGCTACTTCTCTTTTCACACCTGACCACCAATACTGACATCTCAAGTCACGGTACATTTTGGTAACTCTGGGATGCACTGCCCAAGGTAAAGCATGAAACTCTCATATCAACTCCTCACGTATATCCCCTGGAACCCATACTCGTCCATGGATACACGATACACCATCATCGCCTATCGTCCAACTAGGAGGAGGGTCATCACTTGTCACCGATTCCCATAGAACTAGGCTTTTTGAATCTGATAGTTGTCTCATCCTCACTCTATCCAGGAGGGTAGAAGTCACATCTAAGGATGAAAGATAGGCTCTACCTTGAAAATCATGCACCTCCAAATGAATCTCATAGAACAAAGCCATCAGCTTCCACTCACCACTGGCCTCCTGCACTGCCTGTATCTGATTCCTCCTACTCAGTGCATCAGCTACTGCATTACCCTTACCAGGTCTATAGGCAAGCTCAAAGTCGAAGGACTGAAATTATTCAACCCACCTTCACTGTCTCAAATTCAGGTCATGCTGGGTAAAGATATATTTGAGACTTTTGTGGTTCGTAAACACCACAAAATGTTCTCCCAAGAGATAATGTCTCCAACAACGTAACACATGAACAACTGCAGCCAACTCGAGATCATGCGTCGGGTAATTCCTCTCATGTGGCCTCAACTACTGAGATCCGTACGCAACTACTCGATCTCCCTACATCAACACTGCTCCCATCCCAATACCTGATGCATCACAGTAAACTGTATAGCTCTTCCCTTGCTCTGGAAGTATCAGGACTGGTGCTAATGTCAACCTTCCCTTCAACTCCTGAAAGGCTGTCTCGCAAGCTTCTGACTAAATGAACTTCACACCCTTCTTAGTCAAACCCGTCAACAGTGATTCTAAGTGGAAGAAGTCCTATAAAAAGCGCATGTAGTAACCAGCCAACCCCAAGAAACTATGTATTTCAAACATGTTCTTAGGTTACTCCTAGGAAACTACTGCTCTCACTTTCTATGGGTCTACCACAACTCCTGCCTCAGAGATAATATGACCCAAGAAGTGAATCTGGTCCATCCAAAAGTGGAACTTTGAGAGCTTAGCATATAGATGATGCTGTCTCAGTGTACTCAGTACAATCTCAAGATGAGTAGTGTGGTCGTGTCGAGTGTGAGAGTAAACCAAGATATCGTTCACGAAGACTACCATAAAAGAATCCAGATATGGATGGAACACATGATTTATCAGAGCCATGAAAATTTCTGACACATTCGTGAGTCCGAACGACATAACCAAGTACTCGTATAGACTATATCTGCTCCGAAAAGCTGTAAGCGGTATGTCTGATGGTCTAACGCGCAAATGATGATATCTGGATCTCAAGTAAATCTTCAAGAACACTCGTGCTCCTCGAATTTGATCAAAAATATTATCTATCCTTGGTAAGGGATATCAGTTCTTAACCGTCAACTGGTTCAGCTTCTGATAATCCACGCAGAGTCTGCGGGTACCGTCCGCCTTCTTATCAAACAGGACAGGCAAACCCCCAAGCAGAAGTACTGGGTCAGATGAAACCCTTTGCCTGTAACTCCTCTAACTGCCACTTGAGCTCCTACAATTCTGGTATAGCCATCCTATAAGGAGGAATGGACACTGGTGCCGCTCCTAGCACAAGCACAATAGAGAAATCCACCTCTCGCTCTGGAGGAGGACCTAAAAAGTCGTCTGGGAAGACATCCCTAAAATGATCAACCACTAGAGGGAAATCATTCTGACAAGTTCCCTGTTCATCCAGATATAAACTTGCAATCTGGGCTGTCACTCCACCTCGCCCACGATGCTCGGGTCTAGCTCGGCTCGCCTAGACATCCCATTCACCCTTGTATAGAAACTCTCCACCCTCTAGTGACATGAAACTCACCCTACGATGATAGCAATCTACAAAGGCTCGAAAGGTTTACAACCAGTCCATCCCGAGAATGATGTCATAGCTCGTCATCTCTAAGACATAGAGGTCTCATAGAAAGTGACACCCACCAACCTCTAGGGGACACTCCTTGCACTAACACACACCGGCCATTCTAATCCCCAAAAGAGTGTCTAACGTCATAAAATCAGAAGAATAAGAAACACATAGCCCAAGGATCTCCACAACGGGCATAGATATAAATCTATGCGTAGAACCAGTATCGAAAATTATTGAAGATAACACAGAAGCAACTAGAATAGTACCTCTGACAGTGGAGGGTCCGGGATCCTACTCCTGTTGGGTCTGTTGCACTGCATATGCCTGCCTAGTGTTGTGAGCCTATGACATAGCCTGACTATCCTGAGCTGACCCGCCCTGTTGTCTCTGAGATCCTGGTGTCTGGACACCATGCCCACGACCACCACCTTGGCCTGAATGTTCCGACGTATTCCAATTCCCTGACTGGTAAGAAGCTATTGGCTTTGCTCCCGCACGTGAAGTCTGCACAGAACCCCTCTCACTAGCCACTGGTGTAAACGCCCTGCAAAAACGCTGTAGATAACCCATCCTGCCGCAAGCTCGACACTCCACTGGGTCACGTGGACACTGTGGTATCTTGTGCCCCTCTTTACCACACTAGTAGCACATGACCTAACCACCTGAAGAATTCTTCTAGCTAGTACTTCCACCGTGAGAGAAATATATCTGTCTCTTCCTCTTACTGGTAGAAATAGTACCAGAAACTGGTGCTGAACCACCCTGGCCTGCACCACTAGATTCCCGCAGGTTTCGCTCGGTAACCAGTGCATGGTTCACAATAGCATGCATTGTAGGCAACTTGAAAATGTTTACCAGTGCGTGAATGACATATTGAAGACCATCCTCAAAGCGTCTATCCCTTAATGTCTCGTCACCCACCAGAACAGGTGAAAAATGCTATAGTTCGTTGAAGCGGGCAGAATAGTCCGTCACTGACATTGTGCCTTACTACAGATTCATGAACTCTCAAGCTCAATCTTCCCTAAGTGTCTCCAGAAAGAAAAATTCATAGAAGACTTCCTGAAAATCTTCCCATGCCATGTCTCGGTGATGCTCGGTCTGGGTGGTAACATCCCACCATCTCTTGGCGGAATCACACAGCATGTATGTAGCGAGCTTGACCCTCATCCCAGGAGGCATCTCCAGATGCTCAAAAATAGTCTGCATAGAACCCAACCACAACTCCGCAGCCTGTGGTCTGCCATCCCCTAAAAACGTAGGCAGATGCTACTGTTGGAATATCCATGTCAGCTCTGCCATAGATTTGGCAGCCGGCGGTGCTCCCTGGAAGGTCTGCATGAACCGTATGAAGCCTTCATGGAACTGCGCATTAGCGCCTATGTCCGGTATAACGGCTAGCGCCACATCTGGATCTGTTGAAGGATCCATCGGTAGCCCATGGCCTATCGTCTCTAGAGTATAATCATTGATGCTCTCTTGGAAAACAACTCATGGTCATCTCGGTGCATGACTCTACAAGGTCAAACACATGCCTTATATTAAGATTATAGAGGACCAAGAATTAGAAATGTAAGAAGGGAACATGATAAAGAAAACATTCGAGTTTGACAAAACAAGACTACACGATGTGTATAATAACTACAGGACGTGTTCCCGTAAGCCTTCACATGGGTGTGTACCTCTGCCAGAACTGGCTGTGTAACACCCCAAACACGGCGTGTTGTCCACACACATAGTGTGTACTTGAATTTTCTTCTCCTTCCCGAGTTCTTCTACATGGATAAGCCACGCGACTCTCTTTTGAACGAGACTAAACAACATGTATAAGGTCTACACGGCGTGTACTAGATGAGTTTCATCGACTCGTGTTGTTCGTGACACGGCTGAGTACACATCTCACACTACACGACATGTTCTAGATGAACACGGTGTTTACTGCATAGATTCCAACTTCCCGTGTTGTTAGCGACACGGCCGACTACTCATCTGACACTACATGGCGTGTTACACCCACACACGGCGTGTACACCACCCTATTTCCTTAGCCACACGATCGAGTCCACATGGTCTCTCACCAGTCAATACTACACGGTGTGTCCCATAGGTACACGACGTGTCGAAGAAGAGGTAACACCGACCCGTGTTTGTTAGTTACACGGCCAGATCCCCAGGTTAAACTACACGGCGTGTTCGTCAGTGACACGACGTGTATAAGCTCAGATTTCTCCACCCATGTTGTTAGTGATACGATGGACACATGGTCAACACAACACGACATGTACAATCAGTACACGACGTGTTCCCTCAAAGTTTCACTGTCCCGTGTTTATGCCTACACGGCTTATGACACAGTTAGAAACTACACGGCGTGTACATAGGGTACACGACATGTACTTAAAAAATTTTCATTTCTTCCCAAACATAAGAGTACATGGCATGTAGTCAAAACTACACGATGTGTATTCTGGGATTTTTTGGACAGTAAGCCTTAGAAACTACTCTGGAGCCCAGAAAAACACTAAAACCAACACCTAAGTGCCAAATTCCGATCCATGAGGGCCCATACTCCCCGTGAATCAAATCTTGACATCTTATACATGTTATAAAAAAAGTAAACAGTCAATGATCCACCAAATTCCGGTCAATGAGGGCCCATACTCCTCAAGAACCAAAGTTTGACGTTCATTCTACAAAACCTCAAACAAAAATACCTTATCAAATAGCAGGTATTTTTATCCAGACAACTATCACAACAACATGCATTTACCAGCACAACATCTATCACAACAACATGCAATTTCTAATGCACCTACATGGCATGAAAACTATGCATGACATGTAATTCTAACATGTGCCTAAATGATGCATGTGATGGCATACCCTCATCTCATCGGGTCGCAACTAAATAGAACCCAAGTATAAAAATATAACAACACACCACAAGTGCGTCACCCAATGGTGAAAATCAAATCAACTGTAAAATTGCAAAATCAGAAAAAAATTGCAACACGAGATAAATTGGTTTTTCCTTGTACACGAGTTAGCTACTCTCGGGCACAACTTATTACCAAATATATATTCTGTCCTATCCCTGGCTATAGGCTCCAAATAGTAAGTCAAAGAAAAGAACCCCTCTGATACCACTTTGTAACATCCCGGATCCAGGTGCCACACCACAGGTGCCCCGAACCTGGTTGGTTACATGACCTCAAGTGAATTTCCCCAAATGCTAGAGGCTGCAGACTAGAAGTGAGGGCCTAGGTCTGATAGTGTGGAAAATATGCCCTCATTTGTCAAAGTGTAGTGCAGTGGAAAAATACAAACATACCCAAAAAACGAAAGCAGTAAACCATATCAAGCCGAAATGGACAATGGTAATGAAGTAAAAGGACCAACAGTCATATATAATGATGCAATATGTCCCTAATTCTAGGAAAACAGCCAAAAAAGGGTACACTACAGTCTAAAATAATACATTACAAGGTACAAGTACAACAAAGCAAACTAAAACCGTGCAACATGAACTCAGCGACATCGCAAGCCTAAGCTCAGTCCCATTCTCTCCTACTCCTCTGCAACAATCAAGTACCAGTATAGGGACTCTTGCCCTTATCCACACCTGCAATAATATAATCTGTTTGGGCCCAAGATATGAACCAAACCGGGTGTGAGAAATAAATCCCAGTAGGCAACCACCAAAGGCCCGTACCAAACTGTCAGTGAAAATGTGCAACAATAGTGTGCAATAATAAAATGCAGTAAACTAGGAATTACTCAAAATTAACTATCTCTACCGGTTACATTGCCAATTTATTAATCATTCATTAATTCCAAGCTTTTGATTTAGCTTGGCAGTTACAACATAATAAATCACCACAGTGAATATACAAAGTAAACGTTGTCCGCAGACATGCAAATCCTTACCCTCAGGTAATCAGAATCGAAACCCGCAGGTGACTGCCCACAGGCATAATGAATATTTCCCATAGGCGTACGAGGTGTCACTCACAGACACAGAAGCTACTACCCACAGGCATGAGAAAAGTTGCCCTCAAGCTAAACGAAACACTACCCTTAGGCTAAGTAAGTAACCGGGCTGAGCCCAACACATAAGCAAACAATCTATACACATTTTCTCTCAAGAAAATTCAAAAGCATGCTATAATCACGACATAACCATGGGTATCCTGGACAAACGACTAAACAAGGGAAACGCACCCACGAGGTGGCCCTGGATCCAAGCAACGATCCCAAAAAGCAGTTTATACATAATCAAAATATTATCTATGCAATTTTAGGTATTTAATCAGTTAAGGCCTCAGCCATACAACACCCCAAACATGGGAGCACAACACAAAGGTACACAAAAACACTCAATAGTTGGAATTAAACACCAGACCACCAACCTTGATCTCCACTGATCGATATACGTGAACGACGCCTCCCGAATCGTCTGTGAACAATGTAGATCTGGGATAAATGTTCACCCATTAAAACTAAAATAACTTCCCATAAAGAAAGAATTGGAAAGAAACACACAAGGAGAGGGAAGGTCTTACCAGCGCGGTCCTAACGAGATCACCGGCGAGGGAATTAGAGTCCCGGTGTTCAGTCGGGAGCTCTTCCAAGGTTCGACCGTCTCTCCCGCGGCTTCCCGGCATTCTAATCTTCCTCTGTTGAAAGAGGAGGCTACTGTCGATTTATAACAAAAAAACACAACTACACGGTGTGTACTCTCAAGTACATGGCGCACACTTTTCATTTTTTAATTGTTCCTATGGAGGCTACTTTTCACCGCCTCACTGTTCATCTATCGACATGATTACACGGTGTGTATTTCTGAATACACGGTGTCTACTGTCGCCCTGCTGGCGGCTACTCCCACTACCTTACCGTTCACCTGCCGACTGAGTACATGACGTGTATATACTAAGTACACGACGTGTAGTCAGTTTTTACACCCTTCATTGCCGATAGGCCTACACACCCTGTGTACTCATTCCACACGACCAAAGTACATGGCGTGTGGAAAAGTACACGGCGTGTACCCACAAAATTTAGTATTTTACCTCATTTTCCTTATTTTCTCAAAAACACTTAAGGAAAAGGGAAAAGAAGAAACCCATACCTCAAGAATAATAACTGGGTTCTTACAATGTGGAATTCCTATTAACGGGTATGTTCTCATAATCTTTCATCTTGGAGATTATTAGTTGTGAACATCATGAAAAGAAGTCTGTCATGAAACAACTCAGGTTGACCCCGAACCGGTCACTTGAGACAACATGTGACATCCCTGAGGTTAATTCTCGATTGCCCTGAGGTGGCAAGAAGAACCAAGTGCATCAACAAAGTAACAATGGGAACAGTTTCACCCAATAAAAATAAACAAAAACAATGGAAAAACTGAAAGAGCAGCCTAAAATAAAAAACCAAAACAAAACAAATAACAAAACTGGAAACAAAACCAAACTAAACCTGATGACTACTAAATATTCTCATAACCCCATGGGTCACTCTCTGATCTCAAATCCCAACATCACCCATGGAAAATAAACCAAGCTGTAACCCGCACATACGACTAAAAACAAGAACAAAGTATATGTGTGAGTATTAAAACTCACTAGGTGTGCCCAAATAATATATTCCCAATGAATTTTATTTAAATAAAAGACTTTTCAATTTTAGGTTTGAAATACAAATATATAAAAGTAAGTTTTTCAAATCACAGCCCATTGCCCTTTTCATTTAAAACATGATTTTTTCCAAGAGGAGGCTTTAACATTTTAAAGAAGGTGAGGAAGGGTGATGTGTTTATTTAAAAATGGAAGGAGGGTGTAAAACATTCTTTAAACATTTTCTATAAAACATTTAAAGAATCGTTTATTCACTTTTAGAAAAGATTTACACCATACAAGAAAGAATCAACAACAATCACATAACAAGGGCAACAAAAAACACTACACCGGAGACCAAACCAAATGAGACACCTAAAGTATCCACCATAGATAAATAAGTGTTAGGGGAACATGAGAGTACCTAGGAGACCAGTGGATAGTCTAGAACATACTAAAACCTAATTCATCCCATAGGCGCACCTCACATGATGTCATAAATCCGCCTGAATGCTCGGTCTTACCCTAACTGGCTTAACTAAGGGGCCCAATCCCAAATCAGAGTAAGGTCCATACTAAGGGACACTAGACAGAGCATAATCTAAACTAGTGTAACAAACATTCTTGGAAATCCACCAGCTATTCCAGGTTCCCATGTCATATCAAAAGTGGGGGTGAGCCTGACAAACCAACCATATACAAATCACAATCATAAGCCACATAACCAATCATCACCCCCAAGTAACCCCAAGGAAGACCCCCTTGCCTTCAAACCATCAACACATGAGGGAATTCCCATGCCAAGGACCTACCATTTTTATTATCATCCATCAAGGAAAGATATCTATCCCAAGGGAGTTTTCAAAAGAGGACCAATTTATGAAGGTTCCAAACGGACCTCAAGAAATCTTTGGGTGACAAACCATTTCTAAAATATTCAAACATACCATTTATAAACCCAAAATCATTTATAAATCAATTTGAGAAAACAAATCACATATACCAAGCCAAATCCACTCTTTAAGAACCAAAAATCACATATAAAGTTCAAAAAGGAATTTCAATGATTACTTGGTATGCAAAGTTTAATAAAAAACATCCATACCATTCAATACAGAGAGGATTTAAGTTCGTTACACATCAAACAATTTTTCTAAAAAGCATACATCACTAATTATCATTAAAGAGAGTTGTGAAAGGCAAGCAATCAATTTTTCTTCAATTTAAAAGGAAAATGAAAAGGGAGACCTACCTCAAACCCATGAAGCTTTGATAATTACAACTCGAAACAACACCACAAGGGCCCAAAAAAGCAATAATATTTGGGAGGAACCTTAAGAAGACAAAACTCCTAATTTAGAACGAAGGAAACGAGAAACCTAGACCAAAAAAACCAAGGGGGAAGAGAAACCAACAAGAAAATGGAGGAGGGGTGGGGGAGGAAAAAGTTAAGGAAGAGATTACCTTGAGAAGTCACCCCAAAACCTTAAATAAACCTATTAGAATCACCATGCAAGAGGGGGGGGGAGGCTTGAGGAAGAAGGGAGAATCTCCCCTAAGGTTTCACGAACCAAATGAGGGGGATAGGAGGCGTTTTGGGGTTAAAACCTGAGAGTGGTAGAAAGGTTAATTCACATTTTTAATGAACTTGGGAACTACGCATGGTTTGGGAAACCGTACGCCAATCGTGTGCCCCTTACTGGACACACTGGACACTCGCACAGTTTGACTGCATAGTTTGTAAAACCATGAACCAACCATGCGACATGGTTCTGTAAAAAACTCTAGATCCATGCACACACCTTCCACACGATTTGGGCTAACCGTGCTCAGGCTATGCACCCTTAACCAGAGACACCCAAGACTCGCATGATCTCTCCTAGGAACCACACAGTTTGGATCAAACCGTGTGCTACTCATGCAACTCAAACCATGCAAGTTCAAAATGAACTGGAATGAGACTCATCCATAGAAGGTCACACAGTTTCCCCTTAACCGTGCACCTAAACCGCGCAACAAAAGAAAAATAGCTTGAAAATCAAAATTTTGATCTGAAACACCTGAAACCCATAAGAAAAACCAAGGAAAAAAGATAAAACAAAATAAAAGAAGAAAATTAAAATTGGGGTGTAACAATTATCCCTACCATAACGCTTTATGCCCCGATAAAGTCTCAAAGTTTCTAATTGATCAGGTTGAAAGACAAGGAGTTCCCACACCCACGCGATCCAACTCCTCAAACCAAGAAAACCTAAACCGCCACTAGGATGAAGAAACACACTTCCACCTGAAACAAACCAATAAACTCAAACCATTTTTCAAATGACGAAAAATTCATAAATCAACAACCAATCAACTTACCAAAATCAAAGTCATCAGACCTAATCCAAGAGCCCAATGTTCACCCAATGATAAAGAAAACTCAAGGTTAGACGATACCTAAGGGAAGAGCAAACCACTTGATAACTCCTTAAAGGAAAACAAGGAAAGGAGAAAGAAAGAAATGAGAGCTTACCTAATTCAACATGATAGGCTGAGGTGGTATCCCCACCATTTTAGAATTCTAGTCGGATTCCCAACCAACACCATTCATCAACACTAAACTTCCCAACCGGAACAAACACACACAAACCCCATAAAGAATCAAATGAACATGAGACACAAAGAGATATACTTTATTTTAGACAAGGACCCAAAAACACAAAACATACTTATTTGTTCCAGAAAAAATACGGCACCAAAAGATACAACCACTTCAACAAAAAGAGCATTTACAACAAAAGAAACTTAAACTGAATCCAAATCATCACCCTACTCTTGAAAATGGGTTGGGGTGTTTTTCGAAGCGGGATATATGGCTCCATGTCACTGCATAAAAATACCCCAAAAAACCGTTGTAGGTGACCCAAGCATTAATATGTATGGAAGGTCTTCAGTTATTTTGTACAAAATGACTTCTTATGACCCTACCTGCCACATTGATGACACACCAGGGTCCTACTCCTAAAAGAAGTTGATAAAAGATCAAGAGGCATCTTGATTCCGCTAACAGAATCACCAAATTCAGGCCACTTTTTGATCTCTATATTGGAATTACATTCACTAATTCCAAAGATGGGAAGAGGATTGGCTACCTCAAGCACTACTGTCAACACAACTTCAACTCGAATGACTTTCCTCACCACAACAACAAAGAAGTTTAGACCAAATTTTGACACCTTCAACTGTAGATCAGGATGAAGCCCATTCTCAAAATGTCGAGCCTTCAGAGAATCTTCATCAACCCACTCTAGAAGATAAGGAACATGATCCAAAAAATTATGAATGAACTCCAACATTGACCAATCACATTGCTGAAGGCAACACATCTTTATCACCTTTTCTACCTTCACAGTCTTTGAGAAGTAATACCAGATGAACAAATCCTTGAAGAATTCCCAGGAGAGGTCTTCCTGAGGCTTGGTCCTAATGACCAACTTCCACCACTTCCAACTCAGAATTTCAAGCATAAAGGTAGTGAACCTCAACTTTAGAGACTCAAGAAACTTAAGGAAACTATAGATCCTTTTGATTCTTCACATCAACTATTCTGCTTCAAGAGGATTTGTCTGAGCATAAAAGAGAGGAGGGTTCAACTTTTGAAACTCAAGGAGAGAGTCTTTAGGTTGATCAAATGGAGAGTCCACTAACAATAAACCACTTGTAGTTACACCTCGAATGTCCATCAAGTCTTTGGTTGGGGTTCACACTAGATAAAAAGAAAACCACTACCTCAATAGAAACCAACTCATCATAAAAAACTCACCATAAATAAACACCAAACACCAAAGAAGACCAACTCACAAATTTTCCAAAACCTTTTTAAAAAACTTCCCAACCTCCACTTAAAAAACCACCTTCAAACTCCACACTCCAACCCATTTCATTTTATAAAAATTTCCCTTAAATTCCATAAAAGAAGCTACTTCTTTCTGTTTAAACCATTTCCCTCAACTTTAAACAAACCTCATTTCATCAAAATCATTTAATTGAAAACCCATTTCATAAAAAATAACTTTATTAAAAACCCATTTTCTAAGAATTTATTTAAAATAAATCTGAAAAATCATTTTCCATTTTCTAAAAACCAAAACATTACCTTTTGAAATAGGGTTTTCACATTTTAAAACAAAGATTTAAAAGTGTTTTTCAGAAATAAGAAAGACTCAAAACAAACTCACAAGAAGAAACTAGTGTTGATGGGTGACTTGACCACATGGTTGGTGGCCATATGAAAATCACACCACCATCACAAAGAATATTTCAGGACCAAGTCCTTGGGCCCATATGGCTTCCCAAACATTGCGATATCACTGGAGACCACCATCTCAACTCCAATTTCATTTTCCCCCAAACATCAAACAACCCACAATAACCAAATAAAACGAACAAAACCCAACTTCCCATGGAAACCCAAGGTTCAACATATAAAGTGTCGGCTATAAAATTCCCCCTAACTACAACTTAAGTTCCAAAAGTCTTACTCCATATACCTCGTCAACCCAAATAACTAAAGGATTCTTTGAAATCTAGGTCCACTAAAGAACCTGCTCTGATACCATTTTGTCATGAACCAACCCGGGTCGACCTTGAACCGGTCACCCGAGTCAGCCTGCGACATCCCCGAGGCACATTTTAAATCACCCTAGGGTGGCTAAAAGTACCAAGGGCACTGACAAAGTAATAGTGGGAACGATTTCTCCCAATACAAATAGAAAAAGCACCAGAAAACTAAAAGAGCGACCCAAAATAAATAACCAAAGTAAAACAAATAAAAAAACCAAAAACCAAACCAAACTAAACATGATGAGCACTAAATCTCCTCATGACCCCATGGGTCACTCTCTGATATCAAAGCCCAACATTTCCCATAGAGAATAAACCAAGATGGAACCTGCACCTGCGACTAAAAATATGAATGAAGTATAGACATGGGTATTAAAAATCAGTAGGCATGCCCAAAAAATATATTCTCAATGAATTTACTTTAAATAAAATATTCATCAATTTAAGGTTTGAAATAAAATATATAAAAGAAATTTCTCCACATATTCATTTTTAAATAAAATCATGTCTCATTTCCATTTTCATTTAAAATACAATTCTTTTCTAAGAGGAGGCTTTAAAATTTTAAAGAAGGTAAGGAAGGGAGATGTGTTTATTTAAAAAGGGAAGATGGGTGTAAAAAATTCTTTAAAAATTTTCCTTAAAACATTTAAAGACTAATTTATTCACTTTTAGAAAATATGCACACTATACAAGAAAGTAGAAACAACAATCACATAACAAGGGAAATGGAAAACACTACATTGGAGACCAAACCAAATGAGGCACCTAAAGTATCCACCTGGATAAATAAGTTTCAGGGGAACATGGGAGTACCTAAGAGCTTAATGGGTAGTCTAGAACATACCAAAACCTAATTCATCCCATAGGTGCACCAAAACTGATGCCATCAACCCGCCTGAACGCTTGGTCTTAACCTACATGGACAACCAAGTGGCACAATCCCAAAGAAGAGTAAGGTCCATAATAAGGGCCATTAGCCAAATCATAATCTAAACTAGTGCAACAAACTTTCTTAGAAAAACCACTTGATATGTCAGTTTCCCATGTCATATCAGAAGTGGGGATGATCCAGACAAACCAACCATATACAAATCACAAGCATATGCCACACAACCAAGCATCACCCCTGAGTCACCCCAAGGAATATCCCCTTGCCTTAAAACCTTCAACACATGAGGTAAGTACCATTCTAAGGACCTCATTCCCATTAGAATCCATTAAGGCAAGAGATCCATCCCAAGTGAGTTTTCAAAATATGAACAATTTATGAAGGTGTCAAACATGCCTCAAGAAACCTTTGGGTGAAAACCCATTTCTAAAAGATTAAAACGCATAATTTATAAACCCAAACCATTTAGAAACACATTTGAGAAAACAAAACACATGTACCAAGACAAATCCACTCTTTAAGAACCACAAATCGCATATAAAGGCCAACTAGACATTTCAACGAACACTTGGTTTGTAAAGTTTAATAAAACACATTCATACCATTTAATAAAAGGAGGATTTCACTTCATTTCACATCAATTTTTTTTTTATAAAAATCATACATCATGAATTATCATTAAAGAGAGGTGTGAAAGGCAATCAATCAATTTTTCTTTAATTTAAAGGGAATATGAAAAGGTAAACCTACCTCAAACTCACGACGCTTCGACAATAGAAACCTAAAACAACACTAAAAGGGCCAAAAGAATCAAGAAAATCTGGGAGGAACCTTAACAAGACAAAATCACTAATTTAGAACCAAGGAAACAAGAAACCTAAACTAATGAAACCAAGGGGGAAGAGGAACCAACAATAAAAATGGAAGGAGGAGGAAGAGGAAAAAAGAGATGAAGAAATTACCTTGAGAAATCACCCCAAAACCTTGAATAAACCTCTTAGAATCACCATGGAAGAGGGTGGAGAGGCTTAAGAAAGGGGGGAGCTTCCCCAGGGTTGCACAAACCAAATTAGGGGGAGAGGAGGTGTTTTGGGGTTAAAAACCAAGAGGGGTAGAAGGTCAATTCACATTTTTAATGAACCTGGGAACTGCACATGGTTTGGATGCATGGTTTGGGAAATCGTGCACCAACCATGCACACCTTACTGGATAGACTGGACACCTTCATGGTTTGTAAAACCATGCTCCAACCGTGCGACATGGTTCTGTGAAAACATTCAGATCCATGCACATGCCTTCCACATGGTTTGGGTTGTCCATGCCCAGGTCGTGCGCCCTTGACCAAAGACACCCAAGGTTTTCATGGTTTCTCCTAAGAGCCGTACAGTTTGGATCAAACCATGCGCTACCCATGAAACTCAAACTGTGCAAGTTCAAAATGAACTGTAAAGAGACTCAACCATAGGAGGTCACACAGTTTCCCATTAACTATGCACTTAAACCATGAAACAGAATAAAAACATCCTAAAACTCAAAATTTTGATCCAAAACACCCAAAACCGATAAGAAAAACCAAGGAAAAAAATATAAAACAAAATAAAAGAAGAAAATAAAAATCGAGGTGTGACAAATTCTCATTTTCTTATGAGTACTCACACCTGAAAGTCACCATGTTATGTGTCTTATCATAAAATGTTATTTAACTATAGAGCCGATTTAAAGAATATAGCCACATCATTTCAAGGTTCTCATCATAGCAGGGAGCTGTTATGACCTTTTAATATGATAGATAATCTAAGAAATTATTACATTAAAGTAGCATAAAATTATGAATGATAAGTAATACGATATTTAAATTAATATCTAATTTTATGAATGTACATGTAATCCAAAATAAAAATAGTTGGTGCTAGAACACCAACTCCAACATACACACACTTGGACTAGAGCCAACTACCAACAAAATACAACCTGCTATACCTCACATAATGATCATGTTTCTACTAAGTTAAGGCTTTATTCAAGGGGTTTGACACATTGTCTTCCATGGATACTCTCCTCATTGTGAATTCACCTCTCTGAGAAAAGTCCTTAAAGTGATGATACTTATAAATTATATTCTTTATCTACTGATTTGTGACCTTGGATCCTTTTCAAGATCCACCACTAATGTATTATCACAATAGAGTGTGATGGGGTCTTTACTGCTAGCTACCACATCAAACTCTTGGATGGAATTTCAAATCCAAACTGCTTATGTAGTTGCCTCAGAAGTTGAAATATACTTGGACTTTTTTGTAGAATCTATGACCATGACTTTCTTTGAGCTCTTCCATCTCACAACACCTCCATTGAGAGTGAATATATATCCCGTTTGTGAATTCAAATCATCTTGATATTTTTAGAAATTATCATCTATAAATCCTCCAATGAATTGCTTCACACCTCCTCCATAGAATATGAATATGTCCTTAGTTCATCTCAGATACTTAAGGATAACCTTGAATTCCATCTAATGGCGATCACCTAGGTCAGATTTATATCTTCCTACCACACTTAAGGTGTAGGCTATGTCTAGCCTAATACATATCATAACATACATGACTGACCTAATCATCGATGCGCATGGAATCCTTACCATCCTTTTAATTTACTCATGAATCTGAGGACACATTTTCTTAGAAAGATGAATGTCATGAGACACTGGAAACAATACCATCTTAAATTATTTTATACTGCATATTTTTAGTGTCTTGTCAATATATGTAACTTGACATAGACTGAGTAGCCTCTTAGATATATAATTATGGATCTTGATACCAAGAATATATGTTTCTTTTCCTAAGTCCTTTATGAATAATCATGTATTTAACTAGGCTTTACCATACTGTATGTTAGGTACACTAGGTCAAATACCCTAAGAGGGGGGTGAATCAGGGTAAGATATATTAAAACTACTACCCCATTGGATCTTGTTTCATCATTAAACAAAACACACATCTATCTTTCTCCCATAGAAATGTATGAACATAAGTTAAATCATGCACATGACACAATAATTTTACTTAGTTTACCCTCACTGGTCTATATCCAAGGAGCATACAATGGTGATGTGCCGATGTAATAAATCCACTAAAGCTTACTAACAATTATATGGTTCAAGCTAGATCACTTCTATACCAAGACTCGTCACCTTTATAAGGTTTAAGGTCTGCTCACTACATTCCCAAGGGTTACTCCCTATGTCTCTTTGTCTGGCTCACTGCTAGTGTAAATGATCATTGTTTTCTTCTTCCTTTACTCACTACTCTTAGAAGGTATTCACCCATAGTTTATAGACTTTTGGGTCCTTTCATTATCTCTAATGAATATATCCTTAGTTTTATATGGATAATCTATTGAAGTTCCACTTTCATCTAATAGATGAATACCACTTTATCACAATTGTACTGGGCAATGCCTTCTGAATAACTTTCGTGATGCTCACTGCCTTCACGAAGCTCTTATTTTGTGAAGCTCAAATAGCCTTTTCGAATCACCTTATTTTGCGAAGCTCAACTTTACTTCATGAAGAACCTTCTTTCGTGAAGCTCAACTAGCCTCTATGAAGCACCTTCTTTCTCGAAGCTCAACTAGCCTTCGTGAAGATCACAAGTTTTAGTCGACTTTTTATAGCCTTCACGAACTTCTTCGCATAAAACACATTCACGAACCACCTTCGTGAACCTAAAGACTCATAATTCTCATTGAGTCTTGATCAATTTTCTGATGGGGGTAGAGGACTATTTATAGGTGTTTCCACTAATTCTAGAACCTTTCATCCATGTCATCACCATTTCATGAAGCCCCATAATTTCCTTCACGGTGCTCCATATTTTGTGAAGATCCATGGAAATTTCCCAATTGTGATTCTCGTCGTAATCACAGAGCTTTCTATAAAAAACCTTCACAGTGCCATGATGCTCCACTTGTGATGCTTCTCATCTTCGCTGTTCACGATGCTCGTCGTTCCACGAAGATCACCTTCAGAATTCTTTGATCCTTCACGAAACACTTTTCATGAAGCCCATCTTCATGAAACTAATGGATTTTCCATATTTTTATTAGATCTTCAAGGAAATAAATATTTCACGATGCTATCCAAACTCCAAATTTTGGACCCCAAAAATTTGGATAACACTATGAAACAACGTCACCTTGAGTATGCAATTTTCTGAACCACTTCCAGGGCATCCAATCCTATGTATTGTATCTTTGTCAACATATCATGTCAAAAATATCTATAAAATCCACAACTTACCATGGAAACCTTCTTTTTCAACAAACACAATCAACCTAAAAATGATGCAATGTTACCTTGAGGGATTTTTTCCCAACACTATAAGATCGATATCTCATTTTTAATAAGTAATATGTCATCAATTTAAAATATCAAGAAAATGACCACACTCCCACTAAACCACTTATAGACATAAGGATCACATTCATTCTTTATGAAACCAAATTTCGTTACACCTTCATCAAATCAAATGTTCCATAATCTGGATGTTTTCTTTAATCTATAAATGGATATTTGCAATTTTCATATCTTATTGGCATCCTTTGGAGTTACAAACCCTTCAGGTTGTGTCATATAGACATCTTCCCAAATATTCACATTAAGAATTCCTGTTTTGGCATTAATTTTTCAAATCTCATTGTCATGGAAAACTGCTATAGAAAGTATAATTATGATGGATTTCAGCATTGCAAACAGTGAAAATGTTTTGTTGTAGTCTATGAATTGATGCTATTTGAACCCTTTTGCAACCATTCATGCCTTATAAGTACTGAATTTTACATCCATGTCTAATTTCTTATTGAATACCCATTTTCAACCAACGATATTTACATCCAATGGAGGGTCTACCAAAATCCATACTTGGTTTTGATACATCAAATCCATTTCAAAATTCATAGTTTCTTGACACTTTGCAACATTTGTGTCACTTAATACTTCCTTATAGGTTACAAGTTCATCATTATCAACTAATAACAAGTCACCATCCTCAATGACTAGAAAACCATATCTTTCAGGTTCTCTAACCTATCTTGCACTCTTACATAGTACTTATCTCTTTAGAACTTCTTATTCCATGGGGATTTGTAGAATTTGTTCTTGTGCCAACTCTAGTGTATCTTGATCCTAGACTTCATTAAAGTCTATCTTTCTCCCACTATCTCTTTGAGATATATGATCCTAATCAAGAAATGTTAGATACCTATCAACCCAAACATTTTTATTTGAAGGGTCATGTCACACCTGGGTTTTAATTTTGCCTTGGTTCCGACTCGGGTCGGGGTTCGGGTGAGTCCATGTTTAATTTTTTTTTGTTTTATTGAGAAAAATGTGTGTTTTGGGTTTGGAAGCATCAGACGCACAAGCAAATCATGGTTGGGAGACCATGTGGCTATGCCCTGGTAACTGCGCGGCACGTCCGGTATGTAGGATGAATAAAAAAAGTTAATCTTCATTATTAAATTAATTTAAGAGTCGCGTGGGGTAACCGCGTGGTTTCCTGACACTAAAAATAAATTGAAGTGAATGTTTTAACAATAATAATAATAATATTATTATTGTGAATAAAATTATAAAATTATTATTAGGTTTGTTCTTGTTTTAATTAAAATTATTATTATCACTGTTATTAAAAAAATGTTTTTGGTATTAATATCACTAATAAATAAATGGAATATTAATATTTCTATCATATTTTTTTTTATTATTAGGATTAATTTTTTTTATCATTATTTTTATTGTTTTAATTATTTTAACTATTAAGATTATTATAGGTTAGTTTTAATGTCTTTAATAAAAAGGAAAAAAAAGAAAAAGAAACCCAATTCTACCCTAACCCCATGACCCCCTCTCCAATCTCCCTTATTCCCCTCCTACCCTACACGTAGCCCCTGGTGTGACCCCCCTGGTGCGACAAACCTCCACCTGGTGCCGCCTCCTCCTTCCAGCCACCTCTGACCGACCCGCGACACCCCCTACTCCCGCCGTCCGATGCGCCACCCTAACCTGCGGCTGACCACCTCTTCTCTGTCCGGTCTATGGCCCACGACCTCCCTTTCAACTGACTCGTGACCTTCGGTGACCTTCGGCCTCCCCTCCTACGACCATGAAGCTCCTTCTGGTGAGTCTCCCCTCCCCTCTAGTATTCTTATTCTCCACTTAGATTGGTTTTCCCCTTGGCTAGGGTTTGTATTAAGGTTTCCCCCTAAAATCTTGGGTCCAAATTGATGATTAGGGTTTGTTTTTGACCCTGAAAGGTGCAATCGCAGCGTGAATGAGGTTTCACACTGATTTCGGGAAGTCCATCAACGATTGAGGTAGGATCCCTTTGCTTTCCCCATTTAAATTTAGAAATACTTTGATTGGGGGTGTGCTTTTGATCAAAAATGTGTTCTTTGAATGGGTTTTGTTTATGTAAAATTGTGGGTTACTCTTTAAAATTGTTTTATAAAATTTTAAATGGTTTATTAAATAATTTGAATAGTGTGAATCATGTTTTGGAAATGTTTAGAGATGTGTATGGTTTTTAAAAGTGGATTTTAACATGTGGTTCATTTTTATCAAGTTGTGCATACCACATATTTTCTTTAAATGGCCCGATTTAAACTTTAAAAATGACTAGTGAATTATTTTGGCATTGTTTGTTTTTATAAACACGTTTTTGAAGTTCAAAGTAGTGATTTAATTATTTAAATAGGTTTTTTCTCATTAAGTTCTTAGTGGTATATGCTCCTTGTCCCTTGTAAATGTGTTTTTGATTTTGAATAGTGGGTTGGATTTTTGAAATGGGTTTCCAAATATTTGTTTGGTTGCAAAAGTGGTTAGCGGATGGCATTCTATGAAATGAATTGTTTTTGTGAAAATAATGGAAATCCCATTTGGAACTTTCATATACCGTGTGTGTTTTAACCTAACCTTAAAAATGTTCTTGGGCACTTTTTGGTGAATTCTTGGTCTAAAGGCCCGCTTGGCTTTTTTAAATGGATTTTTTTGAAAAAACCTTCTTGGGTTGGTATCTTTGCCTAGATGTTAACCCGTGAGATGGGGAGACCCTCAGTATGGGACCTCCCTTGTGTAATGAATGTTTGACAACAAGGGACCACCCTTGAGGTGGGAGGGGTGGTTCCGATTGGGTGATTTGTATATGTATATATGTGACTTGTTATTTGTAATGTTTGACACACCCCCTTACAAACATAGCATGGGAACCTATCATTGTAAAGAGGTTTTCTAAGAATGATTGCTGCACTAGTTATATTTCACACTACTAGTGGCCCATAATAGGGGAATGCTTTTTTATTATTGTTGTGGGGTTGGGCCCCTCGGTCAGGCCAGGTAGGGAAAAGATCGGGCGTTTGGGCGTTATAACGTCATCGGGCAGGGCATGCCTTTAGGATGAGTCACATGTATTAGTATGTTCCGGTTCTCCTATGAGTTCCTAGGCATTCCCATGTTTCCCCATTAATAGTACCATTAGTGTCATTTCCCTCTTTATATGGAGTGATGTCCCTTGCACTTAGCTTTGATGTTTTCTTGTAAAAATGTAAATGTGCATTTTTTCTAAAAAGGTTTTCAAAAGGAATGTTTTGAATGAACAAGCACACTTTCTTTTAGCACTTTTATAAAAAATGTACAACTCCTTTTTGTCCCCCTTTTCCCCACTTCTTTTTTAGCCTTATTTTGAACTTGAGGGAAATGGTTTATGCTTGTGATTTGTTTACTTAAAAATGAAAGTGTAGAAAATTATACATTTATAGTTTGTATTTCAAAACTAAAATCAATGTTTTATTTATTTAAAGGATGTGCACTGGGAATAGAATCAGCCAGACCTACCTACTGAGTTTTAATACTCACATCTATATCATGTTTCTTGTTTTTAGCCTTGGTGCAGGTTTCAGATTAGTACAGATTGCCTTAGGCAGCATTTGGTTTCGGTATCAAAGAGTAATCCACGGGGTTATGTGGAGTCTTGGTCATGGACGGGTTAATTGTGTTATTGATCGTTCTTTCTTTTTCTTGTCATTTATTTATTTTGGATTGTTCTATTTATTTATATTACTTAGTTTATTTTCATTGGGTGAAATCATTCCCATTTGTACTTTGTTGATACCCTAGCGCTTGTCGCCAGCCCGAGAGGACTAGGAATGCCTCTTGGGCCTTACTGTGGATCGGATCGAGTGATCAGTTCAGGGTCGACCTAGGTTGGTTCGTGACAAAATAGTATCAAAGGGGTTGAATCTTTTGATGACCTTGATTTTTAGAGTGCCCATTATTATTTGAGGTTATCATGGTAGAGGGAGTAGGACTATTGGGATTTGAGGTATAGGAATAGGAAGGACATCATGAACCTTCGCTCGTTCTGAACCTCAGGTTACCATGGGATGTTCGGGCTTGTTAGTGTCCTTTGATTCTTGTGAATTGTTTTATATTGGGAAATTTAAAGGGAGTTAGAAAAGTAGCCTTTGTGAGCTCACAGGGACTGGAAATACATGTGGAGTTAGGGGCATTACCCTAGAACGCTTCTTGTGGCAGTGGTGTGATTGGAATATGGTCACCAACTATATGTCTGAGTCACCCACCGACACTAGCTTCCCCCTTGTGGATCATTTGGGTTTTCCTTAATTCAAAAAGTTGTTTTGAAAATCTCTGTTTGGGCCAATGGACCAATTCAGTTGGGTCCTTGGTTTCTTCTATTTGGCTAGAGTGTGCCCCCATGAAGAATCAATGTATGTTTGTAATGTGGTCATGAGTGACCTCCCTAGTGGTAAACCCTCTAGTTGATCCATGAAAGGAGTTCCATATTAGAATCTAGAACTCGAAGCTATATCTTTCTTTCTTTTAGTTGAGTGAATCCTCTCGCATTGGGAGCGTGGTGGTGAGTTTGGTTGTAAAGGGTTGTTATGGCCATTTTCAAGAATCGTGTGCTAGTTGGGACCTAGGTTAAGACCCCATTACCTGTAATGTTTTCCTCGGTTGTAGAGGTCATGTTCGGTGGTGTCTGGCAGTGTTGTGTTCTCTTTTAATGCAAAGGTGGATGTTGGGGAGCCCTTTTGGTACTTCTGTTACGAGAAAAGCATACCTCTACTTTGGGAATTCCAAGCTTCTTGGCCCCAAATGAAAGTGTTTCTCCTTGTAACTCTTCTGTTGTTGTTCCCTATTTGAGGTGAAAATGATGATGCATGTGCATCTTCTAAGTCCCTATCACAAAAAAGTGCCATGTTGAGCCAGAGTGAGTCTTGGGATGTGTTGGGGTTTGTTGGTTCATCCCAGAATGTGGTGTGGTTGCTTGTGGCACCAAAAGGAGAAGTTTCATTTGGGGGTTTCTAAAGCCTAAATATGAGGCAGTAGATGATTCAAACATCAGATCTCCAGCCATAGGTCATGGAGTGAAGATGGCGCATAGCCAGGAACCCCCTCAAGGGTGTAATGGATCTTAGTCTAACGTCTGTCTTCTGTTTGGTTTGGAGTTTCTCTAATCAGGTCCCTTTTAGTGGGGGATTTGGTGTACGAGAAGCCCCCAAGTTTTCCATGTCGGTTTGTTCTAATTAGTCAAGCTGGGCTAGTTCTTATGGTGGGGAGACCCACAATGAGTCTCTTAGAGTTACCCCTGAAGTAATTCAGTGTTAGCCCAATCCTTATGGCGGGGAGTCCGTTCAGGCCTCCCCCTATCAGTATCAAAGTCTCATTTTGGGTATCAGTTTGGTGGTGGGTGGTCTCGTGCAGAACCACTTAATTCTCAGTTCCCCCATCGAGTAAACGTAGAAATGAGAGTTTTCCAGTGGTTTTGGTTGGAGTAAGCTTATAAAGGTATTCATGGGATGAGGTTTGTTTTTGTTCGCTTGTTTGGATGGATTGTGCATGTTCAACTTGGTGATGTTTAGGATGTTCATGTTTTGAGGCAGGATCTAGTGTTGTGGAACTTCTATATATTTTGAACTGATCAACTAGGGGAGTTTAAGCTTTTGGGGGTGGGTATCACTTAGCGGGGAGTCTGTCTCAGTCTCCTGAGTTCTTTTAGTTATCCTTTTTCTCCTTGGTGTCATTCTGTGATCTCTTCATTTATCATTCCTTATGGGTCTCCTTGAACTATATAGGAGTATCAATTTATGTTTTGGGTTTCGGCCTTGTTATGTCTTTCCAGAGGCGAAAAGTGTTATGGTGGGGAGAATTGTCACACCCAAGTTTTAATTTTGCCTTGGTGCTGGCTTGGGTTGGGGTTTGGGTGAGTCCCTATTTAAATTTTTATGTTTTATTAATAAAAATGCATGTTTTAGGTTTGGCGGCATCAGACGCACAGGCGGAGCATGGTTGGGAGACCGTGCGGCTAGGCCTTGGTCACTGCACGACCCGCACGATATGTAGGATGAATTAAACATTTAATCTTCATTATTAAAATTTTTTAAGAGCCGCGTGGGGTAACTATACGGTTTCCCGACACAGAAAATAAATCAAAGCAAATGTTTTAACAATAATAAAAATATTATTATTGTTGCGAAGAAAATTATAACATTATTATTAGGTTTTTTCTTGTTTTTATTAAAATTGTTATTATCACTGTTATTAAAAAAATGTTAATGATATTAATATCACTAATAAATAAATGGAATATTAATATTTCTATCAACTTTTTTTTCTTATTATTAGGATTAAAATTTGTTACCATTATGTTTATTGTTTTAATTATTTTAACTATTAATATTATTATAGGTTAGTTTTAATGTTTTTAATAAAAAGAAAAAAAGAAAAAGAAACCTAATTCTACCCTAACCCCATGACCCCCCCTCCAATCTCTCCCATTCCCCTCCTACCTTGTGCGTAGCCCCTGGAGCGACCCCCTGGTGCGCCGCACCTCCACCCGGCGTCGCCTCCTCCTTCCGTCCACCTCCGGCTGACCCGCGACACCCTCCTGCTTTCGCTATCTGGTGTGCCACCCTAACCTACAACTGACCACCTCTTCTATGGTCGGTCCACGACTCACGGCCTCCCTTCCGGTCAACTCGCGACCTCCGACGACCCGCAACCTCCCCTCCTCTGGTCACGCAGCTCCTTCCGGCGAGGCTCCCCCTTCCCTCTGGTATTCTTATTCTCCACTTAGCTTGTTTTTACCCTTGTCTAGGGTTTTTATTAAGGGTTTTCCCTAAAATTTTAGGTCCAAATCGATGATTAGGGTTTTTTTTGACCCTCAAAGGTGTGGATGCGGTGCGAACGAGGTTTCACACTGCTTTCGGTAAGTCCATTGATGATTGAGGTAGGATCCCTTTACTTTTCCCCTTTAAATTTAGAAATACTTTGATTGATTTCATGTTTCACCTTTATTGATATTAATTAATTATTTTTGATTTATAGAATAATTATTTTGGGAGAAATTAATTTTTTTTGGTATAAAAACATTATTTGGACAACTTTTTTACCTACTTAGTTGATTTGGCATGTTTTATGATTAATTAGTTTGGTGCGAAGTTTAGTTTTTAAAGGAACTTAGTTTGCATTTTATATTTTGTAGCATGATCATGTGAATTATGGTGTGTTTTTGATGAAAATCATTCCTGAGCTATTTAATCATTTTTCATAAACTATGAAACTAGTTTATTTAACTGTGAAAGTGGTGCGTATTTTGTTTTGGTACATTTTGGGCGTGCATTTGATCAAAAATGTGTTCTTTGAATGAGTTTTGTTTATGTAAAGTTGTGGGTTACTCTTTAAAATTGTTTTATAAAATTTTAAATGTTTTATTAAATAATTTGAATAGTGATAATCATGTTTTGAAAATGTTTAGAGGTGTGTATGGTTTTTAAAAGTGGATTTTAACATGTGGTGCATTTTTATCAAGTTGTGTATACCACGTGTTTTCTTTAAATGGCCAGATTGAAACTTTAAAAATGACTAGTGAATTATTTTGGCATAGTTTGTTTTTATAAACACGTTTGTGAAGTTCAAAGTAGTGATTTAAGTCATTAAATAGGTTTTTTCACATTAAGTGATTAGTGTTATATGCTCCTTAGCCCTTGTAAATGTGTTATTGATTTTGAATGGTGGGTTGTATTGTTGAAATGGGTTTCCAAAGATTTTTTTGGTTGCAGAAGTGGTTAGCAGATGGTATTCTATGAAATGAATTATTTTTGTGAAAATGATTGAAAGCCTGTTTGGCACTTTCGTATATCGTGTGTATTTTAACCTGACTTTAAAAATGAACTTGGTCACTTTTTGGTGAATTCTCGGTCTAAAGTCCCATTTGAAATTTTGAAATGGATTTTTTTTGAAAAACCCTTCTTAGGTTGGTATTCTTTCCTAGATGATGACCCGTGAGATGGGGAGGCCCTTGGTATGGGACCTCCCTTGTGTAATGAATGTTTGAAGGCAAGGGATCACCCTTGAGGTGGCCGGGGTGGTTCCAGTTGGGTGATGTGTATATGTATATATGTGAATTGTTACTTGTAATGTTTGGCACACCCCCTTACTAACATAACATGGGAACCTAACATAACAAAGAGGTTTGTTGAGAATGATTGCTGTACTAGTTATATTGCACACTTATAAGGGACCATAGTGGGGGGATGTTTTGTTATTATTGTTATGGGGTTGGGACCCTCGGTCAGGCCAGGTAGGGCGATGATTGGGCATTTGGGCATTCTGATGTCATCGGGTAGGGCGTGCCTTCGGGTTGAGTCACATGTATTAGTATGTTCCGGTTCTCCTATGAGTTTCTAGGCATTTTCATTTTCCCCATTACTAGTACCATTAGTGTCGTTGCCCTCGTTATGTGGAGTGATGTCCCTTGTACTTAGCTTTTATGTTTTCTTATAAAATTATAAATGTGTGTTTTGCTAAAAAGGTTTTCAAAAGGAATGTTTTTATAGCATCCCGCCTTTTTGTCACATAAACTTTCATTACATTATACAAAACTGAGAATCTTTAAGGTTTAGTGTCTTGGAAACCAGGAACTTAATACATGAAACAAAAAAAAACATTATTCTTAAACACTTGAAAGGCTTCTACTTATTTTCATCCTAGGTTCATTACTGCATCTCATAACCTGGGGACATACATCAAAAGAAAGGGTGAGCAGAAGGCCCAGTAAGGGAAACAAGAGAAACATTTTACATGTGAACTTGAGATACTTCAATAAGTCCATGAAAAAGAACTTTAAGGCATGAGAAAGAAATCATGTGAAATATCATAATAAAAATAACATTTTTCATAACTTTAAGATGTGTCTAAATCATTTAACATAGACAATCATGAACATATCACCAAGGTCCATCCCCAAGGTGTCATTTGAAAATTACCAAGGTTATTCACCAAGATATCGTGAAAATTGTAATCTCTAGTGGTTACATCATTACCCAATGCATTGGAGCGCTATCAGGGCACACCCTTAAATTTGAATTTATTATCATGTGAGCCACATATATCATCATCAAACATTTTATAAATAACCGATATAGTATAAAATAAATGGGTTTCATTTCATAATCATAACGTTTTAAAAACTGCTTTAAAGACATGATCTTTACGTCACTTTAAACCCACGGAAGGGGAGAGCGGGTCTCATGTATGTAAATCCCAGAATTTAAAATAGAAAATTTTGATATATATGTGAATACCCCTGTAGAAATAAGAGCTTTGAGTATTCACTTTATAACATAAAATAATTTTGAGAAAAGAGAGAGGCATTTTGAGACGAAAATTCTGCAGCATAATGGTTATGCTTCGGGGTTTTAGAAAACATTGAAAAGAGAGGGGACATGGGTCAAGCATTCATAAATGACCCATAAAATAGTACAGGGACAAAATATAAGGGATTTAAAAACATGGTAATTAAATTTGAAAATATATCATATGAAATGAAGAACATGAAAGGAAGACAAAAATAAGATTTCTCTTATGAAAATTCGGCAGCCTAACGGCGTCACATAAACTTCAACCAAAAATAAATTGATGAGATCAAATAGGGTCTCTCATCATATGAACATAAAAGATCAGTATGATATATATAGAGATCATACCTCAACATAATAAAAAGGAACTTTCAAGACTTGACATGGAATTAGAACTTTGAAAACGAGAAGGGTGAAAGAACCACTTAAAAATTCGGCAGCCTAACACCGTCACATAAAACTTCAAAATACTGAATTTAAGAGATAAAATGGGGTCTCTAATAATATGATCATAAAAGATCAGTATTATAGATATAGAGATCATACCCCAACATAATTAAAAGGAACTTGAAATACTTGACATGAAAGTAGAACTTGAAAACGAGAAGGCTGAAAGAATCCGTTACAAAAATATCGGCAGCCTAACGGCGCCACTTAAACATTCATAAAACGAAATAATGAGAGTAAGAGGGGATCTCTCATTATATGAACATGAAAAGGGTAGTAAAAGAAATATAAAAGATCATCCTTTAACATAAGAACATGGAGCATGACATAAAAGAGATTACTTGAAAAGAAAGAGAGAGGTCAGACCCCTTACCTTAAAACGTAACTCTTAAAACTCAAAGGTTGGGACCTTGAGGGCTTGGGGGAAACTTGGGAGGACTCCTTGGGAGGTAATGAGACCAGAACTTCTTTGGGGGAGAGTGGGGAGTCGAATGGATGAGAGTATTTCTTGGTATTTATAGGGAAAGTGAGGGGACAAGGCATTAATGGCCAAGGGACACCTCATTGGTGGTTTTGGCAAAACCATGGGCTTGCCCATGGTATTTGCCTATGGTATTGGCCACTTGGGACACCTCACACCTTATCTTACTATTCATAAGTCTACCATATTGATTACATACTTAATACATCATTTAATGATGTCATTAAACACCCGTAACTTAAAAACTGTATTTTCACTATTCATCGAAAATTCATCTTTCTCAGAAAAAACCCAAAATTTCACCTTAACCAAATATCGATCCTATGATTTAAAAAATGAACTCCATTTTATAAAAATAATTTTCTAAATATTTTTAATTAAAATTTTAAATAAATACACTATTCACCGAAAATTCATTTTTTTCAGAAAACCCCCAAAAATTACCTTAACATAATATCGATGCTCTGAGTTCAAAAATGAAATCCATTTTATAAAAATAATTTTCTAAATATTTTTAATTTAATTTTTAATTAAAAAACACTATTCACCTGAAAAACTAATACTTGAATAATAATTTATGAAACCATTATTTAACCATTTTATTGAATCACATTACTTAATCAAGGTGCCTAGATTATATTAATACTTTATTTAAGTGAGATTACTAATCTATTTAGTCACATTACTAATCCTAAGCATAAAATCACTATTCATAATTTACTATTCATCAAAAATTAAGTTGATCTTATTAGACTCTAAATTTCGTACTGAACATAATTTCAGAAGACCATTTTTTGAAAATCATTACACATTTTTAATTATTTAAGGTTTACCTAAACATTTTTAAAATATATTTTTTCTAAAATTCATCAAAAATATGCATACTATATTTATCCGGACATTTTCAAATTCATAAACTTCATCATAAGAAGAAATCAAAATTTTTATTTAAAACAAAGCGTTACACAAGGCAGTTACAGTCTCCTTACATAGCCCCTTATCACACCAGCATAGGAACTAAGTGTAAGGTGTGCTAAGGTGAGAGAATCCAAGGGAGGCTCGGCCAACATCGCACGAGTAGTAATTTCTATCAGTTTGAACTTCTCACAAAGGCGATTCCGTTCTAGCTTCACACGATGAAGTTTAACTTGGGTTTGGTCCAGAGAAAAGCCCAGTGATTCTACCTCCTTCCCAAGTTCTGTTAGATGGGCTTCGATCGGTCCAAGACTACTGGGTGAGGCCATCAAATCTTCTTTCTATATTAATTAACCAAGATTACTTGTATTTAGAGAAAATAATCAAAACGTTTAGTTTCCAGTGGTCATATTGACCAATGGTCATATACAGTCAAAACCCAACGGTCTCATTTTAATTATACTCATGTTATCAAATGAAATAGTTTTGTTGAGTATAAAAATAAAATAAAATAAAATAATACACAAAATTAGGAAACAATATTTATTCAAAATTTCGGGTCGTTACAATCTTCCCCCCTTAAGAAATTGCATCCTCGCAATTTTTAAAATTGGGTTTTGAAATTTTATTGAAAGTCCCACATCGGAAAAGGAGTCAGTAAAAATATTACTTTAAAAGAAAGAAAGGGAAGTACAAAGGTCACCCGAGTTAACCCATACTAGGATTCCATGTAGGAAAATATGGATATGGAAGAAAAAAAACAAAGGGTCAAGTTCTGAGGGAGAGTGATAGAAAACATGATTTGGAGAAAGTTAACCACAAGAAAATCACAAACTTATGATGTGTGTAAACAGTCTTTGATTACCTAGTAGGAAACGTAAACCAACAACGTTTTTGTTTTACGTTCCTTTTCATAATTTTGAGGAATTCATTTACTACATAGAACAAAAACATAAGGAAATATACCTACCTTCAAGTAGAATTTCATCCTTTAATAAGTTTCTACCAAAACTAATCTTTTCTCCAAACGATGAGCATTCAAAACTACTTGGTCTCATCAAAGAACAAGAATCATCTTATAGAGAATCACATAATCCACCAAAGATTAACTATCTATTTCTTATATCTTTAAACATTATCCCAAAACTAGAAAGGGTAAGATAAAACAAATCTTCCAAAATAAAGAACCCTAGAGGAAGGGAAAATACTTTAAATCTTCAAAGTTCCACGGTACTACCCAAAGTTCATCATAGACCATTCCGTAAATAACTGTCCTTAAAATTCATCAAAATAAACCAAACTAATATTGAAACCCAAATACAAGAAGGATTTGATAACATAGTCTTCCAAAATAAACTTCATCGTTCATCTCCAAAAAAACATCAACCACTCCTAACATCTTATAACAAAAGTAGCTAACCTAAACATATTTTACCCAAGATAGGTTAATCATTTCCATAAGTAACCTAAATTACTATAATTCCACCTTAAATTCATCAATTCTTCAAAATATAAGTCAACCTTACCCCTCAAAGAAAATACCGTAGTAATCTATTTACCTTGATCAAATAGGGTTCCCAAAATAGTGAACGTCTTCCAAAATAATAATCATATTTTAATCCCCTAATCATTTCTATCATATTAATACGACAATCGTCACATTTCCTATCACATTGGTTGTTTGGACATGTTCTTCCATTTCCTGCCATTAACTAAGAAAAGAAAGTACAATTAGAGGGATTAAATACTTAGCCAATAATCATGAAAAGGAACTTAAAGCATAGAAGGATAACTTGTAGAACAAAAGTATACCCTAACTTGTGATCCCCTAGGTTCTGATCTAGGTTATCCATGATCATATATTCTTATGTGAATCTTTATTTTATTTTATCCTTGTTCCTTTAATAATGGTTCATACTAACCTTATGAATTTACCGAAGCATATCCCCCGGGAGTGTTGTAACCAAGAGTGCAGCAATGCCCGTTGTCGTGTACCAGTTCCCATTCGAGTCTAGCTCAAAGCGGTGTTTTCAGGTTTTACCCCTATGTACATTTGTTCCAGAGCCACCTCTACCTGCTCGTATCCAGACAGGGATGTATTTTCTTGACAACCCCTTACTCAATACTCACCAAAATACCAGGAATATTTCCTATATTTAAACCTTTCTATAGGGTTCTTCCTAAATTTTTCATATCCTAATTTCCACAAATAACTATACCATCATTTGATACCAACTATAGAATCCCGCCTTTTTGTCACATAAACTTTCATTACATTATACAAAACTGAGGATCTTTAAGGTTTAGTGTCTTGGAAACCAGGAACTTAATACATGAAACAAAAAAAAAACATTCTTCTTAAACACTTGAAAGGATTCTCCTTATGTTCATCCTAGGTTCATTACTGCATCTCATAACCTGGGGACATACATCAAAAGAAAGGGTGAGCAGAAGGCCCAGTAATGGAAACAAGGGAAACATTTTACATGTGAACTTGAGATACTTCAATAAGGTCATGAAAAAGAACTTTAAGGCATGAGAAAGAAATCATGTGGAATATAATAAAAAAAATAACATTTTTCATAACTTTAAGATGTGGCTACATCATTTAACATAGACAATCACGAACATATCACCAAGGTCCATCCCCAAGGTGTCATTTTAAAATTACCAAGGTTATTCACCAAGATATCGTGAAAATTGTAATCTCTAGTGGTTACATCATTACCCAATGAATTGGAGCGCTATCAGGGAGCACCCTTAAATTTGCCTTTATTATCATATGAGCCATATATATCATCATCAAACATTTAATAAATAACCCATATAGCATAAAATAAATGGGTTTCATTTCATAATCATAACGTTTTAAAAACTGCTTTAAAGACATGATCTTTACGTCAGTTTAAACCCACGGAAGGGGAGAGCGGGTCTCATGTATGTAAATCCAAGAATTTAAAATAGAAAATTTTGATATATATTTGAATACCCATTTAGAAATAAGAGCTTTGAGTATTCACTTTATAACATAAAATAATTTTGAGAAAAGAGAGAGGTATTTTGAGACGAAAATTCTGCAGCATAACGGCTATGCTTCGGGGTTTTAGAAAACATTGAAAAGAGAAGTGACATGGGTCAAGCATTCATAAATGACCCATAAAATAGTATAGGGACAGAATATAAGAGATTTAAGAACATGTTAATTAAATTTGAAAATATACCATATGAAATGAAGAACATGAAAGGAAGACAAAAATAAGATTTCTCTTATGAAAATTCGGCAGCCTAACGACGTCACATAAACTTCAACCAAAAATGAATTGATGAGATCAAATAGGGTATCTCATCATATGAACATAAAATATAAGTATTATATATATAGAGATCATACCCCAACATAATAAAAAGGAACTTTCAAGACTTGACATGGAATTAGAACTTTGAAAACGAGAAGGGTGAAAGAACCACTTAAAAATTCGACAGCCTAACGACGTCACATAAAACTTCAAAATACTGAATTGAAGAGATAAAATGTGGTCTCTAATCATATGATCATAAAATATCAGTATGATAGATATAGATATCATACCCCAACATAATAAAAAGTAACTTGAAAGACTTGACATGAAAGTAGAACTTGAAAACGAGAAGGCTGAAAGAATCCGTTACAAAAATTTCGGCAGCCTAACGGCGCCACTTAAACATTCATAAAACGAAATAATGAGAGTAAGAGGGGATCTCTCATTATATTAAAATGAAAAGGGAAGTAAGAGTAATATAAAATAACATCCTTTAACATAAGAACATGGAGCATAACATAAAAGAGATTACTTGAAAAGAAAGAGAGAGGTCGGATCCCTTACCTTAAAACGTAACTCTTAAAACTCAAAGGTTGGGACATTGAGGGATTGGGGGCACCTTGAGAGGACTCCTTGGGAGGTAATGAGACCAGAAATTTGTTGGGGGAGAGTGGGGAGTCTAATGGATGAGAGGATTGCTTGGTATTTATAGGGAAAGTGAGGGGACAAGCCATTAATGGCCAAGGGACACCTCATTGGTGGTTTTGGAAAAATCATGGGCTTGCCCATGGTATTTGCCCATGGTATTGGCCACTTGGGACACCTCACACCTTATCTTACTATTCATATGTTGACCATATTGATTACATACTTAATACATCATTTAATGATGTTATTAAACACCTGTAACTTAAAAACTGTATTTTCACTATTCATCGAAAATTCAACTTTCTCAGAAAAAACCCAAAATTTCACCTTAACCAAATATCGATGCTCTAATTTAAAAAATGAACTCCATTTTATAAATATAATTTTATAAATATTTTTAATTAAATTTTTAAATAAATACACTATTCACCGAAAATTCATTTTTTTCAGAAAAATCCCCAAAAATTACCTTAACATAATATCGATGCCCTGAGTTCAAAAATGAAATCCATTTTATAAAAATAATTTTCTAAATATTTTTAATTTAATTTTTAATTAAAAAACACTATTCACCTGAAAAACTAATACTTGAATAATAATTTATGAAACCGTTATTTAACCATTTTATTGAATCACATTACTTAATCAAGGTGCCTAGATTATATTAATACTTTATTTAAGTGAGATTACTAATCCATTTAGTCACATTACTAATCCTAAGCATAAAATCACTATTCATAATTTACTATTCATCAAAAATTAAGTTGATCTTATTAGACTCTAAATTTCGTACTGAACATAATTGTAGAAGACCATTTTTTGAAAATCATTACACATTTTTAATTATTTAAGGTTTACCTAAACATTTTTAAAATATCTTTTTTCTAAAATTCATCAAAAATATGCATACTATATTTATCCGGACATTTGAAAATTCATAAACTTCATCATAAGAAGAAATCAAAATTTTTATTTAAAACAAAGGGTTACACAAGGTAGTTACGGTCTCCTTATATAGCCCCTTATCACACTAGCATAGGACCTAAGTGTAAGGTGTGCTAAGGTGAGATAATTCGAGGGAGGCTCGACCAACATCGCACGAGTAGTAATTTCTATCAGTTTGAAATTATCACAAAGGCGATTCCATTCTAGCTTCACACGATGAAGTTCGGCTTGGGTTTGGTCCAGAGAAAAGCCCAGTGGTGCTACCTCCTTCCCAAGTTCTGTTAGATGGGCTTCGATCAGTCCAAGACTACTGGGTGAGGCCATCGAATCTTCTTTCTATATTAATTAACCAAGATTACTTGTATTTATAGACAATAATCAAAATGTTTAGTTTCCAGTGGTCATATTGACCAATGGTCATATACAGTCAAAACCCAACGGTCTCATTTTAATTATACTCATGTTATCAAATGAAACAATTTTGTTGAGTATAAAAATAAAATAAAATAAAATAACACACAAAATCAGGAAACAAGATTTATTCAAAATTTCGGGTCGTTACAGTTTTGAACAAACAAACAAACTTTCTTTTGGCACTTTTATGAAAAATGTACAACTCCTTTTTGGCCCCCTTTTCCCCACCTCTTCTTGAGCCTTATTTTGAATTTGAGGGAAATGGTTTATGATTGTGATTTGTTTACTTAAAAATGAAAGTGTATAAAATTCTACATTTATAGATTGTATTTCAAACCTGAAATCAATTTTTTCTTTATTTAAATGATGTGCATGGGGAATTGAATTATTCGGTCCTACCTACTGAGTTTTAATACTCATTTCTATATCATGTTTCTTGTTTTTAGCCTTGGTGAAGGTTTTATCTTGGTATGGATCATGTTGGGCGATGTTTGGTTTCAGTATCGGAGAGTAACCCACGAGGTTACGTGGAGTCTTGGTCATGGATGAGTTTGTCGTGTTGTTTACCGTTCTTTCTTTTTCCCGTCATTTATTTATTTTTCACTGTTCTATTTATTTCTATTGCTTAGTTTATTTTCATTTGGTGAAATTGTTCCCATTTGTACTCTGTTGATGCCCTAACACTTTTCGCCAGCCCGGGAGGATCGAGAACGCCTCTTGAGCCTTACCGCGGATCAGCTCGGGAGACCGGTTCAGGATCGATACGGGTTGGTTCATGATGGGTTATATAGGTAGTAACCTCTTGTTTCCTTGGGATGTCCTATAAAGATACACTTAGTGCCTCAGGATGTAAGTTTTCCAAAAATAGCCTTAACAAATGCTTTACATCCCCACACTCATACATGTGACAACACAAGTTTATTTTCATACCAAAGTTCATATGGAATACTATTTTCACTTTAGTTAGAACTTGGTTTAGAATGTCTATTATTGTGTGTAATTTTTATCCCAAAAAGATATTAGAAGACTTGCATGAATCATCATTGATCTCACTATGTATAATGGGGTGTGGTTCCTCCTTTCACTTATATTGTTCCATTGTGGTGTATAAGGAGGAGTGAGTTAAGATAAAATATGTAGCACTTGTAAATAATCAATGAAGGCTTGATTAAGATATTCTGCACTATGGATTGAGCAGAGTTTCTTAATCTTCTTACCAACATGGTTATCAAATTCATTCTTATATTCCTTGAATATCTCAATAGAATAATACTTATACCTCATTAATTAGACATATCCATATCTACTAAAATCATCAATAAAAGTTATGAAGTATGAGTACCCACCCCTTGCTTTGATTGGAAACAATTCACACACATCGATATGAACCATCTCAAGAAGATCAACATCCCTTTCACCTTTTTCACTAAATGGAGCTTTGGTCATTTTTCCTTGTAAACATGCATGACATACCCAAAGTGATTTTAGTTTAAAGGAATCCAAATATCCATGTAGATACCCTATTTTTTTCCTTGTAAGACTTTAAAATATATCAAGGAATGTTTTTGAATCCAGGTGCTAAGATGACGTGTGATTCTGAGGCCTGGTGTGCCCAATTAATTTTATAAAAATATTAAAAATATTTTATATCGCACACACACAATTTTTAGAAATAATGGGTATCTCTTAAGTGGAGTCTCAAAATGGAAATCTATGTCCACAATTAAATTTGGAGCACAAGCTTTACCCTAGGTGCAACCTAAAGTTGGTTAGTACGGGATGTTAAGATAAAGCAGTCATTGGCGGACATGTTCAATGAATGAATTAATTTTATTTAATTAATTCATTAAATGAACCAAACTAATTTTATCTATAAATATGATGTTATAGATAATCTCCAGGGTTAGAAACATAACTCTGGGACTGTTGAGGGGGGGGGGATTCAACCATTCTTCATTGGCAGACTGAGATTAGGTGATCTAACGATAACCGGATCAAGGAAAATAGAGGTGCAATGAATGCAACATATCTTACCTATCGTTGGAAGGTGCGTTCTTCACCAAGGATTGATCTGAATTGAGGAAGAACTCATCATTTTTTCATTCCTCTCTTATGATTAAAAGATTTAGCATGATCAAATATATTTCTTTGATCTGTGTTTGACCAATGATTGTTGTACCCTTGTTTATGTGTTCCCCCCCATCGTTCTTCATGATCTTCATCATTGGAATATAGGGTCATAGTTTGACATTAATGGGTGGGATAGAGCATGATTGAACCACTGAATTCATGGCAGATTCATGTGCGATGAACATATTAGTGATTAGAAGATGGATTGGTATGGTTTGTGGGATGTGATGATTCCACTGTGGATTGGGAATCCGGTGAGGCAACGAGAGGCACCACGAGTGACGACGACATTAGTTGGCTTCGTACGGGAGTACCAAATTCTATTTTTCATAAAAAAACAGCTATAGGTTATTATCACCATTTTTGGTGGCCAAATGAAAGATTTGACAGTGAGAGCAGCAAATATAGGATCTGCGAAACAAATCTGAGTTTCTGTGAAAAACCTAACTACACATCATGTAGTCTAATAAACACACGTCATGTACTAACCCAACTATGACATCTAGGGTTTTTGGGTGAGTTAAATATCACACGCCATGTGGGAACCCCGCATGTCGTGTTACTAGGTGTTGGTGACCCAACGTGTACTCTGGGAGTACATGGACATGAACACGACCATACACATGTCATGTACTGGCACATGGCCAGAGTACACAAACCTAGCCAGGAGAACATGGCTCGACCTGAGGAGGTTGAGGCATACTATATAGTATCTTATACATCGTGTAATACTACATGTCTAGCAAGCCATGTGTTGAAGACAACATGACCAGACATCAGAGTGGAACCACACACTGTGTGGACCCCTTACATGTTGTGTAACTCTTTTTTGAGGAAACTTTTACCCATCATATTTCCTTCATTTGGACTGATATTTTGACCTACGAGTAGCCTATCCTAATATTTTTTCCTCGTAGAACATGATGGTGGCCTTCATAGTGTATTTTAAGATATAATGTGATATGTTATGAGTGTGAAGCTTCTTTAGGCAGCGCACAGTGATGATAATGATCATACATGATCACATACTGAGTGGAACCCTCCTGAAGAGTATGGGCATGGGTCCTCTATCTACTGAGTTATACCCTCCTATGGAGTCAAGGTATGAGTCCTCTATCAACTGAGTGACACCCTATTGTGGAGTCAGGGCATGATTCCTCTACCTACTAAGTGGTACCCTCCCATGGAGTTAGGGCATGTGTCCTCTATCTACTGAGTGGCACCCTTCTACAGAATCAGATCATGGGTCCTCTACCTACTAATTGGAACCCGCCTATGGAGTTAGGGTGTAAGATCCCTTCTTTTTCCAGGTACGTTTCTCTATGAGTTTTTCATTTGAGACTTAGTGGCCAACCTTGTTCAGATAAGAAGAGCCTTTGTTGTAGAAGATGACTTAATGTTTAGGTATGTATGCTTGTTTTAATTAATGGAGTCCAAGTTTAAATGTTACTAAGTGTTAATATGGTTTCTTGGTAAGTTGAGAAGCTTTAAAGGGGTTTCAAGTGGTTTAAAAGGAAAATGGGCTGAAAATCAACTTTAGAACATTTACACGTCATGTAAAGGGATTACACATCATGTAATTGTTCTTGGGTTTTAATAAAATAAATTCAAGGTGATGGGTTTTTTTAGAAAATACCATAAAAACATTTACATGACATGAAACAAAGTTACACGTCATGTAAATGCTCGACCTACTGTTTTAAACATGTTGTGCGATTGAAATTCATTATGTTTCAGCTAGATATACTCTCCTCTCAAGCTTAGGAAATTATCTAGGAAATCTTGGGGTGCCAACCTCCATTCTGAATGTTCTGTTTTTGTCTTCAATCCCTGGTAAGTTCCTTTGGTTAGGTTTCTTCCTTCTTCCCTTTGGTTCTCCAACCGTTGCGGTGAAATACTTTGGGTGATTACATTGTTGGTTTTTATCTTGATTAGTTTTGATCTAGGAACCTCATTGTAATCATCTGCTCCTTACTCATGGGAGTTGGTTGTTGGAATCATTGTTGGATCATTGATTAAAAGTAGGGGGTCTAAATCTCAACCCTATGGTTTGATGATTTTCAAGTTTATACAATATCACGATTTTACCCTGGTTGTGTGTGTCCAAATTAATTAAATAATTGAATGATATTATCCCTTGAATTCCCTTGGTTTCAAATATATTTGTAATTGGTTAATGACTTAAAGTATGTTTAGAATGACATGTGACCTTGGGTGATTTCTTGTTACAGAATCTCTAAATTGTGGATTATTTTTTATTGATATAATTTTCAATCAATTGTGAATTAAATTGGACCGTGTCATATGAAATAATAATGGTAATTCACATAATTAACCATTGATATATATAATGTGATATTTTGATATCCATGCCGGATGATAGGAATTGTGTTTCATACTGAGATGCTTATATAATGGGTTAGGCCCAGGCACTTGCATAAGAATATACTGTAATGCTGATAGTGAGTGGTCTCGACCTAGTCCAATGTTGTAATGCTTATAGGGATTTTACCTAGAAATTTTGTAATGTTTATAGTTCTTTGACTCAAATTGATTTTTGTGATTATACCATGGTTATATAGTGGTTTGCATGGTTTTAAGACGTGCTCAGAGATATTTCGACATGGTGATGAACCAAGTTGTTTACCTTGGATACATAGTTGTGGTTGGCATGATTATAAGACATACTCAAAGATATTATAGCATGGCATCGAAGCTGGTTGTTGTATTTATTTAATTTCTGAATTAATTAATATACATATCATAAATTTATTGCATAAATTTCTCATCAATCTAGTTTTGTTTAGACACAGTGGTGTCGATCTACTGAGTTTTACTCCCACCCTATTCGGGCCTCTGTTTGGCACCCGAGAAGACTTCATAGATGAAAATTTTAACAAGGTTTAGGACCTTAATATTGATTGCTTGTTTGATTTTGGGTTGGAGTTTGGAGATGGGACCGACATGTGGATCGAGACCCGAGACTTTGAGTCTTTTATTTGAGTTCTCTAGTATTTTTCTTGTATTATTCTAGCATGAAATTTAGTCACATTATAGCACGAAATTTAGTCACATTCTAGCATGTCATTAAATTTTCCTTATTACTTATTGGATTATTCAGTTGGCCTTTATTATTGTCTTACACATTTTTTTACTCTAATTATTTTTGTTTTATTATAAATTGTTTCTTTTTCTATGACACTTCATACCAAGAGGTATAATCTCCCCACTATACTATCCACACCCCTGCTAATAGTCAGCAACCTCTGGCGTATGAGGAGACACTCTTGAGGTCTCGTAACCAACTCTTTCTAGCCATGTGAGAGAGTGTTATATTGGGGTACATTACATAGGGCATGATTCCTCTATCTAATGAGTGACACCTTCCTCTGGAGTCAGGTCATGGGTCCTCTATCTACCTAGTGGAACCCTCCTACGAAGTTAGGGAATGAGTCCTCTATCTACCAATTGAGTGACACCCTCCTGTTGTACCAGGGTATGGGTCCTCTACCTATTGATTATGTCCCTTCTACTGTGCGACATAGTGGCGAGGCGTGGATCCACAAGGATACTTCTTTAGAAAGGCGAGCGAGATACTAGAAATAATTGGTGAACCTTTTTGAAACTAATGGTAGACTCATCGTCCAGGGATAGGTTGTGAGATGAAGACCCCTTTTCTCTCTTATTTGGGTTTCTTTTATGAGCATATATGTATATTTCTATTGCTAGATTTTGTTTTTATCTTACTATGGTTTGAGCTGTTTACTTCTATCGTGTATCATATCCCCCCCTTCTGCTTCAAGGTGTCCTATTGAGTATGTATATACTCACCTATGCATGGGTTTTTACTGCACTTGTCGTGTATTATACACACGACAGATATGTCGGTGACGATTATGGAAGAGTATAGGGGATACCCGGGTTCATTTGACCACATAAGGTGGTCGGGGCTTGGAGATATGGAGTCAGGATCTCTCACCATCTACTTTTCTAGTTATTGTTAGGTCGGTACATCTTTCTAGTTGGGTGTGTATTTTTCTTCTTTAATTTTCATATTACTCTGTCATACTCTTGTATTACCTAGAGGTTGTTACATGCATTATTGATACTCTAGATGTTAGTGTCTTTTATATTTATTCCTCTACACTTCTACATGGAGGTAGTTGAGTGCGTGTGCATAGTTACATTAGGAAAATACCTCCCATATTAGTTATTTATTTTGACACTTTTTGCTAGCCCTTGGCCTATGGATGTGGGATTGGGGTAGTTAATACTCAGCCTTCTATCGGCCAGGAGGGCCCCAATGGGTCGGGTCATGACAATCCATCTTGGTGTAATTTAGTCAAATGATTTTAATTTACAATAGCTAGAAAATTATTCTATAGTTGGGTGTAGTATGAGTAATGTGAACTATTTTCACTATCAATTACCATAACTTGGTTTGTGTAATACAACACATAAAGGCTATTCTTTAAATATGTTTTACCGTAACATATGATTTCTCTATAAAAGAAGAAACATTTATTCACAAATTTGAAAATAAATTCATCTATATTAAGTCTGGATAAAAATAAAATGTTTTTGGTGACTAAAGGAATATAATAACAATATTTTAAAACTAAGACCATTCTCATTGGAAACGTGAGGTGGTGGTCCCCGATAGGCACAACAACAAGTTTGACTTCATTGGCTACTTGTAGATCCACCTCACCTCGAGAAATCTTTCGAAATATACTTGGTTCTTGTATTTTAATACATATGTGATCTACATATGTTGTATCTAATACTCAATTTTTATAAATAGGTAAATTGCATTTGATAACAAATGCACATGGAGCTTCCCCCTGCTTCTTTGTTTGGATGCAGTTTTTCTTCCAATGACCCTTCTTGCCACATGCATAACAGATTAAATCTTGTTCACTTGCTTACCCCTTGATCTTTCTCTTCTTGGAAGGGAATTGTGAAGAAGCTTTAGACTTATAGCTCTTTTTCTAACATTTTCTTTTATTCACCATAAGTATAAAAGGTTTTTCGCACATTATCTCCTTATCAACTTGGTGAAGCGGTGTAAGAAGATCTGGAATAGACTTCTCTATGTTGTTAATATTAAAATTAACAATAAATCTAGATAATCTACAAGTAAGTGATGAAAAAATGAGATTGGTACATAGTTCTTTAGGAAATTTAAACCCTAGAACCTCTAGGTGATCAATATAGCCAATGTGTTTTACTATATGAGGCTCAGTCAGTGCACCTTCTCTAAGTTTGCTATGAAATAGTGCCTTGGATATCTCAAATTGTTCTTGTATTTATCTCTCATAGTAAAGACCATAAAGATTTTGGGTCATGTTATATTCATCCATGATTTCATGTGACTTCATGAGTTCACTAGACATGGATGAATGCATTAAAAATTGAACGTAAATTGTATTCCTTAAGTGTTTATCATAGACAATGAACCCTTTACCACTCGCCTCATTTTCAAGCAGATCAGGCAGTGAGTATTCAAGCACATAAGATTTTCATTCAAATAGAAACACAACCTATAGGAATCTAAACCATTTCTGGAAGTTATTGTTAGTTAGGAGATGGTCTTTCTCCAAAATTGATCATAGAAATAACGTGGTTGATGAATTTTCCATTATTCTATAATTATAAAAGATAAGATTATTAGTACCTCGCTTAAAATTTATGTGAGACTATAATAATTTTGGTTTTATTAAGTCTCCTACTATTTTATTAAGTCTCAACAGACCTCACCATTGAACTCAAAATGTCCTGCTGCTGCATAAATTCTAGTGGCAAGGATCAATATTTCTCATCTTATAATCCATATAGAGGCCATGAAAATCACAAGAAAGTATTTAGGTAGGCGGTCTTTCCAACTGCAAACTAACATGTCACATGCTGACCATTATTATTATTATTATTTTAATTAATTATTTATTTTTGGTCTAGGTGATGAGTTTCAGGTGGACCCCACTTAATTTTTTTTAGATTTTTTGGAATTTAGTACAGGGCACACGATTAGCCCACATAATTATTCTAACCATGAGATAACCGTGTGAGGGACCTGTAGTTCTTGGCAGAGCTATTTTACACAGTTGGAATGTTGTTAGTTTGACCGTGAAAGACAACTATATGTGTGCCCAAGTGTGCCTAGTGAGGGCGCATGATCAATGCATGATTTGAGTAAATCGTGCAGAAACCTTGTGCGTGTCGTCTAGTTAAAAAATGGTTTTATTGTTGTTGTTACTATTACTACTACTATTTGATTTGATTTGATTTTATTTTATTTTTCTTTTTCCTTTTTCCATCTCCCTTTCTCCCCTACATCACCCACCCCCTCCCCGTCATGTCTGTGTCATGCGCCTCAGCCAAGAGGAAACACAACCACACACCTCCCTCTTCTTCCACCCATGGAATCCAGTCATTTCTTCCCTTAATTTCACATGTGATATACCCTAGTTATCAATCCTCCTCCTATTCTCTCTTATCCTCCTTTATTATTACTTTTTCTTCACCCTCTTATGTTCCGCATGACATATCTGAACCCTAACCCAATTTTGGGTGTTTCTCTTGTTGATTCTTAGTCCCTAGGGTTTGTGGGGTTTGAGTTGAGGTTGGTTCTTATTAAGGTCATTAAATGCAATAGATTCTGATTCATTTAAGGTAAGTTTTTTTCTTTTTCTTCCTCTTTAGATCAAATTAAATTAGGGATTTTTAAATTTTTAGTTCCCTCTTTGTTATTTAGGGTGTATCAAGCCTAATTGAGGTGGAATTATGTTGTTATTATCAAAGTTAGTGGGTTCTAGGTATGTTTTCCCCATGCTTAACTTTTAATTTTAGAACCTTTGATTGTTGGACCTTTTAATTATAATTATTGACACCTAATAATTTTACTATGGATATTTATAAAACCTCTAAGGATGAAATTATGTTTCAACTTGGTTTTCCATCAGTTTTACCTTTAGTTGCCTATGCTTAAAAAACATGCCCCACCTTTGCCCAAAAAATGCTTGTGATTATTTTTAAAGTGGAATTGGGTATTATATGAATTGTTAAAGGAATTTAATTAAACTCATATGATTTATCTCACTTTGATTTCATTGTAATTTTTTTTAAAACTCCTTTGTGTTACTCCTTTCTCATACTTATCAAAATATATATGAGTGTGTTTTTAATATATATATATATATATATATAATTGTACATATTCACATAGAAAAATGTGAATTTGTGCAGTAAGAAATGTGTGTGTGTGATTTCATATGAGAACAACAGGAAGGAAGCCTTATGAAATTAAAATTGGTTTTCAAACACGATTTCGAATAAGACTTTAAATGAATTTCAAAATAAGTGGTATAATCATAGTTGATAATTTCTAAAGCCATTTGAAAAGTGAAGTCCAATCTGATGGAAGCCCAAATGTTTATGTTATTTGTTGGACTCAGATTTTATATGATTGACATGTTGGTATAACTCTAAGAAAGGGGTTTCACATTTAAAGTGAAGGGAGGTGGGGTGATGTTGTATGCTTTCTTTACATTGTTGTGTGATTTAGTTTTGGTTTTACCACTACACCTCCCTTATGTGTTCCAGTTATGGACATGACACATGGGAACCCTGGGTACTACTAAGGGTGTAATTTCAGCCCGACCCATCCTGGCTTGGGCTGGACCTGTCCTTGAAAAAACTGGGTCATGAACCACCATTTGGGCCGACCCAAACAACCGCATGAGGCGGCCCAAGCCCGACTATGAGCTGGTCATTGCGGGCTTTTATTATTTTTAAAATAAAATATATAACGATTTAAAATTTTTTTTAATGGTTTTTTTAATACTTTTATTTTAAAAATATTTTTATTTTTTTTTTCAATTTTTTTTAAATGTTTTTTAAATGATTTTTGTAAAATGTTTTTTTAAAATGTTTTTTTTTAAATTAAACATCTATTTTAAATTTTTTATTTTAAAACATTTTTCTTAAATGTTTTTTTAAATGTTTTTAAACATTTTTTTAAACCACTTTATTTTAAACGTAATTTTTTAAATGACTTTTTTTAAACATTTAACATTTTTTAAAAAATGTTTATTTTCTTTTTTATTAATATTTTACGATTGAAATATTTTTCATTTAATTCTCAATCATTTGACATGTTTTAAATTGACCACTTGATGTGTTTCATAAGAACCTTCAACCCCAATGTCACATGTCTATTATAATTATAATAATTTCTTTAATTTAATAAAAATCTAAAATATAGACAAATTCAAAAAAAAATTAAAGTTCAAATAATTTATTTGAAAATGTCCGATCAAAAAAACGAATTTGCGGTGACTGCCATGTCTAAATAAATATTAATCATCATAATAAATGACATTCATAATAATATATATAAGTTTTAAAAATAAAATTAATGAGGTATGTGCATTAGTGGGAGGGTATTTTAATTTTTTTCTAGATTGAGTTATATATATGAATATATATATAATATGTGCAAGTTGTAAACAAAATTAAAGATGGGTTGGGAGGTGTACAGTAGTGGACCAATTAATTTTTTTTCTAAATAGATTTATATATGTATATAAGAATATATAATTTATACAATATATACAATTTACAACATACTTAAAAAAAACAATGAGATTAGGGGGTGCACAAACATCAATGGGTGAGTGTGTTATTTTTTTAATATATAACGAGTTATTAAATATATATATTGTAAAAATAAAATTAATGAGGGGTTGAGGGTGTGAATTAGTGGGTGAGTGTGTTAATTTTTTTCTTCTAAATTGATTTATATATGTGAATATATATATAACATGTGCATGTTGTAAAAAAACTAATGAAAGGTTAGGGGTGCGCATCAGTGGGCGGGTTAATTTTTTTCTAAATAGATTTATATATGTATGCATAGTATATATAATATATGCAATTTTCAACATACTTAAAAAAATTAATGAGGTTGGGAAGTGTGCGCAAATATCAGCGGGTGAGTGTGTTGTTTTCTTTTTTTATTGATATTTTATGATTGAAACGTTTTAAATTCAATTCTCAATCATTTGACATGTTTTAAATTGATCACTTCATGCATTTCACACGAAAACTCAACTAAAACATCACATGCCTATTATAATTATAATAATTTATTTAATTTAATAAAAATATAAAATATAGACAAATTCAAAAAATAATTGAAGTTCAAATAATTTATTTAAAAAGTTCTGATTAAAAAAAAATCTACGGTGATTTCCATGTATAAATAAAATATCAATCATCATAATAAATAAAATTCATAATAATATATGTAAGTTGGAAGAAGAAAATTAACGAGGGGTACCCATTAGTAGGTGGGTGCGTTATTTTTTTTCTAAATAGATTTATATATGTGAATATATATATATATATATATATAATATGTGAATGTTTTAAATAAAAAATTAATGAGGGGTTGGGAGGTACACAATAGTGGACCGATTATTTTTTTCTAAATAGATTTATATATGTATATATAATATATATAATATATTCAAATTGCAACATACTTAAACAATGGGTGATTGTGGTTTTTTTTTGTTAATATATAATGAGTTATTATATATATATTGTAAAAAGAAAATTAATGAGGGGTCGAGGGGTGCGCAATATTGGGTGGGTGTATTAATTTATTTTCTAAATAGATTTATATATGTGAATATATATAATATGTGTATGTTGTAAAAAAATTAATGAGAAGTTGGAGGGTGCGTAACAGTTGGTAAATTAATTTTGTTTCTAAATAAATTTATATATGTATATGTAATATATATGATATATATAATATATGCAAATTGCAACATGCTTACAAAAATTAATGAGGTTGTGGGGGTGGGGGAAGATATTAGTGGGTGAGTGTGTTATTTTATTTTGTTTATTAACATTTTATGATTGAAACATTTCTCATTTAATTCTTAATCATTTGACATGTTTTAAATTGATCACTTTATGCATTTCGCAAAAAAATCTCAACCCCAGCATCACAATCCTACTATAATTAAAATAATTAATTTAATTTAATAAAATATAAAATATAGGACAATTTAGAAAATAATTAAAGTTCAAATAATTTATTTGAAGCTAGTGAACATAAGCTGCTAAGACTTGAAATGGTTGAAGAAATGGTAGAAAGGGTAAAAAAAATTAGTATCACATCAAGGCATCAAAAAGTTGATAGAGGATATATGCATACAATCATAAATGAGACCTAGAGTTTGAGGTTGAAGACATTATATTCCTATGCATATCTCCATGGAATTGGATTATGAGATTTGGGAAGAAAGGAAAGCTAAGTTCCAAGTACATTAACCCCTTTGAGATTCTTGACTATGTCACAGTTGTGACCTATCGACTATCACTTCCACCTACCATGTCTAAAGTACATGATGTATTCCATGTAACCCTCTTGAGAAAGTACATACCATATTAATCACATTTAGTGAATCCAGAGGTGATATAGTTTAAAAATGATCTCTCTTACGAGGAGCAACCGATGTGGATTTTGGACAATAGAGATAAAGTTCTACGCAATAATACTAATCACTTGGTCAAAGTACTATGAAAGAAATATAAGTATGAAGAGGAAACATGATAACTAGAGGAAGCAATGAAGGGGAAGTACCCCCAGATTTTTTCAACTTAGAATGTAAAAAAAAATTTTGAGGGTGAAATTTCATAAGGGGGAAGAATGTAACAACCTAGAATTATATAAATGGAATTTCCCTTTTTATAATTATATCATATAGTATAAACCACATATAATCACATTGAGAACATAATAAAAACTTTATAAATGAATAATGAATAAAATAATAGGTATTTATAGAAATTAAGGGACCTTTACCAATGGAATAGTAAATTGATATTTGGAATAGTAATGTGACCATTAAGAATAGTAAAATGTCCAATAGAATAATAACCTCACCTATGAAAGTATAAATAAAATTTGGACATCTTGTAAATGAAAATATTATATATTTTTATCTTGATATAATTAAATAATTTTTTTAAAAATGATAAATTAAGTATTGATAATTTTGTGAAAAAATGTTTATTTATAATTTTATAATTAATATAATGATTTAAAAGAAAATTTATTTTCATAAAATAGATTCATAAATTAATATTTTTGTATGATTATAATATAATTTTATAAGACTTTAATTAATTTTTCAAAATGTCATAAAATCAGTTATAATTTTAAAATCGGTATTTTTGAATAAATGATGATTTTAATTAAAAATGAAAATTTTCATATTTAGAAAATTATTTTCATAAAATTAGTCAATTTTTGAATTCCACATGTCAAAAAATTGTTAGGGTGAAGTTTTGGTATTTTTCTAAAATAGTTGGATTTTTGGTGAATAGTGAAATATAGTAATTTATGACATTTAACATTTTAAACCAAATACATAAATTTTTGTGTCATGAATGATGTAAGAAACCCTTGGTTTGAACTCATATGAACTAGATACTATACTTTGTCACAATAATCCTCACTATTGATAGTCTTGATCCAAAATAATAAAATAATAAAAAAACACCCCTCTCCTCTACTATAAATACCACCTATCACCACCTCTTCTCCTCAGACCTCCAAAGCCTTGAACTTTGTCAATATTATGACCAATTATATTTACAAGTCTCTACTCCATTTTCAAGATCCTTTGGTCTCAATGAAAGACCAAAATCAATTTTCCTAAGGAGGTTCTCAAGGAGAAGAAGTTCAAGATGTAAAATCCTCTTCCATCCTCTTTTAATTTCTTTTAATTTCTTTTCTTTTCTTAAACACTCATTACCTCCTCTATAAAACCATGAATGATAACTCCAATATCTTATATATTCTGTAATATTATTATGTTAATGGAATATATTTCATCAAAATCTTTCTCCTCTCCCTTTTATTCAAAAAATGAAAACATCGTTCGTGATGTGTCGATTTATCGCCATCGTGGACGATGCATTTTCATTTTCCAATACCACCTTCAAGACTGGTCATAAAACCATTATGATGGTTAAATAAGATTTTATTATACATATTATAAGTTATATAATTTTCTATAACCAATATATAAATATGATATTAAATAAAATGATATAAGTTCATGATGGTCGCAAAAACCACTAAAATAATTAAATTATTTTCATTAACATTTTATTAAATTAATCATCCTCATTTCAAAAAAGGAAATAATATATAGAACCATTTAAATTTTTGGAATTTTATTAATACCATATAATTTAACTGGAGAGTTATTACAATTTGATAAGAACTTCCAAAATATAACTCAAGGGAACTGATCATGAAATCCATGAAACGAACGCTCCCAAAATAAAAAAATTAAAACTATAAATCAATGAAATGACCATAAATGAACCTAATAAAATTATAATAAATAAAATATATTTTGAATAATCTCTGAATTAAATTATTAATGAATCTAATTTCATTATCCAAGACATTAAGTACAAGTGAAGAACAATTTTGTACATAAGGTAAGAGATTCTTTCCAAACCTCCATTTTTTCCTTCAGGTTACAATTTATATCTCTTTAAACCAAATTAATTCTTAATTATTCTTATTCAATACTCCTAAATTATGTGTTTATTCTCCAATCATATGTTCCTAGCTCAATTATTCTTTATTTGGCGGGGAAATACATGTTTTTATAAGGCTCCCTTCTCAATTCATCCAGATAAGCAAGGCCGAATAAAGGGAACTTTCCAATTTATTATCCATTTTCAAGTACCATACATAATATTTTTTAAGCCCCAATTTTTCTTATAAAATCAATAATTTTATCATTAAAATATATCTTGGCTCATTTCTAGTTTTATATAAAATATTATTCCTTTTCTACTTTAAATACTCTTTAATATTTTCCTCAAACTACACTAAAATGTTTCATTTCTAATGTTTCTTAAACACTCTTTTTACATGTTTTCACTTCATTTTAACATAAATTATCATTATATATGACTATTTTACCTTATTAATGTCAAATTATAATTTAAATCCATTCTTTCATGGACACCATTATGATATTCCCTTTTATTATGCCTTATGATATGATTATGATACCCAATTATTTCTACGGGTAACCCTTATATTTATGTTTGATTATTCATGTGGCACACATATGCATGAACATATTATGTTGGGTGTTCCTAGATATCACTCTAATACATTGGGTAATGTTTATTTTCTTGGGACATCATATTGGGACAATGAGTGAACCCGATTCCTTTACGGGACTTTATCCACCATGTGCAACAGACTTGATAGTTATCCTTGATTCTTTCTTCTATATGTGCAATGGTATTGGAAGTTATCCTTGACTCATGCTTATGTCATGTTATGCTTGATTTTAGCTCATCACTTTTGTTCATGTATTACCTAGGTTATCCTATGCATATGTAAGATCTAAAAGGAAGTTAGGAGCTCTTTATGGAGATTAAATAAAAGATGTTTTTATTTTTGGTTTCATGTTTTCTAATTATGTACCTAATCTTACAAAGACACTAGTATTTATGATCATTGTTTTTTATTTCATGGTTAATTATGATTAAAATTATGTAATAATATGTGTAAAAGTCTAAGGTAATTATAGTCCTCATCCTATAATAATAGTTGAGATTCTTAGTTTCCTTGGTTTAGCATGATATTATAGGAGGCTTGTGAATTTTTTTTCATGAATTTATAATCCACTAACCAAGTTAAATTGAAAAGGGGTTAAGTTAATCTAGACGAAGTAGTGTAACTGAAGTTTTCAAGAACTAAATAAGGGATTGATTACCGCACCTGTGTTAACTCTACCCTCTATCAAAGAAGGATTTGTTATTTTTAGTGATGCATCTTTGAAAGGGCTTGGGTGAGTCCTCGTGAAAAATGACAAGGTGATTTCTTATTAATCTCAATATTTAAAGCCTCATGAGTAGAATTATCATATTCATGACCTGGAGATAGTTGTAGTTGTTTTTTCTCTAAAGATATGGAGGCACTCTTTATGGAGAGAAGTGTGATATATACTCATACCACCAAAGTCTAAAATATATATTCACATAAAAGGAATTGAACACGAGAAAAAGGAGATGGTTGAAACTTCTTAAATACTATGACTATTCAATTCATTATCCCCCTATAAGAGCAAAAAAAAAAATCGCTGAGGCATTAAGTATAAAAGACCCTATTGTGCTGGCAATGATGAGGATTCAAGGAGATACACTTATCAATGACCTAGTAAGGTTGGAAATGGGAATCATGAGGGAAGAGACCTCATCAATACTATCCAAAATGATTTCTCAACCATAATTACTAGATAAGATCAATAAATATCAATTAGAAGACCCTTTGTTATGAAAGAAGATAGAGGATATGAAGAATGAGAAGTTTCCTGAGTTCAATATTGATCAAGAAGGTGTATTGAAATTTCATACAAGGATATGTGTCCCATCTATCTTGAAGATAAAGAAAGAACTGATGGATGAAACTCATAGACCTACATTCTCTTTAAATCCTAGAAGTACTAAAATGTATAGGGACCTTTGTGATCATTATTGGTGGGATAATATGAAAATTGAGATTTCCAACTACACTACAAGGTGATTGGTATGTCAACAAGTGAAGGAAGAGTGAAAACTTCCTAAAGGGGTATTGAAACCACTACCCATACCAATATGAAAGTGAAACAATATCATTATGGAATTTTTCACTGGTCTCCCAAGTACATCCAAATAAAACAATGCGATATTAGTTAAAGTGGGCCGACCCACCAATATTTCCCATTTCATCGCTATTCAGGAATATTTATCTCTTGAAAAACTTACTAAGATATATATGAAGGAAGTGGTGAGGCTACATGGGGATCCACTTTCTATCATTTCTGATCATGATCTAAGGTTCACATCAAAATTCTAGAGAGGTCTTCAACATTATCTGAATACTGAATTGAATTTCATTACGACCTATCACCCCAAACCGATGGACAATCTAAAAGGACTATTTAGACACTTTAGGACATGATGAGAACTTTATCAATAGAATTTAAAGGTGGATGAGTTCAAAATATATAATTAGTTGAGTTCTCATACAACAAAAACTTCCAATTGAGTATTCAAATGACACCATATGAAGATCTAAATGGGAAGTGATGTAGAACTTCTACTTTTTAGGATGAATTTAGTGAGAGAAAGCTTCTTGGGCCCGGTCTTGTGTAAGAAATGGTATAAAAGGTTCATGCCATCCAAAAACACATAAAGGATTCTTAGATTCAATATAAGAGTTATGCTGATAACCATTGAAGGGACTTGGAGTTTGATGATGGTGACAAAGTTTTCCTTTGATATCACTATGGAATAGAGTCATACAGTTTGGGAAGAAAGGGAAGCTTAGCCCCAGGTACATTGGACCCTATAAAATCCTTGATCGAATAGGAGTAGTGGCTTATCAGCTTTCACTTCCACTGAATATTGCTTAATTTCATGATGTATTCCATTTATCTCTCTTGAGGAAGTAAATACTTGATCCCTCACATGTACTGAATCTGAAGGTGGTACAACTGGAACATGACCTCTCTTATGGGGAGTAGCCGGTGGATATCTTGGACCATAGAGATGAGGTTATATGAAATAATATTACCCACCTAATCAAAGTGTTATAGAGGAACCATAAATATAAATAAGTGATGTAGTAACTAGATGAAACAATGATATAGAAGTACCCATGCCTTTTCTCAACTAAGAGAATGAGTTGAAATTTCAGGGGAGGAATTTATTAAGGGGGGAAGAGTGTAACAACCCATACTTTTTAAATGATATTTGTTTCCAAATAAAATGTGTGTTATATTATTTTATACATAAAAAAACCATATCTAATTAATAATTAAGTGAGTATAGAGGGAAATGTGACCATCGAGATTCAACCGTTGTTCAATATGACTGTCATAAACTACACTCTTGGTAATAATTTTAATTTTATAATTATTGTTTATAAGTAGAAATGATAAAGGATAATTAATATAGAAAGGATAAGTGATGGCCTCAACCAGAAGAGTCATGCCGTATAAATCCAATTTTTCAGAACTTGGGAGGGAGGTAGCGTCACTGGGGTTTTCCCTTGACCAAGCCCAAGATGAGCTTCAATAAGTGAAGTTTGAATAAAATCACCTACATGATAAGTTCAAGTTAGTGTAAATTACCACTCAATTGATGTTATCTGATCTGCACCATGAATCTATCACCATCGCACACCTTACCCTTAGGTAGTACATGGGTGTTATAAGGGGTTACATATCCAAACCTTAGTTACTTAATGTATATATTTTTTTGTATAAATAAAATTTGTATTCATTCAATTTCATTTTAAGAATAGTTTTTCTGAATAAAATATATGTTTAATCTAGATGAATTTGATAACTTGATTTTTCCAGACATAAATTGTACTTTTTCAGAAAAGATAAAAAAATCATAATAAACTAAGGTATTCTGAATAATATTAATTTTAATGAAATAGTATGTTAAAAATGATTTTTTTTAATATAAATTATAAAATAATTTTATTACGTCTTATGAAATTTTTAAGTGTTAGAAATTTGACTATGCATTACAACCCTCTATTTTTTAATAAATAAGGATTTTTATATTTAAAAGTTAAAAATATCATATTTATAAAATTATTCTGATAAAATAAACATCATTTTTGAAATTAGAACATTGAAATTAGGTTAGGGTGAATTTATGAGAATTTTCTAAAATATTTTATTTTTATGTGAATAGTCAAAATACAGTTTGAGGTTTTATGTATGTTTAATTACTTCATAATTATGTCATAACGATGTAATAATTAATTAAATCACAATGCACAACCTAAAATATTTTATTTTATTAATATCATGCATTTTAATATATTTCAATCAATTTCTAAACCTATAAGTTACTTTCCAAAGTCTAAAATGGGAACTTTAACTTTAAAAACAATATTTTGTAGAAACTCTAATTTTCCATGCCAAAAGAAGTAATAAAAAAATTATGCTCGGTTATTGTGGGTTAAAATAACTTAAAATATGGCCCAAATTTCCAAAACCATGGTCAAGATAATGTTTTTTTCATTTTCCACAACCTAGATTTCCAAGGCCTATATTTGGAAATTATTAAACAAATCCCTCACTTTTTCTATAAATACCCACCCATTTCTCCATTTCATTTCACTAAAAATACATACTCCACAAATTTTTGGTGTTTTAACCTCCCAAGGTTCCCTCTAAAGGTGTCCTCAATCCCCCAAGGTTCCATTCCTCAAGATCTAGGAGCAACTCTTCAAGGTAAGAGAATTATTCTTCCTTTCTCTTCAATTCAAGAACTTAATTTCACATATATCTTATAAATGTTATGGTTACTCTCTTCTATGACCCTTTTTATCATACCCTTACTTCCAAATTATGTTTTATCAATGAGATACCCTTTTCCCCTCTCATTTTACCCTTTTTTAATACAATGTTTTATATCCGTTATGCTGCCGAATTTACTTCTCAAAATTTCTCTCTTCTCCTTAAGAAATTCTCTTTTATTTTCATTTTTTGAATACCCAATCCTCTTTATTTTCTAATGGTATTAAACTATATGTAAATATGATTTATTTTATTTGGGTAATTACATATATGAAACTCACATTTCCTTTTTTGGGTTAAAAATGACGTAATGATCATGTCTTTAAGCTCTTTTGTATGCCAAGATTTTGATAAGAAACCGATTATTTTTTCTCCATGGGTTATTAATGAAATGATTTATTATGATCTATGTGGATCACATTAATTAAGACATATGAAGGGTACACCCTGATATAGCTCCAATGCATTGGGTAAAGAATTTAATCTCTAGAGATGACATGTTTTACGGTACCTTGGTGAATAAACTTAGTAATTTTCATTCACGACACCCTGGTGACAAAACTTGGTGATATGATTATGAATTTATCATTTAAATGTTTTAGCCATATTTAAATGTAATTATTCATGTTATTTTTTTATGATATGCCTCATTTTCCCTTGCTAATTCTATAATGATATTCCTCATGATCACATGTAAATTATTTTCACTTACTGGGCCTCATGCTCACCCCTTTCCTTTGATATATGTCCCCAGGATATGTGATGTAGTAAATGTACTTAGTATGAACCCATGAAGATGTATTAAAGTGGATTTAGAATAATGTTTTATGTTTTCACGTATCATGTATCTTATTTATAAGAAACTAAACTTTAAAATATCCTCTGTATATACCATGTAATGAAAAGTTAGCTAATAAAAAGGAGGGATTCCATACTCAAATCATACTTTAACAGTAAATTTTTGATGTTAACTAAGTTAAGTTAACCCAAAAGTTCATGTTAGAATTCCCTGACAATTGAAAGCACCCCAACTTTGGCTGGTTAATCAATTTGAACTATGGTTCGATTTTAACTGAAGTAGTGGAAGGCTACACTGACTTAGTATATATTGCTGAGGTATTTTACCTTTTCTAATTTTTTTTCCAATTATCATCTTTATTACATGCTTGTTAATATTAAGTGTATTTATTTAAGTGATTAACTATGTATTAGATAATATTTATGCATAAGCCAATTTATTTTAGTTCTATCTTGCATTCTTGTTAATTTATTAATTCACGTGGTCACAACAAAACATCCATAATGAAATAACCATGAAACTTGATAGAAATAAAATAATAATGTGGAGTGATCATGAGATTTTACTAATGATTAGTTTATCTAGAAGATGATAAACTAACCATCGACCTAGGGGAAAATCACCTTGAACTAATTAAGGTTCGTGTTACAATTTTCCACCTATCGACCTATATATCTATCTTGTATTGGTTTCGAATCAGCTCCAAACTAGAACTATCTCCAGTAGCTTGGGAGATCCATCCATTACATATGCTTTTACTCACATGTAGGTGAGGGGAAGGGGTTTACATAAAAGTAACCATGGGTACGTAGACCCTTACATAATAAGAGGAGAGATGGCACACATACCAACAATTTAATTTAATAATAAATTAAATGAAACCAATCACATACAATGGTCTACTCTAGGATCATGATCATCCACATGTATGCAAAAAATTATGCATTTAATAAAATTATAATTCAATTATTAATCGTTCTTATTTAAGATAAATCGTGCTCGAATCAATTAATTATATTCTTTAATTAATCAATTCTTTTATCGCAATTCTCATATGAATTTCCATGAGTTTCTAATCTATCATAATTTTAAACAAATTAAAAAAAAATTTATTTAAATTTAACTATGTACAATAATAAAATGTACCTTAGAGGCAACATAGTGAGTACCCATCTGAACTACCCAACATGTATTATACTTGTATACTATTTACTCTTGTGACATGTGGAATACAAGATTATCACATACTTTCATGAAATGTACTATCAACTTAATGATTATATGGATTACATGTAACGACCCAAAATTTTGAATAAATCTTGTTTCCTAATTTTGTGTGTTATTTTATTTTTATACTCAAAAAAACTGTTTCATTTGATAACATGAGTATAATTAAAATGAGACCGTTGGGTTTTGACTGTTATATGACCATTGGTCAAAATGACCATTGGAAACTAAATGTTGCGATTATTGTCTCTAAATACAAGTGATCTTGGTTAATTAATATAGAAAGAAGATTCAATGGCCTCATCCAGTAGTCTCGGGCCAATCGAATCCCATCTAACAGAACTTGGGAAGGAGGTAGCACCACTGGGCTTTGCTCTGGACCAAACCCAATCCGAACTTCTTCGTGTGAAGCTAGAACGGAATCGCCTTCGCGAGAAGTTCAAACTGATAGAAATTACTACTCGTTCAATGTTGGCTGAGACGCCCTCAGATTCTCTCACCTTAGCACACCTTACACTTAGGTCCTATGTTGGGGTTATAAGGGGCTATGTAAGGAGACCGTAACTGCTTTGTGTAATCCTTTGAGATAAAATTGTGTTTTCTTCTTATGGTGAAGTTTGTAAATTTTCAAATGTTCGGATAAATGTAGGATGCATATTATTGATGAATTAAAAAAAAAGGATATTTTAAAATATTTTTGTAAACCTTAAATAATTAATGATGTGTAATGATTTTCAAAAAAAGGTCTTCTGCAAATGTGTTCAGTAAGAAATTTGGAGTCTAATAAGATCAACTTAATTTTTGGTGAATAGTAATTTATGAATAGTGATTTTACGCTTAGGATTAGTAATATGACCAAATGGATTAGTAATCTCACATAAAGAAATTATTAATATAATATAGTCACCTTAATTAAGTAATGTGATTCAATAAAATAGGTAAATAACTATTTCAGAAATTATTAGTCAAGTATTAGTTTTTTCAGGTGAATCGTGTTTTTTAATTAAAAATTAAATTAAAAATATTTAGAAAATTATTTTTATAAAATGGAATTTATTTTTGAATTCAAAACATCGATATTATGTTAAGGTAATTTTTGGGGGTTTTTTCTGAAAAAAATGAATTTTTGGTGAATAGTGTTTTTATTTAAAAATTAAATTAAAAATATTTAGAAAATTATTTTTATAAAATAGAGTTTATTTTTGAATTCAGAGCATTGATATTATGTTAAGGTAAATTTTTGGGAGTTTTATGAAAAAGTTGAATTTTCAGTGAATAGTAAAAATACAGTTTTAGGGTTTCAGTATGTTTAATGACATCATAACTACGTCATGATGATGTCATGAGATATTTTTAAGGACGGTCGAATTATGAATAGTAAGATAAGGTATGAGGTGTCCCAAGTGGCCAATACTATGAGGAAATACCACTTGTTTTGCCAATACCACCAATGAGGTGTCCCTTGGCCATTAATGCCTTGTCCCCTCACTTCCCCTATAAATATCAAGCCATTCTCTCATCTTTTCCATTAAAAAATCCTCCTCAATGAAGTTATGGTCTCCTTACCTCCCAATGAGTCCTCCCAAGGTTCCCTAAAGCCTCCCAAGGTCCCAAACTTCAAGATTTTGAAGTTACTCTTCAAGGTAAAGGATCCTACCTCTCTCTTTCTTTTCAAGTACTCTGGTTTATGTCATTTCTTTTATGCTCCATGTTCTTATGTTGGTGATGATATTTTATATTCATCCTAATGTCCTTTTAATGTTAATATTATTAAAGAACCCCTCTTTCTCTCATCAATTTATTTTAAGAATGTTTAAGTGGCACCGTTAGGCTGCTGAATTTTTAAGGGATTCTTTCACCCTTCTCGTTTTCAAGATCTATTTTCATGTTAAGTATTTCATGTTCATTTTTATTATGTTTGGGTATGATCTCTATATATATAATACTTATCTTTTATGTTCATATGATGAGAGACCCTATTTGATCTTGTCAATTCATTTTTTAAGTTTTAAGTGACGTCGTTAGGCTGCCGAATTTTCATAAAAGAAATCTTATTTTTGTCTTTCTTCCATGTTTTTCATTTCATATGGTATTTCTTTAAAATTTCATTACCATGTTCTTATATACTTTATATTATGTCCCTATACTATTTTATGGATCATTTATGAGTGAGTAACCCATGTTCACTCTCTTTTCAATATTTTCTAAAACCCTATAACATAGCCGTTATGCTGCAGAATTTTCATCTCAAAATATCTCTCTATTTATCTCAAATTATATTATTTTATTAAGTGAATACTAAAATATCTTTCTTATATAGGGGTATTAAAATATATATCAAAATGTTCTATTTTAATTCTGGGACTTACATACATGAAACCCACTTTCCTTTTTCTGTGGGTTTAAAGTGACATAAAGATCACGTCTTTAAAGCAGTTTTTAAAATGTGATGACTATGCAATAAAACCCATTTATTTTATGTTATATGGAATGTTTATGAAATTATTGATTATGATATATATGGATCACATGATAATAAAGGAAAATTTAAGGCTTCTCCCTGATAGCTCTCTAATGCATTGGGTAAAGACTTAATCTCTAGAGATGACCATTTTTAACGATACCTTGGTGAATAACCTTGGTAATTTTTAATGACACCTTGGAGATGGACCTGGGTGAAACGGAAATGATTGTCTATGTTAAATTTTGTAGCCACATCTTCATGTTATGAAACACGTTATTTTTGTTATGATATGCCTCATGATCTCATTCTCATTCCTTAAAGTTATTTTTCATTACTTTTTGATGCATCTCAAGTTCACATGTAAAATGTTTCCCTTGTTTCCCTTACTGGGCCTTCTGCTCACCCTTTCCTTTTATATATCCTCCTAGGTTATGAGATGCTATAATGAACTTAGGATGAACAATGAAGAATCCTTTCAAGTGTTTAAGAATAATGTTTTATGTTTTCATGTATTAAGTTCCTGGTTTCCAAGACACTAAACCTTAAAGATCCTCGGTTTTGTATAATGTAATGAAAGTTAATGTGATAAAAAGGCATGATTATATAGTTGGTATCAAAGGATGGTTTAGTTATTTGTGTAAATTAGGATATGAAAACTTTAGGAATAACCCTATATAAAAGTTTAAATATATGAAATCTTCCTGGTATTTTGGTGAGTATTGAGTAAGTGGGTTCCAAAAAAATAAATACCTATCTGGATACGAACAAGTAGAGGTGGCTCTAGCACAGATGTTCCTAGGAGTGAAAACTCGGACAAGGTGTTTCAGGATTGACATGGGTTAACCTGATGCACGACAACGGGCCTTGCTTCACTCTTGGGTTGACACTCTCGGGGGATATGCTTTGGTAAATTCATAAGCTTTGTACGAACCATTATTAAAGGGAAAAAGATAGAATAAAATAAAGATTAACATAAGAATATATGATCATGGATAACCTAGATTTGAACCTAGGGGATCACAAGTTAGGGTATACTTTTCTTCTACAAGTTTATCCTTCTATGTTTTAAGTTTCCTTTTCATGATTATTGGCTAAGTATTTAAGCCCCCTAATTATACTTTCTTTTCTTAGTTAATGGTGGGAAATGGAAGAACATGTCCCAATAACCAATGTGATAGGAAATGTGATGATTTCCCTATTAAAATGACAGAGATGACGAGAGATCAAGTTGAACATATTGTGATTATGCCAAAACAACTATTAAAAATCACAATTAATAATTGGTACCTAGTTGAATGCCCAAATTCATCAAGGAAGAAGAAGACGAAGTCTCAAGGATGTTCATCTGATAAAGTTGATAAGGGAAAGAAGAACCAATTTCCTTTGTGCAAAAAGTGTGGAAAGGGGCACCAAGGAGAATGTCACAAAGGAACCGGGAGATGTTTTAAGTGTGGGGTGATAGGGCATAAAGTAGCCAATTGCTTTAAAAAAATGGATAATGTGATGAATAGAGATAAGGTTTGATCTAATGTACCTTATAATTTTCAATGTCGTAAATGTAGAGAAGTTGGACATTATCCAAGGAAATGCTCTCTTGGAAGGGATGAGAAGCATGATGAGCATCAACAATCTTCAAGGACAAGGGAACAATGCAAGTCCTATGCTGAGATGGATCATGATGACTAAAGTACATGTAACTTCTTCGCAATAATTGTCTATGTCATGCTGTATTTTAGTTCATGCCCTATGATCATATCTTTAATGTTTTCTAAGAACATAGAGTCACTACCTAATATGGTTTTATATCATTAAGTAAAACATATATTGTTATGTACCACATATTGATGTTGTGAAGCTGTTCTTCTTGAAAAAAAAGATGATTAAGGGATTAAAAGATGATTATTATTTTAGAATACGTTCACTATTTTGGGAACCCTATATGATCGAGGTAAATTGATTAGTACGGTATTTTCTTTGAGGAGTAAAGGTTGACTTATATTTTGAATAATCGATGAATTTAAGGTGAACTTATAGTAATTTAGGTTACTTATGGAAATGATTAACCTATCTTGGGGAAAATATGTTTAGGTTAGTTACTTTTGTTATAAGATGTTAGGAGTGGTTGATGTTGTTTGGAGATGAATGATAAAGTTTATCTTGGAATACTATGTTATCAAATCCTTCTTGTATTTTGGGTTTCAATCTTAGTTTGGTTTATTTTGAGGAATTTTAAGGACAGTTATTTATGGAATGGTCTATGATAAAATTTGGGTAGTACCGTGGAACTTTAAATATTTAAAGTAGTTTCCCTTCCTATGGGGTTCTTTCTTTTTGAAGAGTTGTTTTATCTTACCATTTCTGTTTTTGGGATAAATGTTTAAAGATAGATAATTATTATTTTGTGGATTACGTGATTCTCTAGAAGACGATTCTTGTTCTTTTATGAGACCAAATATTTTTGAATGCTCATCGTTTGGAGAAAATATTAGTCTTGGTAGAAACTTATTAAAGGATGAAACTCTACTTGAAGGTAAGTATATTTCCTTGTGTTCTTATTCTATGTAGTAAATGAATTCCTCAAAATTATTAAAAGTAACGTAAAACAAAAATGTTGTTGGTTTAAGTTTCCTACTGGGTAATCAAAGACCGTTTAACCCATCACAAGTTTGTGATTTTCTGGTGGTTAACTTTCTCTTAGACATGTTTTCTATCACTATCCATCAAAACTTGACCGTTTATTTTCTCCTCCATATCCATGTTTTTCTACATGGAATCCTAGTATGGGTTAACACGGGTGACCTTTGTACTTCCCTTTATTTCTTTTAAAGTAATAGTGTTACTGACTCTTTTTCCGATGTGGGACTTTCAATGAAATTTCCAAGCCCAATTTTAAAAATTGCGAGGACGCAATTTCTTAAGGGGGGAAGATTGTAACGACCCGAAATTTTGAGTAAATCTTGTTTCCTAATTTTGTGTGTTATTTTATTTTTATACTCAACAAAAATATTTCATTTGATAACATGAGTATAATTAAAATGAGACTATTGGGTTTCGACTGTTATATGACCATTGGAAACTAAATGTTGCGATTATTGTCTCTAAATACAAGTGATCTTGGTTAATTAATATAGAAAGAAGATTCAATGGCCTCATCCAGTAGTCTCAGGCCAATCAAATCCCATCTAACAGAACTTGGGAAGGAGGTAGAACCACTGGACTTTGCTCTGGACCAAACCCAAGTCGAACTTCATCGTGTGAAGCTAGAACGGAATCACCTTCGTGAGAAGTTCAAACTGATAGAAATTACTACTCGTGCAATGTTGGCCGAGCCGCCCTCAGATTCTCTCACCTTATCACACCTTACACTTAGGTCCTATGCTGGGGTTATAAGGGGGTATGTAAGGATATCGTAACTACTTTGTGTAATCCTTTGAGATAAAATTGTGTTTTCTTATTATGGTGAAGTTAGTAAATTTTCAAATGTCTAGATAAATGTAGGATGTATATTATTGATGAATTAAAAAAAGGATATTTTAAAATATTTTTGTAAACCTTAAATAATTAATGATGTGTAATGATTTTCAAAAAAAGGTCTTTTGCAAATGTGTTCAGTAAGAAATTTGGAGTCTAATAAGATCAACTTAATTTTTGGTGAATAGTAATTTATGAATAGTGATTTTACGCTTAGGATTAGTAATGTGACTAAATGGGTTAGTAATCACACATAAAGAAAGTATTAATATAATATAGGCACCCTGATTAAGTAATGTGATTCAATAAAATAGGTAAATAACTCTTTCAAAAATTATTAGTCAAGTATTAGTTTTTTCGGGTGAATAGTGTAATTTAATTAAAAATTAAATTAAAAATATTTAGAAAATTATTTTTATAAAATGGACTTTATTTTTGAATTCAGAACATCGATATTATGTTAAGGTAATTTTTGGGGTTTTTTCTAAAAAAATGAATTTTTGGTGAATATTGTTTTTATTTAAAAATTAAATTAAAAATATTTAGAAATTTATTTTTATAAAATAGAGTTTATTTTTGAATTCAGAGAATTTATATTATGTTAAGGTAAATTTTTGGGAGTTTTCTGAAAAAGTTGAATTTTCAGTGAATAGTAAAAATACAGTTTTAGGGTTTCGGTATGTTTAATGACATCATAACTGCGTCATGATGATTTCATGAGATATTTTTAGGGATGGTCGACTTATGAATAGTAATATAAGGTATGAGGTGTCCCAAGTGTCCAATACCATGATGAAATACCGCTTGTTTTTTCCAATACCACCAATGAGGTGTCCCTTGGCCATTAATGCCTTGTCCCCTCACTTCCCCTATAAATACCAAGCCATTCTCTCATCCTTTCCATTACAAAATCCTCCTCAACAAATTTCTGGTCTCCTTACCTCCTAAGGAGTCCTCCCAAGGTGCCCTCAAACCTCCCAATGTCCCAAAATTCAATATTTCAAAGTTACTCTTCAAGGTAAGGGATCCTACCTCTCTCTTTCTTTTCAAATACTCTTGTTTATGTCATTTCTTTTATGATCCATGTTCTTATGTTGGGGATGTTCTTTTATATTCATCCTAATTTCATTTTCATGTTCATATGATGAGATACCCCCTCTTTCTCTCATCAATTCATTTTAAGAATGTTTAAGTGGCACCGTTAGGCTGCCGAATTTTTAAGGGATTCTTTCACCCTTCTCGTTTTCAAGATCTATTTTCATGTCAAGTCTTTCATGTTCCTTTTTATTATGTTGGGATATTATCTATATATCTATCATACTAATATTTTATGTTAATATTATGAGAGACCCTATTTGATCTCTTTAATTCATTTTTTTTAAGTTTTAAGTGACGCCGTTAGGCTGCCGAATTTTCATAAGAGAAATCTTATTTTTGTTTTCCTTCCATGTTTTTAATTTCATATGGTATTTCTTTGAAATTTCATTACCATGTTCTTATATCCTTTATATTCTATCCCTCTACTGTTTTATGGATTATTTATGAGTGGGTGACCCATGTCCCCTCTCTTTTCAATATTTTCTAAAACCCTATAACATAGCCGTTATGCTGCAGAATTTTCGTCTCAAAATGTATATCTCTTTATCTCAAATTATTTTATTTTATTAATTGAATACTCAAAGATATTTCTTCTATAGGGGTATTCACATATATATCAAAATTTTCTATTTTAATTCTGGGACTTACATACATGAAACCCTCTTTCCTTTTTTCATGGGTTTAATGTGACATAAAGATCACGTCTTTAAAGCAGTTTTTAAAATGTGATGACTATGAAATGAAACCCATTTATTTTATGATATATGGGTTGTTTATGAAATTATTGATGATGATATATGTGGATCACATGATAATAAAGGTAAATTTAAGGGTGCTCCCTAATAGTGCTCCAATGCATTGGGTAAAGACTTAATCTTTAGAGATGACCATTTTTAACGATACCTTAGTGAATAACCTTGGTAATTTTTAATGACACCTTGGGGATGGACCTTGGTGAAACAGAAATGATTGTCTATGTTAAATGTTGTAGCCACATCTTCAAGTTATGAAACATGTTATTTTTGTTATGATATGCCTCAAAATCTCTTTCTCATTCCTTAAAGTTATTTTTCATGACTTTTTGATGTATCTCAAGTTCACATGTAAAATGTTTCCCTTGTTTCTCTTACTGGTCCTTTTTCTCACCCTTTCCTTTTATATATGCTCCCAGGTTATGAGATTATGTAATGAACTTAGGATGAACAATGAAGAATCCTTTCAAGTGTTTAAGAATAATGTTTTATGTTGTCATATATTAAGTTCCTAGTTTCCAAGACACTAAACCTTAAAGATCCTCGGTTTTGTATAATGTAATGAAAGTTAATGTGATAAAAAGGCGGGATGCTATATTACATGATTTTTCTATCACGTATTATGCTTCAATACATGTAAAGTAATAACTGTAATATGAATCATACCTGATATGTAGATCTAAAAATTATGCAATAATTAATTAAACATTTATATATTAAAACCCATCACATGGTGTTTCTTATCAACTTAATGACCATACACAAGTACATGTTGATCAGGTTTGCAAAGCATAATAAATTAATTTTAATTCTATGTAATTTGGTAAAAGTACACAACATGTACATTGGAGCTATATAACGTGTAAATTTCCTCACCATCTATCCATGAAACACACCCAGGGACTCAGTGTGTAACCATGCCACATAAAAAGTTAGAGTACACAGTGTCTACATAGGCTACACGTCATGTGGTCTTCAAGTTACATGGTCACTAGTTAGGTAGGCCATGTAAGAAGATGTACAATACGTCTATGACTAAAGTACTACATGTCATGTACGACAGTTACACGGTGTGTACTCCAGCTAACCATGCACTAGGATGGAATGGTTAACACATGGTGTATAATTAAATACATCGCATGAAATAAATTCACATGGATTGAATTAATTTTGAATTAATTATTTGTGCATTAACCACTAGTACACAACATGTACCTCCGGGTTACACGATGTGCACTCTTGTGTTATCCATCCAAATTCCTCGACACCTACGAATGAGATCTTTAATTTTATTTTATTTATAAAATCAATCGATTTGATTATATTTACAGGAAACAAAAGAGGAAGAAGAAGATATCAGAATTCAGATTTAATAACGATTAAACTAGAATTGAAAACTAAATTACAAATGTGTAAATCAATCAATGATATTTAAATAATTATAAATAATTATGTAACCTAGCTAATACCACTTGAAGGTTCTAGATACATTGGAAGTGTGTGATGATTCATTTACAAATTTTATTTTTTTTCATGATCAATGATTAATCCAAGATTTACAAGATGATGAATGTCATGATCAACAAAATTGAATCAAAGAAAACAGACAAGGGATTGAACGTGAGAACCAAGTGCAGGATCATCTCATATTATTTATAATTAATTTACGAAATTAAAGAATTACCTTGTGTGAAATTATTTCTTCATTGATGGATCTGACAATGGATCTTCGTCACACCATCATTGCGTTGTAGGAATCAAGGGAATATTCCCTCTAGCAGTGATCCACACATGTTCCAAAAATCTCCGAACACCCCTGTAGGAATCTCCGGGTGCTAGTGTGACATATCCTAATGCTCGCATTGTTTTCTTTTGATCTCCTCGAGAATCACTTTCAAAGTATTCTCCTTTATCTCTCTAGAATTGAGAGTGGATAATAGAGGAATATTTCTCTCCATCCTTGGGATCATTCTTAGAGAGGGAGCTCTCTAGATCTTGAGAGGATTCTCTCCATTTGTCGTTGCGCACCATACAAATGAAATTGACTCTCTTAAAAAATAATATAATTGAATTTATATACTGCTAGGGTTAGAAATAAATAATTGAAAAAGTTCCCTTTATTATTTATTTAATACCTATAGAACCCCATATCCATAATAATAATAATAATAATAATAATAATAATAATAATTCTCAACATGCGCTAAATTCATGAATTAAAATTAAATATTATTTAATAAAATAATATTCTAGTGGGGTGTCGGCATACAGGCTGGATGCGATTGTGAAGTTTACAGGTGGGCCTTAGGGGCTTTTATTTGCTAGGTTGTGGATGTTTATTGATGTGGGTTTCTTTGGGCCACTTGGGCCTCTTATGTTTTGGAGCTTTCAGACTGTTTTATTTTCTTATTAGCCTTTTGCTCTAGTTTTCTTATGGGCAGTGTTGGACTACCACTGTGTGTTTGGTGGCGCTTATGCCACATTCTTGTATCGTTGTTTCTGCTTTACTTTTCTTAATATTTTTTTGGGATTGAGTACACTCGGATCCCAAACCTTCCTGCTATATTTATAATTATCAAATTTTAATTATATATAAATACCTTTTAAACATATTTATTTATAATTATAATTATAACTACATATATATTTAAATAATTATAAAATTTCAATAAATACATTTATTATTAGTTTATAAATAAATAAATGAATATAAATATATTTATAATTATATAAAAATATTTATAAAAATATTTATTTAAATTATAATTATAAAAATATATTTAAATAATTATAAAATTATAATAAATATATTTATAATAATATATATATATATATTTATATACTAATAAATATATAGATATAAATATATTTATAATTATATACAAATATTTATAAAAATATTTATTTATAATAATAATTATAAAAATATATATAGTTAAATAATTATAAAATTATAATAAATATATTTATTATTTTTATAATTTTATAAATATATATAATTATATAAATAGAAATAAGAACACGTTTGATAGATTCTCTCTCAAGGGGAGAGCTTCTCTCCCTACCTTGCTATGGCGATCACTTTGGGGATCATAATAAATCATGCCTGTTTAATGAGAATTAGTTTGTGGTATGATACAAGGAGCTCTTTTCCCTTAGTGTTTCACGCAACAGAAGTGATTTCTTGAGCAATAACAATTTTTTGGAGACTCTCCTCCTAGGCAGAAGGTTTGGAGGTAATATTGTGGGTCATTATGATTTATTTACCGCGTGTGTTGTTGGCTCGATAAATCGATGTATGTGGGTTCAAAATAGGGGGATCTAGAGAGAGATCTAGGTATTGATGGAAGGTATGTTCCCTATGTGGTCGGTGTCTGGGGCCTTGAGAAGGTGGTGGGTACTGAGGTGACTTGATGACACCTTGGTGGTGATAGCTGGCAACGACATATTGATGGCGGTGGCTAGCGTTGTTGCCTTGATGGTGGTGGTGGGAAACAATGGGTCACGTTGCGAATGATGAATCTGCATGAGCATGATGGAATGATAGGATTTTAGATATAAGGCCTTAGACCAATGTGGGGATGGGATCCTGGAAGATGATCCTACAACATGCGGCGTGATGCTAGATGCAGTGGTGGTGTCGTCGTCGATTCGGGACGACGATGGGACTTGCCCAGCATTTTGGCGATGACTATTAGTCTTGGGATGCAGGTTTGGGATCCCAGAGGCGGTACCTAGATGTGGATATGGGATCCTGATGGTGGGATTCAAATCAAGATGCTTTCGGCCGACGAAGCGGGATGCTAGCACCAGAATGGCATCGATAACAACAGTCTGGTTGGCTTCACAATGACGATGATTGATCTGCAGGTAGGGCCGGTGATGTGGATGGGACGATGACGGGATGCAGGATTTCGATGGACATGTTTAGAGGTTTTCGCTGAGTTTGGGGAGAGGTGTTCTCACATGATGCGTGGTATGATTTTTTTGGGGTGCCTCTGGATTCGGGGATGGCTGGATTTGCTTGACAGGAGTGGGGATTTAGGCATGGTGGGATTCTGTTGGGCCGAATTTGATCTGATTGGGTGTGGGCCTGGAATACACTGGGCCTTGATTGTTTGAGGTCCTTTAGGACTCTATGAAGTAGGCTTGCAGAGCTTTCATATATGGGTCTATGGGTGATGGTGTATGGGTCTTTGGACTTTTAGGTGTTTTGGGGTTGCTTGTTGTGCCACTGTTTTGGTTTGGAGGTGCTTTTTGTGCCGCATGTTTGTTGTGTTTTGATGTATTTATATTTTCTTAAATAAATTTTTAGGATCGATCTCGCTTGAGTCCTGAACTTTCATGATAATTATATAAATATATTTATAAATATATACAAACATTTATAGTTATAATTATAAATTTAATAAATATATATACATTATAATTATAAATATAATAAATATATATATTATAATTTTATAATTATAAATAAATAAATATTTATTTATAATTATAAGTATAAATAAATAAATATATATTTAAATAACTATAAAATTATAATAAATATATCTATTATATTTATAATTTTATAAATATATATAATTAATATATTTAATATATAATATTATAATTTTATAATTGTATAATCATATATAATAAATATATTAATTATATGTATTTATAAACTTATAAATATAATAATTATATTTATTATAATTTTATAATTATTTAAATAAATATATATTTATTCATACTTATAACTATAATTAAATAATTTTTTATTTATTTATACTTATAACTATAAATAAATAAATATTTCTTTATTTATACTTATAACTATAATTAAATAAATATTTATTTATAATTATAAAATTATAATAAATATAATAATTATATATATTTATTAAATTATATATATAATAAATATATTTATTATAATTTTATAATTATTTAAATAAATAAATATTTATTTATACTTATAACTATAAATAAATAAATATTTATTTATAATTATAAAATTATAATAAATATATTTATTATATATATAATTTTATAAATATATATAATAATATAAATAAATTATTAACATTAGATCTTTATCAGTGTTTTTTAGCATTGATAAAGATATCCCTTTATTAGTACTAAAAAAACACTAATAATACTATTCTTTATCAGTGCTAAAAAATGTTGATAAAGGTAGGTTTTATCAGCACGTTTTATTTTAGCGCTGATAAAACTATCCTTTATTGGCACTTTTTGGAAAGCGATGATAAAAGCATTTCCCTTCTTTTAAATGAACCCTATTCGAATGTCTTCTCTCAAACACCTTTAATCTCTTGCGGAAGCTGAATGCCGCCACTCTTGCCAAACCCCATTGCCACCGCGCGCTGATCTCGCCCAGCTGCACTGCCTCCGCGCCACCGCTTCACCACACTGCCGCCGCGCCACCTCAACAGATCCCACTACCACCACATTTTCAACGAATCAAGACCCTCAAAACTAAAGGTATGATATTCAAATCTTGTTTTTATGTATTTCTCTATGATTTCTCCTCCTCTCTCCTTGTTCTTCATTATTCATTCCTTTTACTTGGTGATTGAAACTATAGATGGCCATGGGGATGAACCTAGGGTAGGGGAGGAGGGTTTAATGAAATTTCATATCTTTCTTGGTTCTTAAGATCCTTCATTAGTGATTCTATATTAATGTGACACAGTTTATCAGTTTTAATGTAGCTGTCTCTAAATATTTTGTCATTCCCTATGAAATCCTAATGTTCTATATATTTCCATTAGTTATTATTATAAAAAATTATTTTGATTAAGCATTATGGATTATTGTTTAATTTAATGACTTATTTTTTCTAAAAAAGAAATTCCATGTGGATTATTAAAGGGAAACATTTTTCGGTGCATCGAGTGCTCAATGAAGTGATTCAATGGAATGATTTGGTTTCAAATAAATCATCAATATAATTTTTATTGAAATATAACATAGAAATGATGTTTCTGTAATTGAAAACTTATGATAATTGAATTATATATGTTTGGTTATTATTTCTACATAGGATACATTAGGTGATTTGGTAACCTGGACAGATGCAATGACCAATATAGATTATTCTCCAGAAAGGGATAGTGGCCTAGTTAAACTGAGTGTGTTAAAAGGATTGATTAATACTCTAATGATATAGATGATCTCCCTCATATGGAATACTTGGTTCATGTACTCTAGTTAGTTTTCCTAGTGACAATATTCATATTCTCAGACTTAGAGGTTTTATCATATGATGCATGATTAATGACTACCTATGATGTAATATCCTTATTTCCCTATTTATTATTGAATCTTGATATTTCTAATGTCATCCAAACTTGGTTTTAATTTATTTGAACATTTTCATGTTTTCTATTATGAAAATATTATTTTAAAGAATCAATGGTTTTTATGTAATTTTTTCAAACTAGAACTAATGGTTTCCATGGTGAAAACATTATTTATATTCAATTTTTTATCCTATTAGGCTTTGCTTTGAACCCTACATATTCCAAAGGGGTTTATATAAACTTGGTTTTATAGGATACATTAAAAAAGGGTTCCATTATATTTGATGACTCTTATTAACCCGTTTGGTTTATCATATAATAAAATTACAGAAACATTTTAATTAATAAAGTGATTTTATAAAGGTGGGCTAATTTATAAATTGATTTCAAGGGTGGTTTAAGTGTAATGTTTTAAGAAATGTATTATAAATGATTTCAAATTATTATATATAGAATTGGACACTTAGTGTGTGTTGGTCAAAGTAGGACACTCAATATGGGGGGGGGGTTGAATTTAGTTCCTATAAAAATTTCTTTTAAAAAATTTATTTAAAAGATTCCCCCAATTAAAAATAAATCTGTCCAGTTAACCAAGGTAGTAAAATTATAATAGCTTGATTTTTCAAATAGTTTCTCATAAGATTGATTAATTCTTAGTTATAACAATATGAGATATTGATACAACTTTTTAAACTAATCTAATAAGGAAAAATAGTTATAACTACCATCGAAGACTAAATATCAAAGTAAAATTTAGTTTTCTGAAATATGAGTTAAAATAGAGAAAGACTAAATTGAAAGACATAACAGATAAAACAAGTGGTTCAGTCTCAAGCCAAGACCTAACCCACTCCACTTGGTGATCACTTTCCACCAAGATATATATATATATATATATATATATATATATATAAATATTTGATCCACACCCTGGATTGGGGTTAAAAATAGCACACAAGACTATCCAGGTCACAAGACCTCTACCACTATTCTACGTGGGAAAACTAACAGTCAAGTCACACAAGACCTCTTCCACAGTTATACGTGGGTGAAATAGGGTATAAAAAGATATTTGAGTGAGGAAATCTTGTATTCTCCAATTCTGAGCAGGAGAAAGTGTGTGTTTTTAATAAAGATACACACACTGATCAAAGAATAATAAAACAGTACACAATAGAGCGAAATGTAATGAGATAGAGTTTAAAAGGATCTGTGTGTTGTGAAATACAGCTTTGGACTCTTTGGATGCATCAAATTCAATGTTATGGTCCTCTTATGAAAACAGAGTGTTGTGAGTTGAGTGTTCTAATTTTTAGTACAATGAGATGTTCTTCTTCTCCTTTGAGTTACTACAAGGATGATTTCAAGATGGTTCACGGAATATTCTTTTTTGTTTACAGTCAGTAGGAATTGAAAGTTCTTCCTTTAGTGTATTCTTTCATCTATTATTGTTTTTATTCTATTTTCATGCATTCATCTACTACTATTTTCTGCTTGAGTGCCACTCTTTATTTTATTTTGGGTGCTTGTGTTGGAGCTGACATGATTCATGATATTCACACCTCGTACCTCATAATATCTGCTGACATGACTGCAAAAATCATTAATTATGTCAGTCTCATTAAATTACTCAAATATGACCGTTATAAACAAATTTTAAATTTAATTAGAAAAGACAGAAAAATGGTTAAGTATAGAATGGTGTGACAGTTGCAGTGAGATAGTCATGGTGAGATAGTTGCGGTGAGATCTGGAACTAGTAGAAAAGTTACGGTGTCTGGTCCTTTGAGAATTCTGGAACCAGTAGCATAGTTACGGTGTCAGGGAAATGGTGTCTCAGGTAACGGTGTCTAGTCCTTTGTCAAAATTCTGAACGGTGTCTTATTACGATGTCTTGGAAACGGTAGCACAGAAATGGTGTTAGGTCCTTTGCGAAAATATGGAATTGGTAGCAAGTTTATGATGCCATAGACTTTGTGAAAATCTATAACCTGTCTTAATAAGGAATCTTTACAGAATATATTAAGATTAAACATAATCATACTAAAAAATAATAGAATAATATTAAACATAATTAACAAGATTAAAATGTAATTTGTGAGATTTTGAACATGATCTTATGAGAGTTTAAAACATAATTTATAAGAGTGTAAAACATGATTTGTGAGCATTAAAAAATGAGGATTCCAACAATCTCCAAACATGATTTGTGAGAATTAAAACACGAGGAGTCCAACAATATCCCCCCTTTTGATTATCACAAATCATGGAATTTACAAGACAAATATTTTAGAAAGAAAGAAATAGATTACTTATCATATCAAGATATTAAATCATATATGTAATAAATAACATAAAGGGTAGTTCTTTTCTCAATTTTTTTTAGTTATCCCCCTTATTATTTATCCCCTTTAAATGCATTCTTATTATTTATAACCCTTTTGAGATTATAAAAAAGATAAGAGAGATAAAGAGAAAACCAAAGGCTAAAAGAAAATAACAAGGGAAGAAACAATAGTAGGCCACATTCTATTGAAGAAAAGATAAAGTCTATTATAAGAAAGAAAAAAATACAACATATACCTATCAAAATCAGAATTCACTTATCAATAGAGTCATCAAACTTGAATTTTCCTTTGTCAGAGACATCAGATGGAGAAGCAAGAAGTGCAGAAGTGGAGGTGGTAGAAGTAGTGGCTAGAGAATGCAGTGGCATGCCTTCAATGATAGAAGGTGAAAGGGCAGGTCTGGTGGAATACCAAGTCAAAGGTTTCTTAATAATGACAGGTCTGATATGGATTAGATCCTGATCAATAGACATGGTCACTAGTGCAAAAGAGGTGGAGGAAGAAGGATAGGTAGCAGAATGTAGACCAAGCCTCAAAGGAGCAGCTGCAAGAGCCAAAATTGCAATACTATGAACATGGAGATAAGGTTTAAAGAGGTTTATAAAGTCCATGATGATCTCTCCACCATACTGCATGGCCTTCTCAAAGTCATACTTTTTTCCAAAAAACTTATCCAAAGTGGGTGTGAATTCATTGATCTTCTGCACTTGAGCCTTGAAGGCTTGAGTGACTAGAGGTATCTTAAAATTCTCCACAAGATACTTGAAGTTATTGGTCAAATCATGCTTAGAATAAATTATCTTAAAGTAGAAGTCCACTTTCTTAGAGATTTATTCTTGAGCATCAGTGGAAATATTTGAATGGAACCTCACCAAATCGATCACATGGTCACTGTTCTTGATGACAATAGAGAGACTTTCCTTATGAACACCACTCAATACTGAATGAATCTCTTCTAAAAATAATAATATGATCAAGTCACTATCTACAGGCTGAGATGGATGTTCGGAGGTAGATGGAACTGAAATAGCTGATGTGAGATTCTTAAGTTGATTTAGAATAGTTTGTAAACAACCTATATATTCATCAGTCAGCTTATTGAGTCCAAAGACTAGCCCATGCATCTCATTGGCTATCTTGGTGTAGTTCTCAACCACCTTTCCATACACAGTAATCAAGTTTGGTTAAATCAGAGATACAAACTTTGTGGAATATTGTCAGAATAATCCTCACTAAGATAAGAAATAGGATATTGACTAGTTTTTAAGGCTTTATTCATATCTTCAACCATAGATTTTAGAGTTTTCACCTCACCACTCAACTGTCCATTCTCAACGCGAACTTTCTGAATTTCATGAAGCATCTTTGGTTAAATCTACCATATAATATTTTCTAATAGTAGTGAATCATCCCTTTCACTGAGATTTGTTATAGGTGCAGGTTGAGTCTGTAGAAGCTTCCCAAAGCTAGACAAAAAGTTGTCTCCAAAAACTTTCATATCACCATGACTTAGAAAATCAGAAGATTCTTGAGCAGGTTCAGAAGCAGGAACTAAAATAGGTTCAGATTCTTTAGCAGGGAATACTTCTTTGGTAGATATTGGTTTCAACTGAAACAAAATTGAAAGATCTATCCCTTTTAATGAGGCCTATTAGGTATCATCCACATCAAAATAACTAGGAAACCTATACCAGGTATCCACAGAACTTGGATCAATAGGATTTTGAAGTTGAACACTTTATAACCTGGGGTGCTGCTCCCCCTTAACTGGTGCATCTCTTCTAGGAATTAGAGACTCAATCTACTGATCCCTTCCCATACTTTCATCTCTATCAGGCTCACCCATATCTTCTCTAGAAATCTGAAAGACCTATTCCATATTTTCCTCACTAGATAATATTACTTCAGTTTCAACCAATTCTTCAGACTGTTCCACAGTAGCAGGCTCTTCCTCAACAACAATCTCTTTATCAAAAGCAGGCTATTCCTCTACACCAACACTTCCTTTAGAAGTATCTTTATTTTTTTCACTTACATCAACATAACCTTTAGAGAGAGGTGATAGCCTAGGAGATACTCCCACAAAACCTTCACTAACATCATCATCTATTTCTTGATCTGAATAGTCCACAATCTCATCAGCTTCTAAACCAGGATCAGTTTTATCTTTAGGTATTGAGGTATTTTCAATAGGATTAAAATCCTCATACAACCTATCATTATTCTAAACCCATGATCTCTTCCATGGATTCCAAATTATTTTCATTCTCCTTCAAGTAGATTTAGAGATATAGAAATCATATTCCTCAAGCACTTCTTCATTCTATCCAACCACACCTTTAGATAGAAGAATAGTATAAATGAACCTTTAATAGAAAAGAGAAGTGGACTTAGATATAGTTTTGAGCATATCACACATGTGAAGTATAATATACTTACAAAAGTTGATTTTGTGTCCATTTTTCAGAAGATGAATCGAAAATACATCCTGATACTTGAGAGTGTAAAATCCTCTTTCCTTGGAAAAATGATATGTTTAATGAACTTGAACAACAACCTTGAATCACTATCAATCTTAGAAGCAATAGGCCTTCTCTTCTTCTTATTCCCAGTCAAATTTCCAAGAGACTTTTCTAGGTTAAACACATCACTATGTGAAGGAGGACCTCTATGGTAGTCCTCAAAGATCCCTTTATGAGGTATTCCTAGATAGGAATCCCATAACCTCAAAGAAAAAGTGCATCTTTGACCATTTACCTAGCTCTTTACCACAAAATCATCCTTGGATTTGAAGGTAAACTAGAAATACTGATAAAACTCAAAAACAAGCTTTGGATAAATGGGTCTCTTATCTTTGGAAAACCAATCTAACCAACCTTGTTCTTTCAGAACTCTTAGAAAAAGAGACTTACTAGAAAATAACCACTATGCATAGATTTCTTTTTTAGGCACGACTTTGTGATCCACAAGGCTTGGGTTCAATGGATTCTCGAGCATTAAAAAAGGAGCCTTCTTCTATTTCTTTTGAGACCTGTGCTTCTCAGGAGTCGACACGGATAGGAGATTCATCATAGGCATTCAACGTGGGCTCAAGAAGGATGAGAAGGAGGGAAAGTAGTTTGAGAGAGACAACAGGTTTCAGTTTCAAGAGAAGTGAGCTCGAGAGAAGTGAAGTGATATGTATTTATCATTTAGGAAGTTCAAACGTTTCAAAAACAAAAACATAGTAAGAAGAAATAAAACATGCGATACAAAAATAAATATTTAAAAAGAAATTATGAATAATACAGTGAGACCAGTACAGGCATTCACGATGTCAATATTATGGTGTGACTCAAAATGGTGCGATCGTAACGAATGAGACAATAAACATAAGATAGTAAGTTGTGAGATAGTAGGATGAGATATCAATCCCGAGATAGTAAACTGAGACAATAATCTATTAACTCAAGGTTAATCATTCCTAATTCATGTATGATGCAATTCATTCTTTCAGAATTTAATGGCTTAGTGAAAATGTCAGCAAGCTGATGTTCTATGCCAGTGAATTCTAAAGTAATATCACCTTTTTGAAAATGATATCTCAAAAAGTGATGTATTACATCAATATGTTTTGTTCTAGAATGATAAATAGAATTTTTGACATATTAATAGCACTTGTGTTATCACAATTTATAGGGACATTCCTGAATTGATATCCATAGTCTAGAAAAGTGTGTTTCATCCACAAAATCTGAGCACAACAACCACCAACAGCTATGTATTCAGCTTCATCAGTAGATGATGTAACATAATTTTTCTTTTTACTACACCATGAAACTAATGACTTTACCGAAAAATGACATGTTCTAGGGGTTCTTTTTCTATCTAAATTACAACCACCAAAATCGACATCTGAATAGATAACTAAGTCAAATGATTTTCCTCTAGGATAGAACAGTCCTAAGTTGGTCGTATGTTTGAGGTATTTAAAAATCCTTTTAATAGTAAGAAGATGCGACTCTTTAGGATTTTCTTAAAAATGGGCACACATACACAAACTAAACATAATATCAGGCCTACTAGAAGTTAAGTAGAGTAAACTTCCAATTGTTACTCTATAAGTGGTTTGATCAACATATTTACCATTCTCATCAAGATCCAACTTACAGGTGGTACTCATTGAAGTATCACTACTTTTAGTATTATCTAAACTAAAATGTTTATAATATCTTTAGTATATTTAATTTGATTTAAAATAATACCTTCCTTATTTTTAAATATTTGAAATCTAAGAAAGAATTTTATTTCACCCATCAAACTCATTTCAAATTCATTTTACATCATATTTGAAAAATCAATACATAAAGAATTTTTTGAAGTTCCAAAAATAATATCATCAACATAGATTTGAACAACTAAAACATCTTTAGAAATTCTTTTCATAAAGAGATTAGGATCAGCAATACCTTTTGTAAAACCTTTAGAAATAAGAAAAATACTTAGTCTATCATACCAAGCTCTTGGAGCTTGTTTTAAAGAATATAAATCTTTTGTTAATTTAAAAACATTATTTGGAAAATGAGGATTTATAAAACCAGATGTTTTTCAACAAAAAAACCCTCAACTATATACCCATTTAGGAATTCACTCTTGACATCCATTTGATATAGTTTGAAATTTAGATGTGCTGCATAAGCAAGCAAGATTCCAATGGCTTCACGTCTAGAAACTGGTGAAAAAGTTTCTTAATAGTCAATACCTTCTTCTTGACTATAAAATTGTGTAACCAATCTAGATTTATTTCTTAATATGGAACCAGATTCATCTACTTTATTTCTAAACACCCATTTAGTGCTTATGGTCAAGATGTATTTAGGTCTATCCACAATTTTCCAGTCTTTATTTCTTTCAAACTGATTTAATTCTTCTTGCATAACCATCACCCAAAATTCATCATTAATTGCCTCATTGATGTTCTTAGGATCAAGCTGTGACAAGAAAGCTTTATGTTCAACCTGATTTCTTAGAGAATCTCTATTTCGTGTTCCCTTATCTAAATATCCAACAATAGCATCTAAAGGATGGTTCTTAAGGGTTCTAACAGACCTAGAAAAAGAAGGACTAGTAATTTCAGGTTCTTCAAGAGGTTCGAGTTCATCATGGCTCAAATCTAGAGAATTTATAGAACTAGAAGTTTTAACAGATTCTTTAATAGGATAGTCAGAATATTTAGCATTGATGTCCAGATTTGACATATCATCATCAAGATTTTCTAGAGAGGTTTTAGGTTCATGGGGATCTGTTTCATCAAATTTGACATGTACAGATTCTTCCACAGATTTGGTTCTCTTATTGAAGACTCTATAGGATTTTCTATAAATTGAATAACCTAAGAAAATTCCTTCATCAATCTTGGAGGAAAATTTGTCTAGATTATCCTTAGCATTAAGAATATAGACTTTGCAACCAAAAACTTTGAAGTAGTTAACCTTGGGTTTTCTATTGTTCCACAACTCATAAGAAGTTATTTTAAGAATTGGTCTGATCAAGACTCTCTTTATTATATAGCATGCTATATTGACAGCTTCTGCCCAAAATTAGATAGGTAGGTCATATTCATTAAGCATTGTTCTAGCTATTTCTTATAAGGTTCTATTTCTTCTTTCTACAAAACCATTTTTTTGAGGTGTCCTAGGGGAAGAGAAGTTATGACTATAGCCATTTTGTGATAAAAAAGATTCAAACTCTTGGTTCTCAAACTCACAACCATGGTCACTTCTTAGGGTTTTAATCTTAATACCACTAAGATTTTATATAGTCCTAGCATACTTGGTGAAATGAGAGCAAGCTTCACTTTTGTGAGACAAGAAGAAGGTCCAAGTATATATAGATTAGTCATCTATAAGAACATAGACATAGTGCTTCCTATTAAGACTTGAAACTCTAGAAGGTCCAAATAAGTCTATGTGAACCAACTCAAGAGGTTGAGAAGTTGACACTTATTTCTTTGATTTGAAATAGATTTTATGCTATTTACCCTTTTGATAAGGATTACATACTTTTTCATTTGGAAAGTTAATTTTGGATATATCCTTGACCAAAACTTTTCTAAAAATCTTTCTAAGGGAGTGTATATTGAAATGTCCTAGTCTTCTATGCCAAATCCAAGCTTCGTTTTGAAATACACTTAAGTATGAAACATTTTTACAAACTAAATAATCTAAGTTAATAGCATAAACATTTTCATTTCTAAAAGCAGAAAATACTAATTCATTCTTGGAATTGAAAACATTACAAGCATCATTATCAAATTTAACTTAAAAACCATCATCACATAATTGTGAAATACTAAGCAGATTATATTTTAATCCATCAACAAAAAGTACTTCAGAAATTATAACTGAGTTAGAGTTACCAATCTGACCAAGGATAATTATTTTTCCTTTAGAATTGTCACCAAAGGTGACATGTCCACCATCAATCTTTATCAAGTTCTTGAAGCATAAGTAATATCCTATCCTGTGTCTTGAACATCCACTATCTAAGTACCATATAATTTTATAGGAGATATTCAAAAAACTTTCCTATATAAGGATAAAACAAAATAATATTTTGGTACACAAATTTTCTTAGGTCCAGAAACATTAGTAATAAGTGCTTTGGGAACCCATACCTGCTTTATGGGCTTCCTATAAGCAGATTGTAAAGCATTTGAAAAATAAACTCTATTTGGTCTTAAGAAACTAGAAGTAGTAAAATAGTTCCCAGTACTAGAACTTATAGAATATTTATCAGTTTTAGGAACAAAAATAGTTTTTCCAGATTTTATAGCAAAATTTCTTTCTCCAGGTTGATATCCTATACCAGTAGTATACCTAGGAGCTACTTGTTTACCAAGAATTTATGTTAGAGTATTCTTTCCATTGGTAAATTTTTCTACTTCCTTTTTAATTGATCATTATATAATTTAAGTTTATTTTTTCTTAAGTAATTGATCATTTTTATCTTTTTCCACAGCAAATTTAGATTTAACAGTGATAGTGAAATCATGATGTTTCTTTAAAGCTTTATATTTGTCTTTTAACTCATTGCATGTATCTTCAAGAATTTTGAAACATTCAAATATTTCTTCATTAGTCATATTTTTAGAATCACTTTCATCTCTATAATAATATAAATTATATACAGGATACTCAAGAGTTACCTCTGACGTGTTTGTCATAAAACACATATTAGATTTGTCAGAATTTTCATCATGTGAAGACTCTGAGTCACTTGAGCTATCCTGAGAATCACTACATGTTACTTTCATTGACTTTTTATAATTTTTATCTTTATCCTAATATCTATTCTTATATTTTATCTTGGGATAATCAGCATTTACATGTCCCTTTATCTTACATTCATAACATATTATTTCACTAGAAGTATCACCTTTCTTCTAATCCTTTTTCCAATTTCCCTTATTGTCATATTTAACTTTGTAGTTAGGCTTTTTGAATAATTTATTCCTTCTATAAAACTTCTTAAATATTCTATATAATTGAGCCATTTCCTCAACACTATTAGATAGTGAATCTTCATTACTTGTATTGTCAGAATGAGTTTGTATCCTATCCTTTTCCTTAATTTTGGAAGTAGTGGTTTTGAAAGCCATTGATTTTCTCTTTGGTTCACCCTCTTCTTCTCTATTGACTTTTAATTATTCCTAATACATAATTATATTCCCTATAATCTCCTTTACTGACAACTTTCTGATGTCACATTATTCTCTAATTAATACAGAAGTACCTCTCCATCTATCTGGTAAGCATCTGAGTATTCTCACGATTTTCTCCTTGGCTGTAACATCCCTTCCTAGAGAGACCATAGTGTTCACAATTTCACTAAACATGAGATAAATGTCAAAAATAGGCTCATAAGTCTTCATTTTAAAGTTATCATATTTAATAGTATATGTGTTAAGTCCTATTTCCTTAACACTAGAGGTTCCTTCATGTGAAATAGATAAAGTGTCCCAAATTTCATGGGATGTTTTACATGGAAAAATTCTATTAAACTCTTAATCTCCTAAATAACAGTATAGGTAATTCATGCATTTTCAATTATTGTTATAATAATCCTTAGTTGGGTCATCCTAGGTATTTCTATCAGTATCAGGAATCTTATATTCATCTATAATTGAAGAGTAAATCACAAAACCCATACTTTTTTGGTGCATTTTCATTTTAATTTTCCATTGTTCATAATTTGTTCCATTAAAGAATGGAGGCCTTTTAGTAGAAGAACCTTCCAATATATTATACATAATAAAGAAATAAAGGCTAGGTTTTAAATAGATAGAAATTTAGAACTAATAGAAATTTAAAGATCTTTAAAGCATAACTAAATCACAGTTGAAAAAGTTTTGAAACTTTTGAAAATATCAGTTTAAAAACAACCTATGATACCAAATTTTGGTCAAAGTAGGGAACTTAAGGGGGGGGGGGTGAATTGAGTTCCTATAAAAATTTCTGTTAAAAAGTTTATTTAAAAGATTCCCTTAATTAAAAATAAATCTGGCAAGTTAACCAAGGTAATAAAATTATAATAGCTTGACTGTTCAAATAGTTTCTCAAAAGATTGATTAATTCTTAGTTATAATAATATAGGATATTGATACATTTTTTAAAACTACTTTAATAAGGAAAAATAGTTATAACTACTATACAAGACTAACTATCAAAGTAAAATTTAGTTTTCTGAAATATGAGTTAAAATAGAGAAAGACTAAATTGAAAGACACAATGGATAAAACAAGTGGTTCAGTCTCAAGATGAGACCTAATATACTCCACTTGGTGATCAACTACCACCAAGAAATATATATATATTAAGCTTTGATCCACACCTTGGATCAGGGTTAACAATAGTACAAAATATTGTTCAGGTCACAAGACCTCTACCACTATTCTACGTGGGAAAACTAATAGCCAGGTCACACAAGCTCTTCCATAGTTATACATGGGTGAAATTGGGTGTAAAAAGATATTTGAGTGAGGATATATTGTATCCGCCATTTCAAAGCAGGAGACACTGTGTGTTTTTAATACAGATACACACACTGCTCAAAGAGTAATAAAACTGTACACAATAGAGTGAAATGTAACGAGATAGAGTTTAGAAGGCTCTGTGTGTCATGAAATGCAGCTCTGTACTCTTTGGATGTAGCATATGTAATGTTACAGTCCTATTCTGAAAACAAAGTGTCATGAGTTGAGTGTTCTAATTTTCAGTGTAGTGAGATGTTCTTATTCTCATTTGAGTTACTGCAATGATTCTTTCAAGATGGTTCATAGTAGGTTCTTCTTTGTTTATAGCCAGTAGGAATTGAAAGTTCTTCCTTCAGTGTATTCTTTCATGTATGGTTGTTCTTATTTTGTTTACATGAATTCCTCTACTACTATTTTTTCTCTAGTGCCACACATTATTTTATTTCGGGTGCTTGTGTTAGAGTTGATAGGATGCAAAACCTCCACACCTCGTACCTCATACTATATTCTGATAAGACTTAAAAATATCATTAATTATATCAGTGTCATTAAATGACTCAAATATGACCATTAGACACAACTTTTAAATTTAATTAGAAAAAAAGAAAAATGGTTAAGTATAGAATAGTGTCATAGTTTCAGTGAAATAATCACAGTGAGACAATCACAGTGAGACAGTTGCGGTGAGATCTGGAACTAGTAGCAAAGTTATGGTGTTTGGTCCTTTGTGAATTTTAGAACCAGTAGCATGGTTACAGTGTCAGGGAAATGGTGTCTTAGGTAACAGTGTCCAGTCCTTTGTCAAAATTCTGAATGATGTCTTGTTATGGTGTCTTGGAAACGGTAGCACATAAATAGCGTCAGGTCCTTTGTGAAAATATGGAACCGGTAGCAAGCTTATGGTGTCATTGAATTTGTGAAAATTCATAACCTATATTAAGAAGCAATATTCATAGAATGGATTAAGATTAAAAATAATCATACTAAAATATAATAGAACAAGATTAAACATAGTTCACAAGATTAAAATGTAATTTGTGAGATTGTGAACATGATATTGTGAGAGTTTAAAACATAAGTTATAAGAGTGTAAAACATGATTTGTGAGCATTAAAACATGAGGAGTCCATCAATATCCAAACATGAGTTGTGAGCATTAAAACATGAAGAGTCTAAAAATGTGTTTTCCAAGTGGTTTTATCCCTTGTTATGGAATGATATTTGATGACAAGTGTTTGGGAAAATTCCTAAATATATTTTTTTAAAGAATTATTTTGGTTTCAAAATTAGTGGTAATCACCGATTTGATCTTTTAAAAATTATTCTTGTGTTAATTTAATTTCAAACCAAGAGTTTGGGTGATTTGAAAGTGTTAAAAATGTTGGAAAATGTTGTTTTATTTTTAAAGTGATGAGTTAACCCCTGTGATCTATATTTAAAACCAATTTTTTTAGCCTTGGTTAATTTTTATATCAATGTTTTGGGGTGTTTAAAGATTTTAAGATTTCCAAATGAGATGGATTATTTAAAAAGGGTGTGTTTTCCCATGTGAATTGAATTTTGAAACTTATTGTGTCTTTGAATGTTTTTCAATGGCCATTTAAAGGTTAGTGTGAATTCCCATTTGAGTTTCAAATTTGTTTTGATAAAATTTGTCCAAAGAGTTGATTGAGATGAATTTTATAAACGAGAAAATGGATTTTCATTCCAATATTTTTTTAAAAGAGAAGGCCCATTTTAAATTTTATAAAAATGAGTTTTTATAAAAGGCATGACACCCTCTTAAGCCCCTATGATTCTTGTATGACCATTGTAGCTTGTGATCCCATGCGGGGATGTTGATTATCGATGACTTGGTTTGATTGGACTTCCGAGGGTGTGGATAGGTTTATTAGTGATGACCTAGTTTCCTTATCTATAGTTTAATTCCTTTTATTAATATAGCCTAGTGACGATGCCCGTGACATTAGAATCCTTTTTAAGATCGTTTAGGGTTTTCATCTCTCTACTTCTATTATATCCCCTAATATTGATATTATTGTTTGGCACATATCTTCTTTCCATTTTCCCCATGTTATGTGACTTGACATAGTGGTGCTTGACTGTGTTCTTTATTTCTTCATTATATGGTTTGCTTTTCATATTTTTTGAAAATGGATTTTGAAAGGTTTTTAAAGAAGGAAAAAAGGAAAGAATGATTTTAAAGTGTTTTCAAACTATTTTAATAATGAGTTTGAAAAGTGTTCTCAAATGATACAAGTTATAATGGTTTATATTTTAAATTCTAAGAATGTGTGAGTTTTGAAAATGGGAATTTAGGCCACCATGCCTAGTTTTATGGAAATGGTTGGTTTACAAACATGTTTTAGAAAACTGTATGATAGTTGGAAACCTATTTGAGTTTTGAAATGTGTATTTAAAAAATAGGTATTTATGAAATAGTTTAAAGTTAGATTTTAAAAATGTGATTTGACCAATAGTTATTGGCTGAGGAAAAATGTTTTCTAAGTGATTGTTTTCATTTAATGAAAATCTTAGAAAAAGAGTTTTAACACACTTTTATGTGTTACTACTTATTTGGTAAAACTTTATAGAAATTTTTTATTTTTCTAATGTATTTCAAACTAGATTTTTTAGGATGTAATACTAAAGTGTTCTCTTAGATTTAGTAGGTTTTGGTGAACTACTATACTTTTAAACCATTCCTATATTTTATAAGTTTAGGTTTGTTCTAACTTGTTTTGCTTCCTTTGGATCTTCTAAGAGGAATATATGGTTAGATTGTGACCCTATTTGAACATATTTTGTGTATTTATTTTTTTAAATATTAATATTACCAAATCTAATAGGATGAATATAAATAAAGAATGGATGAATGAAAATCATATGACAAAAGAGTATGAATATGGAGTGAAAGAGTTCATCAAGTTTGAAAAAATCATGCATATGACCACTCTCAAATCCTTTGTCTATGTTTATGCTGTTGTTATTCAAGACTAATTATTCTAGAGGAGTTTTAAGAACACTTGATCTATCATGTAATATAGCAAAGTTATAAATATTGGAATAAACATGGGAAAAAAGAGAATGTATCTAGTGGCTGGGATAACACTGCATTTTATAGATCATCTTATATGATTACAAATATGGACAATGAATAATACCATATCTAGGATGTGATTATATATGTGAATGATGATGAAGATCATATTGAGTAAATGATAAGAACAATTGAAGATGAACTTCGTGATTATCCAAAATTGTTTGAGAAGTTAAAGAGCTATGCAAAGACACCATTGTATGCTGTTTTCACTAAATATACAACATTGTCAGCCATATTGAAGCTGTATAATTTGAAAATAGGCAATAGATGGAGTGATGAAAGTCTATAGAACTAATTTCTATCTTGAATGAAATTATCCTAGAATATAATGAGCACACTATCCAAACATACGATGCCAAATGAATGCTATGCTTGATGGGTATGATCTCTAAAATAATACACACTTACCTGAATGACTGTATACTATTTCACAAGAACCAAAAATCACTTATAGAATGCACAAAGTATGGTGCTTCTCAATACAAGAAATATGATTCTAGTCTTAAGAAAGTTGTATGGTACTTTCCAATCATTCCAGGTTTAGGTACATATATGGAAGTGAGTAGATTGCAAGTCAATTGAAATGGAACACATATACAAGAAATAAAGATAAGAAATTACATTACCTGATATAATCTCCTTAGTGGAAGAGAATTGATCATGAGTATTCTGAATTTGGAAATGAGTTGAGATACCTTCGTCTTGCATTATCTACAAATGGAGTGAATCCTTTTGGTTTTCAAACAACATTCACAGTAAATGGCTAGTTATGTTGATAAATTATAACTTGCCACCATGATTATGCATGAAATGAAAATACATCATTTTATCTATGTTTATATCAGGACCAAAACAGTCAGGTAATGATATTGATGTTTCTTTGGATCTATTGATCGAGGATTTGAAATTATTATGGGATTCAGGTGTTACATTGTATGATGCTTATAGAAATGAAGATTTCACATTGAGAGCCATGTTGTATGGGATGATAGATGACTTTCCTGCTGATGGAAATTTTTTTAGGATACAGTATTGAAGGAACTCAAGGGTGTCTCATTTGAAAACAAGGTACACAATCAATTAGGTTGAAACATTCATCAAAGAATGTGTTTCTAGGACATCACATATTTATACCCTGATAACATAAGTACCGATTTTGGATGAAATCATTCAATAGAAGTTTAAAAGTACATACAAGACTATCTCCACTAACAAGTGATCAACTATTTGATAAAGTAAAATACGTGGACACTGATTTTGGTAAACTATTTTTGAAAAACCTTATAAAAACCGGTTGAAAAAAGCGATAATTTTTTTGAATTACCATACTGGAATTTTCCGTACTTCAGAAATTTTCTTGATGTTATGCATGTTGAAAAAAATGTATGTGATAGTGTTATTGACACATTACTAAATTCACCCAAAAAAACGAAGGATGAAATTAAGTCTAGGTTGGACATGTTTGACATGGGAATATGAGAAGAGTTGGTGCTAATAAAGGGTGAAAAAAAACTTTTCTTCCTCAAGATGCTTATACTCTTTTTAGGTAAGAGAGATATCAGTTTTGTAACTTATTGAATGATGTAAAGTTTCTAGAAGGGTATTTATCGAATATCATGAATATTGTGTCAATGATAAATTTAAAGTTAAAGGGTATGAAATCACATGACTTCCACATTTTGATTCAAGATCTAATTCATGTAGCTTTACATTTCATTTTTCCCAAGAATGCATGTCATACATTAACTAAGCTTTGTTTCTTCTTCAAATCTATATGCAATAAAGTTATAGACCTGATTAAATTACCGACTATTTAAAGAGAAATTTCCATCATATTATGTGAATTGGAAATGTTCTTCCCACTGGTATTCTTTGATATGATGGTTCACTTGATTGTTAATTTGGTGAGAGAGATCTGACTATGTGCTCCTGTACACTATAGATGAATGTACCCTATTGAATGGTATATGAATATTTTGAAAGGGTATGTCAAAAATCAAAGTCGGCCAGAGGGTTGTATTACAGAGTGATATATTTTTGATGAATCCATGGAATTCTGTACCAAATAATTGTCCAATGTGGAAAGAATTGGTCTACCTAAATCTCATCACACTGGAAATCTTGTGGGTAAAGAAATTTATGGAAGAGTTGTTATCACAATCAATATTACAGATTGGGAGCAAGCCCACCTTTACATTTTTCATAATAGTTTAGAGGTTTCCCCATATGTTGAAACCCACAAAGAAGTTATTAGGAATTTGAATCCATAAAGAGATGAAATATGGATATCAAATACACATAATCAATAGTTTATAGGATGGTTCCAAGACCATATTATTAAAGAGTCAGATGAAAATCCAAATTCAATTTCAGAACGACTTCAATGGCTAGCTAGAGGACCAAGTGTGTATATATTATCTTACAATGGTTATATAATTAATGTTTATACATTCTATAAAAATGAACATGATGAAGACAGTAACATGAAAAATAGTGGAGTTACACTTGTAGTTGAAGCGATGCATGTTTCTGGTACAAAGGAAAAAAATCCAATTTATGTGAATATTCCATAATTTGGCATCATAAAACAAATATGGGAGTCATATTATACAATATTCCAAGTGATTATTTTTTAATGAAAGTGGGTTGATAATAGGAGTAATATTAAAATAGTTTAATTGGGTTTCTTGAAAGTGTATTTTAGTAAGGGTACAAAGACAAAACATTTATAATGACATCACATGTAGTACAAGTATTTTATCTTCCAGATCCCACAAACTGAAAGTGGTCAATTGTCCTGTTATCCAAAAAAACCACTAAAGGGTCATATTAAAATTAAAACGAGGATGAACCTTTTATTAGGATATCATAATCATTTCACAGCAGTCCCAATGTAGATGGGGTCTTATACGTCAGAGGATACCACAATGAAGGGATTTAGATACTCGATAGAGGGGTTAAATCTCTTCATCCTTAAAAAAAGTGAGTTCAATAATCAAGTTATATTTTTTTAATATACATTGTGTTACCTCATGTTATTATATATTTGCTTTTGTATTTATGTAATCTAAATTAAATGTTTAACCACTTCTATAAATAATGACTTCTGCACATGTTGGCGCTCGCAATCCTGAGGAAAAACTGGTCTCTCAAGCAACTGCTACTCATAGTGCATAAGAATAATGACCTTTTGTATGTGTCGATGCTACCGCTCCAGATAATCAAAAGGTTTCTCAACCTTCTTATACTCCCAGTGTAGAGAAACGACGACCTTCTGCACATGCCGATGCTACCGCTCCAGAGAAACAATAGGTTTCTCAACCTGCTACTTCTTCTAATGAAGAGGTATAATGACCTTTTGCACATACCGATGCTACCACTACAGAGGAACAACATATTGATAATATTTAATCAGAGGAAATATCAGGTGATGTAGGACCGACGATGCATAAAAAATAAGAGCACTGTAGTTTGAAGGTGTTAGCAAAAACCATTAAGGTGAAAAGAAAAGGCATCAAATTCAAGGTTGGATGGAATGCACGAGGCTAGTATATTAACCCCAATAAAGCCATATTTAGTAGTTACATTAGACCAATCACTCATAAATTCATGCTAATTGATGTAGATTTGTGGCACCATGTTGTGCCCATGCTTAAGACACTGACGTGGGAAGAGATTATGGTAACATTATGATATCATTTATTTATTTTACTAAAAAATAAAATAATGAAACATTGATTTAATCTTCATCATCCCTTGTAGAGTTCATTTATAGCAGATGAATCCCACAAGAAATATGTATTAATTATTTCTAGAAGGATTCACAAAGTCTTTCATACAATTCTAATAATACATCATCTTAAAGATGTTGGAGAGTAAATAAACCCACACCCGCTGCTTATGTATGCACACCTGATAACCCAAGAAGCATGAGATACATTAACTAACCATTGCAAGGAGCTGTATTTTTAGGTATATTATGGATAGTAATATTATTCACTTTGATTGAGAATTTTTTATTTATGAAATAACAAATGAGTACTGAAAATAAGGAACGGGTAGAAAAACCAACATACCCCTACTGAAAATCAAGGATGGGGTAAACTTTACTTGAAAAAATTGGTACATATTTTAAATCTACCATAATAATTTTATGTGTTATGAAACAAAAAAATAATTATACTCCTCTATTTATACACAAATTAATGAATCCAAATCCAAAGACACTTCCATCCCACATCATGTGACATGGAAAGAGGCACATGTAAATAAAGATGAGATACTAATATATGAAAACACACAAAAAGTGTGGGAAATATGTGTAACAATGACATAATAATTATTTTTCTTTAAAATGTTATTACATAACAATGATTAATTATTTTCTTATATTCTCTATCTGACATAGTCATAGGAATCATCAACACCAATTCTTGATGAACACCTACTATCGGTGGCCTTGAAGCAACTAGAACAGTATGGCCGCGTGAGAGGTGAGGGTTTTGGGGTGACACACCAAAGATATTTTGATAAAAAAAACAACAGGAGGATAAAGATATAGAAATGATAGAGATGAAATCAAGAATAGATACCCTTGAAAAAAAAATCTTTGGTAGTCTGAGTTGCTAGAAAATTTTATGGAGGGGAAGCAAAGAGAAGAAGAAAATCCATAATAACCATTGTGTGGTGATCCCCCCACCCCCACCATCTTTGAGGTGATCCATTCCCCTCAAAGAGTTATCTTAGTTGAGGTAATCAATATTCTAATAATTGTTTCTGTGAAATGTGAATCAGACAGACACTGATACCTTTCCTACACTGATATTATATAAGGTGGAAATGACTGTGATTTATATATATCAACACCCACCCATAACCTTGTAGTGAGGGATATAGTGTTCAATATTTAAGGTCAAATGCTACACAACATACCACTTACAATAGGTCATATGAGAGTGGTGATTAACCTAGATCATGAGTTGAACATTGAGACACCTGTTCCACCTAATGAAAAATATATTCATATGGTCGACCAAGATATTGAAACATTCATCACATGTCCTTAGGATCTTGTAAAAAACATTTCAATAAGGAGGTATTCATTTATAATTTATTTTTCATTATAAATCTTTAACAATTAATGAAAAAATGTCTGAACTGATGAATGTTATTATAGATAGACAAATGGAAGGGGGTAAAATGAAAGGTCAACTAAAAACCATCTAAAGGATCAACCAACTGATCAAAAATATTTTCTAAAAGCACCTTTACCCCACCCATTTAATATCTGCATTTACTAACATTGAAGGTTTATGCAGATAAAAAGTTACAAAGTAGTAGTATTCACGTAGTTGATTTTGAAGAAAAAATATATGGAGTGGATGATACTGACTACATTGCTTTTTACAATGTAAATTAAATCCTCAACTATGAATGAATAAGAGCCTTAGTTATAAATGTATACATGAGGTATGTTTTCATGATTTAATTTTCCAAAAGATGATATACTATGTTAATTATGACTAAATACATTTCATATTTTTTGTAGGTGTATATATCAATATAAATTGAAGGGATTTCCCCATGAAAATAAATTTTGACTCGTTAGTCCTTACACCACCTCTATATAAAAAACTAAAATAAAATTCAAACAAATGGATGAAATAGTGGAAAACCTGGCCAAATTGTTTGAAAGAAAAATTTAGAATGACATACTCTTCTTAATACCAACGGTGTAGGGGTAAAATGATACAATTTAATCATATCAAATATATTTTCATTTCTTTCATTACATATTCCTTTTTGTGTTTTTATAAAACATTGGATGCTCATTGTAGTCAATTTGGATACTCCAAATATTTATTTCCTGGATTCACTGCATGAATTACCAACAAACCTACCACACATGATGGTGTTTATTAATTTGTAATACACTACATCTAAATTTTTAGAACTAAATTTCAAGTTATATAATTTATATTATGTTTTAATGAGGATTCTATTATTACAGGGAAGTGTGTAAATATCATCTAAATCATGGAATGAGGACAAGAATTGCACACATGGACCCTGAAAAGTTCTACAACTAAATAAGTATCAAGGTATATATAATAAGATTTCACTTTCCAAACACATATCAAAATAAATTACTTATTTTCATCAATGTTTATATAGTGTTCAAAACAAAAAAATGGAAATGATTGTGGTTATTATGTTTGTAAATTTATGATAGATATCATATTCCATCAAAAGACACACATCCCTGAAGAGGTATTTTCAAAGTTAATTAATATTTCATTTAAAATATTTATTAATCCTTTGTGTATTTATATTTTTTCAATACTACTATGACCTTCCAAAAAAATCATATTCACAAGATGAAATACATTTTCTTAGAAACGAATGGGCATTATACTTTATCGCATAATGTACACAAATAGCATGAAGTTGTGACTTCCATATAAGTAATGGATTGTTTCATATTTATGTTTAATTTATTTCTTTTTAGTATTACTCACATAAGATTTTTTTTCTTATACATGCAGATTCTTTTAATATTTATGAGTCAATAATGTATACAAACATCATGAAAAGGTGAATTCCGACTACTTATTTAATTAATTTTTTCATCATATTATCTACTATTTGTAAGTTATTTTCCCTATCATCTTTATTTAATACTTATTTAGTTGTTTTCACAGATCTTTTGGGAAGTAATATTTTTCTTTCAACAATCTACAACAAGCCATAGAATAGATAACATGTTTATTTATGCCAATGTTACCATGCTTTCCATTTCTTTTCTTTTTTGAGCTACCAACACTGCATATTGATTCAATGTTCTTAGCCAAAAAACCTTTCTTGAATCAATATGAAGTGTTGGAAGTTTGAAAATGAAATAAAATGTTAATCATGTTAACATTTGTAGGTATTACTTTTTTGAGCCCTTGTGACGTGTAGAAATTAGAGGTACCTCAATCCGATACATGGTGTGACTGATATGACTCTAGGTGCGACTTTTTTTAAACAAATTGACATCAATTTTAGTAAAATAGACAATTGGAATACTCAAAACCAAAAAAATACATTCACATTATTTTTTTACTTTACAAAAATGATCCATAATTCATTTATAATGTGTAGAAATCATCTGCACCTCAATTCAATACACGGTGTGACCAATATGACTCAGAGTGTCCGTTATCAGTTTAATATTGAAATTTTACTTCAAAATGTGCCACTCATTTAAAACTAAGAAAACATGCTCATATTGTCTTGATAATTTAGGAAATATATTAATAAATCATTTGTGACATGTAATAATTGGTCTCATATCAAACTTATACACAATGTGACTGATATATGTCAAAGTGCATGTTTCTAGTTTAAAATGAAATTTTAGTAAAAAATATAAGTGACGTAATGAAATCCAAGAAAACTTATTCATATTGTTTTTATACTTTATTAAAATGATCCATGAGTTGTTTGGGATGTTTAAGAGTCAGCCTCACCTCAATCCTATACACAATGTGACTTGTATGACTCAAAGTGCATCTTTTTATTTAAAATTGACATCAATTTTAGTAAAAAGGAACAAGTGATGTACTAAAAATATAATAAAACACATTTAGATTGTTTTTATGCTTTATTGAAATGATCCATGAGTCATTTGGGATGTGTATAAATTAGCTTCACCTTAATCCAAGGCACGGTGTGACTGATATGAATCAAAGTGCATCTTTTTTATTTAAAATTTACATCAATTTTAGTAAAAAGGACAAATGACCTACTCAGAATTGAGAAAACACATTTTGATTGTTTTGATGCTTTATTAAAATTATCCATGCATAATTTAAGACATATAGGATTCATCTTCCCCTTAATCTGATACATAGTGTGACCGGTATGACTCAAAGTGCGTCTTTTTATTGAAAATCGACATCATTTTTAGTAAAAGGAACAAGTGAAGTACTGAAAACTAAGAAAATGAATTTGTATTGTTTTGGTACTTTAGGAAAACTATCCATGAGTTATTTGGGATGTGTAAGAATCAGCCTTATCTCAATCTGAGGCATGGTGTGACCGATATGACTCTAAGTGCATCTTTTTTATTTAAAATTTACATCAATTTTAGTAAAAAGGAAAAATGACCCACTCAAAACCTAGAAAAAACATTATTATTGTTTTGATTCTTTAGTAAAATTATCTAAGAGTCATTTGGGATGTGTATGACTCAATCAAACCTAAATCTTACACACAGTGTGACCGGTATGACTCCAAGTGCATATTTTTATTTAAAATTGACATCAATTTTAGTAAAAAGGAACAATTGATGTATTAAAAACTAATAAAATTCATTTTAATTATTTTGATACTTTAGTTAAATGATAAATGAGTCATTTTGGATGTGTAAGAATCATCCTAATCTCAATCCAAGGCAGAGTGTGGCCGGTATGACTCCAAGTTCATCTTTTTTATTTAAAATTTACATCAATTTTAGTAAAAAGGATAAATGACCTACTCAAAACCAAGAAAACACATTCACATTATTTTGATAATTTAGGAAAATGACACATCAATCATTTTTTATGTGTAGAAATTAGCCTCATCTCAATTCGATGTATGGTGTGACCGGTATGACTCATAGTGCATCTTTTTATTTAAAATTGACATCAATTTTAGTAAAAAGGACAAATGACTTACTCAAAAGTGATAAAATGAATTCATATTGTTTCAATACTTTAGGATAATGATCTATAAGTCATTTTTGATGTGTATGAATCAATAAAACCTCAATTCGACATATGGTGTGATTGGTGTGACTCCAAGTGCATCTTTTTATTTTAAATTGACATTAATTTTAGCAAAAGGAACAAGTGACATACTGAAAACCAAGAAAACGCATTCATATTGTTTTAATAATTTAGGGAATCATTACATGAGTCATTTGTGATGTGTAGGAATCACCTGTATCTTAATATAATTCATGGTGTGATCCGTATAACTCAAAGTTCCCATTATCATTTTAAAATCGACATTTTTAGTTCAAAACGTATGTCACTCACTGAAAAACAAGAAAATGCACTCCAATTGTCTTGATAATTTATGAAAATAATTCATATATCATTTTTGAAATGTAGGAAGTAGTCTCACATTAAACTGACACACTATGTGACCCGTATGACTCATAATGCATGTTTCCAGTTTGAAATAACATTTTAGTAGAAAACACAAGTGACATACTGAAAACCAAGAAAACACATTCAGATTGTTTTGATACTTTAGGATAAATATCCTTAAGTATTTTTTAACGTATAGTAATGAACTACACCTCAATACCATGCATGGTTTGACTAGTATAATTCTAAATGTTTCTATTTAAAATTGACATTAATTTCATTAAAAAGAACAAGTGACATACTCAAAACTGAGAAAGTGCATTCAATTTTTTTTGATACTTTTAGACAATGATCTATACCTCATTTTTGACATGTTGGAATTAATCACACCTCAATAAAACACATGATGTGACCGACATGACTTCAAGTGTGTATTTTTATTTAATTTTTACATTTTTTAATGTATTCATTCATATTAATGTTTAATTTACTTCTTTATAATATTACTAACATAAGATTTGTTTTTTTATATAGGTGGATTATTTTTCTCTATTTGAGGTGATTTTTTCGGAAAAGGATACCATGGGTGAAACTTTTTGAGAGGGATCGTGGGTGATAAATACCATGAAACACTACTATTTTAAATTGTTTGTGGATAGTAATTGTAAATGTAATTATACAAAACATCATTTGTAATATATATAGTAGTGTTTTTTTGTATTCATGATGTAAAATTTATTTCAATTAAATTATATATTTTGTGTACATATTACAGGAGATTTATATAGTGTGCTGTTATACACACAACACATTACAGCGGATAGAGCCTTTATCATTGCCATTTCTAGCACTGATAAAGGGGGTCCTTTATTAGTGCTTTTTTTAGCACTGATAAACAAATCCCTTTATCAACTCTTTTTTAGCACTGATAAAGGGGACCCTCTTTAATAATTTTTAGATTAACAATGATTTTTTAGCATTGTTAAAAGCCTTTTTGCACACTGTTGAAGGGAATATCTGTAATAGAGATGCCTGGTGTGTTGCCCTGGAGGGAGGAGGGTGAGGCGCTATGTTGCGCCTCAGAATGGAGGGAGAGGCATTGTGATCCAAGAGGGAGGCAGTGTGATGGTTGTTTGCAACAGAGGCTATAGGGTTTGTTTTTGTATTCGTTGAAGAATAAGAGAGGGGATCCCCACATATCTGCCCACCAAAATCAAATTCAAAATAAAAAAAATTCAAAATTCAAAATTAAAAACAATTATAATGATCCAAATGTTAAATAATAACAATAATAATAGAATTATAATTATATTATACTAATTATAGAAACAAATAATTATTAGATAATTTTATATAGGTATATATATATACACATGTAATTAGATATACTATAATATAGATATAATTAGATAAAAGTATGATAATACATATAATAATATTACTAATATTAAATATTAATATAATTTTATAAAAATAATAATCTAATAATATCAAGAATACTATTATTAATACTACAAATATTTATAATGATATGTAATAATATATAATACTAAGATAGAAAATTAATATATATACTAATAAATATTAATAAACTAATAATAAAACTAATATTAGTGAAACTACTAAAAATAATAATTTAGTGTTAAATATTATATATAAAATTAGTATAAATAAATAAAATAAATAAATTTCAAAAAAATTAAATAATTATCTAAAAATTATAAAAATAATAAACACTATAAAATTACAAAAATCAACTAAAAATAGAAAAAATGGTAAAAATATTTAATTAAAACCAAATTATAAAATTATAAAAAAGTTAGTGAAATCCATTTCGTGACATGTTCAATTTGTTGTGAGTTATCATGACACATTCGATTTGAAATTTTTATAACCCAATAACTACTGCAGAAGTGGGGAGAAGGGTCGAACCACAGAGAGCATGAGATATAGTTCACTAAAATCATCTTTTTTGACTGTTTTGGCGGGCTATCGATTGAGGAAATTCCTATTTTTTCAAAATTATTTTTATAAAACTAAAAATTAAGAAAGAGAGCAATAAAAAAGAAAAAGAAATCAAAAAAATGGTGATGAACTTTGAATCAAAAAAATGTGTCTAGGATGATGACGTCATAATCAAACTACCCCACAACCATGAAAAATATGTTTTTCTATGATAAAATATTTATTCTTCCTAATTATCTCTAGTTCCAAAAGTATAATATTTTTTAGAATATCATTTTCATATATCCTAATTTATTTAAATTCTTGTTCTCTGGTGTTATAAATAAATTAGGATATGCGTTTGAGTATTGAACCAATCAGTGAAATGACATAACCTGTTTCTCACAAATCCGTGCCACCTATTTTCACTACAATCTGTCAACACAATTAACTTTCTAGGTATCCCTGAATCAACTAAGTATTAAAATTCAAGTTTTAATTTCAAAAATAAATTTAGTGTAAATACAATTTAAGAAGATAATAAATCAACTAAAAATAAATTCAATTAATATATTAACCATAAAATAAAATTTCAACATGGAATGCACAATAAATTAAATTATTTAGTCAATATCCTGACACTAAAAAATTCACCTCGACATAACAACCCAAAAAATACACATGATAATAAAATTATAATGCATGAAATTTATAATCATATTACCCATATGAGGTTTATATCGGTCTGTACACCTACCATGCGAAGAAACGTGACACTCATAAATCTATAAATGCAATCAAACCTATGCGCTTATCGATGTTGAGGGTGAATATCAAACCAACAATAAGTTCTCACCTACCCAAAATCACATTGTAATGAAAGCACCATCAACATGCACTGCCTTTTATGTGTTTAAGATGATGACGAAGGAGTCAACCTAAGTGGATTGTCCTTATAGAGACCCAATTTTTTCCTTGTAAATCCTTTTAATATATTATGGAATATTTTAGGATGTTGGCACTGAGATGAAATAAGATTCTGAGGTCCGGTGATCTAAGAATCGATATTATAAAAATATTGAATATATTAATATCACATGCATGTAGTTTTTCTAAAATATTAGAATAACTCCCAAATAGAGTCTTGGTGTTGGGGTTAAACCAATAAACCCTATTTAACCTAGGATCCACTGTCGCATATATTAGGGGTAACAATTCAAATATTCAATTAAACCAATGGTGATAAATAAACAAAACAAGTTTCTTCCAAAATTAGGCCACTGTAATAATAAAAACAGTGAGCGCAGAAAATAAAATGAAAATAGATATAACGTGATTTGGATCAGCACGATCCTATGTGCACAACAAGAACACCACCCAGGTAAGCCTTTTATTACGAAGTAAGAAATCAAGAAAAGAAAATATAGACCTGGAGAAAATCAAATAAGAACTAGATAAACTATCTGAGGAGGGAGGCCATGATGAACTAGGTGGAAGTGGTGAAATATTTCATTTAGAGTCAACTATATCCACTCCTGTACAGACTCACACACACACACAAATGATACAAATCTATATATTAAAAAAAGAATATATCACTATAGATCTAAGAAACAAAACATAAACTTGGTTATGATCAAAAGGGGAGTCAAGATCAGTAACCTCCTTGATGCGTATTCGTCCTAGGACCATGAATGAGCCGATATCCACTAAGTCTTCACCAGATAACTACTTCGGTTCTAGGAGGCAGAACGAAATCAAGGTTGGAGAGTGTGGGTGGTTGGGGAAACTCATTCTATTTCTTTTTCTCCAATAAACCTTCTATGAAGCAAAGGAAGATTCACATTGGGAACTCAAATGCTGAACTAGACCAGATGAAAGAGAGACCTCTGCCCGGATGAATCATCATGGAATCAAACCGCCATCCAAATGCAATGATGGCATGATAGAGGTCCATAGTAATTCAAGTGATCAAGGATCTTGGTTCGCATAACTGAATATGGGACAATGCATGGAACATGTGGTGCCATGGGATTGGTAGGTCGGTGGCACCCCATATCAAAGTTGATCCAAATAAACACACCCGGGATGAAGCGGGATCATTGGATGTTAGCCAATAAACGGTCTAGGTAAACAACTGATACAAGTAAGGGAAAAAAATATTCAAAAAAAAAAATCATATGAAAGCTAAATAAAACCCATGTGACCAGTGTCATGCATGTATATACTCAATGCAAATTGAACACCCTTAATGCAATATGAATAAATCATATAAAACTATATTAAAAAAATTTAAATGCAACAATTAAGGGGAAAAATACCCCACCTTATAATTAAATGAAATTTAATGACAATGTTATCACAATCTAAGTTATAGAATTGGGAATAAATTCATTAATTTAAGGTAATGCAAGAATTTAGACAATGACACGACCTTGGTCAAACTATCGGCTAGATTGTCCCTAGTGGGTATCTTAGCGACACTCACCATCTTAGATTCTATAATATCCCTAACAAAATGAAGTCTAATTTCAATGTTCTTCAATCTACCATGGAATAAATAGTTCTTGGATAAATGAAATGTAGATTAGATATCACAGTGGACTACTACACTATCAGTAGATAAATACAACTCAGAAAGAAAACCTTTCAACCATATAACCTCTTTTATGTATTATGTCAAGGAAATATAATCTACCTTTGTAGTGGAGAGTGTAACCACTGACTACATATTTCACTTCCAGGAGACCAGTCCTCCATATGCAAGAAACACAAAACCAGTGATAGACTTTCGAGTGTCAACATTTTTAGCATAATCAGAGTTAACAAATCCAACAATATCATTATCAAAACTACCATTTAATCCATATTAGATGCACAATTTATCATACATGGGGACATACTTGATTAAACATTTCAATGCATTCCAATGAGGCTTACTAGTTTTTCCCATAAACTTGCTCAAAGTACAAATAGAAAATGAAATTTATGGCCTTGAACAGACTATATCATACATAAGACTTCCTACTACATCAACATATGGAATCTTACCCATGAAGGAAACCTCATCATCATTTCTAGGGGATTGATCCAAAGAAAATTTAAAATGTTTTCCTAGAGGAATACTAACGGGTTTAACATGATCAGACATATATCTTATCAAAAAATTATTAACATAATTAGATTGGTATAAGTACAAGGTTCTAGCCTTCCTATCTCTTATTATGTACATACCTAAGATTTGATTAGCATGTCCTAAGTCTTTCATTTCAAAGACATAGTTTAATTGATTCTAATGGATGAATTTTTAACAAATGGGGAGAAAATTTCACTATAATTAATGCATTAATGTTAAAGAAAGCCCCTATCAACCATTTAGGCTTTAAATTTGATTTTAATATCTCCAAAATTGTTCTATTTATTCTTATATATCCATTTAGAACCTATGAACTTTTGGTTTTTAGGTCTAGAAACAAAAATCCAAGTGTTGTTCTTAAGAAGTGAATTTATCTCTTATTACACTACACTCAATCACCTAGTGGATTATTTGGAATTAATAGCTTGATTATAAGTTATAGGTTCATTATTAAAAAAATCCCATGATATATTAAATGCATAAGCAGTAATTTCTGCCTAATTGAAACGGGATGAAGGAATAATAACTCTTAACTCTCTATCCCAAGTGAGCTGATAATTGTTCAGATCATCTGGTCTCTCTATTTTAGGTTCATAATATGAATTAGAATTGTATTCAACTTGGATTAGGACAATGGTGAGAGTAGGACTAGTCTCGGACTGGGAATGGTCCCTAGATTCAAAAGGGAATTCAACACCTTAGAGTGTTGGGACTCTAGAGGGTTCTATAGTGTCATCAGAGGACTCTACAAGTTTATATCCCTTATAATTGGAGAGAATAGACTCATGAAACACGAAATCTTGAATAACTATACATTTTTGAATACCCATTTTGTATACTCATAGACGATACCCCTTAACACCTCTAGGTAACCCACAAATATACACTTAATAGCCCTATGATATAGCTTATCAGTGCGTGTATGAGCATAAGCTATGGACCCAAAAGTCCTAATGTGTGAAAGGCTCAAGGGTGAACCTTTCCAAAGTTCTTCAGGTGTCTTAAAAGAATTAGCAGAATATAGGAAATGATTGATAAGATAGGTTGATATTGAGGCAGCCTCAGACCATAAGGACCTATAGAGTTTTGAGTGGGACAACATGCACCTAACCCTCTCAAGAATAGTCCTGTTCATCCTCTATGCTAACCCATTTTGATGTGGAGTTTCCACAATAGTCTAATATCTCTTTATTCCCTCATATTCACAAAATTAAATGAATTCTGTGGATAGATACTCTAAACCCTTATTAGTTATTAAGGCATTGAGTTTCCTATTAGACTCACTTTCTACCCCAAATTTCTATTTCTAAAGGTATGAAAGGTATCAGACTTATGTTTGAGTATATGAATCCACAATTTTTTAGATAATTCATCAATGAATGTCATGAATTATAAGCCTCCACCATGGGAGGTGACCATAGAAGGACCCCACATATCAGAATGAATACACTCAAGGGGTTCTTTAGCCTTATACATTGACTTACTAAAGCTGACTCTTCTGGATTTACCATATACACAATACTCACATAATGGGAGACTACTAGGAGTTATGTTACTCAAAGACCCTATTTTTTGAGTTCACGAAGGCCCTTGGAACTAACGTCCCCTAACATTCTATGCCAAATGGTGGTGGAATAAAGTTATTAACTACGAGAGTTGTTCAAATGACTTTTATGAACCTTACCATCTAACTCATAAAGACCATTGTGAAGGATTAATTTCATAACTATGAGGGATCTTTAGGGAACTATAAGGCTTCCAGAGTCTGACTTAAAACCATATACCTTATGGTCAATGATTCCTAGGGAGATTAGGTTTCTCTTTAACTTGGGTACCCACCTAACATCCTCAAGAGTCTTGACTGTCCTGTCATGAAGATCTAATGAATCTAAGCCTATTCTCATAATGTGATATCTCCTGTTGTTCCCTATAAATAACTCCCCAAATTCAATTTACCTTAACTTAGTAAATAATTCCCTCCTAGGACACATGTGGAATGAATATCTTGAATCTAGGATCTATTCATCAAAGATGTAAATGTCAGATACATTTAACACATTAGTTGTGTCAAAGTCCTGCTCAACTAATAAGGAATGGTCATTACCATTATCTCTATATTCACATTTCTTATTAGGGAAGTTATTCTTAATGTGTTCAGGTTGATTGAATTTAAAACACTTGATTACTTTGTTTTTGGACTTATATCTTTGCTTCTTATACTGACCCCTTTCTTTTATCCTACCCCTTGACTCGCTTATGCCCCTATACTCACTTATTTCCCTAATATTTAAGCCCTCAACCTTTGTTTTAACATTACCTTTCCTTTGAAGGTATTTGGAGAGTAAAGATGATTTAATCTCTTTAAGAGCGAGTGTGCATTTTCCATATATCATAGAATATTTAACTGAATTAAAGGAATCATATAACTAAGTTAACATTATAATGGTTTGATCTTCATCATCCAATTTAATGTTTATGTTGGCTAAATCTAACAATTTTTTTTTAAATTCATCACTATGTATCCCGACTGCAGTTCCAGGGTTCATTTTGAAAGTATACAATCTCATTTTTTTGTATAATCTACAAACAAGAGACTTAGTCATATAAAGGGATTCAAGTATATATCATATACAAGTGATATAAGATCCATACACAACCTCTCTAAGAACTTTATCTCCTAAAAGTAAAAGGATAAAACTATAGGATTTCCTATTAATTTCTTCAGGGAAATCTATGTAAGTAATGACAATCTGTATATCCAGGGTAGGGGTGATAATTTTCCTTTTATAACCACTAATGGAATAAATTAAATATTTATGATCCAGTAGGGTTGTCATTTTAATTCTCCAAAAATTGAAATCATTTTCACCATCAAATTTATCTATATCAACCATAGTAACACCCATAATCAACATTAAAGTAGGCTGGATACCACTTGTTGGGGTTAAAACCATAAACCCTAATTCATCCATGAGCCATTGTAGCATATATTAGGGGTAACAATTCAAATGTTCGATTAAAAAAATGGTGATAAAGAAACAGAATAGGTTTCTTTCAAAATCAGGCTACTGGAATAACAAAAAAATGAGTGTAGAAAAGAAAATGACAACAGATATAACATGATTCAGATCAACATGATCCTATATGCACGACTAGAACACCACCCGGGTAATACTTTTATTATGAAGCAAGAAAGTAAGAAAAGCAAACATAGACTCAAAGAAAATCAAATAAGAACCAGAGAAACTATCCAAGGAGGCTTACCTTATTGAACTAGGTGGAAGTGGTGAAATCTATCACGTAGATTCAACTCCGTCCACTCTTGGATCGATGAAAACACACACAAAAAAAGGATACAGATCTATACATGATATAAATGAATATATTTCTAAAGATCCAAGAAACTAAATAGAAAACTGTTTATGATCAAAAACGGGATTCAAGATTAGGAACCTCCTTGATGTGCAGTCATCCTAGACTCAGGAATGATCTGATCTCCACTGAGTCTCCACCAGAGATGTAATCATGTTCCAAGAGTCAAAACGAACTCAAGGATAGGAAGTGCAGGTGGTCGAGGAAACTCATTATTCTTCTTCCCCAATAACCCTTCTGAGTAGCGAAGGGAGCTTTTCTTTAAGAAATCACAAGCCAAACTAGACTAGATAAAAGATAGAGCTTTGCCTGAATGAATCATTGAAGAATAAAACCACTATCCAGATGCAATGATGGCGTGCAAGAGGTCAATAGATGGTCAGGTGGAATCATAGGATCACATCAGTGTGGATGGACCAGATCAAGGCCGACAATTCACATAACTGAAGGCAAGACAGTACACGAGAAATATGGTGACACGAGATTAATAGGTTGGTGGAACCCCGAATCAAAGCTAATCCAAAGAAACACACCTAGGATGAAGCAGGGCTATTTGATGTTGGCCAATCAATGGTCTAGGTAAACAACTGATACTAGTAAGGAAAAAATATTCCATCAAACAAATAATTGGATGAAAGCTAAATAAAACCCATGTGTCTAGTTCCATGCATGCATATACCCCATGAAAATTGAACACCCATAATGAAATATGAATAAATCATAAAAAAATATATTAAAGGAATTTAAATTCAAAAATTTAGGGGAGAAATACAACACTTGAATTATAAATTAGAGACCACGACTGAATCCAAAAATATAGGTTTTACCCTAGGCATAACCTAAATTTGGTTGGCATTGGATGTTCGGATGAGGAAACCATTAACGAGTATGTTAAGTGGATTAATTAATTAATTTATACAATTAGTTAATTTAATACCCAAAAACCTAATTTCTTATTTAAATATACTATTATGGAAATTATATAGGGTTAGACTCATAACCCTATGAGATTTGAGAGGAGCCACTATCACACACAAATTTTCAATTTCTATCTTTTGTTTCAAAACCACTTTTGGTTCTTGGTTTTCTCTTGGTCTTCAGGTGTTCTGGGATTAGAGTTTGGTGTATCCTATGTTCTTGATCTATGATCTTGGTCTTGGGGGTATTGGGTAGTATTTGGACTCCTCTTTTTTCAAAGGTATGATATGAGGTTTAGGTGGTTTGGAGTTGGATTTGTGACTCTCCTAGTGGCACCACTTGTGGGGAAATTTGTTGTGGTGGTTTATACCCTTGAGTTAGATGAGTCTTGGGGTGGAAAGGTGGTTTTATTTTGGGTATTATTTCCCCCTATTCTTGGACATCACCCCCTAGGTTTCCCCCTTGGAGCCCCTTGTAATTGGAGGAAAATCAACACTTTTTGAGTGGATAGAAGGGGGAGCATGGTTTGGGAGCACAGTTTGATAAACCGTGAAAGCAAACCGTATGACCTTTTCAAGGTCATTAATTTTTTTTAATTTACAAATTTTCCCTCCAAGTATTTATCCAAACTTAGCCCTTTATTCCCCCATTCGACCATTTCAGCCATGGTAGCATCCCAAGCTCCCCAAACCTCCCTTGGATCTCATTTTTGGATGGGATTTTGTGGGGAAACTTCAAGTTTTCTTCATGTAAGTTCTTATAGATTTGATTTCTCTCCATTATTTAGGGTATATTTCTTATTTTTTGAATTTACTCTTGTCCAGGAACTAGGGCTTTGAACCTAGGGTTTTATCCTTGGTGTCTTGCTATATTCTTCTGGTTTTAGGTTGGTTTTCACCCCCTTGTGGTGCGACGGTGGTGCAGTTGGATTTTCTCACAAAGATTCAAGGGTTTTAACAATTAATGTAGGTGATTACATTGTGTATGCAATATTTTTGAATTATATTTCTGTGTTTACAACATTTTCATGTTTATATCATTTTATTATTGGTGCAAAAATTGGTTTTAGTGGTATTTGTGAAGCAAATGAATTTAAAGTTCCATTTTCATGTGAAATTGGGGGGTTTTTCATAGAAATATTTTATTGGTTCATTTAGGGATGCACTATAACTACATGGTTGGTTTTATTGAAATTTATTAGGGATGAAAATAATGTTTTGAATGGTATTCTTCTTTGGGCTTTGCTTCAAAATTTGGTTTTGGTGACTTTTGCTGAGTAAATGATTTTTGGGTACCAATTTGGTGTTAAATTGGGTGTTTTACATTGCTATTTTATGTGATGTATAGCATCCCGCCTTTTTATAACATAAACTTTCATTACATTACACAAAACTGAGGATCTTTAAGGTTTAGTGTCTTGGAAACCAGGAACATAAAACATTCTTCTTAAACACTTGAAAGGCTTCTCCTTATGTTCATCCTAGGTTCATTAATGCATCTTATAACCTGGGGACATACATCAAAAGAAAGGGTGAGCAGAAGGCCCAGTAAGGGAAACAAGCGAAACATTTTACATATGAACTTGAGATACATCAATAAAGTCATGAAAAGAACTTTAAGACATGAGAATGAAATCATGAGGAATATGATAATAAAAATAACATTTTTCATAACTGGAAGATGTGTCTACAACATTTAATATAGAAAATCATGAACATATCACCAAGGTCCATCCCCAAGGTGTCATTTGAAAATTACCAAGGTTATTCACCAAGATATCGTGAAAATTGTAATCTCTAGTGGTTACATCATTACCCAATGCATTGGAGCGCTATCAGGGCGCACCCTTAAATTTGCCATTATTATCATGTGAGACACATATATCATCATAAAACATTTCATAAATAACCCATATAGCATAAAATAAATGGGTTTCATTGCATAATCATAACGTTTTAAAAACTGCTTTAAAGACATGATCTTTATGTCACTTTAAAACCCACAGAAAAGGAAGGTGGGTATCATGTATGTAAATCACAGAATTTAAAATAGAACATTTTGGTATATATATGTGAATACCCCTTTAGAATAAATATATTTGAGTATTCAATTCATAAAACAAAATAATTTTAGAAAAAGAGAGGGACATTTTGAGACGGAAATTCTGCAACATAACGGCTATGTTACGAGGTTTTAGTAGACATTAAAAAGAGAGGGGACATGGGTCACCCACTCATAAATGATCCATAAAATAGTATAGGGACAGAATATGAAGGATATATGAACATGGTAATGAATATTTGAAAGATGTACCATATGAAATGAAGAACATGAAAGGAAGACAAAAATAAGATTTCTTTTATGAAAATTCGGCAGCCTAACGACGTCACTTAAACATCAAAAAATGAATTGACGAGATCAAATAGGGTCTCTCATCATGTGAACATAAAAGATCAGTATGATAGATATAGAGATAATACCCCAACATAATAAAAAGGAACTTTAAAGACTTGACATGAAAGTAGAACTTCAAAACGAGAAGGGTGAAAGAACCCCTTAGAAATTCGGCAGCCTAATGGCGCCACATAAACTTCAACAAAAATGAATTGATGAGATCAAATAGGGTCTCTCATCATATGAACATAAAATATAAGTATGATAGATTTAGGGATCATACCCCAACATAATAAAAAGGAACTTTCAATAATTGACATGGAATTAGAACTTTGAAAAAGGAGAAAGGTGAATGAACCACTTGAAAATTCGGCAGCCTAACGGCGCCACTTAAAACTTCAAAATACTGAATTGAAGAGATCAAATGGGGTGTCTCATAATATGATCATAAAAGATCAGTATGATAAATTTAGAGATCATACCCCAACATAATAAAAAGTAACTTGAAATACTTTACATGAAAATAGATCTTGAAAAATGAGAAGGGAGAAAGAATCCGTTACAAATATTTCAGCAGCCTAACGACGCCACTTAAAACATCATAAAACGAAATAATGAGAGTAAGAGGGGATCTATCATTATATGAACATGAAAAGGGAAGTAAGAGGAGTATAAAAGAACATCCTTTAACATAAGAACATGGATCATAAAAGAAATTACATAAAAGAGATTTCTTGAAAAGAAAGAGAGAGGTCGGATCCCTTACCTTTAAAACGTAACTCTTAAAACTCAATGGTTGGGACCTTGAGGTCTTGGGGGCACCTTGGGAGGACTCCTTGGGAGGTAAGGAGACCAGAACTTCGTTGGGGGATATTTGGGAGTGAAAACTAAAGGAGGAAATGTTGGGTATTTATAGGGAAAGTGAGGGGACAAGGCATTAATGGCCAAGGGACACCTCAAAAGTGCTTTTCTCAAAATCATGTGCTCTCCCATGGAATTTACCATGGAGTTAGGCCAAACGGGACCCAAAATACAATAATTCATCACCTTTGGCCGGACAACCCTTAAAATATCTCATGACATCATCATGACACAATTATGATGTCATTAAACATACCGAAACCCTAAAACTGTATTTTTACTATTCACTGAAAATTCATCTTTCTCAGAAAAATCCCAAAATTTCACCTTAACCAAATATCGATGCTATAATTACAAAAATGAACTCCATTTTATAAAATAAATTTTCTAAATATTTTTAATTTAATTTTTAAATAAATACACTATTCACCGAAAATTCATTTTTTCAGAAAAATCCCCAAAAATTACCATAACATAATATCGATGCTCTGAGTTCAAAAATAAATTCCATTTTATAAAAATAATTTTATAATTATTTTTAATTAAATTTTTAATTAAAAAACACTATTCACCTGAAAAAACTAATACTTGAATAATAATTTATGAAACCGTTATTTAACCATTTTATTGAATCACATTACTTAATCAAGGTGCCTAGATTATTTTAATACTTTCATTAAATGAGATTACTAATCCTAATCATAAAATCACTATTCATAATTTACTATTCATCAAAAATCAAGTTGATCTTATTAGACTCTAAATTTCACACTGAACATAATTGTAGAAGAACATTTTTCGAAAATCATTACACATTTTTATTTATTTAAGGTTTACATAAACATTTTTAAAATATCCTTTTTCTAAAATTCATCAAAAATATGCATACTATATTTATCCGGTCATTTGAAAATTCATAAACTTCGTCATAAGAAGAAATCAAAATTTTTATTTAAAACAAAGGATTACACAAGGCAGTTACGGTCTCCTTACATAGCCCCTTATCACACCAGCATAGGACCTAAGTGTAAGGTGTGCTAAGGTGAGAGAATCCGAGGGAGGCTTGGCCAACATCGCACGAGTAGTAATTTCTATTAGTTTGAACTTCTCGCAAAGGCGATTCCGTTCTAGCCTCACACGATGAAGTTCGGCTTGGGTTTGGTCCAGAGCAAAGCCCAATGGTGCTAACTCCTTCCCAAGTTCTGTTAGATGGGCTTCGATCGGTCCAAGACTACTGGGAGAGGCCATCGAATCTTCTTTCTATAATAATTAACCAAGATTACTTGTATTTAGAGACAATAATCAAAACGTTTAGTTTCCAGCGGTCATATTGACCAATGGTCATATAATAGTCAAAACCCAACAGTCACATTTTAATTATACTCATGTTATCAAATGAAACATTTTTGTTGAGTATCAAAAATAAAATAAGACACAAAATTAGGAAACAAGATTTATTCAAAATTTCGGGTCGTTACAATCTTCCCCCCTTATGAAATTGCATCCTCGATTTTTTTTTTAAAAAATTGGGTTTTGAAATTTCATTGAAAGTCCCACATCAGAAAAAGATTCAATAACACTATTACTTTAAAAGAAAGAAAAGGAAGTACAAAGGTCACCTGAGTTAACCCATACTAGGATTCCATGGAGGAAAACATGGACATGGAAGAAAAAAACAAAGGGTCAAGTTCTGGGGGAGAGTGATAGAAAACATGAGTAGGAGAAAGTTAACCATAAGAAAATCCCAAACTTACGATGTGTGTAAACGATCTTTGATTACCTAGTAGGAAACGTAAACCAACAACGTTTTTTTTACATTCCTTTTCATAATTTTGAGGAATTCATTTACTACATAGAAAAAAACATAAGAAAATATACCTACCTTCAAGTAGAGTTTCATCCTTTAATAAGTCTCTACTAAAACTAATCTTTTCTCCAAATGATGAGAATTCAAAAACACTTGGTCCCATCAAAAGCACAAGAATCATCTTCTAGAGAATCACATAATCCACCAGAGATTAACTATCTATTTCTTCTATTATCCCAAAAATAGAAAGGGTAAGATAAAACAACTCTTCAAAAAGAAAGAATCCCATAGGAAGGGAAACTTCTTTAAATCTTAAAAATTCCACGGTACTACCCAAATTTCATCATAGACCATTCCATAAATAACTATCCTTAAAATTTCTCAAAATAACCCAAACTAAGATTGAAACCCAAATACTTGATAACATTGTCTTCCAAAATAAACTTCATCGTTCATCTCCAAACAACATAAACCACTCCTAACATATTATAACAAAAGTAGCTAACCTAAACTTATTTTACCCAAGATAGGTTAATCATTCCCATAAGTAACCTATAATACCATAAGTTCACCTTAAATTCATCTATTCTTCAAAATATAAGTCAACCTTACCCCTCAATGAAAATACCGTAGTAATCGGTTTACCTCGATCATATAGGGTCCCCAAAATAGTGAACGTCTTCTAAAATAATATTCATATTTTAATCCCCTAATCATCTCTGTCATATTAATACAGTAATCATCTCATTTCTTATCACATTGGTTGTTGGTACATGTTCTTCCATTTCCCACCATTAACTAAGAAGATAAAGTATAATTAGGGGCTTAAATACTTAGCCAATAATCATGAAAAAGAACTTAAAGCATATAAGGATAACTTGTAGAAGAAAAGTATACCCTAACTTGTGATCCCATAGGTTTCAAACTAGGTTATCCATGATCATATATTCTTATGTGAATCTTTATTTTATTTTATCTTTGTTCCTTTAATAATGGTTCATGATAAGCTTATGAATTTACCAAAGCATATCCCCCGGGAGTGTCGTAACCAAGAGTGCAGCAAGGTCCGTTGTCGTGTACCAGTTCCCTTTTGAGTCTAGCTCAAAGCGGTGTTTTCAGGTTTTACCCCTATGTACATCTATGCCAGAGCCACCTCTACCTGCTCGTATCCAGACAGGGATGTATTTGCTTGGAAACCCCTTACTCAATACTCACCAAAATACCATGAATATTTCCTATATTTAAACATTTATATAGGGTTCTTCCTAAAGTTTTCATATCCCAATTTCCACAAATAACTAAACCATCCTTTGATACCAACTATAGCATCCCGCCTTTTTATAACATAAACTTTCATTACATTACACAAAACTGAGGATCTTTAAGGTTTAGTGTGTTGGAAACTAGGAACATAAAACATTTTTCTTAAACACTTAAAAGGCTTCTCCTTATGTTCATCCTAGGTTCATTACTACATCTCATAACCTGGGGATATACATCAAAAGAAAGGGTGAGCAGAAGGCCCAGTAAGGGAAACAAGCGAAACATTTTACATATAAACTTGAGATACATCAATAAAGTCATGAAAAGAACTTTAAGGCATGAGAATGAAATCATGAGGCATATGATAATAAAAATAACATTTTTCATAACTGGAAGATGTGGCTACAACATTTAATATATACAATCATGAACATATCACCAAGGTCCATCCCCAAGGTTTCATTTGAAAATTACCAAGGTTATTCACCAAGATATCGTGAAAATTGTAATCTCTAGTGGTTACATCATTACCCAATGCATTGGAGCGCTATCAGGGAGCACCCTTAAATTTGCCTTTATTATCATGTGAGCCACATATATCATCATCACACACTTCATAAATAACCCATATAGCATAAAATAAATGGGTTTCATTGCATAATCATAACGTTTTAAAAACTTCTTTAAAGACATGATCTTTATGTCACTTTAAAACCCACAGAAAAGGAAGGTGGGTCTCATGTATGTAAATAACAGAATTTAAAATATAAAATTTTGGTATATATATGTGAATACCCCTTTAGAATAAATAGCTTTGAGTATTCAATTCATAAAACAAAAGAATTTTAGAAAAAGAGAGGGACATTTTGAGACGGAAATTCTGCAGCATAACGACTATGTTACGAGGTTTTAGTAGACATTAAAAAGAGAGGGGACATGGGTCACCCACTCATAAATGATCCATAAAACAGTAGAGGGATAGAATATGAAGGATATATGAACATGGTAATGAATATTTGAAATATGTACCATATGAAATGAATAACATGAAAGGAAGACAAAAATAAGATTTCTCTTATGAAAATTCGGCAGCCTAACGACGTCACTTAAACATCAAAAAATGAATTGACGAGATCAAATAGGGTCTCTCATAATGTGAACATAAAAGATCAGTATGATAGATATAGATATCATACCCCAACATAATAAAAATGAACTTGAAAGACTTGACATAAAAGTAGAACTTCAAAACGAGAAGGGTGAAAGAACCCCTTAGAAATTCGGTAGCCTAACGACGCCATATAAACTTCAACAAAAATTAATTGATGAGATCAAATAGGGTATCTCATCATATGAACATAAAAGATCAGTATTATAGATTTAGGGATCATACCCTAACATAATGAAAAGGAACTTTCAATAATTGACATGGAATTAGAACTTTGAAAAAGGAGAAAGGTGAATGAACCACTTGAAAATTTGGCAGCCTAACGACACCACTTAAAACTTCAAAATACTGAATTGAAGAGATAAAATGGGGTCTCTCATCATATGATCATAAAATATCAGTATGATAAATTTAGATATCATACCCCAAAATAATAAAAAGGAACTTTAAATACTTTACATGAAAATATATCTTGAAAAATGAGAAGGGAGAAAGAATCCGTTACAAAAATTTCGGCAGCCTAACGGCGCCACTTAAAACATCATAAAACGAAATAATGAGAGTAAGAGGGGATCTCTAATTATATGAACATGAAAAGGGAATTAAGATGAGTATAAAAGAACATCCTTTAACATAAGAACATGGAGCATAAAAGAAATTACATAAAAGAGATTTCTTGAAAAGAAACAGAGAGGTCGGATCCCTTACCTTTAAAACGTAACTCTTAAAACTCAATGGTTGGGACCTTGAGGTCTTGGGGGAACCTTGGGAGGACTCCTTGGGAGGTAAGGAGACCAGAACTTCGTTGGGGGAGAGTTGGGAGTGAAAACTAAAGGAGGAAAGGGTGGGTATTTATAGGGAAAGTGAGGGGACAAGGCATTAATGGCCAAGGGACACCTCAAAAGTGCTTTTCTCAAAACATGTGCTCTCCCATTGAATTTACCATGGAGTTAGGACACATGGGACCCACAATACAATAATTCATCACCTTTGGCCGGCCAACCCTTAAAATATCTCATGACATCATCATGACACAGTTATGATGTCATTAAACATACCGAAACCCTAAAACTGTATTTTTACTATTCACTGAAAATTCATCTTTCTCAGAAAAATCCCAAAATTTCACCTTAACCAAATATCGATGCTATAATTACAAAAATGAACTCCATTTTATAAAATAAATTTTCTAAATATTTTTAATTTAATTTTTAAATAAATACACTATTCACCGAAATTTCATTTTTTCAGAAAAATCCCCAAAAATTACCATAACATATATCGATGCTCTGAGTTCAAAAATAAAGTCCATTTTATAAAAATAATTTTATAATTATTTTTAATTAGAATTTTAATTAAAAAACACTATTCATCCGAAAAAACTAATACTTGAATAATAATTTATGAAACCGTTATTTAACCATTTTATTGAATCAAATTACTTAATCAAGGTGCCTTGATTATTTTAATACTTTCATTAAGTGAGATTACTAATCCATTTGGACACATTACTAATCCTAATCATAAAATCACTATTCATAATTTACTATTCATCAAAAATCAAGTTGATCTTATTAGACTATAAATTTCGCACTGAACATAATTGTAGAAGAACATTTTTTAAAAATCATTACACATTTTTATTTATTTAAGGTTTACATAAAAATTTTTAAAATATCCTTTTTCTAAAATTCATCAAAAATATGCATACTATATTTATCCGGTCATTTGAAAATTCATAAACTTCGTCATAAGAAGAAATCAAAATTTTTATTTAAAACAAATGATTACACAAGGCAGTTACGATCTCCTTACATAGCCCCTTATCACACCAGCATAGGACCTAAGTGTAAGGTGTGCTAAGGTTAGAGAATCCGAGGGAGGCTCGACCAACATCGCACGAGTAGTAATTTCTATTAGTTTGAACTTCTCGCAAAGGCAATTCCGTTCTAGCCTCACACGATGAAGTTCGGCTTGGGTTTGGTCCAGAGTAAAGCCCAGTGGTGCTACCTCCTTCCCAAGTTCTGTTAGATGGGCTTCGATCGGTCCAAGACTACTGGGAGAGGCCATCAAATCTTCTTTCTATAATAATTAACCAAGATTACTTGTATTTAGAGACAATAATCAAAACGTTTAGTTTCCAGCGGTCATATTGACCAATGGTCATATAACAGTCAAAACCCAATGGTCTCATTTTAATTATACTCATGTTATCAAATGAAACATTTTTGTTGAGTATCAAAAATAAAATAACACACAAAATTAGGAAACAAGATTTATTCAAAATTTCGGGTTGTTACATGATGCCTATTGGGGTTGTTTTATAACTCATGTAATGGGTTTATAGAAATGTTTTTGGGTGCTAAAAATTCTATTTTGGTGAATGTGATTATGCACATGGTGTTCAAGTGGGGTTTTAAAGGGATTTTTGTGGGCAAAACCTTTTTAGTTTTTGTGAAGTTGTTATATTGAAAATCAAAATGTTTTGTTGTGTGTTTTAAGTGGTACAATGTGTGTGTAGATACTGTATTGGTTTTATGTGACCAATAATGGTTTATTTATATGAAAAGTGATGTATGTGGAATGTTGAAATTGTTTGAGCACAAAGGGGGATGCCTGGGTACCTAGGAGAGCGGATATGTACTAGTACGACTAGTGATCCGAATGGGTTTTGTCCTTATTTCACTGAGAAAATGGATAACGAAAACACTAAAAAAACTATATTGATTATTATTGGGTAACAATAGAAATCTGAGGATTTTGTTAAAAACTCAACTACAAATTGTGCATCCCAAAAGAACACACGACATGTATCCCCTAAATATGGAGTTAGGGTTTGAGGAAAAAGTTAAGGATCATATGCCGTGTGGCTGGAACCACATATTGTGTGACCCTCCTCGGGTGACCAAGCTGTGTGTCTGCTGGTACATGCTCAGAACCCCATGCGGGAGGACACACCATGTAATCTGGGAGTACATAGAAACAAGTTGGTATCCAGGCACAACCAGGTACATGGGCACGACCTGAAGTACACGGGTAGGCCTTGAGTGGCCGAGACACACCATGTACCACCTGTACACACTGTACACGATGACATGGATCCCAAATCATGTTTAGAGAAGAACACAACCAGACAATGAGGTGGGGACACATGCTGCATGGACCCCTTACATGTCATGTACTTCCCTTAAATTCTTCCTCTCATATCTCCTTTATTTGGACTCAATTTTGCCCTGTGAGTAGTCCATCTTGAGTGTTTTTCTTTGTAGAATGTGATTGTGGACTTTGTTGTGGAATACAAGATATGATGTGAGATATTCCAAGTATAATGCTTATTTAGGAGATGCTTGGAGATGAAAACAATTAGGGTAAGATCATCATATAGTTTCCAGGGTTGATACTCCCCTATCACACAAGGGTGCGAGTTCCCCATACTCTTTATATAGATAGAGATAGTAATACCCTACACTAGGCACGAGTCCTTTGTCTATAGAGTGACACTCCCTTGTCTTCGAGTTCTAGTTACATTCGTGTCCTCCATGGGTGTTTTGGCTCCCTCGACTGTGGAGCGCAGTGGTGAGGGGTGAGCCCCACCATGCATATTCCGGTGAGGTTGCATTTGATAATGGGTATTGGCGATGGACTATTGGATCTGTAGGCTGACTCATCGACTTTGGCTAGGCTGTGAGATGAAGATCCCCTTTCTCTCTTGTCTGGGCTTCTTTATGAGCATATATATATGTATTGGGTTTTGTATCCCTCTTGATTTGGGTTGAGATGACTATTGTTATATCTTCATATTGTCCCCTTTCGGTTTTCAGGGTGTCCAAATGGGTATGTATATACTCACCCATGCATGAGTTTTTACCATATATGTCGTGTCTTATGCAGACAATGGACATATCAACAGTGTCCTTGGTTGCTACTACAAAACAAGTCTTTAATAGCACCGATAAAGGGTACCTTTTATTTTCACTTTTTAGCGCTGATAAAATATATCTTTTATCAATGCTTTTTTTAACACTGATAAAGGGTGACCTTTATCACTGCTTTTCTCTAGTGTTGATAAAAGGTACCATTTATCATTGATTTATTTTTAGCGTTGATAAAGGCCCCGAAAGAAATAAAATAATTAAAATTAAAATTAAACAAATAAAAATTAAAAATGAGTAAATTAAAAAATATTAATTTTTTTATTAATTAATAATTATTGATAAAAATGAATAAATTCTAAATACTAATAAATAGTATATATTAAATATATAGATATGTAAAATGAATAAAATAAAACAATTAAACAGATAAAATAAAAAATGAATAAATTAAGAAAAATATTAAGAATTTATTAATTAAATAATTATTGATAAAAATGAATAAATTTAATATACATATAAATAGATATTAAATATTAATAAATAGTATATATTAAATATAGATATATAAAATGAATAAATTATAATATAATTAAACAAAAAATATTAAAAATGAATAAATTGTAAGAATTAAACAAAAAAAATTAAAAATGAATAAATTGTAATAATTAAACAAAAAAATTAAAAATGAATAAATTACAAAAATTATTAAAAAATTTGTTAATGGAACAATTTTTAATAAAAATGAATAAGTTTAATATATATATATATATATATATTAATTATAAATATTAATAAATAATATATATTAAATATAAATATAAAAAATGAATAAAATGTAATAATTAAAAACATATCAATGTCTTATTCATTTTTAATGGTTTTTATACATAATTATTCATTAATAAATTTAATATATAAATATACTCATATATATATATATGAATGTATATAATATTTACTAAAATATGATTTATATAATACAAAATATTTATTCTTTACATTAAATAATTCACATATTTTGCGAATAATGGTTTATAATTAAAAATTAATATTAGTTAAAAATACCTACTAATTGCATCGAGTAATGGATATAATTGAATATCATTTTATTTTTTTTAATTTAACATATCAATCGTGTGTTACATTGATTTCATATACATATACATAATTAATGCATTTTTATATATAACACACACACACAAATATTTAAATAACTAATGAAATCTTATATAGAAATACATACACCTAATATTTATATAGTTTATTCAAATTTTAGTATTCATTTTAGAATTTCAAATATTATAACACGATACATCTAATATATTATGTCTTTAATCAGTAAATTTTATTTATTTATTTATTATTATTATTATAGTTAGGTATTAATTCATTTTTAATATTTTTTATTTTTTATTTTTATTTTTTTTGGAATTTAATCATTTTCTATTATTTATTTTTATATATATATATATTTATTATGTTTTAATATTTTCAATATGTATTCTTATTTATTTCAATATATATCAACATTTTTTTAATAATTTATATTTAATTAATAAAACTTATCCTTTTTTCAATATTTTTAAAGTGTACTCATTTTTAATTATTTAATTTCACTCATTTCTAACATGAATATATTTACTATATTTTTATATATATTTATATATATATTTATATTTATATATATATTTATTATATATATATAATTATATAAATATATATAATGATATAAATAAATAAATATATAAATAAATATATATATATTTTAAAAAAATTTATTTAATTATAAATAAATAATTATATATTTAAATAATTATAAAATTATAATAAATATATTTAAATAATAAATATATTTACTATATATATATATATTAAATAAATAAATATATATAATTATATAAATATATATAATTATATAAATATATATAATTATATAAATATATATAATGATATATATATATTTATAATTACAAAATTATAATAAATATATTTAAATAATGAATATATTTACTATATTTTTTTATATATATTTATTATATAAATATATTTAATGATATAAATATATTTTTAATTATAAATAAATAATTATAAATATATTTACAAATAAATTTATAAATGTATATATACTATATTTATAAAATTATGCATATATAATTATAAATAATTTTTTTTTATTTTTTTTAAAATATTTATATAATTATAAATAAATAATTATATATTTAAATAATTATAAAATTATAATAAATAAATATATAATTATATAAATATATTTACAATTTTTTTATAATTATAATTACAAATCCTTTATCAGTGCTAGAGTTTTATTGTTGATAAGGATAAAGATTTATCAACGCTAAAAAAAGTGCTGATAAAATGGATCTTTATCAACACTTTTTTGGAAGTGCTCATAAAAGTGTCCCCGATATATTTTAAGAACCCTAACCAGTTATAACCAATCGCAATATCTGAATCTTTCCATGGAAGATACCTTTTTTCAGTGCTCGCCCTTGTCAAATCTAAGCTCGAATCAAGGGTCTAATCAAGGCTTGAACAAATCCAAGGCTCGAATGAATCAATTCTCGAACAAATCTAAGGTTAGAATCCAAGATTTTGTGATATCTCTACTTATCTTGGATTAATCAAATTTTCAATCCAAGGTATGCTAATTTTTATCTTCCTCCCCATTCATTGATTGCTTGTTTGGTGATATATTTTTCCATTTTTTGTTCATTATCTATTGCTATTTATTATCCATCACCACTTTCCTTTCTAATTAGTGGTTTCTATGATTTTGGGTTTTTATTGACCCTTTAAGGGCTTTTATTAATTCCTCGTAGCATATTAATACTTCCACACACTGATTTCATCCATTATGGTAGGTAGATCCATTCACTTTCCTTTAAACGTAGAACCATGAATGATTGAATCTTTTAAATACATGTTTTTATCTGAAGTAAATTCTATTATAATTATCCATGATGGGGTTATGGATTTATAAGTTTTTTTCTTAAGTTTTTATTAACATTAATGGATCTTTTCTTAAGTTTAAATGTCTTGAACTTCCTTCCATGGAAACAATGCACACAAAGTGTTTGTTAAAATTCCACCCATGAGTTTTATTGAATAAATCAAAATGGATTTCATGTAATGATTTCTTATGAATTATAAATAATTACCATTATGTTTTGATCAATGATTTCTATGAATTAGACCGTGTTTGGAAAATTTTCAATATGGTTTTTATGTCAGAAAAGAACATGGAAGTATTGTTTCCTTTCATTGTTTTAAATGTTTTGGATGGGTTTCAAATGGAAATTTTGGTGTATTTTGTCATATTTTCAAAGGAAGTAAGCTATATTTGATATTGTTTCCCAATTAGATTAATATTTTGTGTTATATACACCCTTGAAGGTAATCCCCTTGTTGATTCATAAGTGAAAAGTTGTTTGTTATTTTAATATTGATTGATCACGAGTCATTGATATCATTATATTATTTATGTTATTACGAAGGGAGTTGTTCATTAAAGGGTGTTTGAAGGTGTGAGTGGGTTTACATTTGTTTTACTGTTTTAATAATTATTTGTATTGTATTAATATTTTTTATATTGTATTGTATGCCTCCACTTACATGTCATGAGAAACCTTGGGTAGCTTGGTAAAAGATCTAGGGATGAGTATTGCACTAGTGTATGATCACGCTTTGCACTAAATAGTTTATTTTAAGGGTTTTAGCCCAATTTATCTATTAATTTTTTCAAAAATATCTCTTTATATATATTTTATAAATGGATATTCAAGGTTCTTACATGATTTTACACAAAAAATTATAATGGTTCTATTTTATAATAATTGTCTCACATATCACGTCTAAAAGTAATATGTTTAGACTTTACATTATAAATGAAAGTATAATCTTTTTACATTGATGGTTCATTACCATATTTAATGGAAATATGAGGCATTGGAATATTAAATAAATTAAATTCCATTAATAAGTTTATTATTCATTTTTTTTCTATTCTAAAAGTTTTTAAAGTATTAAATTTCAACTCTAATGTCAAATGTGAAATGCTTGTTTATTTCCCACCCCAGAAATGACACAATATCTTAGAGTAAATATCCATCCAGATTGGGATTTATAATCTCCCATGATGGTATTTCAACTAGAATTAGTGCATACTTAATGTAGTCAGGTAATCATTATAAAATAAACTCGAATTTTTTATCCTTCTTTAAGCATAAAAAGATTCTAATTATACATTTCCAATGATTCATGCTAGCATTAATAGAATATCAATGAATTTGACAATCCAAAAATGTGATATTGGGTTTATTATATTATATCACATAAATTAAAGAACAAATTTCACTATAATTTTCATGTTGTGACAGGACTATGTCTGTATTAATAAAAAATTTAACACTAGAGTCAAATGGAGTATTTTCATCTTTGAAACCAATAAGATCAAATGTATTCAACATATTCACAATATAATGATACTAACATAAATAATAACCCCCACTATGTATTCTTACTTTAATAATTAGTATAGTATCTAAAATTATAATTTTATTCATTTTAAATACTTATTGCAGTCACTAGTAAAAGTAATATATTATTTTTTACCTCCACCAGTTAATAGACCATTTAATTAAAATATATTAGAATTAAATAATTCCAACATTCATAAATTATTCCAACATTATGATTTTTTTTTACTTTTTTTAGATTTCATCCATGATTCATATTTATTTAATTTTCCTTTAAAATTATTTAAATGTAATTTATTTATTACTTTTAGTGAATTAAAAGTGGAATGCACAAAATGGTCATGTCATATGTCATAACATGTCCCTGCTGAGACCCCTTTAATCATAGACAAGAACATGTATGCCCCTACAATATCACCTTTAATAGGCCACGAGTTAATAACTAGTTCCAATGGTGTAATTCTCACAAATGGGAGGCATTAAACCTTTTATATAACACAATTGAGTACAACTTTTATCCTCATCAACTTTATATATTGAGTATTTATTATTGCATTTTCTTGATTGAGACTCACCCCCATCTCTTATATGTTTCTTGAATTACTCTGAGCAATATTCATCCAAAATGATAGTTGATACCTGATATGGGATGAATACTTCTTATAGTAGTCCAAGTAATATAGGTGTATGTCCAGAAGAGATGGGAGATGAGTCTCAAGTAGCAAAATGCAATAATAACTATTTGGGATATGAAGCCGATGAGGATGAAAGTTGTCTATAACTTTCAACTTTAGATGAATTTAGAGGATAATACCTACCATAGTGGAGTAATTATTTTCTAAAATTCAATTACCCATTTCCTTTAAATCATACTGAAATTATTTAAAATAATCAAATGTTGGGTTCACCTTATTAGAATTATCCACAACTTTCACCTTTAATAGTGAATATCTTATGTGTAATTATTTATTTATTGTAAAAAATGAATATTTTACAAACCTAATAGTATGGATATGAATCGAAAATGTATTCATGCTAATCATTTGAAAAAAGAGTATGAATATGGAGTTAAAGAGTTCATCAAGTTTGCAATAGAGCATGCATACGACCCTTCTCAAATCCTTTTTTTGTGTTTACGTTATTTTTATTCAAGAAAAATTAGTCTGGAATAGTTGGAAGAACATTTTATTTGTCACAGAATAGATCCCAACTATAAATATTAGACTAAACACAAGGAAAAACTAAACATGCACACCAATTGGGATGATACTATAGTTTATGGACCATTTGACATGAATATGAGTGTAAATGATGATGAAGATTACATGGAAGAAATGAAAATGGAAATTGAAGATGACCTTCATGATTGTAAAAAGTTGTTTGAGAAGTTAAATAGTTGTGCTAAGAGACCATTATATACCATTTGTACTTAATACACAAAATTGTCAGCTTCATTGAAATTATATAATTTGAAAGCTAGCAACGGATGGAGCGACACCAAATTTATAAAACCACTTGGTCTCCTGAATGATATGATACCAAAATAAAATGAACTTCTATATCAAACATATGATAATAAATGAATATTACATTCAATGGTGATGATCTCTAAAAATACATGCTTGTCCAAATGATTGTACATTGTTTCATAAGGACCACGAATCACTCATAAAATGCCCCAAGTGAGATGAAAATCTATACAAGAAAAATGAATCAAGTCCTTTAAAATTTGTATGGTAATTTACTATAATTCCATGATTTAAAAGACTATATGGATGTTAGGAAACCATGATACAATTTACATGTCATGTAGATACAATAATTAAATATGGGAACCTATGTCATCCAACATATTCTCCTCAGTGGAAGAAAATTGATCAAGAGTATCCTAAATTTGTAAATGATCTGAGAAACTTTCATCTTGCATTATCTATAGATGGAATAAACCCTTTTGGTGTAAAGATTATCACTCATATTAAATGGCCCATAATGTTGGTAAATTATAACTTTCCACCATGTTTATGCATGAAGTGCAAATACATTATGTTGTCTCTGCTTATATCTAGACCAAAGTAACCTGGTAATGATGTTGATGTCTATTTGGATCTATTGATTTAATATTTGAAATTTATATGGGATACATGTGTTATAATGTATGATTCTCATAGAAGTGAATAATTCATATTGAGGTCCATGTTGTATGAGACGATAAATGACTTTCCCACTTATGGAAATTTTTAAGGATATAGCATTAAAAGAATGTTGGGGTGCCCCATTTTTGAAGAATGCACACTCTCAGTTCAGTTGAAACATTCCTTAAAGAATATGTTTTTAGGAAATATTTTTTTTACCATGATGACATAAATACCGATCCTAGACGACAACATTTTATGGTAATCATGAACAAGTTATAACACCGTATCCACTAACAAGTTATCAAATGTTTGATAAAGTAAAAGATATTGAAACTATTTACAGTAAACCATTTTTGAAAAACCTTATGAAATCAGGTTGGAAGAAGTGACCAATTTTCATTGAATTACCATATTGGAATTGTTTGTACATCAAAAATTTTATTGATGTCATGCATGTATAAAAAATGTATTTGATAGTGTTATTGGAATGTTAATAAATTTTACTGGAAAAATGAAAGATGTAATCAAGGCTTGGTTAGACATGATTGACATGGGGATAAGGGAAGAGTTAGCACTGGTGAAGGGTAAAGGGAGTAATTTTCTTCCTCTAGCAGCTTACACTCTATCTAGACAGGAAAAATTGTAATTTTTCCTTTTACTCAATAGTGTAAAAGTTTCAAAGGGGAATTCATAAAATATTAAGAATGTTGTGTCAATGACTAATTTGAAGTTACAAGTAATAAAATTACATGACTTTCATGTTTTGATTCTAGATTTGATGCATGTTTCTTTCCATTGTATTATGCCTAAAAATGTATGACATACATTAAACATACTGTGCTTCTTTTTCAAATCCATATGCAGTAAAGTTATAGACACGTAGAAGTTTCTAATCATGATTAATTTTCAGTCATATTATGTGAATTATATATGTTCTTCCCAACATCATTATTTGATATAATGACCCACATGATGGTTCACTTGGTTAGATAGGTTCAACTATGTGGTCTTGTCTATTATAGATGGATGTACCCCATTGTACAATATATGAATATTTTGAAAGGTTATGTCAAGAATCGGAGTTAGACAAAAGGTTTCATTTCAGAATGATATATTTTTGAAGAAGAGTTGAATTATATACCGATTTTCTATCATATGTTGATAGCATGAGCCTCCCAATGTCTCATAATAGTGGATATCTTATGGGAAAATGGATTTATGGAAGATATGCTGTTACAATTACCTTCATAGAGTGGGGGAAATAGCACCTTTATATTTTACATAGTAGTGAAAATGTTGATCCATACATCGAAGTCCACAAAGAAATTATTAGATATTTGAATCCATGAAGGGATGAAGTATGGATATCAAATACACATAATCAACAGTTTATAAGATGGTTACAAGATTAAATTTATAAGGAGTTATATGAAAATATGAATTCAATTACTGAATGACTTCAATAGCTAGCTAGGGGAACAAATATAAATGTTATATCTTGCACTGGTTTTGTAATCAATGGTTATAAGTTCTATAAAAAAGAACATGATGATTGTATTATGATGAAAAATAATGAAGTTATTCTTTTGGAAAAAGTGATGCACATATCTAGTTTGAATTATAGAAATCCAATTTATGAAGATATGTCATATCTTGGCATTATCGAACAAATATACGAGTTGAATTATATAATATTTCAAGTGCCAATTTACCATTACAAATGAGTTGATAATAGGATTTCAATGAAAGTGTAAGAACCCGATTTTTCACTCAGGTATGGATCCTTAAATTTTCATTCTGAATCTTTACTTTGGACCTTATATGGATTAATAATGAGTTAGAAAAGGTTTCAAGGGTGTTCGGGGATTTTTTGGAGCCTATAACCCATCTTTTCGGGAGAACAGGTTAAGTTGCATAGTTAGCGCATGGTTTACCAAACCGTGTAGACCAAACTGCACAGGTAGAGCCACCTCACATAGCCATGTGGCCTAACCATGTGAGAACCCATTTTTCTCAGGTATTTGTGCATGGGTTGTGCACAGTTTGACAAACCGTATATAGGCTAATTTTCTGGATAAATTTCCAGTTTTTCCCTTAATGATCTAATTAAGTCACCCCTTCCTCCCTAATCTGAGCTTATGCAGGATTGACCTATTTATCTCTCAATTTGGGGCTTTTTAAAGATCTAAACTTGTAATAAAGAGACATACTTTGTCTGGAATCCGATCGAGCTTTTGTTTATCACGTTGTATGCACAACAGTAAGTACTCGAGTCCTGTTTAGCCATTCTTCTTCTCTTTCACTCTCGACCTAGGTATTTCCATGTGAGCGTTTTTCACCTTTTCTTAGATCTGCTCTAATCCAAGGAAAATAAAGAGACAATACTGGAGGATAAGTATTGTAAAAACCTAAGGTGGGTGGTCTATAACTTATCCCTAAAGTTCTCCATTTTTGGAATGTTTGTGTGGGGCCCACCAGTTTCATTGGAAACCGTTTCTTAAATTTACATTCCATAATTATACTTGTTAGAATCACATAGTTATACTCTTTTCAAATATGTGATTATTTTTTAGTTTTTACACCCACAACTCAATCCACCTCATGTTTAAGGTTATGCCATAATTATATTTTTAGTGTTTTGACACATTTGAGCCACCGTTTGGGTGTGCCTTTGCTTGAACTTCCTAAAGGTGATACTTTCTATAATAAATGCATTTTTATTGATGAGAATTTCATAATGTCATATACCATGTATGCACACCACTTGACCCGCCTAAGGTAAGTTCTTCCAAATGATTATTAAATGTGAATTGTGAAATGGAAAGTTTACTAAGTATGTAACTTGGACTTAACAAATGAGATTGAATAAAGGTTACATGTCCGTAGAACCCCTTTCCATGCTAATGGAAGGTAGCAGAGTGAACCTCTCTAATTGAATATGCCTTAATGGTTAATTAAGACTTGATTAAATGGTTGAAATTCTACTTGGCCTATCCACATTAATAGAAGACAAGGCTTGGACCATAAATAAATGGTTTCAACCCTACCCGACCTATCCACACTAATGGAAGTCAAGACTTGAACTAAAGAAATTATTACATGGTTACAATATCAAATAGGAATGGACTGACTCGAGATTGCTTTGGATTCTGAGAGGAGAATACCTTGGGTCTTAAGAACCCCATTCTGATTCAAGTATGCAGTTTTCTTAGGTTGATACCCACCTAGACTCCGGTTCTTGTATATTACTTGGATAACCGATATACTACCATAGGGTCCCTTTTCATTATTACAGGATACCTCAGATACACTCCTTGGATCCATCATTGACTAGTAGGTGCCATGGTGAAAGCACATAGGGCCCTATATTTTCTTAGCCCCATTTTACCTTGGTCGATCACCTCAGATTCAGTAGGTGTCTTATTGTGGAATACCTTTGATTACGATCCTTGGATTACAATCTTACCCCTTAGCTAGAATTAGATACTACTGAGTTAACATTCTATGAGATTTATGTTACCTTGGTTTTTACCCTAGAACTCCCTCACTGGATATCATTGTCAGGTTGCCATGTTACGTCTTGGAACCTTCACTAATTATACTATCATGAGGTGATGTCAGTGCTAGCCATGCCTCATGCGACCTATTAGCATTAAATGGTGATTAATTGATAAATGAACTGGTTACATTTTCAGACACCAGTCGAGGGCTAAAGTAGGTACTTGGGTATTTAGTCATATTGTATTTCTTGCTTTACTTTATATATTCATGCCTGCACACTACTATATTCCATTTCACAGGCCGAGTGTTATAGACATCGTTGGTGGTGTCCCACTAAGATTTATCTCAAAACCTATTTGAGAAATTTTTGGTACCCAGAGTAGATTACATGGTTTCTAGTATTGAAAAAGGGAAGCATACAACTTCCAACACTTTATTTCATACTGATAGGATGGATCTTGATAGCAGATTAATGAGTAGGATCTCAGGATTCTTGTAGTAGCCTTTATTTTCTTTTAATTTGTGGAACATGTTATGACTACAGTTTTGTATCCATGTTTTCTAGTTTTATAGTGACATGACATTACATCATCATTGTACAGTTGATACATTTATTTTTATTCTCATTTACCCATTGCATCAGTTTGCTTCCCCTGTTTGTTTACAATATTTATATTACTTCTATTGTTTACTATTCATTTACATTCCTTCTGCTATGCTACACTCTGCTAATTAGGTCATAGTATTCTCACGGACACACCCTAGGCCCTCCATTCTAGTCAGAAGCCTCTGGCGTTCAGGAAGATGTGCTTGAGGCCATGTGGCCCACCAGGCTTGGGGCACCCGTTAAGTGGCATTCGGGTCCAGGACGTCACAAAGTGGTATCAGAGGTGGTTTCTTTTCTTACTTTAATATTTTGAGACAATATAATGGAGAATAAGAATGCTTGGTACTTGGTCATAATCCATTATTGGGCATTGTGAACCCATGTTCTAGGTAAAAACCAAGTTTCCTAAATTACAATTGTTGTTCTATTTTCCCTATTACTATTGTTATTATTTCATTGTTGGGTGATGCATATACTATGTGGTGTTGTTGATTATTACTATGTTTGAGAATTTATTTAATCCTTATCCTGATGATATTAGGGTAAGGATCATTGTTACATGCATCATTATAGGAACCTAGAGTTCATATGTCATGCATATTGCCATGCCATATAGGTGCATTTCACTGCTTTGCATTTCTTGAGATGCTTGTGATTTTTGAGTGATGCTGTGATAGTTTTATTGTACTTGTATTACTTTGTCTATGATTGAGTGATTTCTTGTCTCAATTCATGAGGTGTATGGGCCCTCATGGGTTGGGATGAGTAATTTACCGAGTCGAGCCATTATGCTATAAATAAATGGGTTTCGTTTTTGGTGATAGGTGTATGGGAACTGATTCATCGAAAATGGATATCCATTATAAAGTGAAACCTAAAAGATAAAATGAATTGATTGCACATCCTTATCCTGCCTTTTCATGTTTATGAAAGGTAAATGTGTGAACCTGGAAATTAACTGAAAAATGACATGAAACTTATACTTGATCACTTATTGATACTTGGTCGTCTAAGCGGGTAGTTTGGGTAGTATGCCTTCGGTAGTGAGTTTTCTTACGTTAAACTCTGTTAGTGATTTTATATTATGCTTCTATTCTTGTTATGAGGTGTGTTCTTGGAATTTTTAGACCAATTCCACCACGACGCCCTCATGTTGTTCGACAGGAGGGTGGTGATGACCATGCTCCAGACATGGAGGGCCCTGAGCCGCTAGTCTTACTTCCAGGAGTGACACTTGAGGAACCACCTAGTGTACCTAATCCGAGTACTGATGCTCAAGTCCGTGATAGTTTCTTATGTCTGATGCAGTCTATGAAAGGTTCTCTACAGGTTGAACCTACGATGGATGACCTGACCTACGATTTCCAGTAGCAGCATCCTCCTAATTTTTCAGGGTATGGTGGTTCTTAGGATGTTGAGTCTTGGATATAGGTCATGATGTCTATCTTTGATAATTTGTAAACACCTCCAGAACATAGATTCAAGCTTGCTACGTACATGCTTATGGATTCAGCCAAGCGTTGGTGGGATGTGGTTACCCAAGACGGTCTTTGTCACGACCTGACCTCGGGGCCCGTGCCGTGACTACCCCAAGCCCGCCTTCCATAGGCCAGGGGCTGGCGACTAGCACCAAGGCGTAAAATCCCGGTAAACAGGGAAGGCATTGCCTTTATAAGTAACAACCACCACAGAGTCAGCAAGCGGAAAGTAACTACAAGTGCAGAAAAGTAAAGGGGGCCGGAATACAAGCCCAACTGAAAGTACAACTGAAAAAGTAAAGAACAACAACTGAAGAAAAGACGGCGGCCTCGTGTCGTCCACTGGCAATCCCACCTGAAGGGTGGGTACAGATAGCCTCCAGGCTCCTCGGGTCCCACGTCCGCTCCGAGCACGTCCCGCCCAGTGGTCCACCTCCAGGTACCGTCCTGCTCCACGCCCCAACCGAGATCAGCGCTGTCCGTCGTCTGCATCCAACACAACAAGGTGCGGGCATAGCCCGTGCAGGGGTGAGTATAAGCTACTCAGTAAGGACCCCGAGACCCCCGAAGGTCTCCCGAAATCCACAAAGGATATAGCACAAAAGAGAGATGCAATCACGAAGTAACATCTGACTCGACTTAGGTATATGCCCATACATATACCTAAGTCCCCAATTCTAGCTCTGCTCATGAGCTCAAGAACAACTCAATCCACGCAGGAAAGCAAGACTCAAATCCACAAGGAGAGTAAACAGTAAATCCACAAAGGATAGTTCAACACAAACCACAAAGGAGAGTAACATAAGATTCAGCTCAACCAGGTATACTTTTTCAGATGACGTCAAAGATGATCACTGATCCATCTAAGTCGTCGGACCCACGAAGGATCGATAGGTACTAACCCCCGCAAAAGACCCACACAGGATCGGGTTCACACAGAACCTGTAGGCAGTGGCTCACACAGAACCGGTAGTAAGGACCCACATAGGATCGGGATCACACAGAACCTGTAGCACTGATCCACGTAGGATCGCTGAGTGCAGTAGTCGACGCAGTCCACTGAGGATCTCTGCACAGTCGTCGCCGCAGTCCACGAAGGATCTCTGCTCTGCCGTCGTCGCAGTCCACTGAGGATCTCTGCTCTGCCGTCGTCGCAGTCCACTGAGGATCTCTGCTCTGCCGTCGTCGCAGTCCACGGAGGATCTCTGCTCTGTCGTCGAAGTCACAGCCAGCGCTAGGGTTCCCGCACACAGCGAGCTCGTTTAGGAGGGTCCGCTCCACGAGCCGAGAGGCTGATACATCAACTGACACGTATTCCGAAGTTGATGTATCCAAAAGTTCCGTATCGACAACAGGATCTCAACGCAACAGACGACGCGTCAATCGGACGCCCGGTCTGAGAGTTATTGGCATTTTTGTCCCAGGGGCCCGGTTGGTTTTTAGGGCAAAACCAACCCGACCGTACTCCGCCTGTATCCGATCCTCGGGCGGAGTATGCCAAAAGTTCCGTCTCACTTAGAGGAAACTACCACAGCTGACGGTACGTCGATCGGACGTCCGTAGCTCAAGTTACGAGCGTTTCCGCTCCGAGGGCCCGGTTGGTTTCGTGTACGAACCAACCCGGCCGAACCCAAAGTCTTCCGAAACCTTGAGTATAATATACCGAAACGACCGTATCGATCCAAGGATCGCGTATCCGCTGACGGTTCGTCAATCGGAGGTCTCAGACCCAAGATATGGGCAAAAGACCGAAGAAGGCCCGAAAACGGGGGTTCTGGGCCCGGGGCGACCCGGCCCGAACCACCCCTGGGTCGGCCGAACCGGGTCGGCCCGACCCGGCCCAACCCGGCTAGGCCGGGTCCGGTCCGGCCTGGGCGCGGCCCGGCCGACCGGACCGGCCGGCGCGGCTTCGGCCGAGCGGCCGAAGGGGGCGCCGCGGGTTTGACCCGCGGCTTAGGTGGAACGCGGCCCCGCGGGGGGCCGCCTCTCCCGCGGACGCGGCCGGGCCACCGTGTCCCTCCCTGGTTCCGCGCGGCCGCGGCGGATCTCCTCCACGGCGGCGCGCCGGGCGCCGCCGCCTCCGGCCGCCGGCGCCGCAGCGCCGGCGACCCGCGCCGCCGCCGCCTTCCGCGGGCCGCCGGAGTTGCTCCGGTGGCCCGTTTTGCCTCCCGTCTGCGCCGTTGCTCCTCCCGGGGGCCGATCTTCACTGCGGGATCAACGGATCGCCCTTTCCGCACGGTTCGTCGTCGTCCGCCAAATCCGCACAACAAAATATCGACGGAGGGTTGCCGGGTCTTGTTCGTTAGATCCGCACCCTCCGCGTTAGTCATAAACAACGGGAGGAAAAGAAAAATAATCAACAACAATTTTAATTAAATTAAAATTGTTCAGAGATCAGGTTATTTATTTTAAAATAATAAACACGGGGAAATAAAATATTCCAACATCCCTTACCTTGTCGTCGTCGGACGTGAGGTCGTCGCGGAATCGCTCGTCGCGGAAGGAGGGGATCGTCGCGTCGTTGCGGAGGAGACGTTCGTCGCACCGCGGGAAAAACGTCGCGCCGACGATCTCCGGATCAAGATCAAACGTATTTAATTAATTTAAATCCGTTGATATCGAATTATAAAAAGGGGAGAATTAGAAGATTCGATTCTCACCTTAGTTGCCGAACGAGGATCGGCCGCGGAAGAAGAGGCGTCGCCGAAGAACGTCGCGGGTAGAGTGGAGGTTTAGAGGATCTCGCAGAACAGGAGGATCCTCCAAAATAGACAAGTTTGTCTATTTTATTATTTTTCCAACAAACGCAAAACGCGTAAGTAACGACCCATTAAATTCGTTGAATTAATTCAACGAATGAAACAGCCCATTTAATTCACGAAATAAACCGCCCAATTAAATGGTCTTTTAAGAAATAAAGAAAACGCATCGGTTGACTTTTCAGTTACTTTGACGGGTTTTCGCGGGTGCGTTACTTAGCGAAAGAAACGGCGGGGCTCGTGTGGGCCCTGCCTCACAAATATCCTACCAAGAGGGTAGGATATTTCCGGATAGCACTCTATCCGCTTTAACTCAGTTCAAGTGGCTTCCAAGTGACTTCCAAGCAGCTTAAGTGAAATAAAATAAAGTTGTCGCACAAATTTTATTTTATTTCTGACTTAAAGCCCCAAAATTTAAAAACCACGTCTGAGCAAACGCAACTTCGGAAGAGGCATTTCTAAGCAAATACCAGCGCTGCGATTTCATCGGTGCCCTCAGAATTCGATTCCGGGCACCGGTTCAAAAGATAGAAAAACCCGCTCGTCCGTTCACTGAACGTACCCGTGCCAAACTTCGGAAATTGATTCCGGGCACACCGGGCCTCAGAATCAAGTGCCGTCTGAAGCTGCGCTCTTGTAAAATTCCAAAGAAAATTAAGAAAAAAAAATTTCCTTGAAATTTGCGGGTCTTTACAGTCTTCATCAAGTCATGTTATGGGTTGATTTCCAGACTGCCTTCTATGATCAGTTATTTCCTTAAGCACTGAGAGATGACAGATCCATAGAGTTTATGCATCTCAAGCAGGGTTTTATGCCAGTTATGGAATATTCAGCATGTTTCACTGATTTATAGTGCTTTTCACTACTTCTAGCCAGTGATGAGCTTTCCCGTGCTATATGTTTTGAGGATGTGCTCCAGTATGTCACCCGAACTCAAGTGAATATATTTCACATTCCTAGATTTTCTGCTATAGTTGATCATGCCCTTATAACTGAACATAACCTAAGGGATGGTACAAGTAATGGGTTTAAAATATCAGTGCCGTGTCAGGCTAGTAGTTCTTTCGGTGTTAGTAAACGTTCCCTTGAGGTTTTTTATTAGGGTAGTGGTAGCCAGAGTATCCAGTTTGATATCTCTGTGGCGTATCATCAATGTGGAAGACCGGGGAATAAGAATCCATAATGTGATAGAGACCCTATGGAGTGCCGAGATTGCGGCTGTATGGGTCATCTTCAGCACTTTTTCAGGACCTTTCCATCAGCTTTGAGTGGAAAAGGATATGTGCCAGCTCCATCTTCAGGAGTGAGTTCTTTTATGCCATGTCAGGCTGGAGTTGGAATAGAACTGGTAGGTCTTGATGAGGAGAAGGTCATGGCTGTGGTAGTTCGACCCCTGATCACTAGCAGTGCCAGCAGAGCGGTCATGATCGTGGTAGTCCATCTTTTTCACAGGTCCATGGATCAGGTCAGTTTCATGCTTTACAACTGATACCCAAGGATCAGGCTACATGACTATCTATAGTACGAGGTACTATTATAGTACCCTCTACTATTATCTCTATTTTGTTTGATACATGTGCTTCAAAATCTTTTATTTCTATATCTATTGTGGATAGTCTTGGACTAGAGATACATTATCACTATGGTGTAATGACCCTCGATACACCATTGGGAATACATACGGAGGGAATATTCCATTGCATGGACTATCCCCTTGAGGTAGGCAGTTACCCTTTATTTTAGAATCTATTTGTTCTCGATATGACGGGCTTAGATGTAATTCTCAGGATGGAATGTTTAGTCCTCTATCATGCCTTTTTAGACCACTATCATTGTAGGGTCTCTTTTACATCACCAGAAGGTAATAGTTATCTTTTCAAGGGTGAGTGAGATGTCTTGGTTGGGAGAGCTGGACCAAAGCATCATGGTCCACCCAGATTGCAAATATTTTCATGGAGGATCAGGGTTTGCTTCAAACTTTTTCCCCTCTAGTAGTTGATCGTTTCAAGGAAGTCTTTCCTGATGACTTTTTTGGATTACCTACTAATAGAGAGGTAGAGTTTACAATTGAGCTTATTCTAGGATCAGCTTCAGTGTCCATTCCTCCATAAAGGATAACACCTACCGAGCTTCAGGAGCTTAAGCAGCAGATTGAGGACCTAGAAGCCAAAGTCTTTATACGGCCTAATACACACTCTTGGGGTTCACCCATGCTTTTCTCCAAGAAGGAGGATGAAACCTTACATCTATGTGTGGATTATAGAAGTTTGAACCAGATTATGGTCAAGAACCGGTATCCACTTCCTCAAATAGATGATCTTTTTGACCAACTCTGAGGAGCCAAAGTGTTCTCTAAGATCGACCTGAGGTCAGGTTATCATCAGGTGCGAGTCAGACCATCAGACATAACTCATAAAACTTTCCATAGAAGGTATGGTATGTATGAGTATCTTGTTATTCTTTTTGGTATTATGAATGTTCCTGCTATTTTCATGGATTTTATGAATAGGTTTTTGCACCCCTATTTGGACTCTTTTGTCGCGGTCTTTGTGGATCACATCTTGGTGTATTCTCACACTCATAATGACCATGCCAAACATCTTGATATCGTTCTGATTACACTAAGAGAGCATCTAATTTATACCAAGATTGATAAGTGCGACTTCTGGTATGACAAGGTCCGCTTCTTGGGTCATATTATTTTCGAATCAGGAGTATTTGTTGACCTTGAAAAGGTTAGTGCTGTAGTTTCCTGGGAGTAGCCCAAAAATGTGTTTGATATCAAGAGCTTCTTAGGGATCGCTGGATATTAAAGACATTTCATACATGACTTTTATCATCTTGCTTCACCCCTTACTAGTCTTAAAAAGAAAGGTGTCAAGTTTACATGGTTAGAAGCATATGAGAAATTCTTTATGGAGCTGAAAGGTAGGCTTGCGTCAGCACCTATTCTGATTCTTCCAGAACCTGGTAATGGTTATATCATCTTCTGCAATGCATCAAGCATTGGACTAGGAGCAATGTTGATGTTGGAAGAAAAAGTCGTTATGTACGGATCTCAATAGTTGAGGCCTCACGAGAGAAATTACTCAATGCATGACCTCGAGCTAGCAGCTGTTTTCTGTGCCTTACGTTGCTGGAGACATTATCTATTGGGCGATAGATTTGTGGTGTATACAGACCACAAGAGCCTCAAGTATATCTTTTCTCATCATGAATTGAATATCATATAATGAATATGGGTTGAATATCTTTAATTTTTTTATTTTGAGATTTCCTATATGCCTGGAAATGGTAACGTGGTCGCTGATACACTAAGTCAGAAAACTCAAACGCAGGTCATACAGGAAGCCAATGATGAATGGAAGTTAATGAACCTATTTTCTAAACTTCATATAGAGTTTCATAATAGTCACAAGTAGTCTTACCTCTCATCCTTAACAGTTACCTCTTCCCTCCTTGAGAAGGTGAAGAGTAGGCAGTTTTCAAATCCTGAAGGTTTGGTTCTCTGTGAGAGTGTATCAGGAGATAACCCACCTCCCTATTGGTATATGGATAGAGATGATGTTTTATGCCTATGTGGACATATATGGGTTCCCTCATATGTGAGAGAGGAGTTGATGGACGAGTCCAACACTTCTTAGTGGGTAGTTTATCTAGGCATCTCGAAGATGTATCGAGATATGAGACACTGGTATTGGTGGCCTGGAATGAAATGTCAGATTGCATGCTTCATTACTAGGTGTTCCACCTATCAGCAGGTGAAGTCAGAGCACCTGAGACCTACAGACTTGTTACAACCGCTTCCAGTCCCAGAATGGAAATGAGAAGATGTTTCTATGGATTTCGTAGTCAGCTTACCTAGGTCATAAAGGGGTAGCGATGCTATCTGGGTAGTCATTGACCAACTATCAAAATAATCCCACTTCATTCCTATTTGAGAGACATTCTTGGTTGATGATTTGGGAAGACTGTATGTCTGTGAGATCATACAACTACATAGGGTTCCACGTACTATTGTTTCAGATAGGGATGCTCGTTTCACTTCAAGTTTCTGGAAGGGTTTGCATAAATCTATGGGAACTTAGGTTCTTCTAAGCACATATTTTCACCCTCAAACTGATGGAAAATCAGAACATATAATATAGGTTTTAGAGGATATGCTCCGAGCATGTTTCCTTGATTTCGACAGTTCTTGGGAGAAGCATATCCCTCTTGTCGAGTTCTCTTATAATAATAGTTTTCAGGAAATGATCTAGATGAATCATTTTGAGGCCTTATACGGTAGTCCATGCCATTCACCCTTGTGCTGGCTAGAGGTAGGTGAAGCATCCCTACTAGGTCCTCATCTCATTCAAGAGACTTCAGAACAGGTCCAGCTGATCAGGAAGTGTATGACTACTACTTAGTCTAGACAAAAATCTTTTGTTGATCTCCATCGACGACCTCTTGAGTTTGAGGTTGGGGATTGTGTTTTCCTTCAGGTATCACCTAGGCTAGGTCATAGATAGTTACAAAAGCAGGGAAAGCTATCGCCTCATTACATCAGGATGTTTGAAATTATAGATAGAGTCAGGTCGGTAGCCTATCAGTTGGTACTACATCAGAGGTACCATTCCATGGATGACGTCTTTCATATCTCACAGTTTTTCTAATATCATGCTGAACCATCTCATACCTTTGATCCTGAGGAATTTGAGTCAGATGCCGATGCTACCTTTGAGGAGTATCCGGTATGCATCATTGACTGAAGCATGAAGGCTCTCTGAGGCAAGTCTGTCCTTATCGTATGGGTGATATGGAAGCACAAATGAGTATAGGATGAGACTTGGGAGAGGGAAGCCGATGTACATGCCTAGTGGTTAGAGTTGTTCTTAGACAGTGTTTCCTTACCCTTAGAAGTAAAACTTGGGGGTGAGTTCTTTTAAGGGGGGAAGACTGTAAGAACCCGGTTTTTCACTCAGGTATGAATCCTTAAATTTTCAGGCTAAATATTTACTTTGGACCTAATATATAATCCTAATGAGTTAGTAAAGGTTCCGAGGGTGTCCGGGTCTTGTTTGGAGCCCGAAACCCATCTTTTTGGGAGAACAGGTCAAGTCACAAAGTTACCACACGGTTTACCAAACCGTGAGGACCAAACCGTGCGTGTAGAGCCACCTCGCATGGTTGTGTGGCCTAACTATGCGATCACCCCTTTTTCCTAGGTATCTATGCATGGGTTGCACATAGTTTGAAAAATTATGTGGACAAACTGTGTGCAGGCTAATTTTCTGGGTAAATTTCCAGTTTTTCTCTTAATGATCTAATTAAGTCACCCCTTCCTCCCTAATCTGAGTTTATGTGGGACTGACCTATTTCTCTCTCAATTTGGAACTTTTTGAAGATCTAAACTTGTAATCAATAGATATACATCATCTAGAATTCGATCGATCTTCCGTTCATCACATTGGATGCACAATGGTAAGTACTTGAGTCCTCTTTAGTCGTTCTTCTTATCTTTCACTCTCGACCTAGGTATCACCATGTGAGTGTTTTTCATATTTTTTTAGATCTACTCTAATCCAAGGAAAATCAAGGGTTGATACCATAGGTTAAGGATCATACAACCCTAAGGTGGGTGGTCTATAACTTATCCCTAAATTTAATTGTTTTTGGAATGTTCGTGTGAGGCCCACCGGTTTCATTGGAAACCGTTTCTTAAATTTAAATTTCATGATTATACTTGTTAGAATTGTATGTTTATTCTCTTTCCAAATATGTGATTAGTTTTTAGTGCTTACACCCACAACTCAATCCACCTCATGTCTAAGGTTATTTCATAATTGGATTTTTAGTGTTTTGACACATTTGAGCCACCGTTCGGGTGTGCCTTTGCTTGAACTTCCTAAAGGTGATCATTTCCATAACAAATGAATTGTTATTGATGATAATTGAATAATGGCATATACCATGTATGCTCACCACTTGAACCACCTAAGGTAAGTGCTTCCAAATAATTATTAAATGTGAATTGTGAAATGGAAAGTATACTAAGTATATAACTTGGCCTTAACAAATGAGATTGAATAAAGGTTACATGTCTGTAACACACCTTTCCATGTAAATAGAAGGTAGTGGAGTGAACATCTCTAATTGAATATGCCTTAATGGTTAATTAAGAATTGATTAAAAGGTTTCAATGCTACTTCGCCTATCCACACTAATGGAAGACAAGGCTTGGACCAATAAATAAATGGTTTCAACTCTACTTGACCTATCCACACTAATGGAAGGAAAGACTTGAACCAAAGGAATTATTACATGGTTACAATATCAAATAAGAATAGAATAACTTGAGATCACCTTGTATTCTAAGAGGAGAATACCTTGGGTCTCGAGAACCCCATTCCGATTCAAGGATGTGGTTTGCTTAGGTTGATACCCACCTAGACTCCAATTCTTTTCTATTCTATGGAAGCCCAGTATACCACAATAGGGTCCCTTTTCATTATTATAGGATACCTTGGATACACTCCTTGGATCCATCATTGACTAGTATGTGCCATGGTGAAAGCCTATAGGGCCCTGTCTTTTCTTAGCCTTGTTTTACCTTGGTTGATCACCTTGGATATGGTAGGAATATTATTGTGAAATGCCTTAGATTACACTCCTTGGACCACACTCTTACCCCTTAGATAGACCTAGATACTACTGAGTTAGCATTTCGTGATATTTATATTACCTTGGTTTTTACCCTAGAACTCCCTCACTGGATATAATTGTCAGGTTTCCAAGTTACGTCTTGGAACCTTCAATACTTATACTATCACGAGGCGATGCCAATGATGGTTATGCCTCACATGCCCTATTAACATTAAATGATGATTACTTGATAAATGAACTGGTTACATATTCAGACACCAACTGAGGGATGAAGCAAGTACTTGGGTATTTAGTCATATTGTACTGCTTTATTTAATTTATATATGCATGTATGCACACTACTATATTCCATTTCATGGGCCAGATGTTATAGACACCATTGGTGGTGGCCCAATGAGATTTATCTCACACCCTCTCCGGGTTACATTTGGTATCTAGAGTAGATTACATGGTTACAGGTATTGACAAAGGGAAGCATACAGTTTCCAACACTTGATTGCGTGCTGATAAGATGGAGCTTGATAGCAGATTACTGAGTAGGATCTTAGGATTCTTGGAGTATCCTTTGTTTTGTTTTACTTTGTGGAACATGTTATACCTATTTTATTTTATCCATGTTTTCAATTTTTCTAGTGACATGACATTACATCATCATTGTCTAGTTGATACAGTTATTGTTATTCTCATTTACCTATTGCATCAGTTTTCTTTCACTGTTTGTTTAAAATATTTATATTGATTCCATTATTTACTATTCATTTACATTCATTCCACTATGCTACACTCTGCTAATAAGGACATAGTATTCACACAGACACAACCTAGACCCTCACAACTAGCTGGCAGCCTCTGGCATTTGGGAAGATGCGCTTGAGGTCATGTGGCCCACTGGGCTCGGGGCACCCATTAAGTGGCATTCGGGTCCGGGACGCCACATAAAGTTGACGATTTATGAAGGTTAATTTCAGTGTGGAAAGAGAAAAATATGATCCATTCATAATGGAATCACAAGAAGTGAAAGTATTTTATGTCTTAGATCTAGAAAATAAGAATTGGTCGATTGTCCTACTAGAAACTAAAACAACTATAGGGTCAGATGAAAATTCAACTGAGGATGACTCTTTCATTGGATGATCATAATTTTTTCATGCTAGTCCCAATGTAGAAAATTTCTTGTATGTCAGAGTAAACCAAAAATAAGGGATTTGGATTTTCTATAGAGGATCTAAATCTCTAAAATATTTTAAAAAATAGAGTTCAATGAGAAGGTAATTTTTTTAATATACCATGTTTTCCCTCATAATATTATCTATTATATACTATATTAACATAATTTAAATTAAATGTTTGACTAATAATGAATAAAATGTATTTTACACATGATGATGTTACTAATCCTATGAAAGAACAAACTATAATAAAGAAAACCCTTTGGGAAGATGTAAAGGTAATGCTACAATATACTTTCTCTATTTTACTAAAAAATTATATTATGAAATGTTGATTTAATTTTCATTATTCCTTGCATATTTTGTTTATTTTATAATATTTTTGTCTATATTTCATGGATTTCTACCCTAAAACTTCTACCGACTTCTTCTCCCTCAAAACCATTTCACCCCTACAATGTTGAAATTTATCACTTTCCTTCAAGTTCCCTTCACTACCTTTGCAGGAAGAGAAATGAAACTGCCTCTTCTCAATCATAGAGGAAATATTGATTTTTACACAGTAAACTCATTATCCATAGAATTAATATATTATTTCATGTTTATGTTTAATTTATTTTTTTAGAATTACTTACATAAGAATTGATTTCTTATACATATGGATTCTTTTGTTCGATTTGGGATGGTTTGTTTGAAGCTGCTCATGATCGTGAGAGATTAGAACTCAAGGCTACAATTGAGATAATTACATCAAGGAAATGGGTAAAGAATGTATACAACCATCATGAAAAGATGAAAACCCCATACTTATTTAATTATTTTTTCATCATTTTATTTAATATTTGTAAGTTAATTTCATTATCATTTTTATCTAACACTTATTTAGTTTTTTTCATAGATATTTTGGGATGTCATATTTTTCTTTCAACTATACAAAACAAATGACAAAATAGATAACATGTTCCTTTCCGATAGAAGAGGAAACCCCATGCTGCATGAAATGTAAAGTGTTTCAAGGATCATGGGGTTTATCTTCCTTCATAATGAAACATGTTATCTCTTTTATATATTTTTATAGGTAGTTTAAATCAAAACACATATTTTATACTAAATCATCCACACCTAAATCCAATACACAGTGTGCTCAGTTTGACTCTGACTGTATGTTTTAAGTTTATAATTTATATTTTTGTTTAAAACACACATCACAAACTCAAAACCAAGAAAAATCATTAATATTATTTTGATACATTAGGAAAACAATATATAAGTCATTTTTAATGTGTCGGAATTATATTCACCTCAATATGATGCATGGTGCGCCCTGTATTCCTCCAACTGTGTCTTTTTATTGAAAATTAACATTAATTTTAGTAAAAACGACAAGTGTCATACTAAAAACTAAGAAAAATATCTCAAATTTTCTTTATAATTTAGGATAATGATTCATAATTAATTTTTGACCTGTAAGAATTAGTCTCATATCAAACCAACACATGATTTGATGGTATGACTCAAAGTGCGTGTTTCCAGTTTAAAACGAAATTTTATATAAAAAGACAAGTGAAGTGCTCAAAACTAAGAAAAATAATTATAATTGTTTTAATAATTTATGAAAATGATCTATAATTAATTTGGGATGTTTAGGAATCCGATACACCTCAATCTGATGCACAATGTGACTGGTATGACTCAAAGTGTGCGTTTTTATTTAAAATTAACAATAATTTTAGTAAAAAAGATAACTGACCTACTCAAAACTGAGAAAAAGTATTTGTATTGTTTTGATACTTTATTAAAATGATCCATAATTCATTTTTGATGCATAAAAATCACCCACACCTCAATTTGACACATGATATTTCTGGTGTGGCTCAAAGTGTCTGTTATCAATTTAAAATTGATATTTTAGTTTAAAAATGACCACTCATTGAAAACCAATAAAACTCACTCATATTGTATTTATAATTTATGAAAACTATTAATAAGTCATTTTTGATGTTTAGGAATTAGTATACCATCAAACCTACACAATATGTGATTGGTATGACTCAAATAGCGTGTTTCTAGTTTAAAATGAAATTTTAGTAAAAAAGACAAGTGACGCACTAAAAACCAAGAAAACAAATTCTGATTGTTTTTATACTTTAATAAAATTATACATAAGTCATTTGGGTTGTGTAGGAATCATAAAAACCTCAATCTGACACATAGTGTAACCTATATGACTCAAAGTGAATATTTTTATTTAAACTTGACATTAATTTTAGTAAAAAAGACACCTAAAACACTCAAAACTAGGAAAAAATATTTTATATTGTTTTAATACTTTATAAAAATGATCCATAAGTCATTTTTGATGTGTAGGAATCAGCCTCACCTTAATATGATACACGATGTTCCCGGTATGACTCAAAGTGTCCACTATCAGTTTAAAATTTTCATTTTAGTTCAAAAAGTGTCACTCATTGAAAAACAAGAAAATGAATTTGGATTATCTTGAAAATTTAATAAAAAAATTCACAAGTCATTTTTTATGTATATGAATCAGTCTCATGTCAAACTAACACATAATGTGACTGGTATGACTCAAATTACGTGTTTCTAGTTAAAAATGACATTTGAGTAAAAACAAAAAGCAACATACTCAAAACCTATAAAACACATTCATATTGTTTTGATAATTTAGGAAAAATATACCTAAGTCATTTGGGACATTTATGAATCATCCACACCTCAATATAACACACGGTGTGACTGATATGACTCCAAGTACATCTTTTTATTTAAAATTGACATTAATTTTAGTAAAAAAGATATATGACATACTCAAAACCAAAAAATGCATTAAAATTGTTTTTATACTTTATTAAAATGATCCATAAGTCTTTTATGATGTGTAGGAATCATCCACACCTCAATCAAATACACGATGTTCCTAGTATGACTGAAAGTGTCTGTTATTGTTTTAAAATTTACATTTTAGTTCAAAAAGTCCACTCACTAAAAACCAAGAAAACATGCTCATATTGTCTTGATAATTTAGGAAAATGATTCATAAGTCATTTTTGAATTGTAGTAATCAATATCATATCAAATCGACACATGATTTTGTTGATATGACTCAAAGTCCATGTTTCCAGTTTAAAATGATATTTTAGTAAAAAAGACAAGTGACGTACTCAAAACCAAGAAAACACATTCATATTATTTTGATACTTTAGGAAAATGGTCTATAATTCATTTGGGGAATATATTAATTATAATCACCTCAATCTAATTCATGGTGTGATCATTATGAATCCAAGTACATCTTTTCAATATATAAGTGTCATTTTAGTTTAAAATGTGCATCACATTTCCAAAAATGAGAAAATGAGACTATATTGTTTTCTCATAATTCTATATGAAATTAATTAATTAATTTCCTTATCATTTTTATCTTATAATTATTTTGTTAATTTTCACAGTGATAATGTTGGAAGAGGAACAATAAATGGTGTGACGTGCAAGAATCAACCACAACTCAATTCGATACACAATGTTCCTGGTATGATTAAAAGTTTAGTTTAAAATTAACAATTTCTGTTTCATATATTTATTTATATTATTACTAACATAAGAATTATTTTCTTATACAGGTGTGTTCTTTTTCTTGAGCAGGGGTGGTTTATTCGGTAATAGCATGAGTTAGGGTCAGGGGAAAAAGACAAATGAACATTAATGTTTTTAAATGTATGCAATAATTTATAATTACTCATGTAATTGTATAAAATGATATTTAAAATTTCTATAATATAGTTTTTTTCCATATATTTATGTTGTAAATTTTATTTCATTTAAATTCTGTATTTTTACTTGATTTTTCTACTTTTTGGTGCTATAGTGCGCTGTTACAACACATTATAGTATATTGCTACAACACACTGCAGTATGCTATTATAACACACTATAGTATTACCCTTTATTAAAACTATTAAATGTGATGATAAAGGGGCCCTTTATCACAACTTTTCTATCACTGATAAAATCCTAGGTCTTTTAATCATGCTTTGGTAGTCAGTGCTTTTCTAGCACTACTAAAGTCCATTTTTAGCGCTATTAAAGGCCTATTTTATAGTAGTGGGTGGGGCATAGTGATACCTGGGTGTATTGAATTCATACGGTGGATGAGATTGGAGATAATGATCCATTTTCTCTCATCTTTCTCTATTTCTAGTTATTATTAGGTTGGGACTTCATTTATGGTTGGGTGTGTGTTTTTCCCCCTTACACTTTTGTTTTATTCTATCATACTTTGATGTATTCCCTAGAGGTTACTACATACATGGTTCACTCTAGATGTTACTATATTTTATTATTCCACTGAAATGTTGCATGGAGACAGATGGGTGCATGCATAAAAGTACATTAGGAAAAGACCTCCCATTTTATATTATGTATTCTTGATGCATGTCGCCAGCCTCTGACCTATTTAAGGTGGGCTTGTGGTTGTAGTGGCTCTACCTTCAGTCGTCCAGGCAGGCCTTGGTGGTCCAGGTCATTACAAAGTGGTATCATAGGAGTTCATTCCTTGGGATGATATTCCAAGTTTTCCCCTTATGAGGATTGGTTGGGACTTAGGTCAATAATATCCAAGTATCTTGAGTGAAAATTTCACACTTCAGAACCCAATGTTGGTGCGACGACCGATGTATCTATACACCAATAATCTGACAACCTTCTTTTCAACTCGATATGCCAAGTCATTAGTTACATATAATAATGGTATATGCGTCATATAGGATTAATTCCTTCAACTTTCCTTCTTGCATCAACTACCCATATATATATGCTCATATGACTATGGTACATCTTGATTAATTTCATGATGAATCTATGAATACAGCCATCCATATTACTGATTCAGGATTGTGATAAAGATCTAATGAGTGATGTAGTTCAGGTGCCATATCACAAGGTGATTCCTCCAAGTAGGTAGGTAGAAACACCCCTGCCTATTGAGAAGAAAATAATACCAATAGGGCCGACAGAGGATGTGCGCAAGCTAAGCATGCTACACGAGTTTTAACATCAGAGACTTCTGAGGTTTTCCGGAGAGCCAGATCCCTAGGCAGTGGAAGATTGTCTTAAGTTGGTGGTTTGAGTCTTCAAGCTGGTTTGAGAGATGAAGTTCACGAGGATGATAGTTGTCTATAAATTTCACCTTTGGATGAATTCATCTGATAACACCTATTATAGTGGATTAATTCTTTTCATAAATTTGATTACCCATTTCCTTCAAAGCATACTGAAATTATTTGAAACAATCAAATGTTAGGTTCCCCTTATTAGAATTGTCTATAACTTTCACCTTTGAAAATGAATATATTATTTGTATTTATTTATTTATTATAAAAAATGAATATTTTATGAACCTAATATGATGAATATGAATAAAAAATGGATGCATTCTAATCATTTTACAAAAGAATATGAAGATGGAGTTAAAGAGTTCATCAAGTTTTCAATAGATTATACATATGAACCTTATCAAATCCTATGTACATGTTTATATTGTTGTTATTTAAGAAAAATTAGTCCAAAAGAGTTGGAAGAACATTTTATTTATCACAGAATAGATCAAAGTTATAAAATTTGGACTAAACACGAGGAAAAACTAAACGTGCACACCGATTAGAATGATACTGTGGTTTATGGATCATTTGATATAAATACTAGTGTAAACGATAATGGAGATCGTATGGAATAAATGATAATGTAAATTAAATATTTCTTTTGTGATTGTAAGAAGTTGTTTGAGAAGTTAAATAGCTGTGCTAAGAGACCATTTTATACCAGTTGTACTAAATACACAACATTATTAGCTTCATTGAAGTTGTATAATTTGAAAGTTGGCGGCATATGGAGTGATTTAAGATTTACATAATTACTTAGTCTCCTGAATGATATACTACGAGAAGAAAATGAACTTCCATGTCGAACATATGATGCTAAAAAAAAACTAAGTTCAATAGGAATGATCTTTAAAAAAATACATGCTTGTCTAAATGATTGTATATTGTTTTGTAAGGACTATGAATCACTCATAAAATTCCCAAAGTGAGGCATGGATTGATAAAAGAAAAATGAATCAAGTACTTTGAAATATGTATGGTACTTTCCTATAATTCCATGGTTTATAAGACTATATGGATGTCAAAAAACCATGATACAATTGACATGGAATTTAGATAAAATAATTAAATATAGGAACTTATTTCATCTAGAACATTCTACTCAGTGGAATAAAATTTATTATGAGTATCCTGAATTTGGAAATGATCTGAGAAACATTTTTACTTTCATTATTTGAAGATGGAATAAATCCTTTTTATGTACATAGTATCACTCATAGTATATGGCCCATCATGCTGGTAAATTATAACTTGACACCATGTTTATGCATGAAGCACAAATAGATCATGTTGTCTCTAATTATATCTAGACCAAAGAAAACTGGTAATGATATTGATGTCTATTTGGATCCATTGATCTAAGATCTGAAATTGATGTGTTATATAGGTGTTATAATGTATAATGCTTATAGAAGTGAAGAATTCTCATTGAGGGGCATGTTGTATGAGGCGATAAATTAATTTCCTGCTTCTGAAAAAAAATTTAGGCTATAAAATTAAAGGAATGTATGGGTGTACCATTTTTGAATAATGCACAAAATCATTTCGGTTGAAACATTCCTTGAAGACTTTGTTTTTATGACATCAAAAATTTTCACCTCAATAACATAAATACTGATCCTATACGATAACATTTTATGGGAATACTAAACAAGGTACAACAACATATCCATTAGCAGGTTATTAACTATTTGATAAAGTAAAGGATATTGACACCATTTTCATTAAACCATTTTAAAAAAACCTTACAAAATCAGTTTGGAATAAGAGATCAATTTTCTTTGAATTACCATATTGGAATTGTTTGTACATCAAAAAATTTCTTGATGTCATGCACGTAGAAAAAATGTTTTTGATAGTGTTATTGGAATGTTAATAATGTTCCTAAAAAAATGAAATATAAAATCAAGTCTAGGTTGGACATGATTAACATGGGGATAATGGAGGAGTTGGTACTAGTGAAGAGTAAATGGTGTAATTTTCTTTCTCCAGTAGCTCACACTCTATTCAGATAGGAAAAGTTGTAATTTTTTCCTTTTCCTTAATAGTGTAAAATTTCTAGAGGGGTATTAATCAAATATCAAGAATGTCATGTTAATTACTAATTTGAATTTATAGGGACTAAAATCGCACGAATGTCATGTTTTGATTCAATATTTGAGGCCTATTGATTTTCATTACATTCTACCTAAAAATGTATGATATACATTAACCAAACTCTTCTTCTTTTTCAAATCCATATGCAGTAAAGTTATAGACCTGATGAAGTTTATAATCATAAATAATTTGTAGTCATATTATGTGAATTAGAGATGTTCTTCCCAATATCATTATTTGATATAATGGTCCACATGATGGTTCACTTGGTTAGAGAGGTTCAACTATGTGGTCCTTTCCATTATAGATGGATGTACCCTATTGAACGATATATAAATATTTTGAAAGGGTATGTCAAGAATCAAATTCATCTAGAAGGCTTTATTGAAGATGATATATTTTTGAAGAAGTTGTTGAATTTTGTATTGATTAACTATCATATATTGATAGAAATAGTCTCCCAAAGTCTCATCATAGCGAATTCCTTATGGGTGAAGGTATTTATAGAAGAGATATTTTTACAATTACCTTCATAGAGTAGGATCAAGATCATCTTTACATTTTATATAATAGTAAAGACGTTGATCCATACATTGAATACCACAAAGTAATTATTCACAGATTTAAATCGATCAAGGGATGAAGTATGGATATAAAATACACATTATCAACAATTTATAGGATGGTTATGAGATTAAATTTATAAGGATTTATCTGAAAATATGAATTCAATTTCCAAACAACTTCGACGGCTAGCTAAGGGACCAAATTCAAATGTTATATTTTACACTAGTTTTTTAATCAATGGTTATAAGTTCTATATAAAAGAACATGATGAATGCAGTACGATGAAAAAAAGTGGAGTTATTCTTATAGAGGAAACAATGCACATATCTAGTTGGAAGGATAAAAATACAATTTTTGAAAATATGTCATATTTTGGTATTATTGAATAGATATATGAGTTGGATTATACAAAATTTCAAGTGTTGATTTTCCATTAAAAATGGGTTGAAAATAGGAGTTCAATGAAAGTTGATGAAATGTGATTAATTAAGGTGAATTTCAATGTGGAAGTGGAAAAATATGATCCATTAATAATGGAATATTAAGCAGTGAAAGTATTTTATGTCTCAGATCCTGTAAACAAGAATTGGCCAATTGTTCTGCCAGCCACTAAAATAACTATATGGTTAGATGAAAATTCAATCAAGGATGAAACTTTCATTAGGAGATAATAATTAGTTTATTCCATTCCCAATGTAGACAATGTCTTGTATGTTAAATTATACCACAAATAGGGGATTTGGATTCTCTATAGTGGATCCAAATCCCTAAAACCTTTAACAAAATAAAGAGAGTTCAATGAGAAGGTAAAAATATTTTTTAATATACCATGTTCTTCCTCATAATATTATTTGTTCTCTACCACATTAACATAATTTAATTTAAATGTCTAACTACTCATGAAGAAAATTTCTTCTGCACATGACGATGTTACCAATCCCACAGAAGAACAAACTATAATAAAGGAAACCCTTTGAGAATATGTAAAGGTAATGTTACAATATAATTTTTATATTTTGCCAAAAATTTATATAATGAAATATTGATTTAATTTTCATTATTACTTTTAGAGTTTGTTTATTTTAGAATATTTTTTTCAATCTTTCATGCCTTTCTACACTAAAACTTCCATAAAATTCTTCTCCCTTAAAACCTTTTCACCACTGTAGTGTTAGAATTTATCACTTTCCTTCAAGTTCCCTCCACTTAATTTGTGAGAAGAGCAATGATGTTGCCTCTTCTCAATCATAGAATAAATCTTGATATTTTTATAGTAAATTTTTTTTCCATAGAAATAATGGATTGTTTCATATTTATGCTTAATTTATTTCTTTTTAGTATTACTCACATAAGAATTGTTTTCTTATACATGTGGATTCTTTTGTTAGAGTTGGGGTGGTTTGTATGAAGCTGCTCATGCTCATGAGAGATTATACCTCAAGGCTACAACTAAGATAATTAAAATAAATAAATGGGCCAAGAATGTATACAAACATAATGAAAAGTTGAATTCCTGCTACTTATTTAATTATTTTTTTCATCATTTTATCTAATATTTGTATGTTAATTTCCTTATAATTTTTATCAAATACTTATTTAGTTTTTTTATAGATCTTTTGGGAAGTTATATTTTGCTTTCAACTATCTACAACAAGCCACAAAAGAGATAACATGTTTCTTTCTGATGGAAGAGGAAAACCCATGCTGCCTGAAATGTGAAGTGTTTCAGGGAGAATTAAGTTTATATTCCATCAAAATAGAGTAAGTTATCTCTTTTTTATCTTTTTATAGATATTTGAAATAAAAACACATATTTCATAATCAATCATCCACACCTAAATCTAACACATAGTGTGATCAATATTACTTTGACTGTATGTTTTTAGTTTATAATTTACATTTTAGTTCAAAACACACATCACATACTCAAAATTGAGAAAACACAATAAGATTGTTTTTATACTTTAGGATAAAAATAAATAAGTCATTTTTAATGTTTCGGAATCAGACACACCTCAATTTGATGTATGGTGTTCCCAGTATGACTCCAACTATGTCTTTTTATTTAAAATTCGCATTAATTTTAGTAAAAAAGACAAGTGACATACTAAAAACTGAGGAAAAGCACTCAGATTATCTTTATAATTTAGGATAATTATTCATAAGTCATTTTGACCTATAGGAATCCGTCACACATCAAAAAAACATACAATGTGACCATTGTGACTCAAAGTGTGTGTTTCTAGTTTAAAATGACATTTTAGTAAAAAAGAAAAGTAAAGTACTTAAAACTAAGAAAAAAAATTCTAAATGTTTTTATAATTTAAGAAAATGATCTATAAGTCATTTGGGACATGTAGTAATTATCTACAACTCAATCCGATGCATGGTGTGATCGATATGACTCCAAGTGTGTCTTTTAATTTAAAATTGACATTAATTTTAGTAAAAAGGAAAAATAACCTGCTCAAAACCTAGAAAATGAATTCATATTATTTTGATACTTTAGTAAAATTATCCATAAGTCATTTTTTATATTTAAGAATCATACTAACCTCAATACGATACACTATGTTCCTGATATGACTCACAGTTTGTTATTAATTAAAAATTAACATTTTAGTTCAAAAAGTGTCACTCAATGAAAACTAAGAAAACACACTCATATTTTATTGATAATTTAGGATAATGATTTATAAGTCATTTTTTACATTTAAGAATCAATGTCACATCAAAATGACACAAGATGTGACTGGTATGACTCAAATAGTGTGTTTTCGGTTTAAAATGAAATTTTAGTAAAAAAGACAAAAGACATACTAAAAACTAAGAAAAAGCATTCTGATTGTTTTGATACTTTAGGAAAATGATCCATAAGTCATTTGGGATGAGTAAGAATCATCCTCACCTCAATATGACACACAATGTGACTTGTATGACTCCAAGTGCGTCTTTTTATTTAAATTTGACATTAATTTTAGTAAAAAAGACAACTAAAATACTCAAAAATAATAAAAAAAATTTCAGGATAATTTGACACTTTATTAAAACAATCTATAGGTCATTTTTGATTTGTAAGAATCAACCTCATTTCAATCCGATACACGATGTTCCTGGTATGACTCAAAGTGTTTGTTATTAGTTTAAAATTGATATTTTAGTTAAAAAGTGTCACTTATTCACTACAACATAACTGCCTGGTAGAGGTGGTTTAAATCAGCTCCATATGGTTATATGATGGTTTCAAAAAACCAACACTAAATTTGGAATAATCATCCAACTCACGTTGGTTCCTTCCATTTATTGGCAGTTCAAACCGCCACTATATCCCCGAGATATTTTGGAAGGGGAAACTGCCTCTAAAATGATAAAATCACCACACACAAAAATTAACATTATATAGTAGCAATTTTAACCATCGATAAAAAAAATTTCATCTTTAGTGGCAGTTAAAACCTCCTCTAAATATTATTTTTCATAAAAAAAATGAATTAGAAAAATTTGAAGCCCCAAAACAGCTAAATAAAATTAGAAATGGATATATCATAAAAAGTTTTATCCATCCCACCTCCAAAAACAGTTAACAAAGATCCCATTTCAAGTACATAAGAATCAATCCATTATCTAATAATATCACAATGCACATGATCAAGAACAAAAGATAATAAAGGGGATTAATAAGGTTGTAACCATCACCTTTGAAATCATTGTACATAAGTGTCACAAGTTCACTTTCACATCATCTTTGAATCCAAAGTGAATCTTAATCACTACCCGATACACTTTTCTCAACACCCTCTCTATCTCCATCTCCACTTCCTACTACTAGGACCTACTTTATAATCATATTAAAAATTAAACTGTATTTTATATTTATATATAAAATTAAAACCAATAAAATTTTGTGTACTAAATGATTTTGAAGTTGTGTGATTTATATTCTCACTACCAGCTATCAATGAAATGTCACTAGGGATAGATCTAATCATATTTTGATATAATTCAACCAACACTTTTTGTAGAGTGACAACCTTTTCATCTTGTATCTTTATATGATCCCCCTATTCCTGAATTGTGCTTTTCATGGAAACAAACTCCCTTTTTCCAAATAATCATGCGACATCATCCACCGAGACCCCATAATAGTCAAATGGGATAGCTATCTTCAGTCCGTTTAGATTATAGACATTTGAACTGCTTATATTTATCTCCATAGTATAATTGTTTCCATATTCAATGAAAAAAAAGTTAGTTGTATAAAAAATTGAAATTAATTTATTCACATTAAAATCTGTACCTATAACTGTCACCCTCCAATATCCCTGTGAATAAATAGGAGTGACGACCTGCTCCTTCGATACCAAGCCTACTGAATGGGAAGGAGCTATCTCAGCTGATGATGGGATACTAATAAATGGTGTTCCAGAAGCTGATGAAATGGAGGATGTGAGAGACGGTGTAGGGGGGAGGCATATGGTGTCTCAGATACTGTAGAGAGGGAGACCGATGGATCATCATCTGTCGGTGTGGTTGAGGAAACATCGAATGAGAGTCTACTAGGATCAGTAAAACACTTCCTCCTTGGAATTCCTATCATTTATTCAAATAAAATTAACTTCAGAACATATATTTTAAAAAATTTATGCAGAAAAAAATTATAAATTATAACATATTCACAGTACTGAAAAACAAATATACATAGCTATGATAATGAATGACTACACATATAACATAAGTGGTTGATAAATGAATGTATGACTACACATACAATCATTTTTTACTTCAATCATGTTGTTTTCCTGATCCATCATTACTTCATCTACTTCATCCAACCTTTCAAGACTAATATTTTCAATATCATGATGAAAAAATAAGTTTTCTTCTTACTGTTAACAATATTCAATGTCAGATGTCAAATCTTCCACTTCATCACCCATATCACACAAGTTTCTTTTTTTTAAATGAAAAAAATACACTCCACCCTTCATCCATGACATCTTCCACGTAATATACCATTTTTTCTTATGATGATAAGATATACAGATCATGTAATTCATGGTCACCAACATCTATAAATCGAGAGAAGTTCACAGAAGTAAATTGTAAGGAATCTATTTTAACACCCCTGATAATATCAACCCAATTTCATTTTAATAAAATAATTGAAAAATTCCTGTGGTAGTATAATTTTAAAATATCAGTCAAATTTATATAGTATACCACTTGGAAAAATGTAAATATACCAATATTATATGTTTTCAAACCCTATTCTCGATCGGCTGTATGAAATTTAAATCCATTAACATTGTAAGAATCAAACTTTCTTGCCTTTTTTAGAGGACCTCAATATAGAAACTTTAAATATTCTGAAAAATTAACTCAAGTATTATTATTCATGATCTATAAAAAGTAATATACATCATTATATTTACAAAATATACATGTCAACCAAATATATATATTGATTGCAATATTTATAAACTTACACATCATGTAAACTATTCTACAAGTTCTTTGTTAAAAAATTTTGTTATATATTTATCATTTAATGTTAAGATTCCCATTTGTCTCTTTGTTTTTATCCTGATATCTTCAATAAATAAATCTTCAATTTCACTATTTAAAAGCACATATCTATGTGCCTGCAATAATTCCATTTTTTTAGTGTAACATTTGAGCTCCTATCAACTGATCAACCAATATGAGGAAATATTTTTGATTTCCCATGTAGTTGAGATTGAGTTGATGTGTCTTAAATGCATCTAATTAATTTTAATCTTGTCACAATATCATCCAAGTATCTAAAACAAAAGTTAATACACTCCTCTTCCAAATAACCTTCAGAAATAGAGCCTTTAGGTTGAGATTTATTTTTCACATATCATTTCAAATTGCTAGGATATCTATGAAATAAAATAAATAAAATATAATTTTGTATTTAATTAAGTGCCAATAATTTATTACTTAATATTAAAAACATATAAATAAAGTACCTCTCAAATAGATACATCCATCAATAATGTACGGGGCCTCTTAATTTATCTTCCTTGACCGAATGCATAGTTAAATGCATCATGATAGTAAAAAATGATGGAGGAAAGATCATCTATATTGCAAAAAAGTTTCAATAAAAATTTCTCATAAAGGTTGTCAAGCTCAAATTGTTATAGAGTTTTCTCACATAGTTTTATGAATAATGTGAAAAATTAGAGTACAACAGCAGTAACCTTTTCAGGTAATAATGTATGCAATGCCAATGGTAGTAACTACTATAACAAAATATGTGAATTCTGAATTATAAATCCATGAAACCTACAATGATTTAAGTTAACACACCTTGATATGTTACTTGAATACCCACCATATACCTTCATATATTTTAAAATTTGAAGGAATGTATCTTTATCCCTATTTTTATTGCAAAAATTTATGGATCATAATTTCCATTCTCATCTAGCCATAGCTCATGCTTTATGTTAATTGTTTGTAAGTCCTTCATAGAATTGAGATGATCCTTTGATTTTCCATGATAATTAAGCAATGTGAAGATCAATTTATCACAAAAATTATTCTCAGTATGCATAACATCAAGATTATGATGTAATAAATTAAATTCCCAGTATGGAAGTTTGAAGAATATATATTTTTTTCTTCTATTGTTGCATTCCAATTTCACTTGAAGATGCAATTCGAACTCATTTCCCACTATCATTAAAATTATGCACCTTCCCAAATTTTGTTTCAAAATTTCCAAGTTATTCCAATATTTTAAAACCTATAAAAAACTTTGGAGGTGGTCTATGATGAATAGAACCATTGAATTTTGACTTGTTCAACCAAAAAATATGAGATGTATCAAGAAATCTTCGATGGCACAAGAAACACCATTTTTAAATATGAGGTAGTCATTAGGTCTCAAAATAAAAGTTACAAAGAGGAAAATACAAACCCATGTAAGTATTCAAACCAACTAAATTCCCAAGTCCAGGGAAGTCACTATGGGTCCAAATTAGAGAAACTTTCATTTTGAACATTATTCTAGAAGATTCATTGTATGTCTCAAAACTGTTGCTCCATAACTCTTTAATTATTTAATTAGAGGATAAAATTATACATCAATATCATTTCTAGGAATTTTTTTCTAGGAATAATCATCAAAATGATAAAATATGTTTGTTGCATACACATCCATGGAGGCATATTGCAAGGGATCAAAAAAACCGGCCAAATACTACAATTGGTGCTCAAAGTCCCAAATGGGTTGAATCCATAAGCAACCAATCCCAATTGCAAATTCCAAGGATAAGAGGAGAAATATGGATGTAATGAATCAAATGTCTTCCATGATTGTGAATCTCTTAGATTTTGTATCAACCAATCATTGTTATTATCTACATAATGCCACTTCATGTGCTCTGTGGTTTTTGATGACATGAATAATCTTTGCAATTGAAAATTTAAAGGAAAGTAATGAAAAAACTTTGTAGGTTTTTTCCTTTTCTTCTTCTTCATAGTTTTATGTTGATTCAGACTTCCAAAATTACCCATTGACTATCATATAGAAGAAGAACATTTTTTTCAATCCTGTATGCTTGAATCCTCTCCCCAATAAAGCATAAAATCATTGGGAAAAACATGTATTTTTGTATAATTCAGACCAATCTTGTTAACAATTTTTTTCATATCATAACAAGACTCGGGGATATTATCTTCAAAAAATGAATCATGAAATAGTTCTAATATCATAGACATTGCCTTATTTTTAATTCTACACAGGTATTTGATATGGAATAACTTCAACAGAAAAGAAATTTTTGAATATTTCAAACATCCACCATACAACTCTTGATTTCCATCATCAACTAAACCATGAAAAACATTTGTTTTCTCAGTGAATTCCTCTCTTACATTAGTATCCACATAATCAAGAGGAGTATCCAATGATATGTTATAATCTTGATATGGTTGTATTATAGTCCCAAAAACATTACTAGTCAAGTTGCTATTTGTTTCACCCTCATATGGTTGTTATGATATGTTTTGATGTTGATGTTGTTTTCTTTCAATGTCGAATGCATCATGTATAAGTTTTTCCATTTAATTTTCCATTTTCGATGAATTTGGGAGCTCATTATATTGATTGACATCAGTACTCAGACTTTCTGTAAAGTTTGATTCTCCATGCCAAATACAAAAAAAATATTGAACAGTGAATTAATTCAATATCAAGTGTTCATAAACTTCATATCTATTAAACCATATTCTAAATTTACATTTAGGATATAGAAATCTTATTCTGCAATCAACGGATCGATTGGAAATTGAAAAATCTAAAAAATCGTCCAAACCCTTAGCATACTTAGGTATGTTACTTAATAATGTGATCCATCTTTTATCCATATATATCGTAATGTGCCTACGCTTTATTAAAAAATTTAAAAACATAATTATTAATAAGTAGGAAAAGAGATAAATGGAAGTGAAAAAAAACAACCTAGGTAGTTATAAGAAGATTCATATAAGTACTAAAATATCCAAAATAAAAAAATTAAATCAATCATGGATATAATTATATAAAATAGAAGCAATAGAAAAATCATAAAATCATTAAGAAACATATAAATATTCATCAATAAAAATAATCCCCTCATGGGATTATAAGTCTGCTTGTAAGTAACTATATTCACATGAGGATTAATAGGGTCTCACATATTTATAAAAACATTTTTCTTAAAGTGTTAATCGAGCTTTCATAAAAAGATTCTGAAGCCAATACATTTTCAAACCATTTGAAAACTACATTTTAAATGTTCTTTAAAAGTAATTTATCAAACCAAACATTTAAAACCAATTTTGAAATCTAACTTTTTCCTTAAAATAACTTTTGAAGGAAAGAGACCCCTGTCAAACACCCATGTTTTAAGACCAAATTTTCACCTTTTTAAAACATTTCAAGCCACCATGAGACTTATGGTATCAAAGCCATTTAAAACAATATTAAATTAAAACTACCATAAATTCCTAAAACATGCATCTAAAACAATATAAACACATTTTAAATACAAAACTAGTGTCGAATACCCCTTTAAATAGTTAATTACCATTAGAAAATCCATTAGGAATTTTAACAACCACTTAACATGTGATAATTAAAGAATAATGATCATCCCTTTAGGTGGTAAGCCATTACATGAATTGAAATGTTAAACCATGAGATAAATAAGATATATAGACATAAGCTATTGATACACATTAGAATCTGAGCTGTTGTTATATATTTATTACAGGATCAGGTTCAAGGATGAGGGTCATGTTGATTTTTTCATGATCAGACATGATAGATCGAATAGTCTCATGAGATTGGATGTGGTTTGGTTTTGAGATATAATAGATCCATTTTTCATGGATTTTTTTATTCTCTATGTTTGGGTAACTAGCTCAGGGGGTGGTTGGTTTTATGGATTATATGTTTTTTCAGACCTTTACTACATTTCATTTTATATTATAGCATGATCTATTGATATATTCCTTCCACATACTATAATGTGTTTGATGATTGTTTTTTTACATTGTTGTTGTGAACCATGATATGGGGTTATAGTATCCTAATAGTACCACTTTATACCCTCACTATTAGTTTGTAGAATCTGTTATATGAGAAGGAGATCCTAAGTTCATGCAGTGAACCATCTCGGGGCACTAGTTTAGTGTCATCTGATCCGGGATCTTAAAAATCATCTTTAGAATAAATAATCATCACATTAGGTGAAAATTATATTATATAAATGGATTATAATACATATTAATGATTGATTTCATCAACCCATCAATTTTCATATCCTCTCTAATGTTTACTGCTGAATTATCTACCATCCAAAGATGCACAACTCCCCAAACCAACTGATCTAGTAACTTTCAATCATTCTTGTATATTACAGTTACTTTAACACCCAAAAGTGACAACCGTATTTTTTTTCTGATAAAGATAATATTTTATCTATATTATCTATAATCTAATGTTCGATCTATCAAAATGATCAGTATTTATCTTTCATTATTATATATCTATCATTCAACTCAATAAGACTTACTTCTATCTTTCAAACTCAAGCTTTGATATAGATTTATTTAAAAATTATTGTGATTACCAATAATAAACAATCCTAGAATAAGAGTAAAAAAGATAATAATAAATTATAAATAGAACAATAATATGAATAGAAATATTTATATTATTATATAATAATAAATGTACCTATGGAGAGTTAAAACAATTTCATTATATTTTAGATAAATTTTTTTGGTGACACAACCACTATAAAAAAGCTAGTGTGAAGATGAGTCTATAAAGAAATGAAATGGGATAGTAACTAGAGTTTCCAAATTTCCAGAACCACACCATATTATAAATTTATATAGTTCTCGAGTTGATAAAGTCCACACAACTACAATACCTATGATGAAAAAGTAAAAAAATTCTATAATACACATTCTGTATCATAAGACAACTACTCTATAGTGCCTTCTAAATTTGGTTTGAATCCCTTTGGAACCCAGACCCCCATCGAGGGGGGGGGGGTCTGCCTACCAAACCCCCCAGTGATCCCACATTATAGGTTACACAAAGAGATATTCTAATCTCATGATTAGTACATGTTCACTAGCACTTGGACCATCTTTATTCAGTGGATCAATCTCACATATTCAAATAAAAACTTAAAAATAAAGGCATCAAAAATTAAAGAGTTGTTTATTAACAATATGTAGATACTAAGATATTTAAATGAGCTTAGTGATATTATATTAGGTATTATAATAATGGTATTTATTAAAAATACAAAGGATGAGATTGAGGATCCATTGAAATATAAGGACATTGAAGTGCCCTTGGGTTTCTTATTTCCATTACCATTATTGTAAATAAAATTGGTTGTCAATACAAGATTCTATTTTATAAGTAAAAAAAGGAATATGAAAAAATAGTAATTAAGGGAGGTATAATATAATTGATGATGATGGTGATGACTTAGTGAGAATGAGTAACTATGTTGAGAGAAAGGAATAACCTCTATGATGATTCTTAGAGGATAATTATGAATGGGGAAATTCCTATGATAAATCATGGATGATAATTATAGTTTTAAGGGATGAAAATATTGTATAGATGGTAAAATTTAATTATTTAAAATGATCCTTGAAGGTCATATATACAATTAAATGTCTAAAGGATCATTTTAAGTGAGAAAAAGGAGTCTTCAAAATGCTTGTGTTACCAAAAATCACCGTAGTGCATTTTTAGTATTGCGTGTGTTAGATAGGTAGAAAAACACATCAAAAGGATTTTTGAAAGGAGTTAGATATTCATAAATATTGTATTAAGGAGTTTATAAAGTAACCCAAATGAAATTTCTATTTGTAGGAAAAATAACATGTTGTACAATAATGAACCACATTATGGTGGTAGTAAAAAATGATCTTATTGGTGATAAATTTTTTAATGTGGTTTTTTGAGATTAAAAATTAAATATGAAAAGTAAGGAGTAGTTTTAAACCATGATATGGTACATGATTTTTTGTATCCATAGTTTTCCAATATAAAATACAAAGAAAAAGTTCACACATCATCAAAGCTATGGTTGAAGTTGAAGGGATTCAATATAAAAATGGAAAAGGAGAAATGAAAAAACAGTGAAGACCATGCCATGGTGGGACTCTTAGTATATTTTCAGAATAAATATTTTAAATGGGAAGTATTACTAGGAGAATTTTGGTTTTTATGGGGTACTCTTATAAGTATGGATAAAGTAGGATGATGGAGAGACTCTACGCTATAGTCCATGTTAAGGAAAGTATCATGCTTACCATTAGGGTGACAGATCGAGGGGCTCAGGGCTGACCAAATCTCCGACGTGGGCTCGGGAAAAGGTGACGACTCAGAGGATGGAGAGGGCTCAGGCAAGGGTGATTGTTTGGGTGAGGGAAAGGGTAGGGGCAATGAGTTAGGGGTATATGACCGCAGCGCTGACTCAGTCTTAGGGGGCTCAGGCTTGGAGGGTTCAGGAGATACCTGAGAACTGATGATGGGAACGTGTTAAGGCTTAGGGTTAGGGGGTGGAGGGGGATATTGAGTGAAAATAAGGGGGAATGTGGGTAGAAGTTTTTTTAATAAAAATGTAATATTTAGTGGTGGTTTTTAAAGAACCTCCATGAAATCATTTAATTTTTTTAGCGGTGGTTTACTAAACCACTGCTAAAAAACCGCCACTAAATAATTCTTTTATTGTAGTGATTGAAAATATAGAAAATGAACTTGTATTTTCTTGATAATTTATGAAAAAAATTCATTAGTCATTTGTGATGTATTAGAATCAGTCTCATGTCAAACCAATATACGATGTGACTGGTATGACTCAAAGTGCATGTTTCCAGTTTAAAATGAAATTTTAGTAAAAAATACAAGTGACATACTAAAAACCAAGAAAAAAATTTATATTGTTTTTATAATTTAGTAAAATTATCTATAATTAATTTTGGACATGTAGGAATCATCTACATCTCAATCTGACACATGGTGTGGCCGATATGACTCCAAGTGCGTCTTTTTATTTGAAATTGAAATTAATTTTAGTAAAAAAGACAAATAATTTACTCAAAATAAATAAAATGTATTAAAAATATTTTAATACTTTATAAAAATGATCCATAATTCATTTGGGATGTGTAGGAATCAACCACACCTCAATCTGATACATGATGTTCCTGGTATGACTCAATGTGTCCGTTATCAGTTTAAAAATTGACATTTTAGTTCAAAAAGTGTCACTCACTGAAAACCGAGAAAATGTGATTAGATTTTCTTAATAATTTAGAAGAACGATTCATAATTCATTTTTGACATGTAGGAATTAATATCATTTTAAAATTGACACATGATGTTATCAATGTGACTCAAAGTACATGTTTCCAATTTAAAATGACATTTTAGTAAAAAAGGTAAGTAACGTACTCAAAAACCAAAAAACAAATTAATATTGTTTTGATAATTTAGGAAAATGATCCCTAATTCAATTGGGACATGTAGAAATTAGTCAAACCTCAATACGACACATGGTGTGACCAGTATGACTCCAAGTGAATCTTTTCAATATATAAGTTTCATTTTAGTTTAAAACACACATCACATCACCAAAAAAGAGAAAATGAGTCTAGATTTTTTTCTCATCATTATATCTGGTATTAATTAATTAATTAATTTCATTATCATTTTTATCTTATACTTATTTAGTTAATTTTCATAGAGATTATGCTGGAAGATAAATAATAAATGATGTGATGTGCAAGAATCAACCACAATTCAATCTGATACATAGTGTTCCTGGTATGACTCAAAGTTTAGTTTAAAATTAAATTTTTTGGTTTAATTTATTTTTTTATATTAATGTTAACAAAATAATTGTTTTCTTATACAGGTACATTCTTTTGCTCGAGTAGGGGTGGTTTGTTCGATAATAGCATGAGTCGGGGTCAGGGAAAAAAGACAAAAGAACATTGATGTTTTTGAATACATGTAATAATTTGTACTTACTAATGTAATTGTATAAAATAATGTTTGAAATGTCTATAATATATATTTATTTCTTATATTTATATTATAAATTTTATTTCATTTAAAATTTGTATTTTTACTTGATTTTACCACTTTATAGTGCTATTTTTGGTGCTACAATGTGATACCTAGGTGCATTGAATTCGTGTGGTGGTCAAGCTTGGAGATCATGAGTCGTGCTCTCCAAAATTTCTCTGTTTATAGTTTGTTTAGGTTGGGACTTCATTTCTGGTTGGGTGTGTGTTTTCCCCTTTACACTTTTGTTTTATTATATCATACTTTTATATATTCCCTAGAGGTTATTACATACATGGTTTACTCTAGATGTTACTATATTTCATTATTCCACTACACTATTTCATGAATATGGATGGGTGAATGCATACAAGTACATTAGTAAAATACCTACCATTTTATATTATGTCTTCTCAGTACATGTTGCTAGCCCCTGGCCTATTAGAGGAGGGCTTGGGGTTGTAGCGGCTCGACCTTCAGCCAGCCAACCAGGCCCTAGTGATCCATGTCATTACAAAGTGGTATCAAAGGAGTTCATTCCTTGGGATGGTATTCAAAGTTTTCACCTTATGAGGATTGGTTGGGACTTTGGGAAATAATGTCAAAGTATCTCGAGTGCAGATTTTAGGCTAGGGAACCTAGTGTTGGTGCGATGACCGATGTATCCATACACCAAGACTCTGACTACCTGCTTGTCAAATCAACATACTGAGACATTAGTTATAGATAATAATGGTATATTCATCATATATGATTAATTACTTTGTCTATACTTCTTGAGTCAACTCCCCATATATATATGCTCATATTACTATGGTATATCTTGATTACTTTCATGATGCCTCCGTGAAGATATCCAGCTAGATTTACCAATTCATAATTGTGATGATGATCTGATGAGTGATGAGGCCTTAGTTCATGGGCCATCTCACAAGGTGTTTCCTCCAAGTGGGAAAGTAGTAGCACCCCCGCCTGTTGAGTAGTAGATAATACCAATAGGGCAGATAGAGGACACACACAGACTGATCATGCTACACGAGTTCCAACATTAGAGACCACCGAGGTTATATGGAGATCCAGATCTCGAAGAAGTATAGGATTGGATTGAGTTGGTGGGTTGAGTCTTTAGTCTAGTTTAGTCCCTGATAGATCATATGGTTACACTGCCAGCTAGTCTTTTCCATGTAATAGTTGAGCGTTAGTGGATTTTAGTCACACAGACTCATGAGGAGATGAAGCCTTCATGGTTGGACTTCTAGTATCTATTTTGTGAGGAGTATTACCCTTCATGCTTCCACTCAGTTTGGATCTAAGATATTCTTGAGCTATAATAGGGTGATATGTCAATAACCAAGTATACCAAGAGGTTCACTCACTTTATGAGATACTCCATTTATATGGTGCAAGATGGATTCTTTCAGGTGAGGAATTTCGAGTAAGGGATCTAAATATAAATTTAGTATAATGTTGTTTCCTTGTGTCTCCCTACCTATTAGGGAGATCTAGTTAGTGACAACCTCTTGGAAGAGATTCTTCCCATGGATGATACCAATAGTGGGTATCATAGGGCTGTTTTGTCTACAACATCTAGTAGGATTTAGACATTGAGGTCTTAATAGAGGAGGCATACTCTTGCCCAGACTCAGTCATGTGGTCATGTGACATAGGGATCATGTATAGGAATAGGCCTACCTGGTGAGGGGAGATGCTATGCTTACGATGGGTGAGTTCACTTAACTCATGATTTCCCAACCCATCGTGCTGAGCAGGACATACAGACAGTGGATGAACCCCCATGGTAGAGTTGACATCATGCTTAGGGATATCCCACACATGGCCAAGGTGGCCATTAGGGAGGTGGTGATGGAAGAGGAGTAAGAGTATATCCAGAGGAATAAGAAGTTGGTGGAGGATGATTCTATAATCTCCTACCACCACCACCACCACCAGGTGTCCAGGAGATGGCAGTCAAGGCCATGGGCAATTTCATTACATGGAAGGCTATGACTAGGCTAAACATGAGATGAAATGAGGTATTATATGTGTTAATTATACTTTTACCTCATTACTAGTTGACATAGGCATGAGTCATTCCTTCATCTCCTTATTCCTGGTGCAAGAGTCAAAACTTCTAGTTGATAAATTATCCCACCAACTACGGCTAGAGGTTCTTACATGGAGCAATTATTTGATATCGCTTATCTAAAAATATTATGATATTTCTCTTGGTGGATAGAGTTTCACATTATACCTCATGTACATAACGATGATACCTTATAACGTCATCTAGGGTATGGAATGACTTTCCATGGTTTGGGCCTAGATTGATTATCATCGCAGGAGAGATAGATGCCTTTGGATTGATGGGATGAGATTATCCCATGTGGGTCAGAGGGACCTTATGGCTGAGTGAGTGGGTCTTATAGGTAGGAAGATTAAAACCATAATCCATCAGTTGGTGAGTTTAGCACTTGATGCTGTGGGATATTCAAGCATATGAATTCCTTCAGTAGTGGAGAATTATATAGACGTCTTCCCCAAGGATGTTCTGAGACTACCTCTTTGGTGGGATATAGATTTTTGCATCAACTTTCACCCTATGACCACATTGATATCTTCAGTGGAATATCAAATGACCCTTATAGAGATTTAGGAGCTGAGGGTGAAGTTGGAGGACCTTCAAAATAAGGGATTTATTAGACCCAGTGTATCCCCTTAGGTATCTTTAGTTTTGTTCATGAAAAATGTGGATAATATATTGATGATTTGTTTTGATTATCATTATTTGAACCAGGTAATGATAAAGTAAAAGTACCCCTTATCAAGGATTGATGACCTCTTTGATTAGTTTCAAGGCTTGAGTTGGTTCTCAAAGATTGATCTCAGGTATGAATACCACCAGTTGAGATTTTGTGAGGCTGATATTTTGAAGATGAAATTATAATGTCTTTATAGACACTATGAGTTCCTGGTGATTCCTTTGGATGTGAAGAATTCCCCCATTATGTTAACGGATTTGATAAACTAGATCTTTCAACCATACTTGGGACCAATTTCTGATTGTCTTCATTAATGAAGTACTCATTTACTCTATGTTAGAGGAGGAGCATGCATAACACTTGATCATGGTCCTAGAATTACTCTAAGAGAAACAAATTTATAGTAAGATATAAAAGTTCCATTTTTGGATCCAAGATGTTCACTTTTTAGGGTATGTCATTTCTGATCATGGTTTAGAAGTAGTCCCAGTGAAGATTGATGTAGTTATTTCTTGGGAGATTCCCAAGAGTGTGACAGAGGTGAAAATATTTCTTGGCTTGACGGGGTATTACAAGTGGTTCATGATTGAATTTTCTAAAGTATAAGACCCTTTGATCATCCTAACATGGAAAGGGAAACTGTTTATCTGGACTGAGCAGTTTCAATGAGATTTTGAGTAGTTGAGGCTAAGGTTGACTAGTGATCCTATGTTTAGACTACCAAATGAGGGTGTGGAGTATGTAGTGTTTTGAGATGACTCTAGATCTAAGTCTAGTTTTGTATTGATATAGAGATAGGTAGTGGTTACGTATTGATGTAGAACTATATAACTCACGACCTAGAGTTGGAAATGGTAGTTTTGACTATAAAGATATGGAGGCACTATATTCTGGGAGAGAACTATGTTGTTTACTAAGACCATTAGAGTCTCAGGTATATATTCACTCAGAGAGATATTAAATTGAGATAGAGACATTGGTTTCATTTCCTTTCAGACTAGGAAATTTAAATAGTTTATACTTCTTGGAAGGGAAACATGGTAGTGGATTCCCTTAGTAGGAATTCCTGTTCACGCCTGGTGAAGGAGGCATCTAAGTAATTGGAATATTTGGAACTAACCTTAGTAGAGGATGGGGGGTTTAACTTTTCTTTAGTTAATGGTTTTGAATCCTCCACTTCTCTAGCATGTGAGGGAGGCTCAATTGGGGGACATATACTATGAGGTTATTCATGACTATATATCCTTAGGGGATGCACCAGATGGATTCTCTAAAGAAGGGAGCATGCCATCCTTTTTTGGGGATGAATGATGGTTCTAGTCACAATGTGAGATTAGGCAATGAGGGAGTTTTGTTATTATCCTTTGGCCATACATACTGACTTGAAAAATATGTAAAAACACCTTTAGTATCAATTTTGGTGGGCTTACATGAGGCATAGAGTAGATGAGTTCATCTCTTGGTGTCTCACATGTCATTTGTAAAGGCTGAGCACCCGGTTTTGGTAGGTTTGATGCATCCTCTTGATATCCTAGAGTGGAAATGGGATATCATATACATGAAACTTTTGATAATACTTCCATGGAAAGTGTAAGGCCATGATGCTATCTAGGTGATAATTTACTGAATTACCAAGTCTAGACACTTCATTTCTATCAAGGAGAAGAGTTCGGTGGGGAGTTTGTGGCAGTTGTACGTGTGAGAGATCGTTTGAATCCATAGGGAACCCTCAATTATTGTCTCCAACCATGATCCATGGTTTACATCACGGTTTTGGAGAGGAATACATGAGGCATTTGAGATCCAGTTTCAGATGAATATGTAATTTCACCTCCATACATATGGAAAGACTGAGAAAACTATCTAGGTGTTGGAGGATATGTTGAGGGATTGTGTGTTAAACTTTAGATGAAGTTTGGAGGATCACTTTCCACTGGTAGAGATTGATTCTAATAACATTTATCACTCTAATGCATGTAAAATTTTGAGGCCCCATATGGGAGACCCTTTAGGCCACCCTTATACTAGACTAATATTGGAGACACATCTATTATTGGGATAGTGATGGTGTAGGCGATGAAGGATAAGGATCAAGTGATCCACACGAACATGAGGATAGTCTAGAGATGACATAAATCTTACATAGATGGATGTCAAAGGTCATTAGAGTTTGGATAGGGAGACCATGTTTTCCTAAGAGTCTCCCCATGATGAGGATTGTGGATATTCGGTCAGGGAGGCTAGTTATCCCTGAGGTTCATTGAGTCATTTGAGATCCTATAAAGGTTTGTCAAGGTTACTTACCACCTAGACCTTCCCCCATAGTTGGAGTAGGTGCATGGAATTTTTCATGTGTCGTAACTGAGGAGAAACATGTGTGATCTAACACACATTATTGACTGGGTAGAATTGGACATAAAGGATGGATCCACATTCATGGAGTACTAGGTGGTGATCAGGGATCGGCAGGTGAGGATCCTGTGAGGACAAACTATTCCCTTGGTGTGCTCTAGCCGCATGAGAGTGTACATGAGATCTCTTGGGAGAGAGAGAGAGAGTTATATGTGAGATTATTATCCCCACCTTTTTGTTTAGATTGTGATTTACAAGGAAAAAAATCCTTGAAATAGGGAAGAATTCAGAGACCCATTTTTTAAATTGTAAGATCTTGGAATATATTAAGTAATATTTTCAGATCTAGGCATTGAGACAATGTGAGATTACAAGGCCCGATGAGTCTGAAATTTATATTAAAAAAATATTAAATATATTAATATCACATGTGAGAAGTTTTTATAAAATATCACAATAACTCCCAAATTGAGTATTTTATTAGAAATCTAAGACCACAGTTGAATCCAGAATGTGGGTTTTACCCTAGGAGTGATCTAAAGTTGGATGACACTGGATGTTGGGACGAGGCAGCTGTTGGCGGGTATGTTAAGTGGATTAATTAATTAATTAATTAATTTAATTAATTTAATACCCAAAAACTAATTTACTCTTTAAATATCCTATTATGAAAAATCTCTAGGGTTATCCTCACAACCCTGGGAGATTTGAGAGGATACTTGAACATTCTTTATTGGCAGATCAAGATCGAATGAAAAACGACAATCAGATCAAGGTGGATCAAGAGGCAGCAAACACAATGATTTATCTTAATAACTAGAAAATTCATTATTCACTAATGATCGATCCATAATTGAGTTAGGGATCATCATTTTTGGATTTATCCATTTTGATTAAAAGATTAAGCATGAATATTTTATCTTCTTTCGATCTGCATTTATCCTTCTGTTGCATGATCATGTTTAAATTATTTGTATCAGTTATTATTGATATTACATGATTTTAACCTTGTATATCCACGATTTATGATCATTTTTCAATAAAACTTGTACAACGACATTTTCACCTTTTTTCTTGTGCCTTTCCCCCCACCTGTTCTTCATGTTCTTCACTGTTGGCCCATAGGGTCATGGTTTGATATTGCTGGGGTGGGTTCAAGCATGATTGAACCCCAAAATTCATGGTGGTTTGGTGAATGATGAATTAATAAATGTTTTTAGATGTATTGGGATGGATTTTAGGTTGTTATTTATGGATATGGGATCCATGAATGGTGAAGGATAATGAGACATTCACGGGATGCATGACGGCTTCAAGCGGATCACCGGATTCCATTTTCCAACCATTTAAGGCTAAGAAACAATGTCCAAAAGGCTTGATCCATTGATATAGGGTAGCCAATATGTGAGGTTTTCAATGAAGGTCATGGATATAGAAACCATGTGAGAAATTGGTAGATTCTATAAAAAACCTGACTATATGTCATGTATTCCATAAGAACACATGTTGTGCAACCCCTGGCTATGGTGTTAGGGTTTCAGAAAAAATTTAAGAATCACACACAGTGTGGTCGAACCCACACACTGTGTGACCCTCCCCTAGTGACCAAGCCACGTGCCAGCTAGCACACACCCATGACCCTATATGGGAGGGCACGCCATGTACTTCAGGAGTACATGGGCACAAGTCAGTACCCATGCATGACCAAGTACATGACCAAGTATACGGGCATAACCCAAAGTACATGAGTATGACCAGCTGTACACAGGTAGGACTCGAGTAGCCAAGACACGCTATGTACCATCTATACATGTCATGTATGATGGAATGTTTCCTAATATTTTTCAAGAGGAAAACAAAACCAGGTAATGAGGTGAGGCCACACGCTGTGTGGAACCCTTATACGCTGTGTAGTTACCTCCAAAACTTCTTCCTCTCGTATCTCATTCATTTGGACTTAGATTTTGTCCCGTGAGTAACCTATCCCGAATGTTTTTCTATATAGAACATAATTGTGGCATTATTTTTGGAATAAAAGATATGAAGTGATATGTTCCAATAATAACACTTATTTAGGCGATGATTATCATACAAGTGATCAAGGTATGATCATCAAGGATTTTTTAGGCTTGATACTCCCCTGTCACACGAGGGCACAAATTACTTTTACACTTTGTACATATAGAGATGGTACTCCCCTATACTGAGAGTGAGTCCTTTTCTATGGAGTGTTACTCCTACATATTTGAGCTCCAGAGGTGTAAAGGTACTCCATGGTTGTTATGGTTCCCTCAACTGTGGAGTGCAGTAGTGAGGGGAAGGACCCACCATGCATATTCTAGCGAGGTTGCATTAAATGATGGGAATCAATAATGGACTATTGGAGCTATAGGATAAGTCATTGACTTTGGATGGGCTGTGAGTTGGATATCCTCTTTCTCACTCATCTGGGTTTCTTAATAAGTGCATATATATGTATTGGATTCCATTTCCCTCTTTCTTTGGGTTGAGCTGACTATTGTTGTATCTTTGTATTTCTCCCTTTTGGTTTTTAGGGAATCCTACTAGATATGTATATACTCACACCTACATGGTATTTTCCTACACGTGTCATGTATTATGTAGATGATGGGAAGATCAATGTTGAATTTGGTGGAGCATAGTGACACATGGATGCATTAACTATATACGGTGGTCAAGTTTGGAGATTAGGTGCTGAGCTCTCTTAGATTTCTATATTTTCAGTTCCTATCAGGTTGGGACTTAATTTATTTTTGGGAATGTATTTTTCACCTTTACACTTTGGTTTTATTCTATCATACTCTGATGTATTCTCTAAAGGTTATTGAATTCATGGTTTACTCTAGATATTACCATATTTAATTATTCCACTACACTGTTTCATGGAGATGGATGGGTGCATGCATCTAAGTACATTAGAAAAAGGCCTAACATTTTATATTATGCTTTCTTAGTGATTTTCTCCATCCCATAGCCTATTGAAGGTAGGATTGGGTTGAAGTAGCCCAACCTTCTGCCAGCTAGGCAGGTCCCAATGGGTTAGGTCATTACAATTCTTCTTACTGGTCAGGCCCACTACAAATGTTGGATGAGGATGGGAAGTTGGTCTATTTTGTTAGAAACCAAGAGAGGAGGAGAACCGCTGGTCAAGTTGACCTAAGGGGTGGACATCACCTACTGGGTGAAAGATACATTGTTGCATAGGATGAGTAGAGAATAACATAGTAATGGTGGTCACATGGGAGGGTGTGTGCAATTTAGGGAGTATGAATCAGGCTGGTGTAATGTGGTGGAGGAGGAGTTGCAAGAAAGAGGGAGGTGATGTGATGGTGAAAGTGAGGGAGACGAATGTGTTATGCATGAGGATAGATGGAAGTAGGTTCCTGGTGGTGTGGAACATGGAGGAGGCCGGGTGGCATGCTTGGTGTGCTTCCTAGGAGGGAGGAGGGTGAGGAACTATACTGAATCTGGGAATAGATGGAGAGGCACCATGCTACACTTAGTGTGATCCAAGAGGGAGGAGATATGATGGTTTTTTGTAGTGAAGTCTATAGGGTTTGTTTTTGTATCTACCGAAGAAGAAGAGGGATGATCCCTATATATTTTCCTAGAAAAATAAAATTCAAAATAAATAAAATTCAAAATTCAAAATTAAAAACAATTCTAATTATATAAATATTAAAAAACAATAATAATTACAATAGTCCTAGGGAGGGGGAGGAATACAACAAAAATCCTACACTAATTCAACAGGAAGTACTTGGTGAGACTTAAACCCGAGGCCTCACTGAGATCCCTAAGGACTGCTACCACTGAGCTGGACCCATGGGGATTGAAAAATAACAATAACAACAGTAATAATAATATAATTATAATTATATATATATATTATACTAATTATATAAATAAATAATTATTAGAAAATCTTATATAGGTAAATATATATATATGCACATGTAATTAGATATACTAAAATATAGATATAATTATATAAAAGTATGATTATACATAAAATAATATTACTAAAATTAAATATTAATATAATTTTATAAAAAAATAAAATAATAATATTAATATGACAATTTTTAATAATACAAATACTTATAATGATATACAATAATATATAATTATAATATAGAAAATTAATATATATACTAATAAATATTTATAAAGTACTAATAAAACTAATATTAGTGAAACTACTAAGAATAATAATTTAGTGTTAAATATTATATATAAATTATTTATAAACTAATAAAACAAATAAATTACAATATTTAAATAATTAACTAAAAAATATAAAAATAACAAAAACACTATAAAAATTGAGCAATAAAATAAAAATACTAAAACCATTTAAACTATTTAATTAAAACCAGATTATAAAATTATAAAAAAGTTAGTGAAATCCATGTGCATTAAATCCCCCACACTTAAACTTTTTCACTCTTGGGAAAAAAATCAGAAAGAATAAACAACTGGACTAGTAGAAAAATAAAAATATCAAAATTAAAAGTTTGAAAAAAATTTAATCCCTTTTACCCACAAAATATAATGATTCATTTAAAATTCTAATTTTCAAATATACTTTCCCTTACACTCGCATTCTTTCCAAAATAAGTACCTGCACTCATACATCAAAGTGACCTACCTCACCATCACTCACAATGATCAAGATAATTAATTGAAAAAGTTATACTCAACTCCAATACACATGAATTCTTACTATAGGATTAACATGAATTTAACATTTTCATTAGTTGAAATCAAAATAATGCACTAATCTCAAGGAATTCACATTAGGTTCAAATATCTTTGAGGATGTGGGACAACAGGTCATAAAAAATGACATTTTTTTGGCAAAAATGAGGACTGAATCTTGAAATATATGCACAATAAATGTAAATCCAAATGTCTCTCTAAATATCTCACTCCCCCATACTTAAAACATCAAGTTTCCCTAAGAACATGATAATCCAATGCCTCTCTGAAAAATTTGATGTTTTTTAAAGAACACAACTCAATTAAAAATAATATATAGGTAAATAAGTGATTATTAGCTCTTGAACCCCATGAAATATGTATAATACAATATCCTAATAAAAACTAACCAAGTAGCTCATACATAGTCAAGTCATAGTAAAAATATATCATATAGAAAATTCTCTAGCTCTTGGAGTAATGGGTTGTCACTTTCATAGGTATCCCTAAAGGTGAGGGTTACTATGTAATGACCATAAACGTACTCATTTTTGAAAAAAATAATACATATTTCCATATCAAAATACATGAAATAAATAGAGAAACTATGAAAAAGGATCTCATAAACAAAGTGAGATAATATTAATCTATGTGCATCAAATGACTCACTATCCCTCAAACAACCCTCTCAATGAATAAATATCTCCCCCACCATTGGATTAAAAATCATCATGAAAATATTCAAGAAATGGTCAAGGAAAGGTATCAGTTGTGGGATCATATTAAAAATTATTCCTCATGGCTTCTTAGGGATACATGGCCGAGAAAATGCAAGGGTTTCTTAGTGGGTCAAAGGGGATAAATAAATCAAACAATTTCCTCCATCATTTTAGTGAAACTTTAAAAATTCCTATTGATTTTATAGAAAAAAATGGAAAGTTATAGAATATATAACATGGATGAGATTCCCTCAAGAAAATGATAAATAGAAGATAATGTAAAAAGGGGCTAGAACCCTCATGGGTATGGAAAAATAATGTTGGAAAACACAAATGAGCATGATTTCAAATAAGTGTTTCAAAAATAAATGAGTTTTAGGAAAAAAATTCAAAGCATAGAATGATATCAACAATTATATAAATCCAAGAATAAATAATCAAATCATGTCAAACATGAATCATGTTATCAAAATGGTCAAGTATACAAGTGGTATTCATCCAACTATGTTATGAAAAAATACAACAACTTTATTTTAGGTTTAAAAATAATAGGAATGTTAGTTTTTCCATCTTTTTTTAATTTTTATTTCATTTTTATTTAGTTATTTTACATAGAGTTTTTGGAAGAATAAAATATACTAAAAAATAAAACACTTCCCTAAGTAAGTGTATATATACATGGAAAGTCTTCCTATATCCAATGAATCTTTATAAATAATGTACCTATAAAATCTACACATGGGAAACACATACCTACATTTTATCATAAAGATAACACCAATGATCACATAGATGAAAGTAGATTTGTGGGAGCATAAAAAGTACACTATATTTTGTAAGTAGTTGAAAAATTTTCCACACATTCTAGGTTTATTTCCTAAAATAAACAAGAATAAATAATAAAAAAATAATGGAAAAGAACAAAATATGGGTTGCCTCCCCTAAAGCGCAAAGTTTTAGGTCTCCATCCAAAAAATAGGCAATGGTTAATCAGATTGGTCCATAGAATCGAAATTTCTATAACTCTTATATATTCTATAGGAAGTTTCCTCTAATACTAAATATCTATTCTTGAGGTTCAAATTCTACATATTTATAGCAAGGAAGGAATATAGAAGTAGCCAGGTTGCCTCCCAATTAGCACTAAGTTTAATAACTTCATCCAGGAGGATAGATTATCATTTTAAACGAACTTATTCAATGATTACTATTATATATGAAGTTTAATAAAATTTTAGGTGTTGACCATTAACCTTAAATGTAGGCATCTTCCCATCAGAAATCTCAATGGTACCATGGGGATAAAAAATTGTGATAGTGTAAGGACCTGACCACTTTGATTTGAGCTTTCTTACCATGACCTGAAGTCTTGCGTTGAAGAGCATAACTTTGTTTCCTAGGGAAAAATTTCTTTTTTGGATCCATTTATCATTCAAGGATCTAGTTTTGTCTTTAAATATCAAAGCATTGTCATATGATTCCCTCCTCATCTCATCTAATCTATTCATATGTTGAAAATGATTTTCTTGTGCAGTCTTGAAATAAAAATTCATCTTCCTCACAACATAGCAGGCTTTGTGTTCTGGTTCTATAGGGTGGTGGTAGGTTTTTATAAAGACCAAGAGGTACGGGGAAATTCTAATAGTTTTTTTTATGCAATCATATAATCCCAAAGCGCGTCTTCAAGTTTGGTGGCCCAATATTTTTGAGATGTACTCATAGTTTTCTCCAAAATGATCTTAATCTCTCTATTTTAAACCTTAGATTGACTATTGGTCTATGGATGGTATGGGGTTATCATGTAGTGGTGACATCCATGGTGAGTCATTATCTTATAAAACAAAGCACTATTGATGTGGGTACCATGGTCACTGATGATAATCCTTGAAATTCTAAACCGGTTAAAAATGCATTGCTTTAAAAATTTAATGAAAACTCAAGAATTATTTTTGGAAAATTCTTTAACTTATACTGAATTTGATACATATTAAACATAGAAAAGGATGTATTATTTTTCAAATTATTTGGGAAAAGTAACCATGAATTTAATTCCCTTTATGTTAAAAATTTCAACGCCCATGATGATATGTTTTGGCATCTCACGCTTCCAACTTATGCCTATAGTTTTTTTTGGAATTTATCACAATTCATGATGAAATCATGAATATTATGATGAGTGGTAGGCCAGTAAAAATTTCATTGTAACACTTTTTTAATTGTACAATGAATTCCATGGTATGCACCAGCTTCCGTGGAATAAAATAAATTCAAAACACTATCAAATTCTTCTTTTGAGATACATCTTCTAATCATTCCATATACATAGTCCTTGAAAAGTAATGTATAGACCTAGTAGTAATGGAATGATTCATTAAAAAATCTTTTTCTTTGATCCTTTGATAAATTTAGATGTACCACACATGAAACTAATTAATTCAAGAAATCAGCATACCAAGGTGTGATTGTCTCAGTAACATAGAGTTATTCATCAGGGAATGTTTCATCGATTAATTCCAAATTTATTTCACTTATTTTATGGTATATGAATGATTAATGATCAACAATGAGATTATAAATTCCCTTTTTTATCCTTGAATTACATGTCAAATTACTTAATTAACAATATCCATGAACTGAGTCTGGGTTTCATATATTTCTTGGTCCTCAGATACCGTGGCACAGAGATCTGTATACATAGTGAATTTGGAGAATATTAGGTAAGAATGGAATTTATCAAATGTTAAGATAACTACAAGAAACTCCTTTTTAGTTGTTGTATAATTGTGTTAAGCCTTATTTAGTGGGTTTCTATCATAATAGATAGGTCTAAAGATCCTTTATTTCCTTTTACCCAAGGAAGCACCAACTTCTCAACCACTGACATTGAACATTAACTCAAATGGTTGCTTCTAGTCTGGTGAAATTATTATTAGGGCCTTGAACAAGAATTTACTTAATAATTGAAATATTTCTTGAAAGTTAGGCCTAAAGTGAAATGTGACATATTTTCCTATAAGGGTGGAAAGAGGACAAGAGATAATAGATAAACCCTTAATGAAACATCGGTATAATCCAATATGATTAAAAAAACATCTAATTGAATGAACTAAAGTAGAAATGGGTAGTTTAGATATTGTACTGATATTGGTTTCATCAACTTTAATTACTTTATTTGAAATTTCATGACCTAAAACTATCTTAATTTATACCATGGTTTTTTATTTTTTTTCCAATTGAGCACCATATTATTTTCTTCACATCTCACTATAACCATATCCAATTGTTCTATACATCCATCAAAAGAATTACCATAAATAGAGAAGTCATCCATGAATATTTCCAAGAAATATTCAATCATTTCATGGAATATTTTCATCATGCATCATTAAAATGTGGCTGGTGCATTTCATATTCCAAAAGGCTTTCTTTGATAAGTGAATGTACCATATAGACAAGTGAACTTTATTTTCTCTTGATCTTTTGGTGTAACTACTATTTGATTAGAACTTGATTATCCATCCAAATAATAATAATAATATCCTCCTGCCATTCATTCAAGGATTTGATCAATAAAAGGTAATGATTAGTGATCCTTTCTGATGGAATCATTAGATTTTTAATAATTGATGAAAACTCTCCATCAAATCACTATTCTAGTGGGTATCAATTGTCCTTTATCATTATTAGCCATTGTAGTCCCACCCTTTTTAGGTACCACTTGCAATGGGATGACCCAATAAATATTAGAGATAGGAATTATTAAACCAATATAGAGAAGTTTAATGGCTTCTTTCTTGAATAATTCTTTCATTGGAGGTGTTAAGTGTCTTTGTGGTTTCCTAAAAGGTTTTCAATTATCTTCCATATATATTTTGTGAGTGTATATGGTAGGACTTATACCATTTAAATCATCAATCATCTAGCCTATCACTAGATTACTTTTCAACATGACATTGATAAATTTAATTTCTTGTTCACTTGAAAGATTACCATTTATGATGACAAGAAAGGTGTTTAAATCTCCCATGAAAATATATATCAGGTTTGGTGGAAGAGGTTTAAGCTCAAGTGTTGGAGGTGTTTTAATTGACAGAGTCAATGAGGTGAACCCTTGTCTATCCAAAGGCTTGAATACGTTTCTGATAAATTTTTTCTTATAATGATTTAGTTAACTCCTCCCTTTCCTTATGTAAATCCTCAAGATTAAGCACATCCTTTTCTAACTCATCCAATTATTCAATAATATCCAAGAAATTATAGTTAACTACATAGGTTTTTCCATAAAATTTAAGGCATCAAATTTTATGTTTTCTTCCCAAACTCTAAAAATTATTTTCTCCTCTTGGAAATCAATAAGATCTCTACATGTAGCTAAGAAAGGTATTCCAAGAATGAGATGAATTACCTTATATTATTCCATATCAAGGAAAATATAATCAGTAGGGAAGTAAAATTTATCAACCTTGACAATAATGTCCTCTATAATTCCTCAAGGATGATTCACTAATCATTCCACCATTTTCAAGGTGAACCTGGTTGGATTTAATTATGTGATTCATAATTCTTTAATAACTCCAGATGGAATGAGGTTTACACTAGCTCTGAGGTTGCATAAATCTCTACCAAATTTACATCCTCAAATATTGTAATGTATAGTGAAACTTCTAGGGTCTCTTAGTTTAGGAGGCATGGATCTGGGTATGACTTATGAACATTCCTCATGCATTATGACTATTCCCACATCATCTAGTTTTATTCTTTTAGACATAAGATCTTTGAGAAATTTAACATAGTGTGGAATTTGTGTGATGGATTACATAAAAGAAATATTTATGTAAATCTTATTTGACATCTCTATGAATTTTAGAAATTATGCGTCTAACTTCCTTTACTTTAGTCTTTGAGGAAATGGAAGAGGTGGTGTGTGAGATTTCACTCCTTTATTGAGTGCTTCATTTTACTTTTATTTTCTTTAATTTTCAATTTTCACATGTTAATTTTGATCTTTTTCTTATTTATGTTCAGATTGAATTAATTTTTCTATTGAATTACCATTCTCTATAGCAGGTGTAGGTGTCTTTTCTGTTGGTTGAATAATAGACATTCAACGCTGGAAATCATGTGCCACTGCATAATGTGACAAAATTTTCCTCTACTATTGGGTTGAATCTTGTGTTACCTGGTAGAGTTCCTTGTTTTGAGTCTTTAATTTGTGTGTATAATTGGTTGAAAATATTTTCAATGTTACACACGTATTATTGTAATTTTATGGTGTTTTTTTTTCAAGTTTTGGGTCACTATGTCTTGTGAATCAAACCTTGATTGATTGGAAAGGTTAATTTTTCTATAATTTCTCCCAAATATGGTTGGTTTTGCAGTGCAATAGGATCATAGTCTATTGTTTGATTTTTATCTTTTTATTTTTGTTGTTGATGAAATGATGGTTGATATTTTTTTTGAGATCCTTACTCTTGAGATTTCATGGCAGGTCTAAAAACTAATTGATCATGGAAACCAGGTGGACACATGTTTCGGTTCATTGGCTGAGTAGCTACTAGTTTCTACTAACTGATATTTTTGTTATTTTTTTTCTAATTTGTGTTGTAATTATTTCTATAATTTCCTCTTTTATAGCTGAAAAATTTAGCTTCAAACAAATTTTTCTCAGATGTGTTATATGGACACATGGGGTAATCATGAGGACCACCACAATGTGAGAAGTGTTCATATTAAACTACATGGACTGACTTAGGTGTAGTTAGTAACAAGTTGTCTATTATCTTATTGAGAGATTTAAATTATATATCCATGAATACATGATAATCAACTTGATTCAATCCCACTTTCCTTCCTAAAAAATCTTCTGGCCACAGGAAATTGTGTTCTACCATGTTTTTAATTAATGTGAACATATCTATAGGATCCATAAACATGAACACATTTCCAGTAACTATGTTTATTGTTGACTTACTCTTAGATTAAAGTCCACAATAGAATGTTTTCAACTGGTTCACCAACTTTATCCAATGATGAGGATAATTCCTTTACATATACTTGAATGTTTCCCAAAATTCTTCTAATGATTTATATTTGTTTTGGAAAAATGACTTAGGGTCTCTCTTGTTTTTCAAAGACTATTCTATTGTGTAATATAGATCATGAAAATTTCTTTTTAGCACTTCCTAGGTGAAGACTGTATCTGGGTTAATAATTTCCAACCTATTCTTAGCTTTTCATTATAATTATGACAGAAAAAGTCTCAGGATCAACGCATTGTTGGCCACCCCATTATATTTAAATGTGCCACATACTTTGATAAATCTATTCACATTAATATAAGTATATTCACTACCCAATCCATGAAATTATGTATATTATTGGAGAAATTTGATTTCTGATTACTTTAGTTCAAAATGTGTTACTTAAACATTTGGTTTTTTTATGCATGAGTTAAATCCGATAGTTTTAGGACTCAATTCCTATCTCATATTAGTCCTTATTATTTAATTATCTAAATGGTTTTGAAGGGGGGGGGGGGGTGGATTTTTCCACTAGGAATCATTGGAATGTGAGTCTCAACGCTTTCATCCCATGAATGCATTTGGTTTTTGAAAGAGATATCAATTTTAAATTTTTCTTTTCTTTGGTGTTCTTATTCTGGATCAAGAGGTGGTTCATTTTTCAATGGATCAAATTAAGAGTGTTCTCCATCTAGTAAAATTATTCCTAAAGAAATTTCTAATTAAGATTTTTTTTAATGTTAGATGCGCACATGGTCCCCGACAATGGTGCCATAAATTTGGTGTGTGCTATCATTGTTTTTCCAATTGGAAAATGTTTCTAACCCACTGGTTGCTATAGAATTGGAGAGAAGGGTCAAACTATAGAGAGTACAATATCTAGTTTACTAAAATTGTCTATTTTGATAGTATTCAGATGGGAGATCAACTGTATTTTTTAAAAATTATTTTTATATAACTAAAAATTAATAAAGTGATCAACATAAAGGAAAATAAAATTAAAACAATGGAGATGAACTCTAAATCAAAAAAATGTGTCTTAGATGACGACGTTGTAATCAAACTACTGAATAAACATGAAAAATATATTTTCCATGATTAAATATTATTCTATCTAATTATCACTAGTTTTGAAAGTATAATCCTTTTTAGAAGCAAATTTTTATATATCCTAATTTATTTAAAGTACTGTTATTTAGTGTTATAAATAAATCTAGACACGTTTTTGAGTGCAGAACCAATCGGTGTAATGACACAACCATTTTCACACAAAGTTGTACTACCTTTTTTACACTACAATTATTCAATACCGTTATCCTTATAGAAACCAGAACCTAGAAGCCCAGAGCTAGTGTTTAATACAATTACATTGGTATGATTATAAGGAATCAAATCTTGAAGGACCGAAGAGTTTTGTAGTCATGGTAAACCAGATACATACACGAGTCTTATATTACAAATGAATACACTAATTACAACATATTTTTTTTTATTTTGAGGAAAAATTTATTCCATCTAGTATATTATTTCATATCAATCATAGTATACTTCTTGGATTCATGGGGAAAAGAAACATAATAAGGGTGAGATCAAATTCTTAGTAAGGGTAAAGTACAATAGAAGCAACATTGAATCAATGAGAATAGTCAATATGGCAAGGTAATAACAGAACATACATTACATGTAATCAATAAAATGAATGGATAAATAATATAGAAAGGTAATAAATAAAAACACATTCCATTCAAATGACTAGATAATGTAAAATCAATATGTCAAGGTAAGAAACTGAAAACACATTCCATTTAATCAATAAACTGAGAATAAAATTCATCCATAGATATGTCGATGCAAAAAATCATGAATAAATAATAACTGAATCAAAATGAATACAATGATTAATTATTGTATGTCATGTATCTAGCTCATGAACCACTACCATCAAGACCTTTCACAAGATGGTTTAAGTCTATGAGTAGAAACTCATCTATTTTTTCTTGGAAATAAACTCGAAGGGTTTGTTTCCCACTAATTTCATCTCATGAGACTACCGATACATCATGGGGATTTCATTAATTGGTCCCCAACCTATAGGCATTTCCTTAAATTTTCCCCAACCCATGACTTTCATATCCCAAGAATTTCCATATCAAATAAACAATAAGCCTAATCAAATATCCACATTGAATAAAGGATACAAATTAATCAATATTTCCCCAAATAATCAAATAACTTTCAAAGTAAACACCATATAAAAAATAGTATACAGTTTAAGTAATGAACATATCCATGATAAATTATATGTATAATTAGGGGAAATTAAATGTTTAATGATCACAAGGAATTGAATATTTCAAGAGGACTAACAAAGGAATTGAGGAAGTGAATTTCCATACTATCCTTGGATAAATAAATCATAAACCATCCATAAGAAGAATAAGGATGGAAAAAATAAAACATATTCCAAGTGGAGTATAAATAAAGGGTTTTTTTAACGAATAGAAATACTATAAAAGATATTTTAAAACTTTTTTGAGGAAAATATCTTTTTTATTTTGAAAAACATTTTCAAAATCCATTTATTTGAAAATAAAATTTAAATTTTTTACATTAAAAGTAATTTTTTAAAAATGTAAAGGAATATTTGAATAAATGATGGTGGGTAAATATTTACATTACTTATTAGGTAAAACTAACATTCCTTTTACATGGTAAAAAGGGTTATAAAAATTCTTTATTTGGAAAGTGATAAGAAGATTCCTTTGAAAACATTGGTTAAAGAAAAAAAGTGTAAAAATTTCTTTAATAAATCATTTTGGAAAGGTTAATTTTTTTTAGAAAATAGGGTTTTTAGAAGAAAATAGGTTCAAAAATTGAAAAGAGAAATGAAGTTAGGTTTTCTTAAAAACATTTTCTAAAACATTTTGAGCACCAAATAATGAAAAAATGGTACTATTACTTGAAAAAGGCCATGAATATCTAGAGGATAATAAAATAAAAGTTTTTATTAGATAATGATAAAATAATTTCATTTTATGGAAATTCATACCTAAACAATCCCAAAAAATGATATTTTAAGGTAAACCCTTGAAAATATTATAATTTTTAAGCGATAATAAATTAATGAGTAGATTATGTGTATCAAATGTAAATCCACATAATGAAGTGGAAATACATCAATAGATAGTAAAATTAACTATACACATAATCTTATAATATTAATGATAACGAGGTAGTGGTATAACCCAATGAAAATAGATTGGGTTATGAAAATATTTTCCACTTGGTAACTTTTAACTCAAATCCCCTTAGATGAAATAATTCAAATTGAAACTCAACATATCATGAAGAATTAATGAATCATGATATTATATGAAAAAATGGTAGTATGTATGAAATATATAAGTAATTATATGCACAAAAATAAAGTTATTGGTTCAAGATAAAGTTAAAAATCACAAAAAGGAAGTGATATTATAAATATAATCATTAAAAATTTTCTTTAGGATAATAATATTTAAACATTCCAAAGTGTCCCATACCACTTTAAAATATTTGAATCATAATATCCATGAAGGAATAACATTAAATGAAACTTATAATATCATTAAAATAAATATATTCATTATATAACATGTTAAAGGTCAGTATATACACCATATAAAAGAAACTAGGTGCATAACAACAAATAAGTCTCAATGGAATGTAAATTGAGATAGAATCCCTTACCTCGCGTTTCCTTTTTTGGGTGAACACCCTTTAACTTCCTATATAATGGTTTTAAACATGTCACTAGATAATAAAAAAACCATACACATATTTATAATATCATATATTAACTTCTTATAATGTATTATTACCCGCTTATTAACAATTCTTTATTATTTTCACTATTTTGGGTGTTAATTTCCTAGTTTGTCGAGTATGTTTTGACTTGTTATTTTTATTATTCTTACATTGATCATGATTTCATAATTTCCAGGATATAAACCATGATTTAATTATACATATTCAGTATATATGTATTTATAATAATCTATAAAATTTGGATATAAGAAATGAAATACACTGTTCATGGAGATGGTAGGCCATACGTATGCATGAACACCACTTTCATTTCTTTGTCGTATTAAAAGAATGAAAAGAAAAAGATATATATATATATATATATATATGTATGTATATGTGTATTATAATTCAAGTATCATATCTATTTTATATATGTTACATATTTTTATTAAAACCATACTTTATACATTCCATGTATAGTGTGAACGAATCACATCGCTTTGAGGGGGCGGTAGTCTACACTTCCACAAACGATGTTATCATATTCCCACAAAATGAAGTGTATAAAGGAATGCATTATAAAAGAATTAAATAAGTATAAATACATTATTAATATAATATATAATATATATAAATATAGTTTCCATTATAATTCCCAACCATGAGAGGTGGTAAAGGAAAAACGAACAACTTTGTTTCGTGAGACAGTAGTTCACCGTACAAAAAAATGGCGAGTTCATTACCATTAGATGGAAACATGTGTAAGTGTAGGTATAAAACTTAACCTAAAAACATATAAGTATATTGATGATATTGGTTTTTTTATATAATCATGTAATAATTATATTTTAATGGGTGGATAATGGAAATAAAACTAAAGAGCTTGAGGAAAGATGTTACCTCTTCTTTGGGTAACTCCTTCTGATTTCACCAAAGGGCTTACATGGATGAACTTATGCCAAAGTTTAGGATTTTAGGTTAAGGGAATAGATTTTTAGGAACTATTTGGGTATATATTGTTCAATACAAAGTGTCTTTATAGGTTTTAGGAAGTGGTATGGGTGAGTACCTTTTTATATTGGAGGAGGAGTGACACTCTTGTAATTTTTTGGAAAGGGAATTCCACCCATGATTTTCCCATGTAAAGTGGACCCAATAATGGTAAAAATTTTATACAAGGTAGGATATGGTATAAATATTAACATAAAATATATTATAGACAAGTTTTTAGGTCATTTTCCCCTTAAGTTTAAGGTTTAGTCTCTTGTAAAGCTAATTTTTCTCTTAATCATTGTAATTAATTTTAATCACTTTCACTAATATGTTTTTGTAAAAAACTAAGTTTAAATTATTATACATTATAAATTATTATTATTACAAATATTTATTCCATTTTAAAAAATTAAAATATCATTATTGGAATAAATTAATTTAAAATTAATCCTATAAAAGGGACGAAAATGCTGGTTTTTAAAGTAAAAACATTCAAAAGTTTGAGATGTTTTTATATCCAATTTAAAAGTGAAATTGATTAAACTGAACTAAATTAAATTAATTAATAAAAATTTTATCTAATTAAACTTTATAACCAATTTTAAATTTAATTTAACCCTGTAAATAAATTAGATGAAAAAGCAGTTTTGAATTAAAATTCAGTATTTTTCACTATTCATCAAAAAATGAAACTTCACAGAAAAATACCAAAAATTAACCCTACCTTAATTTTAATGTTTCAATTTAAAATATAAAGTTTATTTTTACCTATAAAATTTATAAACTTTCCAAAAAATTGATTGAAAATAGGTTCTCTATTAAAAGACGGTAAAATTGTATTTATAAAAATATAGATTTTTATACATAACATTGAGTTTGTTCCTATGTTATGCCTATAAAATATATCATATGAAAATAAAAAATATTTTATTGAATATATAACATATATATTTCATTAACATCATTCAATAATTTTAATTAATTTAATTTATTATGATAAAATACCTTTGTGAGTATTAGTTTTCTATAAAAGCATTCCCTTAATATTCAGTTGGTTTGTATATTAATTTGTAATTAATTGGTAACATATGAATTCATATTATATTTTTTTAAACCATATATTTTCATAATTTAGTTAATCCCTTTCATAAAATTTAATTTAATGTCTAGTTTATATCTTATTATATTGAATAATAATATTTTAATAATATATTATTATTTGGTAAAACTCGGTCTTGTGTGAAACATAACTTTCAAAGAAAGTCATTGTTGTATGTGATGCAAGATAACTCAATGTTGTGTACATTGAAATATATCAAATATATTAAATTTATTTAAAATAGTAAATATATTATAAATTCTTAGGATATTATATTTTCTTACACGCTTGGTATTGCTATTATACACGCTATCAGATATAGTGTTCTTACTTTAGAATTTTAGGGTGTTATATTCTCCCCACCTTAATTAAATTGAATCCTTATAATTTAAACTCAATTTTGGTGATAGATTGTTTGATATTTTATATTTTTGAAATCCCACATCATGAGAAGGGTTCATAATAAATCCTCTTGAAAAGAGAGAATGTGAAGTACAAAGGTCACATGAAATAACATATAATTAGGTATCTAATTAGGAGAACATTAGTTTCATGTAGAGATATGCACTTGGAGGAAAAATTTAAATATTTATAGGAATTTATTGAGGCCATCAATTAGTAATAAGTGAATGATCAATGTAATGTTAAGGACCTCAAATCCATAAATATGCGATGATTTAGAAGACCATCAGTTCAATAAAAATTAAGGTATTAGGACAATATTTTTTTAATAACCTTTTCCTCATGTTGAGAAATTCCTTTACTGCTTAAGAATATTAGGAAATTTACTTGCATGATACATTTTAATTTCAGATGAACAATTCCATATTTTTGTTGCACTTCAGTCAAATTCTAATTCATCCCTTACTTCAGGGAATGAGTATCCAAAAATTATCTTTGATTCCTGAAGCACTAAAATAAAAATTTAATAGATCATAAGTCCCATAAAAGAGTGAAAAGTATTTACATTTTACTCTAACTATTTTCCAAAACCAATATAGTTAATACATTAATCTCTAAACCTAAAAATCAACAATGCAGGTTCATTATTACTATTTATCTATAAAATTATTTAACTAAAAATAATTACACATTAACTAGGACATTACATAGGTCAGTGGTTGGTGTTAAGCCCTTATCATCCTTCAGTCATGGGTTCAAGTTCTATGGCCTTACTAGATTTGATGGGTTATCACTTGGTATAAAGGTTTTCCTTTTCTATAACCATATTGATATAATTTAAAAAATAAATATGATGATTTTTTTTGAAATAAAGTAAATCACTAAATATCCTTTTAATTAAGGTTTTTAGTACAAACTCAATACATAAATACTTCATCCATTTTGTTTACACACAGGTCCTTCCTTATTCTAAGGTTTAACATAATCCATTCATTATCATTATCTATTTAAATCCCTCATAATGGTTTGTATATAAAATGTGGATTATACTAAGTGTATCCCTTGAGAATGTCAAACCATGTGCGCAGTAAGGACCATTGTTGTGTACCGGGTTACACCGAGTCAGTCCCGACACACCTTGTTGGAGTTATTACTCCTAGTTACATCTGTTCTAGAACCACATCCACCTGTATTATCCATATAGGGATGTATTTATAATAATACTCACATAATATCTAATTTACCAAAATTCTAGGGTGTTCTTCTATTCTTATCCTCAAATTATACCTTAGGGTTATTTTCTCTAATCTATGTTTTCCTAAATCTAGTTCCTAAGGTTGATACTAAACTCCCTCTGATACCAACTATAGTGACCCAACCCTAGAATCTTAGAGCCGATGCCTACTACCATTACATTGGCATGATTACAAGGAATCAAATCCCAAAGGACCAAAGAGTTTAGTAGTATTGGTAAACCAGATACATACATGAGTCTTTTATTACAAATGAATAAACTAATTACAACATAATTTTTTTATTTCGAGTATAACTTTATTCCATCTAGAATATCCTTTCATATATTTCTTAGTATAATTATTGGATTCATGGGAAATGAAACATAATAAGGGTAAAATCAAATGATTAGTAAGAGTAATATACAATAGAAGAAATAATGAATCAATCAGAATAATCAATATGGTAAGGTAATAAATAAACACACAATCCATGTAATCAATAATTCGAATGGATAAAAAATATTTAAAGGTAATAAATAAAAACACATTACATTCAAATGACTTGATAAGGAAAAATCACTATGGAAAGGTAAGAAAATGAAAACACATACCATTTAATTAATAAACTATGAATGAAATGCATCCATAGATAAGTCAATGAAAAATCTCATGGATAAATAATAACTAAATCAGAATTAAGGAAATTGTTAATTATTGTATATCATTTATCTGGAACATGAACTACTACCATCAAGACCTTTCAAAATATGGTTTAAGTCTATTGGTAGAAACCCATCTATTCTCCTTAAAAAAACTCAAAGGGATTATTGCTAACTAATTTCATCTCATGAGACTACCGATTAATTTTGGGGATTTCATTAACTGATCCCTAACCTATAGATATTTCTTTAAGGGGTCCCCAACCTGGGTATTTCATGTCCTAATAATTCCTCATATCAAATAAAAAATAAGCCTTATAAAATATCCATATTGAATAATGAATATAGTTTTATCAATATTTTCCCAAATAATCAAATGAATTTCAAAGTAAACACCATATGAAAAATGGTATACGATTTAGGAAATGAAAATATTCCTGATAAATGATATGGATAATTAGGGAAAATTCAATTTTCAAAGATCATAGGAAATTAAATAATTAAATAGGACTAACAAAGGAATCAAGGATGTGAATGTCAATATTATACTTAGCCAAATCAATCATAAACCATCCACAGGAAGAATAAGAATGGTAACAATAAAAAATATCCCAAGTGGATTAGAAATAAAGAGTTTTTGTTATTGATGAATAGAAATACTATAAAATATATTTTAAAAACTTTCTTTAGGAAAATATTTTTTCTTATTTTGAAAAACATTTTCAAAATAATTTTATTTGAAAATCACTTTTAAAAAAATTTTCTTTAAAAATTAACCTTTTATTCATGCAAAATAATATTCAAAGAAATGATGGTGGGTAAATATTTAGATGTTGTTTGAGTTAAAAACATATCTTTTTTATGCTAAAAAGGGTTATAAAAATGCCTTGTTCAGAAAGAGACAAGAATATTCCTTTGAAAACAGTGGTAAAATAAAAAAGGGTAAAAATGCCTTTTATAAATGATTTTGGAAAGGTTAAAAACATTTTTTTAAAACATTTTTAAAAAATAGTATTTTTAAAAGAAAAAAGGTTTTCCGAATAAAAATACAAATGAAGTTGGGTTTTCTTAGAAACATTTTCTAAAACATTTTGACCACTAAAGAATAAAAAAATGGTACTATTACTTGAAAACAATCATGAATATCTTAAGGATGTGAAAATAAAAGGGTTAATTAGAAAATAATCAAATAATTTCCTCTAATAAAAATTCAGGTGTAAACAATCCTGAACAAAATAATATTGTAAAGTAAACCCTTGAAAATATTATAATGTTAAAGGGAAAATCAATCAATGAGTAGATTATGTGTATTAACTAAAAATACAAATATTAAAGTGAAAATACATCAATAGATAGTAAAATTAATTATACACATAATAATATAATATTAACAAAAATGAGGTAGTAGTATAACCCAATGAAAATATATTGGGTTACGAAATTCTTTTCCACCTGGTAAATTTTAACTCAAATCCCCTTAGATGAAATAATTCAAATTGAAACTCAAAATATCACGAAGAATGAATGAATCATGATATTATATGAAAAAGTGGTATTATGTACACCATATATAAGAAATTAGGTGCACAAAAATAAAGTGATTGTTTAAAGAGAAAGTTAACAATCACAAAAGGAAGTGAGATTCCAAAGATAATCATTAAAAATTTTCTTGAGGAGAATAATCTTTAAACATTCCAAAGTGTCCCATACCACTTGGAACATTTGAATCATAATATCCATGAATGAATAAAATTAAATAAAACTTATAATATCATGAGAATAAATATATTCATGATATAATATTTCAAAGTAAATTATATACATTATATAAAATAAACTAGGTGAATAACAACAAATAAGTATCAATAGAATGTAAATTGAGACGAAATCCCTTACCTTGCTTTAATTTTTTTGGGTGAAAATACTTTAAATTCATGTATAATGGTTTTAAACATGTCAATAACTAATAACATAACCATAAAAATATTTATAATATCATATATTAACTTCTTATAATATATTATTACATGTTTGTTAACAATCTTTCCTTATTTTCACTATTTCAGGTGTTAATTTCCTAGTTTGTTGAGTATGTTTTGACTTGTTATTTTTCTTCTTATTACATATATCATGATTTAATCATATATAGGATTTAAAACATGATTTAATTATATATATTTATTATATATTTATTTAAAATAATCTATAATATTAAGATATAATAAATTAAATGCACCATTCATGGAGACTATATGCCGTATGTACGATGAACACTACTTTCATTTCTTTATCATATTAAAATAATGAAAAGAAAATGATATATATATATATGTAAATGTGTATTATAACTCCAGTATTATATATATGTCATATATGATACATAGGTTTACTAAAACCATCATTTATACATTCCATGTATAGCGTGAACAAATCACATCGCTTTAAGGGTGCGGTAGTCCACACTTCCACAAACAATGTTATCATATTTCTACAAAATGGAGTGCATAAAGTTTTGTGTTATAAAATAATTAAAGAAGTATAAAAGAATTATAAATATAATATATAACATATATAAATATAGTTTCCATCATAATTCCCAACCATGAGAGGTGGTAAAGGAAAAACGAACTTCATTTCATGAGGTGATAGTTCACTGTACACATAAATGGTAAGTTTATTACCCAATAGATAGAAGTTTGTGTAAGTATAGTAAAAAACTTAAAATAAAAAATATCATTATATTGAGGATACACGTTTTGTTATATAATCTTTTAATAAGGAGAGTTGAGGGGTTGGATAATGGAAATAAAACTAAAGAGCTTGGGGAAAGATGTTACCTCTTTTTTGGGTAACTCCTTTTGGTTTTCACCAAAGGGATTCCATGGATGGATTTACTCTAAGGTTGAGGATTATATATTGAGGGTAGGTATTTTTAGGATCTATTTGGGTAGATATTGGTCAATACAAAGTGGCTTGAGAGGTGTGAGGAAGTGGGATGAGTGAGTTCCTTTTTATAGTGGAGGAGGAGTGACACTCTTGTAATTTTTTTGAAAGGGGATTCCACCCAAGTTTTTACCATGTAAAGTGGCTACATTATTGGTAAAAATTATATAAAAGGGATTATAGGGTATAAATAGGAACAAAAAATTGATTTTAGACAAGTTTCTAGGTCATTTTTTCCCTTAAGTTTAAGATTTAGTCCCATGTTAAGCTAATTTTTCTCTTAATTATTGTAATTAATTTTAATCACTTTCACTAATATTTTTTTTAAAAATAAGTTGAAATTATTAGAAATTAGAAATAATTATTATTAAAAATATGAATCCATTTTTCAAAATTCTAATCATATAATTGGCATAAATTAATTTAAAATTAATCCCACAAACGGGACAACAATGAGGGTTTTTGAAGTAAAAATGTTCAAAAGTTTAAGATGTTTTTATATCCAATTTCAATGTGAAATTGATTTAAATGACCTATATTGGATTAATTAATAAAAATTTATATAATTAAACTTTAAAATAAATTTAAAATATAACTTATCCTTATAAATAAATTATATGAAAAAGTAGTTTTGAATTAAAATTCTGTATTTTTCACTATTCATCAAAAAATGAAACTTCGCAGAAAAATACCAAAAATTTACCAAAAATTAATTTTTATGTTTATATTTCAAATATGAAGTTTATTTTTACATATAAAATTTATTAAAGTTCCAAAAAATATATTTAAAATAGGTTCTCCATTAAAAGGCGGTAAAGCCGCCTTCGTATAAATATAGGGGTTTATGCATAAAATTGGGTTTGTTCTTATCTTATGCCTATAAAATCTATTGTATGAATATAAAAAATATTTAATTGAATATATAACATATATATTTAATTAATATCATTCAGTAATTGTAATTAACTTAATTTATTAGGATAAAACACCTTTGTGAGTATAAAAATAGTTTTATATAAAAACATTCCCTTAATATTCAATTAGTTTCTATATTAATTTATAATTAATTGGTAACCTATAAATTTATCATATATTTTTGTAAAATATATATTTTCATAATTTAGTTAATCCTTTTCATAATTTTTAATTTAACAACTAGGTTATCTCTTATTATATTAAATAATAATATTTTAATAATATTTTATTGTTTGGTAAAACTCATTCTTGCGTGTAACGCAAGATATCAAAGAAAGTCATTGGTATGTGTGATGTAATCTAAATCAATGTTGCACGAATTACAAGTTATTGAGTATATTAAATTTATTTTAAATAGTAAATATATTATAAAGTCTTGGGATATTATATTCCCTTATGCACTTGGTGTTGTGTGTCATACATGATATGGAATACAATGTTTTTACTTTAGAATTTTGGGGAGTTAAAAACCTTCTCGGTATCATCAAATCAATGAATAACTAAAATTTATAGCTTTTATTTCATAAATAAATTCAATGAAAATATAATTTGATCAGATAAAAATTCAACTAAAAATAAATTCAATTGAAAAATTAAACCCAAAATAAAATGTCAACATGACATGCGTAGAAAATTAAATTATTCAGTCAATATCCTAACATGGGAAAAATCACCCCAACATAAAAACTAGACAAATACATATGTTAATAAAATGAAAATGCATGAAATTTATAATCGTGTTACCCAGATGAAGTTTGCATTGGTTTGCACACTCACCGCTTGAAGAAATGTGGTTCTCATCGATCTCCAAATATAAGTGAACCTTTTCACTTGTTGACATCAAGGGTGAACAAAAACCCACTAATAATTTCACACCCACCCAGAATTTCCTTGTAATGAAATCACCATCAACACACACTACCTTTTATGTGTTTAAGATGATGATGAAGGAGTTGATGTGGATGGAACATCCTACCTACCAGTCGAGCCTACTTTAAACATTTGAGGAGGATAGGGAGTCAGCCTAGTTCACTACACATCGAGAGAGGAGGAGGAGCACTGGTTGGGTCATCTTGAGGGGAGGATATTTCCTACTGGGTGGAATAGGCTCTTCTATGCAGGATGAGGGGAGGATGGTGTGGTAATGGTGGTCAAACATGAGGGTTTGTGCGTTGAAGGGGGCAAAAAGTAGGCTGGTTCAGTGTAGTGGAGGAGTCACTGAAAGCAGGAGGGAGGAATCATGATGGTGGAGGTGAGGGATATGGCTATGGTGTGTGTGAGGATAGAGGGAGGGAGGTTCTTGGTGGTGTGGAACATGGAGGAAGCCAGGCGGTGTGCCTGGTGTGTTGCGTATAAGGGAGGAGAGTTGGTTTTTTTATATATGGATATTTTTATTTTTATTTTTATAGAAAAGGTATAAGGTTAGAAATATTTTAAAAAATGGGTCTCAAGATGCGTGAACCCTATTCACACATTTTTGGCATGGAGTGATGCGTGAACGGGGTTCATGCATCCTACGTAGATGTGATAAAGGATGTGTAAACCCCGTTCACGCATCTCTCCATGCCAAAGATGCATGAACGGGGTTCATGCATCATGTATGAAGTTTCTAAAGGATGCGTGAACCCTGTTCATGTATCCTATAGAAAGGTTAAATAAAAAAATTCATCAATTTACTAGAGGCAATTTTTTTATTTGATTAATTCAATCACAACCCCTTTCTATTTACTTTATTTTTTTACTAAAAAAGGAAGAGAGATTTAGAAAAACATTCATCTTTAAATAACATGATCTTACTGAATGTTCTATAGTAATTAGGTTTGATTCTAATTAATATACTAATTCTGACAATAATTTCATATTTCTTCATTTACCCATTCAAGGGAAACACTTATAAACATCAGTTTCGAAAACTTATATAAATTCACTAAGGATGATGTTCTTCAATACTTATTCTTGGATATGCAAACACATTCTTAACCCTCTTAATAATTTTTTTATTTCGGAAGAATATGAAATCAATATTTTTCATAATGTCCATAATTTTATCACATGATGGAGGTATTTTAATAGTAAAATCCTCCAATGAAGATTGTGTACCAGTATAACATGTGTCCTTTTATAAAGTCTGAATATGTATCTTTTCAAAATTGGACAAATGAAATTCTAATTCCATATATCTCATATTTTGGTTTTTCTAATCTTCAATCATAATCATATACTCTTCTAATTATCCATTATTTATTGAAATTTTTCTTCATGAAATTTAATTTTTTTAAACAAAGAATCATGTTCCATGATTTTTGAATTCAAATCATTGAGTTCAATAATATTTTTCAAATTTTTTTTGATGTTCAAAGATCTTTTCATTTAGATTATTAATATTTATTAATGAATATCAAGTAGAAATTATTAATTTTGGAAGATAATTTGATGACAGTAAGACACTTATTAAAAAAAGTACAACTCTATTAATGATAATAGTAATGCACATACAAAATGTATCATAAATCAAAAATCAACCTAATATATGCCTATGGCATGGATGCTTATCTGTTCCACATCCAGGTGTATACTGGACTCTTCCACATCGTATAAGTCTATGTCTGCGCTCTGGCGTACACCGCACATCATCATTAGCAGCCACCTCCACATCCTCCTATGTGACGTGCGATGGATGTAGAATCTCATAGTCTATACCCTTTCCTGCATCTAAAGATAGTGGAGGCTAGCTGGAACTCTCACTGACATGGAAAAAAGAGGGCTGTTGTGCTGCGGATGCCTGTAATAAAGAATCCAACTGAACCCAGTCAATGTTTGTATCTACCTGTGGTTGAGCCTGAGAAGCTGGAGGAGCATATGACTGATCATGTCGAACACCCTCTTCTTGTGAAACAACAACATATGACTGATCAATCTGAACATCCTCCTCCCATGGAACAACAAGATCCATAACAGGGTCGTCACCCCTGGTACATCTATATGAGGCTCAGCAGACTCCTCATCCACCTCAGCATGTGGTGGATCAAAGAAAATGCCATGATAAATCTCATCCATCTAAGGAAGAAACTCTAATACAATGGTGTGAAAATATGATGGGTAAAATACGGTGCTTTCTACTAGATTATACATGTGAATTAGATGAAAAATATGAGAATCCTACAAAAAAAATTCCACTATTAAGTAATATGAATAAAAATTCTGCTAAATAGTGGAAGGAACTATTTATACCAGCTCATGAAAGCCTCGTCTATGTCCTACCAAAAATATGACTGGGGACCTGTAGTATCAGGATGCATAATCCGTATGATCCACCAAATGAAAATGTATTGTCCCCACCCCTCACAACTAGGACTCCTATCATCTATCCCATAAATCAATATATCTAGCATGGTATCTCCTCCAATCAAAATCTCTCTTCCCTGAAATATTTAGGGAATGCAGTGAATCTAACTGACTAGGTGGGTTAGGAACATGATGAAATAATCCAAACTGTCTCATAAATCTATCGGTCTGATATCACTCGACTATATGAAAATAAATCAATGGAACCCTCCAGGAACCGATAGAAAGAATCACCGTACAATAAGATGGAAGACTCTGGATAATAGCATTTGTATATGGAATCCATATAATCTGAAAGAAAAAAATAAATAATCAATTAATAAATGAATACATGTACAATAAAGAATAAATATTTAACAATATAAATAATAACCACTTACATCATGTGGTTGAATATTGTCCAACATAAGTCTATGGGCGTGGGCATCGTGTCTGGGGGAATTTGAATGTCGATGTGCCTAACTCCACCTGTAGATAATATTGTTATATTTGCATTTCATAATAGAAAGTTATACAATTAAGTTATATAGTATAAGTAAGGAATAACATATCAACTTCCATGCGGAGCCTCTACTACAATATCTACTGGAAATGATGCACGAGCATGTGGAGCTAAACGAGGGATGTTCTCCTATACCCACATCTGTAGAAGAATCATACATCCCGTGATCTTCATCTTATCGATGCGATATATGCTGCATAGATACCTATATGTATATTCTAGAAAATTAGACCCCCAACTATACCAGCCTGCCTCGTCCAAATCCTCTAAAAAAGGTAAATACATCAGATGTACAAAAGTAGAGGAGTGATCAACAAAAAGCATGCCACCGATCATCCTCAAAATATATACACGTGAAAATAGTAGCACGATGATCTCATCAGGATCCTCTGCTAACTGTGTGAAGTGATGGTCTAACCAAGTAATGCATAATCTACCACTGAAAATGGTCCTCCCATAATTAGGGACCTCTATGCCTAATAGTCTATGAACAAGCTCTGGAAAATCTGCTCTAACTCGGCCTGTCAGAGTCGTACCATCGATGGGGAGGCCCAACATAATGGCTACATCCAGTAGGGTAATAGTCATCTACCCCTCTCTAAAATGGAATGTATGTGACTCTGGCCTTCATCTCTCTACAAGCACAGTAATGAGATGATGATCGATAAAGGTGAAGTCACACATTGCTATGCCATAGAATCCAACGCGACAAAGATAAGGGATGATAGCGGGAGGCGGTGTGGTATGATAGAAATGGTGAGATCTGTGTACACTCAATAGAGGCACATGACATCCCTCTAAAATCAGTCATGATACATGAGTATCCTGGGATGTGAGCAATGAAAAAACTTCCATCTTCACAAATGATATAATTGTTACTTTTTTATAGTGAATTCAATAAAAATTTTAAACTTTTACTTAAAAAAATATACAATAAGAAAATGAAAAATGATTATGTTAATATTTTTGATTCATACTTGATTTTTTGTGTGTGGATTAGTGTCTTCGTTACATGTGGAAGCATGATATATTCATTTTAGTTCTATGTTTATTTTTTTAATAGTTTGAGTATCACTAAATTCTTTATTATAGAATAAAAAAATGAGACAAACCAAAATTGAAACATGTCAGAAATAGAGAAAGTCAGAAATAAAAGGATTCAAAATTGAAACTTCCAAATACAAAAAAAATACATATTCATGACATAATACATAGACTTGATCAAGACTAAAGATATGTGGTTCTATATCCTGCCACTTGGGGACATCTCTTACGAGTATGTTCTTCTGTGTGACAAATACTGCATCGTATTCTCCCTCCTCGTTGTCAAGGCCAATCTATTTAATTTCTGATTCAACTTGATTTTAGTCTTCCTTGGGGACGTAACCTAGTAGTATGAATCCAATAATTTAAAAAACAATATACATTGAAAAAATCATAAATGAAAACAAAACCAAATTATGAAACCTAGAAATATTAGGGATGATGGTCAGCTGATCAGTAGACAATGATATAGAATTAAAGTCACCAACATGCATCCATGCTGCACTATAACAGTTAACCAAAGTGCTCATGTGATACACTGAGTCAACATATGGTTCCCATGATATATTTACCAAATCACAAGCTACAATAACATGTGCACATGGATATCTAAATGCTTGAAAGTTTCCGCAATCACATTACCTTTTATCTAACATCACCATAAACACTCAACCACAAGTGCATGTAGCCCAGTCATAGCATAGTCTTACCTAAAAGCTCATATTTTCCCTATCAAAGGCTAGAACAATTCATCTTGAAGCCTCATTCAGTATTTGATCAATATCACTTTGGAAATGCTGCGTAAAATGCATTTCGTTTTCTATCCTCTGATAGGCCTTTTGTGACTGGTCAACAAAGTAGTGAAAACATCTATAAAATGTCTCTTGCACTAACCCTATAATCGAGACTTTGTGCACACCCTTGAGGAACCTATTTATGCACTCCACTATATTAGTGGTCATATGACCATATCTTCTACCACCATCATATGCTAAGGACCATTTTTCCTTCGAAATATGCATCATATATTCATACACATCTTCATTAGAAGTTTGGATATCTTCAAGGCATCGATAAAACCTTTATTGTTGGGGATATTATGCTGAAACCATAAGAGAATAATGTATTAAAATAGAGATTAAATTTTGTTAAAAAAGTAAGTTTAGAAAAACATACCCAACTTGAGGATCGCCTTCTTTATGGCATCATCTCTGAAATTCTTATGCACATTACTTGAAATATGTATAATTCAATAATGATTATAAGAATTAGGCTCAGTCCATGAAACCCCATCACTAGCCAAGACCTCTATAATTTATCTATGGTGATCAGATATCCGAAATATTCCATGGTTTTGTGTGACATGAACACGTACACATGCCAAAAACTAGTTCCATCATTCAAAATTATCCTTTTCAACAATAGAAAAAGAAAGTGGTATAGGAGAAAGATTACTATCCTATGTGGTATAAATTAGTATAACACCTATATAATTTCCATACAAGAAAGTTCCATAGACCCGAATAAATTGTTTACAATAGGGAAAGGCAGCAATGTATGGCCTGAATGCCCAAAAAATCCTATTGAACTTCACCTTTGTTAGATCAAATTGGTGATCGAGGGATACATACTCAATAATGTACAATTGATAAACAATCTTATTTTTGAGAGAAAACAATTCCATAAGCTTTGAAAACATAACATAAGATTTATCCTAATCACCCTACACTTTTACAATTTCCTTCTGTTTTTCATTCCATGCTTTGGTGTATGATATCGTATAGTTATACAACTGTTGAATTCTTTCCTGAATAAGGGAAATGAGAACATCCTGACATGTTCGTATCATCTCACAAATAACATTTGATATAAACTCTGAATCAAGGGAAGAGTGATCCTGCGACAAGCTTGGATGCACACAAGTTTATGGCCCTTCTAATTTGGTTATCCTCCAACATGAAAAAAATTTATCAAATATTTTACTTAATCAAAATTTACATTATGGAACATATTTTTCACAACGAATGATATATTTTGTCTTCTTTGACTCGTCAACCACAAATGTGAAATGTCGCTCAATGTAGTATTACTTTATCACATTTTTCATGGCCAATTTACTTTCAAACTCTTGCCTGACATAGATGGTGTTATAATTTGATGCAGACCTATTACCTATAATGTTTGGGAATTCAGAAGCTGGTGTAATGACATCCCAATCAAAATTTTGTTCATGAGAAATTCCTTCAACTAAGGAACTCAATACCGAAGGATGATTACCACTAACCAGTGGATGTCATGGATGCGTGTCTCTCAAAGGAACCTTAGAAGGTTCATTCCCCACATCAACCTCACCCACATCATCTTCTGATGGATCCCTATATTCTTCTTCCTCAGATATACTTTCATTCTCTATATCAACACACAAAGGGATGTCATCTACATTTCCTTCCAAATTTTGACCATCTTCTTCATAATTTTCTTCTATTACTGGATTCATATGAGAAGGAGGCAATGCAAAAGGCTGATGTGAAGGACTAACTTCTATAGAGCTCACAAAACACAGTTCTGTAGTAGTCATTTTCAAAAATCTATAACAAAAATCACCACATACAACTCCATCAAACCATTAGTACACTGCTGTCTAAATAAGGAAGGTGCATCCATCCAATTATCATCATCGGCCAAAGGGTACTCGGTGTGCCAGAAACATTCAAGATGTTGTATATGTCGATATGTGATTGAATAAATTGATTGATCGACCCTCAGTTTTAACCGATTATGAATCTTATTGCGAACTGCATCCAATGTCAGACAACCATGAAGATTTACCACTCTGACAGGCGGAACACTATAGTTAAATCCCTACTCCGTATAAATGGTCTCACCGTTGCAATATATTTGCATAGAAATTATTACCTATACAAAAATAATTAATAAAATATTATATACTACATCAATATTTTACATTATATAAATTGGTTTTGAATAATTAAATTTATCTGGAGACATTTTTTATGTATTGATTTTTCACTATTGAGGTATAGTGATGGTGGTATTATTACCAAATAAAATTTAATACAACGTTATATATTTTAATTACGTATGAAAAAATAATAACGACTTGATCTTGAGACCTATGATTAGTTTATCATTATTTGATAAACTAACCAAAACCTATGGGTAGACTCCTAGAGTATCAATTATCAAATATTTCATCACCTATTAGTCTCCTTTCAAATATCAATGCCTCATGTTAAACACTTGTTCTCAAACGCCTTTTCGGGGACACCTCTTCGGGGACGCCTCTCCGGGGAAGCCTCTTATTGATTGCCTTTTAATTACAAATTTACTCACATGCATGTGAGGGGGTCTAGGGGTATGAAATACATAATTTTTTTTAAGAGGACACACAGGTCCTTACATACTTAGTTAGAGATGACTCATAGGTCATCAATATAGAAAAATAAATGCAATTATTACAAATTAAATAACCACATTCACAAAATAAGACATGCAATTTCAATTATGCATTGGCCAGTCATCTCAAGATCAATCATCACACAACTTACCATGTTTTTGGGTATACTTATTATATCTATTACTAGATTAAATACATATTAAAAATCTACATCTCTTTTATATTTAATAAATTTAATTATAACTAATATAATTTAAAATTATTATTTATAAAAAATTGTTTTTATACCATTAAAAAAATAGTTTTCTATATATTTTTTAATAAATTTAAATATGATGCACATAACTAATATATTATTCATAAATTATATAACTAGTGTATGAAATATGATAATTTAAATTAATATTAATTTCAAAATAAAATATTTTATAACATATTTAATTTTCATAAACATTCAATATGAATTCATACAACATTTTAGACATTGCATAATTAATTTTCCTAAACATTCAATATGAATTCATACAATATACACATCATTCAAAAATTAAATCATACAAAAGACAATAATTTACACATCAATACATATGAAATAAATAAACCATACACACAAACACTAATTTATACATATCAAAAATCAAATAAATAAATCATACAAATGAAATAAATAAAAAAAATTAAACAATTAAAAATTTAAATAGAAATTTTAACTTTTAAAAAATAACAAAAATACGCTGAGAAAGAAATTCTGCAGGGCTTTACAGTAAAATCAATAGGAGAAGAATGAATTGGGGGGGGGACCCTTTTTATAGATTATCTTGGTGAGATGCGTGAACGGGGTTCACACATCCTTCATCCCTTCTTAGAAGGATATGTGAACCCCATTCATGCATCTTCCGCCACGTCGAAGATATGTGAATGGGGTTCACACATCCTTTATCACATCTGCACAAGATGTGTGAACCCCATTCACGCATCTATCTATGCTAAAGATGCGTGAATGAGGTTCATGCATCTTGAGACCCATTTTTAAAAATATTGCTAACCCTATCCTTTTTATATAAAAATAAAAGTAAAAAACCCATATATAAACAAAACCAGGAGAGTGAGGTGCTGTACTACATCTAAGAATGGAGGGAGAGGCATTGTACTGTGCCTGGTGTGATCTGAGAGGGAGGTGATGTGATGGTTGTTTGTAGAGGAGGTCGTAGGGTTTGTTTTTGTATCCTCCAAAGAAGAGGAGAGGAGATCCCCACGTATCTATCCACCAAAATCGAATTCAAAACAAAAAATTCAAAATTCAAAATTAAAAACAATTCTAATTATCTAAATTTTAAACAAAAACAACAAAAACCACCACCACAACAATAATAATAGAATTAAGATTATATAAATATATATTATACTAATTATAGAAAGAAATAATTATTAGATAATGTTATATAGGTATATATATAAATATTCATATATAATTAGATATACTAAAATATAGATATAATTAGATAAAATTATGATTATACATATAATAATATTAATACTATTAAATATAAACACAATTTTATGAAAATAATAAGCTAATAATATTAATACTACTATTATTAATACTACAAATATTTATAATGATATATAATAATATATAATACTAATATATAAAATTAATATATATACTAATAAATATTAATAAACTAATAATAAAACTAATTTTAGTGAAACTACTAAAAATAATAATTTAATGTTAAATATTGTATATAAAATTAATAGAAACTAATAAGACAAATAAATTACACAAATTTAAATAATTAAATAAAAACTATAAAAATAATAAAAACACTATAAAATCAAGAAAATAAAGTAAAAATACTAAAAATGGTTAAACTATTTAATTAAAACCAAATTAGAAAATTATAAAAAAGTTAGTGGAATCCATGTTAATCACATGCAAAAACTGTGCATGTCATCCAGTTAAATAATGTTATTATTGTTATTATTATTACTATTTCCACTACCATTACTATTATTTTATTCTATTTTCTTTCTGCGTTTTATTTTTCCCCTCTTCCTTTATCCCCTACATCACCCCACCCTCTCCCCTTCCAATCCATGTTGTGCACCCTAGCCAGGAGGAACCCCAGTTGCATGCCTCCCTCCTCCCACGACCATGGAATCTGGCCATTTCTCCTTTTGATTTCAAGTGCGATCTCCCTTGGTTACCAGTCTTCATCCTACGCTCTCTTCTTCTCCTTTATTATTTCTTTTTCTTCCCCACCTTATGGTGTGTACGACCTAGACAAACCCTAACCAAATTTTGGGTGTTTCTCTTATTGATTCTTAGTCCCTTGGATTCGTGGGGTTTGATTCTAGGCTGGTTCTTGCTGTGGCTATTAAAGGCAATGAATTATGCTTTTTTAAGGTAGGGTTTTTCTCATTCTTCTACTATCTCAAATTAAATTTGGTGTTTTGTAAGATCTAGTTCCCACTTGGTTCTTCAGGGGTTCTCAGACCTTGTTGAGGTGAAATTGTGTCTCCATTGTCAAAGGCTATGAGTTAAAGGTAGGTTTACCCCATGCATAAGCTTTTAATTTTAGAACCTTTGATTTCTTGGACTTTAAATTATAATTATTGATACCTAATGATTTTATTATGGATATTTGTAAAATATATAAGGATTAAATTATGTTTCAACTTAGTTTTCTTTCATTTTTTCCCTTAGTTTCCCCTACTTTAAAAAAACATGCTCTACCCTTGCTTGTAAAATACTTATGATGATTTTTAAAGTGAAATTGGGTATTTTAATGTCTCATGAGTTATTTATAATTTTTATATGAATTGTTAAAGAAATTTAATTGAACTCATATGATTTATTCCATTATGGTTTAATTGTGATTTGTTTTAAAAATATTTTATGTTACTTATTTCTAATACATACATACATACATGCATACATGCATACATACATACATACATACATACATACATACATACATACATACATACATACATACATACATACATACATACATACATACATACATACATACATACATACATACATACATACATACATACATACATACATACATACATACATACATAGCATACATACATGCATACATACATGCATACATACATGCATACATACATGCATACATACATGCATACATACATGCATACATACATGCATACATACATGCATACATACATGCATACATACATACATACATGCATACATACATGCATACATACATGCATACATACATACATACATACATACATACATACATACATACATACATACATACATACATACATACATACATACATACATACATACATACATACATACATACATACATACATACATACATACATACATACATACATACATACATACATACATACATACATACATACATACATACATACATACATACATACATACATACATACATACATACATACATACATACATACATACATACATACATACATACATACATACATACATACATACATACATACATGCATACATACATACATACATACATACATACATACATACATACATACATACATACATACATACATACATACATACATACATACATACATACATACATACATACATACATACATACATACATACATACATACATACATACATACATACATACATACATACATACATACATACATACATACATACATACATACATACATACATACATACATACATACATACATACATACATACATACATACATACATACATACATACATACATACATACATACATACATACATACATACATACATACATACATACATACATACATACATACATACATACATACATACATACATACATACATACATACATACATACATACATACATACATACATACATACATACATACATACATACATACATACATACATACATACATACATACATACATACATACATACATACATACATACATACATACATACATACATACATACATACATACATACATACATACATACATACATACATACATACATACATACATACATACATACATACATACATACATACATACATACATACATACATACATACATACATACATACATACATACATACATATATATATTTAATTGGGAAAATTTACATGGAAACATGTGAATTTTTTGCAATAGGAGAAATATAGATATGTGTGTGGGAGTGAGTGAATATGGGCACAATAAGAAGGATTGGAATTCGATTTTCTATGATTGTAATGTCATTATGACTCTAATAAAGGGGGTTCACATTGGTTTTGCGGGGAGGTGAGGTGATGTTATATGTTTTCTTTTCATTTTTGTGTGATTGAGTTAGAATTTTCTACTACACCTCCCTTATATGTTCTGGTTATGGTCATGGAACATGGGAACCCTAGGTACCTATGGGGGTAGACTTGGAAAAGTATGCAAGAAGAGGCATAAGTTTTTTGTACTATCCTCCCTAGTAGGATTATTCTACAACATTAACTAAACTACTTGATGATGGTATGAAATTTTTATGGCTTTATCATGAGAATAGATCTATGGATCAATGGTTTGATCACTGAGAGTATGAGGATCCTAGGTCCCCAATTACCCTAGATGCTTAAGATTTACCATTATGATAACTCTTATTTACTCTCATTTATATGGTACTATATTTAATTCTCTTTTATTTAGTTTTCTTTTCCATGTTTTAAATAATAAAATCTTGTACTCTTTACCCTTTATATAATGTTTCAATCACACACAGTTCTATACTATTAGCTCTCTTATGATGTTTGATTTATGTTTCACTTTTTACATATACTTTTATACCCTTCACATTCTGTTGGTAACTACCGAATCTATTCCTTTTTGGTACTTAAAATAAATTATTAATTGTTTTAGAAACTAATGGTAAAAATAGATTTTATATTTTTTTATAAAATAGCCAAAAAATTATTTTAAATTAACTTCTTTTCAAACTAACATGATATTGGATCTTTAATTAAAGGGTAAGAATGTGGCAAGGTAGGTGGTGGCATACTGGTCATTTTTATAATAATTCCTATAAATATATTTTCATTTTCAGTTTATTCTATTGACCTCTCATCGGAGTGATTAATGTTCTATTTTAGATATAGAGTGACCTAAGGTCACATAGGATCATTTGCTTAGGTATTTCTATTGTTTTATTTTTAGTTTCTTTTCTCTCATAGGCCATATAAGACTTTTTATTTCATTATATAGATAGAGGGTATAAATAACTACCAATGGTCAAAGAAAAGGAATTTAGTAGAAGCTTTTTGGGTGTGTTTTCCTTACAGGGGAGGGAGACCGGGGGTGATCAGATGGATTAATATATATTTTTAATTGTTTTTTTCTTTACTACCTTTATATCTACTTTTCCTTTACTTTTTATTTAACAATTAATTGTAAAACTATCCAATAAAATTAAATTAAATAAAACCAACACATACATAGGTATGATCAAATCTCATGATCGATTATACACATGAAACTATTACACATTTAAAACAACTAGATAACTTTCATTTCAATTCATTATTTACTAATATAAAACATGCACAAATGAATTTGATTAATTATCATAATAATCAATTAATTCATTTTATATTATCGCATCTAATCATCCTAAAATCCCCATTCATTGTGATTTTAAATAAAATAAATAATTTTATTTTATTTAAAACTTATTAAAATAGTACACAAATTTGTATTTGGAAGAAACTCGGAAATTACATATCATAACTATTTAATATGGTTTTAATTGTAAATAATGCACTCGTAAGAAATATTATGTACACGACATCTTTCATAATTTCATGGTGTGTACTTCCAATTTAATTCTCATAAAAAACATAAATTTTTTGCATCCTTTGTAATTTAATGTACTATGTCTTTAATATAAAATAACTACACATGATTCATATTCTCAAATACGACATATAATTAATTAATAATATAATATAATATAAAATCTAATGACTAATGTGTACTTTCAACTTAATAACCTATGAAACTTGATTCAATAAGGTTTAATGGAGTAATTAATTAAATTCAATATTTCCACACAAATAGGTAAATTTTACGGCATGTACAAGACAACCACACGATGTGTACTTATCATATACATTTATAAAGTATATGGAGTGTATAGAGGGAACACTGCATGTAGTTTTAATTACATGGTTTTCGGTTTGTATGTGTCATGTATTAAATACATGTGGTTCATTAATTGAATGTTGTAGTTTGAATCTGTGTTTTTTTCCTTGAAAATACATGAAGTACACAACGTGCACTATGGTAAAGCTATGTTCTACCCTAGAAGGTCTACATGTGGTGAATTTATTTTATGTGTCGTGTACTAATTACACTATGACCTAGAATCTACACATGCATCCTTATGTAATGAACAAGGATACACAATGTGTAATAAAGGAGTACATACCGTGTAGTCTTCTACTACCCAACCAGAATATTTGGAACCTTAAAATGGGTTCATTAGATAAAAAATTCATTAATTATTAACCGATATTGGTAATATTTGTGAGAAAAAAAGAAGTAGAAGAATATATTTCAATGATATATCATGAAAGAATAAAAAATTGAAATGAATATTAATTTTTAAATTCACAATAATCAAAAATCAAATAAAGAATTATAAATTTGAACATGACTACTCTAATACCATTTGAAGGTTTCATGTGTAACATAAGTGCTTATCTTAGCCTATCTCAACTCAGTGAATATCAAATTTGATGGATAATTCTCATATTGTACAATATGTGAACATCATTACCAATGAAAATTTTCCAAATAAATATTTACAAGAAGGTTATAGAAACCAAGATGTGACCTTTTAAAGTTAAATTTATGATTAATTTAATTTATTATGAAGAATGATTACCTTATTCCTAATATATTTATTCATAGTAGATATTGATAATCCCAAACCCTATTCGATAATATGTCATTATGCTTGTAGGATCCAAGTGTAAAATCTTTCCAGCGGTGATCCACACATGCTCCTTTGATCTCTAAACTACACTGATGAATCATCGAGTGCTAGCATAATAAATTTATCATCTTACATTGTTCATTTAGATCACTTATCGGTCTTGAAGGAGATAGCTTGATCTTCTCGTTTTTGAGAGGATGTGAGAGGGAAGAAGATAATTTTAGAGAGTAATATATTGTGCATGATAATTCTCGATTAACCTCTATTATAATGTAATAGTGGTCTATTTATAGACCTAGGGTTATCGTTTGTAATTTAATTAATTGCATAAGTGAACTTAATAAAATGTTAAACCCATGTCTGACCTCATTCCATATATTATTATTATTTTTATTCCACAACATGCACTAACTGGCCCAATGATAAATATTATTTTACCATATTGTAAATTAATATTTATTGGAAAAATAGTTCTAGGTCCACTAGTCCCGCTTAACATTTATTTAATACTCGAACAAATTAAACATTTATTAATTCAATAAATATGTAAAAAAATATTATATATCCACATAATTTAACAATTACCTCATGAATAAATATTTATTTAATTTAACTGATCATTAATCATGAATAAAATTATTTCTCATTCTGGAGAATAATATATATTCCAATAATTAAATTCAAATAAAATTTAATTGAGATAAAAAAACACTTAGTGTGTGAAAATATATAATTCTTTTTTATTGGTATTAGAATGGTTTGCCTAAAGTCCAAGATTATTGTTTATCAACAGGTCGAGACACCCAAGAGAAGAAATTTAATGAAGTGACATCAATAACCACATATGATCACTCACTATGTAGTGTAATCCCTCTATCAAAATATCTTATCAAGTAGGTTGCATATATGTGTCATCAACCTATATGCTTGATATGTCTTTCTTTGACTATTTGAAATAAACTATTTATTACACTATTGACATGGAATTTAATTCAATAGTTATATTTCAATCAAATGGATGAGATATCAAATTCCATTAATATATAAGGGAAAAATCTTTACTCAAGTTATTCATTAGTAAAACAGCATTCATGACACACCCAACATACCCAAATTTTCCACAAACTGTTATCATCATGGTTTAAAATAATATATCTACATACGTGATTCATGAAATGAATTAATAATAATCTTAAATTCTAAGGACCATTGTACACACTCATAGAAAAGAATATCCAATGACCCATAAACACGTGAAATTATTACCAGCGGCCTAGTTCTTATAATCTCATATCTTGGAGATTACCAAGTGATAACTTAATAAGAAGAAACCTCATATTCTTATCTGTAATTACACCTAACAGTCAACATGCTATGTTCCCTATCATAAAAAGTTATCTGACTATAGAATAGGTTTTAAGAATACCATCATAACATTTCAAGGTTCTAATCATATAGGGGAACTTCTATTCCCTTTTAAATTGATAGAAACTATAAGAAATTATTACACTAATGTTATATAGAACTATAAATGATATGAAATAAGATATTTAAATTAATATTCACTTCTTTGAATTTACATGTAATTAAAAGTACAAACAATTGGTTATAAAATACCAAATTCAACAAAAATATCATCATAATAATCTGAAATAGAATCAAATGAATATAATAGGTGATAACTAATGAAATGTAGTAAGGGATAAAATAAAAATTTCATACATACACTGACCACCCATTGGGTTGGTTATATATATAGACCATAATAAAAGAAAATAGAAACAATGGATCCATACCACACTGAGTTATACCACATCCTATAATCCATGTACACAACTAATCCATCCTTCTCAATCAGTCCTAGGCCTCTATAAAACTTGTTCCTACAACTAGGTTAATGTCTGCTCAGGTACCCAAGTACAATGGTGGCCTGATCATGGTGTGAGTAAAAACTCAGTAGGGCACCACCAACATGGTCCTATACATAGACAGTAAAATTAGTGCATGTGTATGTGAACTACTCAACTAAATAATAATGATAATATTTAACTATTAAAAATAAATCAAGTAACCAATATTATACCTTAATCCTGATGGCTACCTGGGTCTGGCCATACATGTTTCAGAAAGCACTGGGATATCTCTGAGCAAGCTACGTCACCATAGGTTGATATAAGTCCTAGACCTGGGATCACCTGTACTCACCCCCACTAAATATAAGATATAATTTTAGGTACTATATGGACATTCAGTAAGTAAGGCATCAAGTTGGATCCTAGGAATTATAGGCATACCACTCAAGCCATGACTAATTAGTAGAACCCCTATGATATCTTAACATTATCTATTCCAGTCAAATGTCACATTCCTAGGTCTCGATTCATAGGAAATCAAGACATTGGAAACTAGAATGAATTAATAAGGGGATTACCCTTAAGAAATATAAAAGTAATACACTCCTAATTTTATATGGTAACTCAACATATATCAATCATTATCTCAATAGCCTATTCCTAAATAGCTCTGATAAATGAAATCATGGTGTGTCCACCCGATCATAGTAAGTATACTAGGCATCAATCGAGGAGATCATCATCAACCTCAGGGATGTCACAAGAATCCACTGCTCAGGGGAAATATGGCCACCTGAAAACCTCTGACATCATCTGGATCCTAGCATGCTATGCATCCTATGTGATATACTAACCAAGATGGATTTATAATATGCACTTAACAACCTCCTCTGTTTCCAAATATAGGGTGGAATCCCAAATATTCTAGGCATTCTAGTTATGGTAACATAAAATATTGGATCCTAAGCTCACTAGGAATCTAGGATCTACAATCACAAATCACTTTTAAAATAAATATTTAATTATAGTTTAACGACCACATTCATTAATTAAGAGAGGGATACCAATCTATTGGGCATCCAATTGATCCAAGTACATAAGTACTAACATACATATGATTATAATCATATAAATCATTTTAATTTGGTTCATTTAACATTTGGCACTGAATCCTAGGTGGCCATGGTACCCGAACATAAAAATAGTTGAGGGAAACATATCCCTCAAGCACCGCCAATTCATTTATAATTTTCTAAGTACAATTAATTACATTTAAACCATTTAATGAATTAATATTATCTTGAAGTTGGAGGTCTAGACAAATGAAAACCATCACTACCCATGGTCATACATACCTGCTTAGGGTCAATCTATTGACAGGGCACCCTCACATGGGTCCTCAACCTCGATCATTGTCTTGGGTTAATACCCAAAGCACTAGGATGTCATGTCCCACGACATCTTCAATAGGGTAGTATGGCCTCACAATATATATAGGGTCTTACCATAGATGCCCTAATCATGATATGGATCATGGTCCATATCAGTCCTCAAGATTGCTCCACATTGTTCTATTTACCCAACCCCATTCCGGTCTGCCTAAGGTCTATCCACCCATTCCTTCACAAGGGTTTCCAATCCCCAACGAGTTTATCCTCATCTCCTAAGAGGTCTAGAGTCCACTAAGTGTCACAGAGGTCCAATCCTCAACCATCAGGATGAGACATCATTCTAGCACACAAGGGTTTTTCGTGAACCCTAGCGTCCATCCATTCTAATTAACCATTTTAATTTAATTTAAACATTTAATTGAAATAAAATAATCTAGGGTGTCACCATTAGGGGAACACTTGATCATATGTATACAATCATAAACATTCATAAATTCCATAGGGAAATCATATAAGACCACCTACCTTTAATCGAAGCTTTCAACTATTTTCAAGGGCCGATAGTAGCTTCCAAGGCCTGTCCAATCCCATCCAAGCTCAATAAACCACCAACCATCCCCATGAGGCCCCAAATCACATAAAAAAATCCAAATTAATAAATTTTATCAATTTATAATTATTCATATAATTAATTTTAATAGGATTTAATTCCTAAAACTCATTGGTCAACCTCATTGCACTGAAACTATGAGCAACGGGGTACAGTCCACTACCGACTCACCCCCCAAATCTAGGCCATGAACAAAACATAGTTGACATCAACGATTAAATAACCCAATAATTTAATTTAGGTTAATACCATTATAAAATACCAAATTATTATGTAACTCAATAGAGTAATGATAAGAAATGTGGAAATGTTATCTTGGGTTATCTGCTATCTAGGTTGAGAGAAAGCTCCAAAGAAAATAGGTGATTTCACAAGCCTTTAGTAAAATCACAATTTCAACCTAAAATTAATATCCCCAAAATCATCCATAATGATAGGAGTATAGATGGGGGGGGGGGGGTATGATAGGAGGAACCTACACATTAACATTGTCAATCACAATTCATAATGTGAAAGGCCCGCTATAGCTATTTTTAGCATTCTAAACCACCTGTTACTCCTATAGTGCTCACCTGAACCCCTGGTCCTTCCACTAAAACTTAAACCACATCCAAAATCACTATTTTGGGATGTTTAAATTCTTATAACCTCATTATAATTCCTAAATTTCAAAACAAAAAATCTACCAAACCAAAAATTTAAATCCCCACTAAAATTTCAACTAGGACAGATGTGAGTTCTTACAATATACCCACCACAAAACTTTTCATCCCTGAGAACTCTTATTAAGCATTCAGAAGATGAACCCCACCTACTCGGGTCACCAGTCCATACTCAATTCACTACAATCTAATCCAAAAAACTAAATGAGCTTCCACTACATAACTCTAGTCACAAGGTGCATCACCCAACAAAACTTGATCCACTACTCATAGTCACCACTAAAACCTCTCGATGATGGTCCATAATGTCCTTATTTTCCAATATGAATCATTTCATGCACTAACTCATCAGCCAACTTATGGTAATCTTAATCATAAGACTACATTTCCTAGGTTGATTCCAATTCACAATGCTCACAACCATAGAAAATTCATACCGAAACCTCTTTCCAGTGGTCCACCAACCCTCTTAATACATTCCATGCGATTCTCCCATCATAGTTACTATATTACCTTATCTAACATCAAGAAAAAGAAATAGTCAGACTGCCTTCATCTGATATCATCTGAAACCACCCAGTTGTACCTACTGATGCATCCTTACAAAAAAGGCATGCCTCCAATACAACATTACTACTAATAACCCCACATGCAGAGTCCTGCTTGTATCCCGAGCCATAGAGATGTACCCTCATGCATCCCAATAATTTTTTCCCAATAAGGAATTTCCCCTACTTTTTATCACATGTTTTACCCCTAATAACATGTCATGAAATGTCCTATCACATGATTCACCTCTGAATCATGCAACAAAACCGGGATTCAACCCCTTAAAACAAGTAACGAAATTGGTTCACCCCTTGAACCATATCATGAAACATGGATCACCCCAAAAATCACAATTTAGTTATACTGATATTACCCTGAGATTGATTATAATTCTTTGAAACTTCTTAGGCCACATCCAAAAGTCAAATAAAGTATTCACACAAGAATAGATAAATCATATTTACAACTCACCGAAATCCAAGTGACACCTTGACTATCCAATGACCAGTACAACCATGATCACAAACCTTCCACACAAGGTACATATTTGAGAATCCTACTGTGGTCTACCCACCATATGAATTTCCTTATACCACTCCCTGAGCATGACCTCAAAAGGTTCCAACATTACCCACACACCACTCCTACCGATCCATGCTCAAATATTCCTATCAATACTTGACTATGATTTACTTGGATCACTCATGTTGTAACACAAAATGAAAACCCAATGCCTACTCTAACATGGAGGGAAAAATCTTCTTACATTAAAACCTTAGGTTTCTATAGCCATATGTGTTTCATTAACTTCATTATCCCTCATCTTGTTAATGGCTGTTGCCGATTCCATATCTCAATCGCATCACGCATAACTAACACATGTCATCCCTAACACCCAAACATAATAAACATACACTCCCTCACCAACTAAGTAAATAACCTGACCCATTATCCTATGAGTCATGAACCATAAAGGTTAAGATAATTTCACTTCATGTAACATCAGTCTCAATATGCTAGTATCTCCTTGGGAACTCCACTTCATCAAACGACCACTTTCCATATGACATCGTTCTAGCATTTCAAGTTCTCATCCTTAGTCTAAAGAAATTTTACATTAACCACACACTTAACTGCCACCTGATTCTATTATAGTCATGAGTTTCTACCCACTCTTTGACCACCCTGGTAACAGTACACCCACTGGTCAATAGAGATAGGCACCCAAACAATCCTGCCTGTCAAAGCTAGTCTTGATACCCAAGCACTCTAGGTGATTCCTCAGAATATGAAGGCATCAACCAGCCTATAATTTATACCTTGATCACTTCCTATGAACTGATACCATATGTTGAAGCATGTACCTGTGTGCTATCTCAAAGGAAATACCAACCCAGGGCTAACCCTCTCACATGTTTCCCCTAATAATATGAACACCAACTCACTCAGATCCAAGTAAAACTAAAGGTCTTTAGTTCTCCTACCTAGCCCCACTTGTTAGGTATCATGTTAGGGAAAATAGTTCTATCCACCTAGCCCATATATCAGACCTCACACAAAGGTCACATATCATAGGATGTCATCCATGCTCTTGTCTCAACCCATGACATCGACATGCCCAAACATCCACTAATGGGGTCTCACATACTAAAACACTACATGCTGACCACTTACCACAACTAGGGAACTACATATAGGTCATGTAATTTTTTAATTATAATTCTTGGGAAACATCCTCATTCCCACCTCAATAACTACTTGACATCTAATGTTCCTGATACTCATTCTAGAAGAGGTAATTTCAAAGGTAGGTAAAGATAACATCGATCTAAGAGGATTAAAATATGTTTAATTGGGTTCAACTATATGGGTTTTAAATTCAATGTTATAGTGGAAAGAACCCTATATTTTTTAATTTGAGGCCTATTTATGTGAAACCCATTAATAATCTATTAATTTAAGGGAAAATTCTAATTCCTTAATCATTTAAGTCATCACCTGCCAAGCATCATCCTACTAGGAACTGATCCCCTTTGAGAATAATCATAAGGGACTACTAACTAGAGGGTCATGATGTCAATGTAGAAAAATGATGAACTAACTCTCAATAGATATCCATATATGATAATAACCCCTTTAGGTTCTAGTTGAACAAGGATCATGTAGGTCTATCGACATCACACTAGACAATTCGAATGAATAACCATAATGAAGGTTGGTTAAGTAAAATTTCATAGAAATATAGATGTAAAAAAACCATATAGGTTGTTATGAGTTTTTATTTAAACAAACTTGATATGTATATACCCATGAATGGCATGTAAGAAATGAATTAGCTGCCCACATCGACCTACAAGGGTCAACACCAAGGCATTCCGTGCCAAGTCTACCCTACTAGGGTTAAGATAAGAGCACTGAGTGCCTAAAATGTTCAATTAATGGTCCCTATATAAGGAATCACATGAACCTAGTGAACTATCAGAGTTATTAATATGACACTAAGTATGTAACACCTAGATATTTTATGATATATTTCTTTTTAAATAAATTTAATCTCTTTAATAACTCACGATACACAAAACCCTGAGTCTAAATGAATTGTAATATAGTACACCATTATAACATAGCTATTAAATTAGAAGTACGAATACGAATATTTTTTTAAAAAATATGTATAAAATTTTTAGATAAATCAAATACATTTTTTAGTAAATTATTTATATGTTTCAAAAAAATACTTTTTCCTTAAAATGGTTTTTATTGATTTTTGTGAGAAACAAATATAACTAATTTTTGAAACTTTTAGAAATTTATTTTAAAACATAAAATTAATTTTTAAAATAAACATGTAAAAATTAACTGAGAGTGAATTTTTTAAAAAGATTATTTTTTCGATGAATAATGAAAAATACTGATTTTTTTATTAAAAATTGTCTTTACATTTAAATAAGTTACAAAGTTTCATATTTTTAAAATAGTTTTAAAAGTAAAATTAGTTCAATTATATTATTATTAATCTAATTTAGGTCATTTGAATCAATTTTATGTTAAATTTTTATATAAAAACTTTTTATACTTAAGAAAACCTTTTCTTAGGAAAACCACTTTTCATCACGTTTGTGAGTTTAATTATAAATTAAATTTGACCACTTATGTGAATTAAATTTTATAAAATATATTTTATAATTATAATAATAATAATTAATATTATATTATAAGTTTAAATTCATTTTTTTTTCATAATTAATAGTACAAATAGTAAAAATCCGTTACCATGATTAAAGTTAAAACAGGTTTACTGGTGGGTTAATCTATAAAGATAAGTGTTAAAATGAAATAAAAACTTTGTAAAAACCGATTGGATGGTTTTATTTAGACATTAAACTTTTAAAATTTGAATATTATCTATTTTGGATATATTTTTCCAAGAAAGTGACTTGAAATTATTTTAAAACATTGAAAAATTACAAGTGTTCCACTCACCTCAATTATAAAAGGGCACCTCCTCACATTAATTATTAACTACTATTAATAAATTTAGATAAAAAAACATATAAAAATATATCCCTAACATCCTTATACATGTTTTATAGCTACTGGTACTCTAAAAATACAAACCCTAGGGTCCTTAATAAGAGATCCAAAGGAGGGTTTTCTAATCGAAGGTAATTTTCTTCACCAAACTCTTTATTGTTTACTTATTCTTTTACCAACTTAAATTATGTATCAATAATTACAATAAAATAACACCAATATATAACATATACTAATATGTTATTATGTTGATGACATAACCTATATCCATCTCCTCTTCCATCAAATGGGAAGCGAAACCGTCGATCATTTGTACAGTAGACTGCCACCTCACGAATCGATGTAATTATTTTTCCATAACAACCTCTCATGGATGGATTTAATGATGGATTTAATATATATATATATATATATTATATTTATAAAATTATTATTCTTATGGAATTATAATATTACATCTACATTATTACCTTCCAATCTTTTGGAAAACAACAACGTCGCTCATGCGTACATGTGGACCACCACCTCTGCATGACGATGTGATTCATTTTTCATTTTATTTTTACATGGATGGTAATAAGGATAATTTTAATTAATATATATTATATATATGATATAATAATGTTTTTATTAAAGGTTAATTTCTATTTACCTTTCTTTTATTCCATCCTTCAAAAAATGAAAATAGTGTTCATGCGTAAGTACAACCTATTGTCTCAGTGAACAGTGTAATTAATTTTTATATCTATAAATTTTATGGATGAATCTAAATATGTATATAATAAATATATATGATATTTATATCATTATTAAATTTTTTATTTTATTTAACTATGATAAAATCATAATCACCGAAACTATCAAACCAAAACATACATGAAAAAATGAATCAATTATTACCCAGGATAGTGATTTTAACAAAGAATTTTTAATAAACATGAGATAAAAGATTATAAGTAAATAATATATGGTATGATATATATTATTATAGTTATATAAAACATTTATAATAAATCTATATTTATTGTATAGGAGGTTCATACACATACGAAGGAAGTCGAACCTGAGGTAAGAGTTTATTTCACAATCTCATCATTATTAGGGATTATTTATATTTAAGTCTCTACTGGGAGTATTATTTGATATTAATTTTTGGAAACTAATTTATTTTATTATAATATGGATATTTATATAAATTACAAGTTTTCCTTTCATTTTCATATCTTTAAGTACTCAAGATACTAAAATAATGTTTTTAAGGAAAACCGATCGTGTATTTCTACTTAGTTGAGAATCTTTCTCTTACATGCCCATTTTTTCCTTAAAATGTATAGAATAATGTTTTTAAAATTATATAAATATTTATTAAATATATTTTTTCCCATTTTTTTGACTTTTTAAAAAAATGTTTTAAAATGAGTCTTCTTGTCGTTTTTTGAATGGGGTACTTTTTAACCTTTTTAAAAAAGTGTAAATGGAATGTTTTTAACTTATACTGCATGAATCTGTATTCTTATATCATAAAAAATAAGTTATTTGAAGATTAATTTACATTTTTACAAGTTTAATTTCAAATAATTTTTTTCCTTAATATTTATAAAATATTTTAAACTTTAAATAAGTGATTTTAAAGTGAAAAGGGTATTTTCCTAAAGAAATTATATAGTGATATTTTTAAAGTATTTTCATTTATGTAAACATAATTTATTGAATTTATACTAAGAATATAATATAATTATACCATATAATATATTTTTTTGGATGGTTTATGATTAGTTTGACTAGGGAAAGTGTTAATATTTCGTATACTAGTTCTTCTAAATAAGGACACTTATTGATTTTTAAGGCATATTGATTATGTTTTATTGTTTATTCATATGATGAATACATTGAAATTATTAAGTGATAGATGGGTATTGGAATTATATAGCCCCTAAATGAATCATTAGGTCTCACGAGTCAAACTATATTGGGTATTTGGCTAAGTCCTTGCCCATTTATTTAAGATGTCGTGGTATGAGGCCTTGATGGTAAGTTTTGGATGTCCGACATTATGCGTTTCATCATTATAAAATTAGTTTTTAATTTCCATGCAATTATTTAATTTGTTATGATATCCATGAATAATTTTCAATCTCATGTGATTTTTTATATGTAATTATTTGATTATCAATTATTTTCGTCCATATTATTCATTCCTTATTATCTTCTATTTTACGTATACCCTTAATGAGCATATGAAATCACCCCATTTTTATGTTTCCTTTTCCTAGGATGATAATAAGTGTATTATGATTGATATGAAAGGATATTATAGAGGTAATAATGGTATTCTAAAATAAAATACTATGTTTCATTTTAGTTTTCAAATGTAATGTGAGATTTAAGTATGTATCTAGTTTCCTAAGACTACTAAATTATTTTATCCTTTGGGATGTGATCAATTATATATAGTTCCAATTTAATAAAGTAACCACTGACTCTAGGCTACTAGGTTCAGGGTATTTGTAGTTGGAATTAGAGTAAGTTCAGTAGAAACCTTAGGAAATGGATTTACAAAAACATAGATTAGAGAATATAACCCTATGACTGACTTTGAGGATAATTCTAATTATAGGATAACATCCTAAAGTTTTGGTAAGGTATATATTATGTTGTTTTACTAGAATTACATCCCTATATGGATACAACAAGCGTACATGGTTTTGAAAAAAATGGACCTAGGGGTAATAACCTTGAAAATAGTTGGTTGGAGTATATCTTGACCATCATTCTAGTAAATGGTGAGTGTTACCTTTCTGAACACCTAATTTGACACGCTCAGGGGGATATTCTTGGGTTAATTTACATTTTATTTTCAAAAAATTATGAATTATTTGAAAATATTTTTATTATTTTAGAATATTCCTAAAGAAACTAAGTTTATGATTATGAGATTATTCATGCCTAAAATTTTTAATTTATGTTAAGTGTTTCAATACTTTTAAAATTATACATTATGATTCATAATGGTATGATCTAATCTAGCATATTAAATTATTTATAAATTGTGCATAGTGGAAAGAATGAAAATCATATCAATTCATGTAATCCATGTAAGAATTTCCCTCCTAGGAAAGAAAATGAAGTTGGAGCTAGAGCTGTAGCAAAAGCTGAATAAATTATAACTATATTGGGGTCGCTAACCCAGGTTATGATTAACAACCCTACCCGTATAGAGTAGCCTATTGATCTAAAACATGGTGTAACAATTTTAGGCTGCTTCATGCATTAGAAATTTCCATCATTCAATAGGACAAAAAATCTATTTGTAGTTGAGTAATGAATAAGTTCCTTATAGAAAGCATTTCTCACTTTGGGAAGTAATGAAATGGAGAAGGTTTTCATGGTAGTTTATCATCTCTTTGGGGATACAGATCAATGGTTGTCATTGATTCTAAACACTAAGGATGAGGAGGAAATAAAAAGCATGTAATGGAAGTATTTTAAGGAAATTTTCTTGGAAAACATATTTTCCTCCTGAAAAAAGTGGATATGGAGAGACAATTATTTTGTCTAAGAAAAAATGAAGAGTAAAATGTTGATAAGTATGAAGCTAACTTTATAAGGTTATAAAGGCATGTTGCAGACTATGTACGTAATCTAAAGAGAAAGGTTGACTGTTTCTTTAATGGGATTAAGCCAATCCTTTAAAGGGCACTAGTCTCTTAAACATTATCATCATATAAGGATATATTATCATGGGATATTAATATAGAGAATTAATTTTCTAAGTATTATGGATTAAAAGGAAATAAAGATAATAAGAGGATGAAAAATCAAAAGATAGATAATAGGAAGAAGATAAAGGGTAATTTTACAACATGTGATACTTTTAGAAAGAAAAAGATTGATACATGCTTAAAAGGAAAATGAGTTTGCTTTAAGTGTGCAGAAAATCACCATCATGATCATGAATTCTAAGGTAAGGGAGAATACATTAAATTAAAATGATTTAACTATAAATATACGAGGAACTATTTCAAACATTGTCCCAAATGTCAAGGGAACTTACCAAAAAATAAGCCAAGGAGAGAAGGCTAAGCTTATTCAATTACTACAGCTAACATGGAAGTTCTTAGAGACACGGTGAAAGGTACACTTATCATCAACTCTAGGATTGTGAATGTTTTATTTAATTATAGTTATACCCACTCTTTTATATTTGAATAATTTTATAAGGGTATTTTATCACCACCTTAATGATTAAACATTGATTTGATGGGGAAAACTCATAATGGTAGGATGATTTCATATCAAGTTTATAACTCCTATCTGATATAAGTTTTTGGGATAATTCTTTATGTGAATCTTATTATTCTTCCTCTACTTGAATTCAACATAATTTTGGGTATTTTTTGGATCATTGAGTATAAATCCCATATAAATTGTTGAGTAAGGGAAGTTACATTTAATGTTCTGAATCAACCTTCAATTTTCTATTAGTACGAGGATGAACCTAAAACCCTAAAGTAAATTAATACTATCATTTGGGTTTTTCTACCTTTTCATGATGGATATTTATCTTAAATGGTTGGGAAGAAACTCAATATTGAAAATGTGCATATTATTTAGGAATATTTTGATGTATTTCCCTAGGACTTTCCTAGTCTTCCCCTAAACCATGAAGTTGAGTTTTTAATAGTGCTTATACCTAGTGTTACACCTATTTCAAAGTCTATATAAAATATACCCAATTAAGTAACAAGATTTTAAGAATTAACTCCAAGAGAATATATATAAGGGATTCATTCATTTTAGTGATTTTAAGTGGGGTACATCTATACTTTTTTAAAGAAGAAAGATGGGTCCATGCATCTTTGTATTGATTATTAGGAGATTAACAAGATTAGTATTAATAAAAATTATCCTCTTCCTCATATAAAAAATTTATTTTATTAAATACTAGGAGCTCTATATTTTCCAATATTGATCTTTGATTTGGGTATCATCAAATAAGGATTAATAAGGAGGATATACCCAATGCAATATTTTATATAAGGTATGATCATTATAAATTTACAGTATTTCCATTTGTACTTACCAATGTTCATACTATCCTTATGGATTTAATGAATAAAGTTTAGAGATTAAATTGATCATTTCATTATAGTATTTATAGAAAATATTCTTATATATTCAAAGATCAAGGAAAATTATGAAGAGAATTTTAGAATTATGTTGAAGACCCTCAAGAAAGGATAAGTTGTATGATAAATTTACCAAGTGTGAATTTTGGCTTAAAAAAGCTTCATTATTAGGTCATATAATCTCAAGTGAGGGTATATCGGTGGATCATTCAAAGACAAAAGTTATTTACCAATGAAATATACAAAAAATAGTAATAGAAATCAATATTTTTCTTGGGATGGATGGATACTACCTATTATTTTTTATAGATTTATCATGTATCTATAATCCACTCACTAAGTTGATTGGAAAGGAATTTAAGTTATTATGGAAATATGAATGTGAAGAGAGTTTTAAAGAACTAAAGAGAAGTTAGGTTAGCGTTCCTGTGATTACATTACCCTATAGTAGAGAAGGGTTTATAATCTATAGTGATGTATAGAAAAAGGGAGTGAGACATTTTCTCATACAGAATGATATTTTTATAGCTTATGCCTCATGAAAATTGAATGTTCAAGAGAAAAATTACCCAACTCATGATTTTAAGTTATATATGGAAAATTTTTCATTGAATATATGGAGGCATTATCTGTAAGGTGAAAGGTTTGATATATATATATATTGATTATAAAATCTTAAAGTATATATTTATATAGAAGGAGTTGAATATATTATAAAGAATATGGTTAGAATTGATCAAAGATTATGAATGATCAATACATTACCACCCTAGTAAAGTGAACAAGGTGGCCAAAGATTTAAGTCAAAAGGATCATGTTAGCTTATCTATTATGAGAATAAAAAAAGATCCAATATTTTTGGATTTTCAATGGATGGATGTGGAAATATTAAAGGAAGGGGATAAATATTATCTTTCTCAAATAAGTGTTCAACAATATATCCATGTGAGGATCAAAGAGGCAAAAAAAGAATATGTGGATCTATAAAAGAAGGTGATAAATTTTCCTAAGTTTAACCTTGATTTTAATGGAATGATAGGGTTTAAGAACCATGCATATGTTCTATACATAACAGATTTGAATAAGCATCTATTGGATGAGTCTCATAGTTCATCATTCTCTATTCATCCTAGAAGTTGAAAGATGTATAGAGACATGAAAGAGTATTTTTAGTGGGATAAGATGAAGTGATATATTACTAAGTATGTATCTCAGTGCCTGGTATATTAGAAAGTTACGGTTGAGAGACTGAAATCTAAGGGGATGTTGTAACCATTACCCATACCATAATGGAAGTGGATAAATATCACCATGGATTTTATCGTTAGACTCCCCAAAATGACTAAAGGATATAATGCTATTTGGGTTGTAGTTGATCACCTTATAAAGTCATCACACTTCATTACTATCAAAGAATATTTTTATCTTGATCACATTACCATAATATATATCAAGGAATTGGAAAGGTTATATGAAGTACCACATTTTATTATATCTGACCAGGATCTGAGTTCTACCATGATGTTATAAAGAAGTCTTCAGCAGGATCTAGATCTAGAGTTGAGTTTCAGTATGATGTATCATTCTTAGACAGATGGTTAGTCTGAGAGAACTATTCAAACCCTAGAGGATATATCGGGATATAATTCCATGGATTGAATGGTAGTTGGGATCAACATCTTCCTCTAGTAGAGTTTTCTTACAAAAATATATTTCACTTGAGTATTCAAATGGATCCTTACGAATACCTATATGGAAAGGTGTGTAGAAATCCAATGAACTAGGATGAATTTGGAGTAACAAAGCTATTGGGACCTAAACTAGTTGATTAAATGGTAGATAATTTCATAACTCTTCAACAACACATCAAAGAAGCTTAGAGTTGATAGAAAAGTTATCATGATAATCATTGACATGATATAGAGTTTGAAGTTAGTGAGAATGTGTTTATATGAATTTATCCATGGAATAAGGTCATGATATTTAGGAATAAAGTAAAGATAATAACTAGGTATATTTCCCCCTTTGATATTCTTGATCAAGTAGGGATGATAGCTTATTACTTAACACTTTCACCGAACCTCTCTCAAGTTCATGATGTATTCCATATATCACTCCTGCAGAAGTACATACCTGAACCTTCACAAGTACTAAAATCAAAGGTGATATCACTAAATAATGATATTTACTATAAGTAATAACTATTATAAATCTTATATTGTAGAGATAAATTACTATGGAATAAGACTACCCACCTAGTGAAAGTTATCTAGAGGAATAAAAAATTCGAAGAAGCTACTTGAGAACCCAAGGATGTAATGACACAGTGTTATCCTATTTTTTTTTACCATAATGATATAATTTCAAGGGTAAAATCCATTTTAAGGGTAGTATAATGTAACACACATATATTTTATGATATATTTCTTTTTAAATAAGTTTAATCACTTCGATAGCTTGCGATACACACAACCCCAAGTATAAATAAACCATAATAGAGTATACCATTATAACCTAGATGTTAAAATTTTAGTATGAATATAAATAAACATATTTAAAAAATATTTTTAAAGGTTTTAGATAAATAAAATAATTTTTTTAGTAAAGTATTTATATGTTTCAAAAAGATAATTTTTCCTTAAAAAAATTTTATTGCGTTTTGTGAGAAAATAATATAATTAATTTTTTCCACTTTTAGAAAAATTATTTGACAAAAATAACTTAATTTTTGAAATCAAAATTTCAAAATTATATTATAATAAATTTTTTATAATTTTATAAAAAGATTAATTTTTCGATGAATAATGAAAAATATTGTTTTTTATTAAAAACTGTATTTTCATTTAAAGAATTTTAAAAGTTGAATTTTTTTTTAAAATGGTTTTAAAATTAAAATTAGTTAAATTATATTATTAATAATACAAATAGGTAAATATAATCAGTTTTATTTTTAATTTTTATATAAATTATTTTTATACTTAAGAAAACTTTTTCTTTGGAAAAACGCTTTTCGTCGCGTTTACGAGTTTAATTTTAAATTAAAATATACCAATTATATGAATTGAATTTGATAAAATAGATTAAATATTTTGAATCATAATAATTAGTATTATTTAATAAGTGCAACTTAATTTTTGGTCATAATAAATAGTTAAAACAAAATAATCCGTTATCACTATTAAAGTTAAAACTAGTTTATTGGGGACTAATCTATAAATATAGAGGTTAAAATGACCTAAAACTTACTCAAAAACAATTTTTTGGTTTTATTTATTCCATAAACTTATAACCTTATAATATTATATGTTTTGTGATGTTTTTCCTAGAAAGTGACTTGACATTATTTTAAAATTTGAAAAATTACAGGTGTTCCACTCATCTCAATTATAAAATGCCACCTCCTCCCCTCACTTATTCAAACATATTAATCCATTTATCTCAGTTAAACCCTAAAAAATATCTCAAAAAATGCTTATACACATTTTATAGCTTATGGTATTCCCAAAATATTAAACCTAGGGTCCTTAAGAAGAGATCCAAAGGAGGTTTTTCTAAGCAAAGGTAATCATCTTCACCAAGCTCTTTATTTTTTTAATTATTCTATTACGAGCATAAATTATGTATTAATAATTAAAATATAATAAAAATAGTATATATAATATAATAATATTTTATTAGGTGTATGGAATGACCTATATCCATCTCCTATTCCATCAAATGGGAAGCGAAATCGTCAATTGTGTGTACGGTGGACTACCGCCTCACGAACCGATGTAATTAATTTTCCATCACCACATCACACATCTAGATATAATGATGGATTTACTGTGTGTATATATATATATTATACATATGATATAATTATACTCTTTAAATTATAATATCACATATACCTTTTTAACTTCCAATATGTTGGAAAATGATAATATCGCTCGCGCGTACGTGTGGACTACCACCTCCACGAAGTGATGTGATTATTTTTTAATTTTATTTTTAAAGGAATGGTAATAAAGATATATTTAATGAATATATATGATATATATGATATAATAATGATTATATAAAGGTTAATTTCTATTTAAATTTCTTTTTTCCATCCATTGAAAAACTGAAACATCGTTCATGAGTACGTACGACTTACCATCTCAATGAATATTGTAATTAATTTGTTCATATATAAATTTTATGGATTATTATAAATAGGTAAATAATGAATATATATTATATTTATATCATTATTATCATTCTAAAGGTGATGTAACTATGATAAAATCACAAGTTCTGAAACTACCAAACTAAAACATACATGAAAAAAATAAAGTAGTTATTACCCAAAACAAAGATTTCAACAAAGAATTGTTAATAAACTGGTGATAAAAAATTATAAGTAAATAATATGTCATATTATATATATGACTATATTTTTAATATATTTATAATAAGTCTATATTTATTATATAGGAGTCTTGAACACATATGAAGGAAGTCAAAACTGAGGTAAGGGTTTATTTCACAATCTCATCATTATTCAAAATTGTTTATGTTTAAGTCTCTAATGGGAGTATTATTTGATATTTATATATTAAGACCAATTTATTTTATTATACTATATTTATTTCTATAAATTACAGGTTTTACTTTCATTTTCATCTCTTTAAGTACTCAATATACTGAAATAATGTTTTAAGGGAAACCAACTGTGTATTTTTACTCGATCAAGAATATTTCTATTACATGTCTATATTTTCCTTAAAATGTGTAAAATAATGTTTCAAACATTATAAAATTATTTATTAAATACATTTTTACAAATGTTTTAATTTTTATAATTTTTTTAAAAGGAATGTTCTTGTCATTTTCTGAATAAGGTACTTTTTGACCTTTTTACAAAAGTGTGAAAGGATTTTTTTTAACTTATAAAATATGAATGGAATTTTACATAATCATGAAAACTAATTAAATTAAATATTTATTTAAAATTTTACAATTTTAATTTGAAATAAAATTCTTTACCTATTATTTGGGAAATATTTTAGAATTTAAATAAGTGATTTTAAAATGAAAAGGGCATTTTCCTCAAGAAATTTTATAGCGATATTTTTAAATCATTTTCATCTATGTAAATATAATTTTTTTAATAATATGATGAGGATATAATATAATTATAAAATAAAAAATATTTATATGGATTTTTTATGATCAGTTTTAATGGGGAAAGTATTGATATTCTGTATGCTAGTTCTTCCAAATACAAACAATTATTTATTTTTAAGGAATGTTGATTAAGTTGTATTATTTACTCATACGATGAATGCATTGGAATTTTCAAGAGAAATATAGGGTCAAGAATTACATAGACCCTTGATGAATCAGCAGGTCTCATGAGAAAAACTAGATTAGGTATTTGGCTAAGGCCTTACCCATTTATGTAAGATGTCTTGACATAAGGCCTCGATAGTATATTTTAGATGTATGATATTGTGAATTCTATCATTATGAAATTAGTTTTTGATGTACATGTAATTATTTGATTATTTATGGTATCCATGTATAATTTTAAATATCATATGATTATTTATATTTCATTATTTTATTATCACTTATTTCTTCCATATTATTCATGTCTTATTAGATTCTAGTATACACATACCCTTATTGAGCATCTAAGATCACCCCTTTCTTATGTTTCCTTTTCCCAAGATACCTGGAAGTTTATTATGATTAATATGTAGGGATATCCTATTAGTAAAAATGGTTTTCTCAAAGAAAATATTATTTTATATTTTATGTTTTCTAATGTAATGTGAGATTTAAGTATGTATATAGTTTCCAAGAGTACTAAACCATTCGATCCTTTGGGATGTGATCACTTATATCTAGTAACAATTTATTAACGTAAACATTAAATATAAGATTATAGTGTTAGGGTCTTTAAAAAGTACCTATTTTGACCAAAAAAATGTCATTGAACCTCCTATGAGGAAGGTACTGTATTGGTGTCACCATCTCCAAGTCATATCATGATGTAGTCCAAATAGTCCGTCATAGATAAATATAAACAAGGTGGACCAATTGAGTATAATTTCACCAAATACCTATACGGGATAGAAAATTTTAGGTTATTTATAACACTTTAAGCAACTATCCTCATCATTAGTATATAAATCACACACTAGAAGGAATATAATATGTTGATCTTATATTTATTATACATTTCATGTGAAACTGACTCATGATTCTTCAGGACAAGAGTCAAAATCAATTAACTAGTCTCTTTCCAATGGTCCAAGAGATAAAAATACATAATAAATCATAAAATACAAACCACAAGTCCATCGATTAATTCTAAAATCCTACCCAATAGCAATATCACAAACTAGGAACATTAATCCCATATCCCCAGTAACCTAGAATTCTCACCAAAATGAGTTTTCTCAACGTAACAGTTTGATATCCATCACATGCTCTAAAAAATTCATAATACTTCTATTTATCATGTCCCAAATAGTAATAAAATATGAAATTAACATATCTAATATTATTTTTCTACACCCATCCCTGGTTACTATGAATAATAGTTAGGTTAGGTCTCTACATGGCCTCAAGTGTGCCTCCTTGTACACCAGAGGCTGTCGACTAGCAATGAGGTCCTAGGGTGTAACTTTATGGAGACTATACCTATAACAACATGTTTTTTCCTTACATTAATATTAAATAATTTTTAAGATAAATAACATAATAGTGATACAATCCAGGATCCAAAGGTTTTGTGCATTGTGAAAATTTGGATCATACAACACTTGCGTATAGTAAAACTTTAACATTTTTTAAATTATTATTCTTTATATTTATAAATATATCACTATAAACTTAGTAAATTTAGTCATATGAGGATATACATCAAATAAAAGAGTGATCTAAAATCCCAGTAAGGGGACGAATAAGGACATGAATCAATAGTACATGTATGAGCATAATCAACATCATCATGTCATGATCATAGGATCATCATCAATATAATGAGGGAAATTTTTTATAAAGTCATGGAAAGTGTAATATGTATAAAAATGAAACATCATGTTATAGTGATCAAATACCACACATAGTTGTGAACAAAGATAACATCATGTCCACACATAACATATGTGCATAAATCATAACATCATCATTGTGAACAATGATAACATCATGTTCACAAATAATACAAATAATATCATAATATATATCACATTACCCAATTAATTAGTGGGATATATAATTATGTTCCTTCTTTTCACATCATAAATTCTCATAATCATGCATTCCACATAGAATGTATAACAATCATAGACATGAAATAACCCATAGAAACGAATAGGTTTCATAAGGATTTATTAAATCATACTCTCATGAATAAATTTTGGGGTTAAAAAATGAATAATGGAAAAAATATCAAGCATAAAAATCATCATTCTTGAGAAAATAATAAAAAACACAAGATGATTCAATGAAGTGTTTTTGAAAGAACAATTGTTTTGAAAAATATTTGTATTTGGCTTAAAAATCATTTTGAAAGGCTAGAAAACATGTATATACCTGAAAGGAAAATAGAAAATAATGAAATTATATTTAAATAATATTAGGGTAATATCTATACTAAAAATTATGAGAAATATGGATAACCAAAAGTAAAGTATTTGGCTTTGAGAATCCCCTTACCTTAAATCCTGCTTTATTTCATCACTTTTACGCCTCCTGAAAAATAAAATAAGGTTTATTAAAAAATTTAATAAAAATTTAATTATTTATAATTTTTCAATATTTAAAAATTATAATCTTTTTATTATATTTCTTAATTCCCTCAGTTAAATGGAAAACTTTTTGATATCACGTTTTCCTTAAAAATTTCCCGTTTTTCTTCAATTTTTCATTTTTGGTTCAAATTATTTTATACATTAGTATAATTAATTAAATAATCATAAAATAAATATATTTACACTTTAATATATCATAATTAATTTATTATAACCATCCACAAGGTTGGTGATAAGGAAATAATTTGGAAACGTCCTTATTAGCAGTTAACCGACTGTTATCGGGAACGTTATCCAAAAAAGGAGAAAGAGAGGTATAAAATATAAACACTTCAAAAATATAATTTTTATAGTAGTTTAAAACCATTAATATAATTTTAAAATACTCAATAATTAATCTTATAAGATTTTTTTTGAAAAAAATTGGGAAAGAAAGAGAAGAGGATAAGAAAAAAATAGAAGAGTTGATAAAATCTCGCTCTTTTCTCAGTATTTCTTCTCCTGTTCGGCACTAGAATTACTTTATGAATGGAATTTGTTTACTCCAGAACATACCTATGGTTTCTAAGTGATAATATAGAGAATTTTGGTAGATATTAGTATTTTTCAAGTGATAAAGGTGTGGTTTTTCAAGGGTAGGGAAATGGGTTATTTATACTTGAGGAGAAGGGTATTTTTGAGTTAAAACATTGAATAAAACACTATATCCAAGGTAAACCTTGTAATATTGATATGTTTTACACAATTAACCAAAAATAAATAAAATATAATTTTTTTATAACTTTAAACCCATTTATAATTATAATTCAATAGTTTATTAAAAAGGAAATCGGAAAAATGAAAAAATTGTTTTTGTTAAAGGAATACTTTTGAATTTAGACTTTGGAAATAAACTTTTAGGTTTGGAAATCACGTTTATTGTGTTTTAATGAATTATTTATAAAATTAAATATTTTTTGGTCAGGATTTAAGTTCTATAAATTATTAAGTCATTATTACATCATGAATGATATAATTCAAGATACCCCAGTTATAGAAAAAATTATAGTTTTACTTTTCATCTGAAAATTGAAGTATTTTCATAAAATTACTAAAAACTAACCCTTTTACAATTTAAATGTTATAATTTCAAAAATTAAATTCATTTTATTAAAAAAAATTCTAAAATAAGTTATTTTAGTTTTTAATATAAAAATTATGATTTTTACGAAATACCTTAAAATACAATTTATTAAAAATATGCTTATATTTTCTTTGAGTTTTTAATATTGATATTTATTTTATGGGATTATAATATTTATATTTAGTTAAATTATTCATGATAAATATTATTTATATTACATTTCATTATTTTGAGTTCAAATTACTATTTCAACAATCAAGTTACTATTCCTAATGGTTAGGTAACTATTCCAATAGTCACATTATTATTCCAACAGTCACATTTCCTCTTATAAATACTAATTAATTACTTCATTCATTATTCACCTAAATTTATCTCAATGTTATAAATTTCAATTTATTAAAATTTATATTGGTTTACTAATACTTTGTTTTATTTCTATAGTGTTGTTCATGGAAGCGATGATTCTAGAAAATTGGGGTGATCCATATTTTCCCATTATAGTTTTTCTATTTTATATTTTTTTCCCATTATAATATTTTTAATTTTAATGGGTTTAATTATATAATGATTTTCATTAATGAAATAAAGTGTTGTTGGTTTCTCTATGTGTTTTATGTGTATAGATTCTTCTATGTGAATATATACTTTTGACTCTTGTGACTAGTATATATATCACACTTATCTCCATAGAGGTAGTGCCCCAAAATATTCAGGGAAAAGATCATAACTGATAACTCTATATCATGTATCGGGTAGTTCTTCTCATGGATATTTATTTGTTGTGAGGCATAGGCTATCAATTTTTCATTATGCATGAGTACACAATCCAAGCCTTTCTTTGAAGCATATCTGTATATCACAAAACCTTCTCCACTTGATGGTAGTGTGAGTATAGGTGAAATGATTAGGCTCTTCATGAGCTCTTTAAATCTTTCCTCACATTCTCATGAACAAACATACTTTAACCCTTTCTATGTTAACTTAGTTAGTGGGCTATAAAATAATGAGAAATTTATCCCAAAACATTGGTAGTACCCTGATAACCCAAGAGAACTATGGATTTCTATGACATTAGTAGTTCTAGGATATTCTTTAATTTCCTTTGTCTATGAAGGGTCAAAATAAATTCCCTCACTTATTATCATGTTCCCTAAGAATATGAATTGACGCATCCAAAATTCACACTTTTTAAAATTAGCATCCATTTTATCCTTCCTTAATGTCACCAACACTATCCTTCGATGATCTTCAGATTCCTCCTTGATCATAGAGTAAATGAGAATATAATTTATAAAGACTATCTCAAATTTTTTAAGGTAGCATCTAAAAACTATATTAACGAAATCCATAAATATTATAGTGGCATTAGTAAGTCCTAAGGGCATCACTATGAACTCATAATGTCCAAACCATATAAAAAAAGTAGTATTGTGAATATCTTCCTTCTCCACCTTCAGTTAATGATATCTATAATGAAGATCTACATTTGAGAAGTAATGAGATCCTCATAGTTGACCGAACAAGTCATAAATCCATGATATGGAATTATTGTTCTTTATGGTGGTCTTGTTGAGATCTTGGTAATCTATACACAACCACATTGATCCATTATTTTTCTTTATAAATAGGACCGGAACACCCCAAGGCGATTCACTAGATCATATGAACACTTTGTCTAAATTCTATTGTAGATGCTTATTTAACTCCTCCAGTTCAATAGGGTATATCCTATAGGATAATTTATAGATAAGACTGGATCTAGGTATAATATCCATTAATAACTCTGCCTTATGACTTGGTGGGATTCCATGAAACTCTTCAAGAAATACATCAGTTTATTTCCTAACAATGGGAATCTCATCAATGTTGATGCTTTCCTTAGAATAAACCATTTGGGAAATGTATGCTTATTCATAGGGTATCATTAATCATACCATCAAGAAATTATCCAAAGTAGATTCATGATCTTACTTGCATTTTTATAGGTGTATTGGATGGTTCATAATATATAAAGAGATTTATTTTTCCCAATAGTAAATGTGTGCTCTATATAACGAGTGGCAATTCATGCCCAGTATAGAATCGAATTATACCAAGGGAAGGATTATGATATTAAATGGAAGAATATTCCCACATACACTAACAAGATAAGAGTCCAACACTTGGGTTGAAATGATCACACCACTAGGCATTTTTACAGATATATCTACTTTAAGGAATCAGGTATTCGATTCAATAGTTCTAGAAAACTTATAATATATTAAGGAATTTTTAGAACTAAAATCAAATAATTTTTTTCCATTATTGAGTAAATAGGAAGTGTACCTTGTAAAAATTAATTTTCATAACACACATCAGCAGTAGTGATTTCATAAGCTTTACCTTTCCCCTTTTTCTTTGGTGGTTTCTGATGACAATTACCCTCAAGGACACATGTTTTAGTGCACTAGATTGTATATTTCCCTTGCTCCTTACATTTGAAGCATTAAACCATGAGTGGTGCATCAGGAGGTGTCTTCCTTTCCTACACCATATTTGTTGACTTCTTCATGTCTCTTAGATATTTATGAGTTTGGTGGCCTTCTCCCCCACACTTGAAGCATTTACCTATCCCTTTTAGGAAATTTCCACGATTCTTCTTCCCACATTTTTGACATGTGGGTAGTTGGATCATCTTTCCTCATTTTTCATTTGACCCACCGACTTGAAACTCCATTCTTCTCTTCTTATCTCCATAACCATGGGGACATTCACCAAACTCCATCTCTACTTTGTGAGAACATAAAAATAATTATTCAGAACTCCCAAAGTCTCTAATAGCTAGAGCCTTTCAAAGATCTGGTTTTAAACAACTAAATAATCTATCAATTTTTCTATCATTATTGATAAAAAATCCAGAGGCATATATTGAAATTCTTGTGAATGTTTCATCATAATACATGATAGACTCACCATCCTTTTTCTTAATCTTTAGGAATTATCTCTCCATATTTGTTCAAAGAGTTCATGAGAAATAATTATTAAGGAATAACTTCTCAAAGTATCACCATTCCATTTCTTTCATTTCATCCTTAAACTTTATATGATTTATTAATTCCCACCACTAATTGGGATCTCTATCTAATTAATAAATAGTTAGAGACCCCTTATCCTTATCAAAATATTGGAGTAAAGAAAACAACTTATCCATTTAGTTAACCCTCTATTCCATGACCAGTGGATTGGAAGATCCACTAAACATCAGAGGCAATTTACACATAAAAAATTAGATAGCTAGATTCTCCTTCTTGGGTGAAGGTGTACATTCCACATTATTTAGGTTATTATTCATAGCCTGATATAGTTATTAGTATTTGAAAGTGATTTAATAAATTTTCACCTTTATATGTTTTGATAAATTACTCTCCTTTAATATCTTATTATATTCTCAAGTATATTAAATTATCAAGTGTTTTAATTAATTAATTATTTTTAATTAAAAAGTTATTATAAATGTTATGTAATTTTTTAATAATGTTATTTGTTAAATTGTTTTAATGATACTTCATGTTATATATTTTTTATTTATTTAAGTTTAATTTTGTTTAAGGAAACATTATGTGTCATCCTAGTGAAGGACCTTGGCTTGCCCATCAACCACATATGGGACCCCTTAGGGTCAACCCCATGGAAAGGACACCAAAAGGAAGTACTATAATGAGGCTATGGAGTCTGGAAGGCATAGTTCACACCATTCATATCCATGTCACATGTATAAGGCCCTATGGTGCCCCTGACCACAGACGTAGAGGTGGGATAAGTTTCCTGCTGAACTAAAGCCCTCGTGTGTGTGTGAATGTTATGTTTTTAATCTAAACTGATTTTCAGTAGTTCTTGATAGTTATACCACTTGACCACCATGTTTTCATTTCTATGTGGTATTTGAGTTAAAAAACTTGGATTCACTCTCCAAAATTTGTTTTGATTATTTTAATTTCATCTGTTTGATTTTCTAGAGACCCCTCACTCTTGTTTTAATATCCCACATGCTAGTGTTTAAACTTCAACTTCTTCCTCAACCATCCTTGGTGTCACTGCTCCACTAGTTCACCAGTGGCTATTCACCTATGTTTTTCTTACCTACTAGTTCAACTATGATTTCTATTATTTTTTGATCTTTTTAAACTCGTGGAATACATTTGAATATTCTAGACAAGGTTTAGTGCGTCATCTTATTTCACAATTTGTTTCTTCATGTTTAAACCATAAGCTATTTATCTTTGTATTATTATTACTTGGGATGTTCAACTAGTTCAATGTGTTTCTATTGGTTTCCTAACTAAGTCACCATTGGAGGAACCCAATAGTGGGTGTCTAGTCACTGTTGGAATTTTACCAATAATGGGAGATTTTACCCACTGTTGGAACCTAATAGTGGATCAATGACCCACCACTAGAATTAAATAGTGGGTGATTTTATACACAATTAGACATCAATGGTGGGTTATTTTTTACCCATTTTTTGTGTCTTCCTTCTTATTATACAATGTTTTAGTAGTAAATCCTTCGAGATTTTCTATTCTCCTTCATTTGTTATGGTTTTTATTTCTGTTTTATTATATTTTATTTTATTTATTATTTTTTATTAGTAGAATATATTATATATTAATTAATTTTATTTGTATATTTCATCTTTATTTTATAGATCTTGGAATAAGATCTTTAATATCTATCAAGATCTCTTCATTCTTTACATTTGACTGCAGTAAATTCAATATTTTTGGTTGAACTTATTTTCTTACTCATTTTTCAATAAATCATGTATCTATTAATCATCCTAATGTTTGGAAAATATTTTCAGTGAGATACAATTGGAAATCTCTAATGGTAGGTCATGATTCACCATTGGATTCATGCAACGGTGAATCATGAGTCACCTCCAGACTTCCAACAGTGATAAATTTTTTATTTCCTTATATAAAACCTTTGATTGCTTAGATGCTTGGAATGAATTTAATTTTGATTAATTACTTTTATTTTGGATTAAATTTGGAATGGTTGGTTATGCTCTATTTATCCACCATTGAAACCCAGTGGTGGGTCATGAGTCCCCATTCTCTATTCCAATAGTAGGTCAATGACCCACCATTAGTAAAAATTTTATATTTCTAAAATTTTATTTCTAATTTCATTTGTTGTTATTAAAATAAGTTATTTTGATCATATTAATATTATTTTACATTGAAATAAATTTTTATAGTGGTAAAAAATAAATCTTAACATTATTTTATATACACTCTTTCTTACAGTTTAAAGTTTATATAATTCTCTATTTTTACAGCATTTTTTGCTGTAAGTTTAATATATGGGAATATATTTTTTATTTAAATTTATTTGTAATTATAAATTGATTAAATTATTTATTATTATAATATTAAATGTTTTATTTCTATATTTCATGAATAAATATAATTCACGATTGTTTTCTATGTTATTCAAGAGAGAATTTAACAACCAAAGACAACACTCATGTAATTATATTGTTATGCACTAAAAAGTGTCTTGTATACATTAGACATAGAAACACTAACAGAGGATCTTGTTTTAATGATGTGAGAGATATCTTCAAGATATAAAACATATACATGTGTAGAACATTCTAGTGAGATCACCGGTGAATCATCTTTGACATTATTTTACTAAAAGAAACATGTTCACGATCTTCTGTGACTTTTTCACTCTTTCTATGATCACCTAAGGATTCAATCTTCAACATTGGTTACTTCCAAGTGATCAATGATCATTGAGACTAATATTATTTGAAATTATGATCATATGATACATTTATTTTATTTGTTTTATTCATATAATCTTTTTTATTTCTATTTGTAATTTCTTCAAGTCTGGTTTATGCTTTTCCCATAAAAAAGTCTTTCATTTCTATGGTTATTCTTCCTTCTAAAAGGAATTTAGGGTTATTGATAATGATAAAAAGTTAGGTAAGTAGACCAGGTTGGTATTTTATATCAAGAATAGGTTGTGCCTCTAGGTTGTTTAAAAGGAAGGGTTTGTAAAAAGGTTCTCACAACTTTAAAAGTGAGTTTCTTAGTGAGTAATAGTCTCATCATGGAGTAAAGGAGATTGAGGAGTGAACTAGGATCTTTGTGATCTAAAACACTATAAATATTGTGTTTTTCCATTTTTATTTACACTAAAAATAAACTCAAAGATCCCTACACTAACTATAGATTAATATTTTATAAACTCTAATTATTTTTGTCTTTAAAATTTTAAGGAGACTATTCACCACCCCCTCTAGTCATATTTTCTATCTATAATGATCCAAAAATTAGTATAATAGCCATGAATCTAATCAGTTATCATCTTTATATATATTAATATTTAAGAAAATTATTTCTACTGATTATTTTTAACTATGTTCTAATTTGATATCCTAGACCGAAAAATATAAGGAAAAAAAGAAAACATCTCATTTATGATGGTAGGTGTCAATTCCAATGATGGATGGATACCATAGAAATCCCCATTCTTTGATGGGAGTGACTATGGATACTAGAAAGATAAAATTTAAGCCTAATTGAAACAACTGAGTTTGGATCATGAGACCATCATAGAAAATCCATACGAGCTTTCGAAGGTTGATCCAGAGACTCCTGTTGGTAATGACATGGTAAAATATGTTTTGAATTAAAAAGTTAAAATATTTTATACTGTTCTAAAGTAGAAGTGTCTATGTCCATGTTTTATCATGTAATACATCCCATGACATATATAGGATACTTTAGGTCACTCATTATGGGATTGATAAGTTTAATATAACCAATCTAGGAATGATCCAAGAAGAATAACAAGACTTAAATATGGGATAAGAAGAATCTAAAAGTAAGATGTTCCATCATTTCACAAGTATCACCAATTGTATGAGTTCTATTCGATAAGTATTAGACAAAAATAGTCAATTGTAAAGATTACTAAGAGCTCTTCCAAATATATGGTATATAAAGAAGGTGTCCATCGATGCGAGTGATAAATTAAAGGAGTATACTTTAGATGAAGTCATAGGATATTTTCTACAAAATGAGTTAGATTTGAAGAATATTTGTGATGAGGAGTCTACTAAAATAAAAGGTATTACTTTTAAATCAAATATTTCTTATACCTATAATGCCTCTAAATCTGAGTGTTAGGAAAGTGACTAGGAGATGGATCACTTTAGTAAGAAGTTTTTCGAGTTCATGAAAAACAAAGTTCCAAAGAGGTAGTTCAAGGAGATTTATAGAAAGTACTATAAGAAAGGTAATAATAATAATAATAATAATAATTTTTTAGAATTAACTTGTTATGAGTGTAGGAAGAATGGTCACATAAGTACCAAATTCACTAAACTAAAATATCCAAAGAAAAAAAAAGATAAAATAATAAAGGAAAAACAATCTTTGTTTGGAGGTTGGGACTACTCAGACAGTTTTGACTCTGGTATTGATTCTGGAAGTGAATAGGAGGTAGGGAATCTTTCTCTGATGGGTATTACATGTGATGTAAATGTTTCTCTATTTACTCAATTAATAACTCCTAAAAATGTTGATCATAATTCTTTATCTGTAAATGAAATTGAAATTGTTTATAATTCTTGTTCTGATTCTGATTCTATAAATTATAAACTTCAGAAACTACTCAAAGAAAATGAATAATTAAAGAATGATAGAGTCAAAATAATTAAAAATTATAGTAAATTTAAAATAAAAAATAACAATTTGATTAAATAAAATGAGAAAATGAAAAGGGAATGTGATAATATGAATTCCTATATTTCCCAAAATGATAAAACTAAAGAGGATTGTAATTTTGAACTACTAAAACTAAAAGATGAAAATGAATGGATTAAAAACTTTTTGGTTGTAAATGATAAAGACTAAGATATGAGATTTAATATAGTTGTTTATGACCTAACTAAAGTAGAAAATTAATGTAATAAATTAAAAAAAGAAAATAAAAAATTAAGAAACACAATTTTTGGATCCAATGAAAAGGTAATTACAGATTTAGAAACTATACAAAAGGAGAATATAGATTTGAAAACTGAAGTTGTCAATCTTAAAGAGTAATTATCTAAATTTTTAAAATGCGAACAAAAATATGATAAGATTATGTCATTAATGAATCTAAACACCAATAAAAATGGTTTTGGGTATAATAGTACAAATCCAAGTTAAAAAAAACTAACTTTTTCAAAAGCACAAAAGGAAGAATCTCAAGTGTGACCTATTTTAAATATATAATGTAGGGAATTATACAAATGAGTGTTCATTAATATTTACACAGTACTTTGGGTAAACTATAACTTTCATTACTAATGATTTAATTTCTAAAACACACACTAATAAATGCTTTAGATATATTTGTGTGCCTAAGTTTTTTTCTACGAATTTAGTTGGACCCAAGTTGGAATGGGTACCAAAATATACTCCTTAATTGTTTAATTTTAGGAAATCCACCTAATAAGTATCATTAAATCTTGGTACTTATAAAATAGAGTCTCTAGGCACATGAAAAGTTATATTTCAAAGTTTCTATCTTTTAATTAATGTGATGGTGTCCTTTTCACATTTAGATACAACTCTAAAGGTCATATTAAAGGTATAAGTGAAGTTTTTTTTTTCTAAAATAGTTATTATTTCAAAATTATTATATATAAATGGTTTAAAATATAATATTATAAGTATATCATAGTTATGTGATGATAAAATAAATGTTATTTTTGAAAATTATAAGTGTACTATTATGAAAAATAATTTGGTTTTATTTTCTGTAAATAGAAAAGAAAATATATATACTATTGATTTATCGGAACTAACCAAAAAAAAGGTTAAGTGTCTAAATGCTGTAGAATCAGATGAAATTATGTAGAATAGGAGGCTTGATCATGAAAATTTCATATTTCTGCACAAACTATCAAAACATGAACAGGTTCTGCAACTGTCCAAGTTATATACAAGTAAGTACTTCATGTGTGATTCTTGTTTAAAAGTTAAAAAACACAAAGAAATATTTAAATATATTAATTATATTAGTATTACTAGATGTTTAGAATTTATAAATATTAACTTATTTGGACCAATGAAACCTACTAGTTTTGGTGGTAAAAGATATGTATTTATAATTATAGATGATTATAGTAGATTATTATGGATTTATTTCTTATCTCATAAAAATGAAACTTTATCCAAATTGTTTGATTTCTCTAAACTTATTAAAAATTTCTAAAATACATCAATCATATCTATCAGAAGTGATAGAGGTGTTGAATTTTTAAATTTAGAGTTTGATAATTTCTTTGAATCAAATGGATATAAACACTTTTTCTCAGCCCCTAGGATGACCAATAGAATGGTGTGGTAGAAAGAAATAATAGACAAATTAAAGAAATGGCTTGGTCTATGCTAATATAATTTAGTGTACCAAAATATTTTTTCAGTAGAAGATTTAAATACATCTTTCCATGTTTTAAATAGAGTATCTATTAAACCTTTCCAAAATAAGACCCCTTATGAAATTTTAAAAGGATTTATACCTAAATTTGGTTATTTTAGGGTCTTTGTATGTAAAGTATTCATCTTAAATACAAAAGATAATTTAGAAATTTTGGATCTAAATCAGATGAAGGGATATTCTTAGGATATTCCAATGAAAATAAATCTTATAAAGTTTTCAGTAAGAAAACTTTACTTGTTGAAGAATTTGTGCATGTTAAGTTTAATGAAAACAATTCCAATAAGAAAGGTTCTGAATATATCAGAGAAAATGATAAGTATAGAGAATTCAAATTTGGAGAATATAATGACCAAGATAATAATGATGCATCAGTTAGGGGGATAATATCTATTATAAAATTGATCCAAATGAATTGAAAACTCTTAAATATCACCCTATTGGAAAAGTAATTAGAAATGTAGAATCTGGAATTCAAACCAAAAAAGTTGTTTTTATTTCCTCTGCCAATTCTACTTTTGTTGCCTACTTTGTTCCTATCAATGTTGACAATGATTTAATTGATTAAAATTGAATTTATTTTATGAATGATGAATTAAAACAATTTGAAAGGAATAAAGTGGGGGATTTATTTTCTTTTCTTAAAGGAAAACCTATTACAGGAACTAAATGGATTTTTTTAATAAACTTGATGATGTTGGAAACATAGTTAAAAATAAATAATGACTTGTAGGTCAAGGTTATTCCCAGGAATAGAGAATTGACTTTGAAGATTCATTTTATACTATTGTAAGAATGGAAGAAATTAGAATTTTATTTGCATTTTCTAGTTTTCAAAACATCAAATTATTTCAAATGGATATAAAAAGTGACTTTTTAAATGGAATTATTTTAGAAGAAGTCTATGTTATACAACCCCATGGATCTGAAACTAATAATTTTATAGGTCATGTTTTTAAACTAAATAAATATTTATATGGTCTTAAACAAGCTCCAATAACTTGGTATGAAATAATTAGATAGTTTTTGTTAAAAAATGATTTTGTAAAATGTAAGGTTGATCTATTTTTTTATAAAAAGGGTTTAAAATTATATAAATATTATAAAAATATATGTTGATGATATAATATTTGGATAAAAAACTACTCTCTATGTATTGATTTTTCTCATCTTATGAAAAGTGAATTTGACATGAGCTTAATGAGAGAATTAAAATTTTCTCCTTAGTTTAAAAACGAATCAAAGAAAAGATTGTATTTTCTTAAATCAATCCAATTAAGAAAAATAAAATATAAAAATATTTGGACTTGATTATAGTAAAAATATAAAAACACTTATGAGAACTAATTCTAAATTTGACTTAGATAAATATGGTAAGTCAGCTGATATTAAACAATATAGAGGCATGATAGGAAGCCTTTTTCATTTCACTTATTCTAGACCATAAATCATGTTCTCAATTTTCTTATGTGATAGGTTTCAGTCAAATCCCAAATAAAGTCACCTTAAATTTGTTAAAAGAGTAATAAGATACATCAAGCGTACTGTTTGTAATGGACTGTTCTATTCTAATGAGAACTATTTTGATTTACTATCTTACTCTGATTATGAAATTTTTTGAATGTAGACTTGATCAAAAAAGCACTATAGGTATGTGTCAGTTTTTAGGAAAATGTTACATTTCATGGAGCTCTAAGAAATAAATTTTAGTGTCACTGTCAACAACAGGGGATGAATATGTTTATATTGCCAGTTGTTGTTCATATAACATTTTGATAAAATAAACTTTATTTGATTTTAATATTATTTTTGATAAAATTAATATTTAATGTGACCAATAAAGTGATATTTAAATTTCTAAAAACCCTCTTCAACATTCTAAACTAAAAAAATATATGTAAGATTTCACTTTCTAAGGGATCATGTAAATAAAGGTGATATATGCATGAAATTTGTTCTTAATGAGAAGAATCTATCTAACATATCTACAAAACCTTTATATTTTGTTAACTTTGAAAAGATTAAATTTGAATTGGGTATGTTAGAAGCTTAAAATACTTTTTAGTATTATCTCTATCCTTAAATATGTTTTTACATATGTTCTATATTTGAAAATGTTATTTTATACTCTGATTAAATAATAATTCAATCACTCTATTTTAAAAAATGATTTGTTAAACAATAACACTATCTTGTTTCTACTTTATTTTATATATTAATCTTAATGAACTTTTTGATAAATTTCAAAAAGGGAGATTTTTTTAATATTTTTTGTAATTTACAAAAGGAGAGTTTTTTAGTATTTAAAAGTGATTTAATACTTTTTTATGTTATATTTTTTTGATAAATTACTCTTCTTATTATTAAATTATAAATTATATTAAATTATTAAGTTTATTAATTAGTTAATAATTTTTAATTAAAAAGTTGTAAAAAAATTTATGTAATTGTTTTAATAATGTTATTTATTAATTTTTTAATGATAATTCAAGTTATATATTTTTTATTTAGTTAAGTGGAATTTTTTTAAATAAAAAGTTTTTTCCATCCTAGTGAAGGACCTTGGCTAGCCCATAAACCACATAGGGGACCCCTTAGGGTCAAACCCATAGGAAGGGTAGCAGAAGGAAGCCCCATAAGGAGGATATGAATTATGGTGGGAATGTGTTCTAGTCATGTGTGGGGCCTATTTATAAGGTCCCATAGTGCCCCTGCTCGTTGGCACAGAGGTGGGATAGGTCACCCACTGGACTGAGGCCCTCATGTGCGTGAGTTATGTTTTTAATATGAACTGATTTTAAGTATCTCTTGATAGTTATATTGCTCTATAACTATGTTTTCATTTCAATGTGGGATCTGAGTTAAAAAACTTGGATTCCCTCTCCATCGTCTGATTATATTCTTTTAATTTCATCTATTAAATTTTATAGATATACCATGATCTTGTTTTAAAAACCCACCTGCTAATGTTTAAACTTTATCTTCTTCCACAACTATCCTCAGACACCTCTCTTCCACCAGTTCACCAGCGGAAATGCACCTGTGCTTCTCTCCCTTCCTAGTTCAACTTTGATTTCTATTATTTTTCGATCTTTTTGAACTCATGGAATACGTTCTTATATTCTAGACATGACATAGTGTGTCATCTTACTTAACTATTTGTTTCCTAAAGTTTCAACCAATAGTTTTTCATCTGCATCTTATTCTTACGTGTTATGTTCAACTGGTTCCATGTGTTTCTGTTGGTTGCTCAGCTAAGTCACTGTTGGAAGAACCTAATGATGGATGTCTAGTCACCATTGTAATTTTACCAATGGTGGGTGATTTTACCCACTGTTGGAACCTAATGGTGGGTTTGTAACCCACCACTTGGCTTCAAATACGGGGGATTTCACCCACCATTGGACATCAATGTGGGTTAATTTTTACCCATCATTTGTGTCTTCCTTCTTTCTATACAATTTTTTGGCAGTAACTCCTCCAAGCTTTTCTATTCTCCTTCAGCTACTATAGTTATTCTTTCTATTTTAATCTATTTTATTTTGTTTTCTTATTTTTTATCATTAGAATATATTATATATTAATTCATTATGTTTGGATATTTCACATTTTCCATACAGATCTTGGAAAAAGATCTTTAAGCTCCATTATGAGCTCTTCATTCTTCTCATTTGACAACCATAGATTCAATCTTGATATTTTAACTTGTTTTACTATTCATTTTTCAATAAATTGTGTATATGTTAATCATCCCGATGTTTGGAAAATATTTTTAATTATCCAACATTGTACACATCCATTGGTAGGTCATGATTCACCATTGGTTTCATGCAATGGTGGGTCATAAGTCACTATTGGGCTTCCAATGATGCGAAATTTTTTTATTGATTCATATGAATCCTTTGACTGCTTAGATGTTTGGAATGAATTTAATTTTGGTTAATTATTTTTAATTTTTATTAAATTTGGAATGGTAGGCCATGCTCTATTTATCCACCATTAGAACCCAGCAGTGGGTCATGAGTCACCGTTCTCTGTTCCAATGGTAGGTTAATGACCCGACATTAGTTAAAATTTTATATTTCTAAAATTTTATTTCTTATTTATTTTTTTTATTAAAATAAATTATTTTTATCATAGTATTGTTATTTTATGTTGAAATAAATTTTTATAGTGTTAAAAAATAAACTTTAACATTATTTTATTCCCACTCTTGATTGCTGATTAAAGTTTATACAATGCTTCTTTTTACTAAATTTTTTACTGTCTGTTTAATATAAAGGATTATATTTATTGTTTAAATTGTTTTATAATTATAAATTTATTAAAATTGTTATTATTATAATATTAAATTTTTTATTTTAATATTTCATATGGAAATGTAAATCCTGAATGAATTATATGTTATTTAAGAACAAATTTAACAAACAAAGGCAACTGTCATATTATTATATTGTTATACGCTAACAAGTTTCATGAAGACATTGGACATAGACCTGCTCCTATAGGATCTTGTTTTAATGATATTGGAGATATCTTTAAGATATAAGACATATAACTATGAAGATCATTCTAGTGAGATCACTGGTGGTACATATTTGATATTCTGATACTCTTAAAAAAATTGTTCACAATATTCTATGACTTTTTCACTCTTTCCGTGATCATAGAAGGACTCAATCTTCGACATTTTTTACCTTCAAGTGATGAATGATCACCTAGATTAAAATTATTCAGCATTATGATCATCTTATATATTTATTGTATTTATTTTATTCATGTAATCTTATTTTTTTATATTTTTAATTTATTCATGTATGGTTTGTTCTTTTTCCAACAAAAGAAATTCTTTCCATTTCTAAGGTTATTCTACCTCCTAAAATAAAGTCAGGATTGTGACTCCCAATAAAAATTTAGGTAAACAGACTAGGTTGGTCTCTTGTATTAAAACTAGGTTGTACCTTTAGGCTGTTTAAAAGGCAGGGCTTATAATAAGGTTCTCACACCTTTAAAAGTGAGTTTCATAGTGATTACTAGTCTCCTCAATGAGTAGAGGATATTTATGAGTTGACTAGGATCTTTATGATACAAAACACTATAAATCTTTTGTTCTTTAATTTTAATTTATTCTATAACTCAACTCAAAGACCACTTTACTCACTAAATATTAATATTTTATAAACTTTGATTGTTTTTATCTTTATATTTTTAAAGAGACCATTCACCCCCTCTAGTCATATTTTCCATCTCTAATAATCCAACAATAGTTGGGTAAGCATCTCTATGATGTTTTGAACTCTATATCCTATTGTATTGGGGACGTTTTTCATAAAATCATTACATTTTCCATTACAAAGGTTGTAGGTATGGTTTCTTATGGTCCCCACCATTTTCTAAAATAGAAAAGGTTTGAACAAAATGTATGTCAAAAAATAATGAATAAATAATTTATTTCTATGTGAAAATAAATTCTAAAATCATATATTATAGGATATATTTGTTTATAATTATTCTAAAACAAATCTTATAGGATGTTTACCTATACATAGACTTATACTTATGGTTTCCACTATCATTTTATAATCCTAATTCCAAAATTAACTAAACCTTTCTCTAATAATAACTATAACTACCTGAATTTTACTTACATGACTATTACATCATTTTTAAGATAAATAACATAATAGTGATATAATCCAAGATCCAAAGGTTTAGTGTCTTGTGGAAATTAGGCTTATAAAACACTTTTTCATAGTGAAACTTAAACATTTTTTAAATTATTATTCTCAATCCTTGTAAATATCTCAATATCTCCTTAATATATGTATTCACCTGAGGATATACATCAAAGAAAGGTTTGAGTTAAAATCCCAGTAAAGGAGGAATAAGGTACATGAATCAATAGTAAATGGGTAACCATAATCAACATAACCATGTCATAATCATAGGATCATTATCAACATCATTATGGAAACATATTATAAAGGCATGGAATGTGTCATATGTATAAAAATGAAACATCATGTCATAGCAGTCAAATACAACATATAATTGTGAACAAAGCTAACATTATGTTCACTCATAACATATGTACATAAATCATAACATCATAACTGTGAACAAATATAGCATGATTTTAACACATAATACACATAATATCATAATATAAATCACATTACACAATTTATTTGATTTCAATATAATTTCAAGCCCACCCGTCACATCATAAATGCTCATAATCATGCACATCACATTGAACATATTATAATTGATGTCATGAAATAAAACATGTAAATAAATGGGTTTAATAAGGATTTTATAAATCATACTTTAATGAATAAAATTTTGTGTTCCTAAATGAATAATGGAAAAAATATCTAGCATAAGCATCATCATTCTTGAGTTAAGAATAAACAACTCAATATGAGTCAAATATGTGTTTTGGAAAGAAAATTATTTTTGAAAAATATTTCTATTTATCTTAAAAATCATTTTGGAAAGGTGGAAAACATGTATATACCTAAAAATAAAAGGAAAAAATATTTAAAGTATATTTAAGGAATATTAAGGGAATATCCATTCTGAAAATTATGAGAAATAATGATAACCCCAAGTAAAGGAGTTGGGTTTGAGAATGACCTTACCTTAAATCCAACTTTATTTGGTCACTTTTACACATTCTGAATAATAAACTAAGGTTTATTAAAAAATTTAAATAGAAGAAAATTATTTCAATTTTTCACTATTTATAAATTATAATCATCGGATCATATTTATTAATTCCCTTAATTAAATGGAAAACATTTTGATATAATGCTTTCTTAAAAAATTTCATATTTTTCTTTGATTTTTCATTTTTTGTTCAAAGTCATCTATTCATTAGTATAATTAATTCAAAAAACATAAAATACCTATATTTAAAATTTTATATAATATAATCAATTTATTATACCCATCCATAAGGTTGGTGATAAGGAAATAAGTTGGAGATGTCCTCATTGGTGGTTAACTGACCGTTATTGGGAACGTTGTCCAAAGGAGGAGAAAGAAAGGTATAAAATATAAATACTTTAAAAATATATTTTTTTACGGTATGTTAAAATCATTAATATAATGTTAACATACTACCTAATTAATCTTAGAATATTTTTTTTGGAGTAATTAGGAAAAAGAGAATATGGGAGGAAAATGATAGAAGAGTTGATAAAAATTTACTCTTTTCTTAGTGTTGCTTCTCTTATTCGACACTAAAATTACTTGATGAAAAGAGTTGGTTTACTATATAACATACCTAAGGATGATAATGGATTAATATTTTGTATTTTTATAAATATTTTTATTTGGTAAATTATGGAGGAGTGGTTTTTTAAGGGGAGGGAGAGGGGTTATTTATATTTTAGGTGAGGGTTATTTTTGAGTTAAAATATTGAATAAAATACTATATCTATGGTAAACTTAAAATAATGACATTTTTGACATAATTAATCATAAATAATTAAAATATAATTGTTTTATAACTTTAAACCCTTTTATAATTCAAATTAAATAGTTTATTAAAAAGGAAAGTGGAAAAATGAGATTTTTTAAGGAATACTTTTGAATTTAGAATTTGGAAAGTAAATTTTAGGTTTGGAAATCATATTTATTATATTTTAATGGATTATTTATAAAATTAAATATGTTGTTGTCAATAATAAATTTCAATAAATTATTAGGTCCTTATTACATCATGAATAATGTAATACAAGATACACCGATTACAAAAAACAATGTGTTTTTACTATTCATAAGAAAATTAAAGTATGTTTAGAAAATTACCAAAAAATAACCCTTGGAAGAATTCAGTGTGTTTATTTCAAAAAATAAATTCATTTTATCAAAATAAATTTCTATCATAGGTTATTTTAAAATTTAATATAAAAATTATGATTTTTACAACATATCTTAAATTATAGTTTATTAAAAATATGCTTATATTTTCTCTGAGTTTTTAATATTTATATTTATTTTATGGTAGTATAATATTTATATTTAATTAAATTAATCATGATAAATATTATTTATATTACATTTCATTATTTTTAGGTCAAATTATTATTCCAATGGTTGGGTTACTATTCTTAGTGGTCTGGTTACTATTCCCAACAGTTAGGTTATTATTCCAATGATCACATTACTATTAAAATGGTCACATTACCTAAAATAAATAAAATAAAATATAATTCATTACTTATTCAGCTCAATTTCGCTCAAGGTTCTATATTTCCATTTTCTAAAATGATGAGTGATTTACTAATATTTTCTTTTATTTCTATAGTTTTGTTCATAAGATAGATGATTCTAGCTAATTGGGGTGATCCTATTTTCCTATTATAATTTTTCTATTTTATATTTTTTACCCTTGTAATATTTTAAATTTTAATGGGTTTAATTTTTGGCTAATGTAATGATTTTCATTAATTAAATAAAGTGTTGTTGGTTTCTCTATGTGTTGTATGTGTATAATACTATAAAATATAATATAATACACATTTATTCCAAGAAAAAAATATCATTTATAAACTCTGGGTTGTTACAAAACCCTCATTCATGAGTAACAAAACAATGGAAAATAAATAAACATGAGACTCATCATAATAAACTGAAAATGGAAGCAAATGAATATAATAGGTGATATCGAATGAAATGCTATAAGGGCTCGAGCAACCATGCTATAAATACACTAACCTACCACAGGGATGATTATATATATATACTAGAATAAAATAAAATAGAAACACTAGCTACACAATATACTAAGTCATACCACATCCCATACTTCATGTACACATCCAAGACATCCTATTCGATCCGTCCTAGGACTCTTCCCAACCAGTGCTTGTAATCAGGTGAATGTCTGCTCAAGTAACCAAGTGTAATGGTTTCCCAAGAAAGGTGTGAGTACAAAACTTAGTAGGGAACCACTAATGTTGTACCATAAATATCCATTAAATAAGTGTATGGGGATGTGACCTAATCAACTGAATAATAATGATTACATATAACTCCCAAAAATAAATTAAATAACTAATGTCGTACCTCAGGCCTGATGGTTACCTAGGTTTGACCATCCTTTCTTCATCTAGTGATAGAATATCTCTGATAAATCTATGTTACCATAGGTGGATACAAGTTCTATTCCCTAGATCACCCATACTCACCCACACTAAATATAAGATATAATTATATCACCATATATACATTATATAAGTAAGTAATTGAGTTGGATCCAAGGAATCCTTGGTATACCACTCAATCCATGAGTAATTAGTGGAACCTAGAGGATGTCTTAGTCTTCCATATTCCTGTCTGATTTCAGATTTTTAGGTCTTAGTCCATCATAAATCAAGACATTGGAAACTCTAATTAATTCCTAAGAGGAATTCCATTAGGAAATATAAAAGGAATACTCTCCTGATCCAAGATGGTAACTCCACATCCATCAATCATTAGATCAATAATCTATCATCATATAGCTCTTGGTAATGAAATACTGGTGCACCCACTTGATCCTAGGGAGTATCCTAGGAATCAATTGAGGTTATCATCATAAAGCTTGTCATTGTCACAAACATCCAATGATCGAGGGAAATGTGACCACTTAACAACCTCTGGAATCACTTGGATCCTAGAATGATAAGAATCTTGGGTGATACCCTAACTAAGAAGAGTTTCTGAGATTCACTCAGTAACCACCTCTATTTCCCAATATGGAGAGGAATCCTAAAAAGGATAGGAATTCCAATAAAGGTAACATAAAATGTTGGATCCTGATCTCATCATGAATCTATGGCTCTAAAATAACTAATCAAATTTAAATTAAACATTTATTTTTTGTTTAATGACCATCCTAATTAATTAAGAGATGGATCCCAATCTATCGGGAATCCACTTGATCCATGTATATAAGTAATAGAATACATATGATTATGATAATATATATTATTTTAATTTGGTTCATTCATGATTTATTAGAACCGATATCTAATGTACTTGATAGGTAGGTCTAGGTCCTAGGTGTCCATGATACTTGGAAATAAAAGTATCTGAGGGAAGCACATCCATGAAGCACTACTAGTTCATTTATAATTTTCTAATCATAATCAATTATATTTAAACCATTTAATGAATTAATATTATATTTAAGTTGGAGGGTTTTCCAAACAATAACCATCACTACCCATGGTCATACAAACTTGATTAAGGACAGTCTGTTGATGGGGAACCCACTGGGTCCCCTAAATCTTAGTATTATAGAGGCACCCTCACATGGGTCCCTAGTCTCAGTCATAGTCTCAGGGAAACAACCAACACACTAGGACATCACGTCCCATTAAATCATCAATAGGGTAGCACATACTAACTAGATATACATGGTCTTTCTAAAAATACAATAGTTGGGAAATGTCTCACAACCTAGATTAGTCCCAAAGATCGTTCTGGGTTGGTCTGCTCACTAAACTTCATCCTGACCTACCTAAGGTCTATCGACCAAGCCCTATACAAGGGATTAAAATCTCTATCAAGTCCAGAATCACCACCTAATAGGCCTGTACGCCTCTTGATTCCATAGAGGTCCTGACCTTGACCATCGAGTCGAGATGTCAAGCTAGAACAAAAGGGTTGTTTGCGACCCCTAGCATCTGCCCATTCTAATTAAATAATTTAATTAAATTTTAACATTTCACTAAAATAAAATACTCTAGGGAATCACCCTCATGGGAATTCCTAAGCATCCATATACAATCACACACATGTATAAATGACACTAGATAAGTATGCGAGACCACCTACCATTAACCAAAGCTTTTCACTTTATTTCCAATGGCCAAAAAATATATTCTAAGGATTGTCCAAACCCATCCAAGATCAACTATCCACCAACCATCCTCACAAGGCACAAAATCATTCCAAATAGTCCACATTAATAAATTTTATGAATTTATAATTAATTAAATATTTAATTTTAATTGGTATAAATGACTAAAAATAACCAATCGAAATTTTCGCACTGAAACTATGAGAAACAGGGTACAATAAACCTAAAACACCCCCAATTCTAGGATGTGAACAAACTACAGTTAACATCTCCGATTCAGTAGCATAATAATTTAATTTAGGGTGAAACCCTTAGAAAATTATAAAAGATGAAGTACCTCAATGGAAAAAATATCAGAAATAGGCGGATGTTATATCAGGTAATCCTTTAGCTAGTCTAAGAAAAAACTTCAAATAAAACAAGATATTTTACCACCCTCTGATGAAATCTCCATTACGACCTAAAATAAGAATCCATGAAATCATTAACAATGAGTGAAGGATAAATAAGAGGAGGATGAGAGGAGGAACTAACTTTCCAACACTATCTGATCACACCCATGATCACCTAAAATAGAGGATAATTGAGGGATGGGGAGGTTTGGTTGAGACCTTTCCCACACATACTGCCTATTTAAGGAAGAAATGGGGTCCGACTCAGTTTTTTAATTTAAAAAAGAGGCTAGAAAACATTCACAGTGTGATGCCTAGCATCACATCATAAAAGTTTGAGCTCCCCTCATGGGTAAATTATTCACATCACAAAACTTCTTGTGCTTACTTTATGAATTCATTTCACACCATGAATCAGCATTCATGATGTGAAAGGCCTCTTGTCACTATTTTTATTATCCTAAACCACCTGTTCCTCCTATGGTGCTCACCCAAACCCTCAATACTTTTACTAAAACTTAAACCACATCCAAAAGCACAATTTTGGGATGTTTAAATGCATGAAACCTCATTTGGATTACAAAATCTGAAAAAACTCATCCAACAAATGAAACATTTTAATGCCCAGTAAAATTTTAACCCATATGGACATGGGTTCTTAAACAAAATAATCATGAAATAGATTATACCTAATACTCATTTTTAGAAACTTCCATCTTCTTAATATCAGGATAATGTTTGAGAGAGATCACTAAGAACTTTTAAATTTGTGTTAATTTCTTCTAAGAGAGTACACCGACTGAAGGATCCATGATCCTATCATGAGTATACCCTAATTCTGAAGGAGTTTTGGTGCCTTCATTGAGAAATGATAAACAACACTTTGATAAGAACAAAGTTTTATAAACTTTTCATGAAACTAATGATAAAATCATCATTAGATGTACCCACACACCCAAAAAAAGATAATACTTCTCTTTATATACAGGAAAAGATTGATGATCCTTCTCATAATACATCTCACATGTTACTACCCATTGGGTAAATAATTTATTGAACACTTCAATTAATAAATGAAAATATATTTAATTAACCATATCTTTGGTTCAAAATTGATGAAACCATTTGGGATAGATCTTGCATCACATGTAACTGTACATGCATCTCATACATGTTTAACACACACACAGACACACATATATTTAATATCATACCTGAATCTTATGCATGATAATATTCATGCATCATATGCATGTAATTTATGTATACTATATATACAATATCATATACTATATATATAACAGGAATTACATGCATGTTTACATGAATGTTATTCATGTACATTTTAGTTTACATCTATGAATCCCCCACTTGCACTAAAATCCCATAATAACTTTATAGAAAACTTAAAAAATCTTTATGGATCCATCTAAACTCTTTTGGATACAATTTAATCAAACTATCTTCATTTAAAAAAAAATATTTTATCCAATTTTTTTCCTTATCCAAGAGAATAACTGTGTGACCCTGTGGTCCTTAGAAACGTTGGAAAAAATATGTAATCCATATTCCATAGATATCAGAAAAGAACAACCTTTGTCAAATCATTGGTGCTACTCAAGTTACTAAGGGGTCCGGTGTGATCTTCATCAAACATACCCATATATCTATATGAATATGTACACCAAAATATGTATCATATACATCTTATATATACCTATATAATCCCTTTTACCATTACATAGAGAGACCACTAGACTTAGAACATGTCAATATATTATAACCAATTAATATTTTTCTGATTATTAAAAAGAATGACAAAGTTGATGAATATATCAAATTTCATTCATCTCATAGATGAGTACATCACACACCCGTAATCTATGTAGTCAAACACATCATAATTTAATCAAAAAATCATGACCATACATTTCCTTAGTATAATTAATTAAAGGTATATATGCATTGATTTCTCATATAAATGGAAAAATCTTATCTTGGTTGTGATTCAAATGATGACATGATCAAAAACAAACCCAACCACCCCTATATTAGCTATGTTATTTTCAAACTTGTATAAATAGGGTATCAATGTATAAAGGTTCTCATTCTTGGTACCTCACCAACCTTAGGTAAAAAGGGTTGGTAATAAGCATACACTCTTAAGTATATCAATAATTGTATGGTATTCCATGAGATATACTTTAGTAGGGTAGTCAAAGTAACTAGTTTCTAATTATCACTTCATGAATCCATTATTCATACCTTAAATAAAAATATTTGTAATGAGTACAATAATCTATTCAAGATAACCTTAACATATCATTACAACTCATAATACTTCATAATGATCATAGATTAGGGAAAAATAAAATTCATACTTTTAGGGGATATTATCATTTGATTATTCATGTAAAATAGAATGAAACACACATTAATGAAAGACAAATAAAGATTGCCTTTATTATAATAACATGAAGTATTTACAACTATTACAACCAATCTATTATATTCCTAACACCTAGAGAATATATATTAACCTCATTTTTTTGTTTTAGTAATGGGTTCATCAATGGATATACTACATTATTTTGTGTAGCCACCCAAATTATCTTTACATCACCCTCTTAATGATCTACCATATGAGATGGAATTGACTATTGGGTTAGAGATATGGAATGAGGGGTGGGGGTGAATTTTTTTTTAAATAAAATAAAATAAATAAAATGACATAATAAATGATACAATGAAAGAAATGAATATAAATCAAATTAAAGTTTAGTGGAAATAAAAATAAGGTGATTAAGTGATGTAGAAATTAAAAATAGAAAAGCAAACAGACATGAAACACTTTGATAATAGAGTTAAATAATATCACATAAAGGTTCCCCTATACCTCCCCCCCTTAAGAAAGATTGAGAGGGAATATAAACCCTTTATTTTAATGAGAATAAAAAACCAAATAAGACCCTTTATTTTGAAAGAAAAAAAACCAAGAAACAAAGAAAACTTGGTTTCAATAGGAACCAAGGACCACAAAAATAATTATTTACTCTGAAATGGGAAATTAAGAAAAAAGGGTAGGGGGAAAATAAATGGTTTTCTTTTTAGAAAACTAATTACTAATTGGTCTCTACTCTCACTGAAATATAATAAATAGATAGATGGAGATCGAGAGAGATTAAAAATAAGAGATAGGGATCCAAGGGTTTATAAAACAAGGAAACAAAGTCTCAACAAAATGAATCAAATGAAGCCTGATATAAATTTATTATAGTTGATGAATATCATACCTTAGTACAGTTCCATTCAATGTTCACAATTCCCATGTTGAATTTTCACCTTTTTCTTCTTTGGAATTAGAATTGGAAGATGGAAGTTTTAATCTTTTTTAGAGATTGAGAAGCCATGGAAGATCAAGGATCATTTAACATGATTAACATTATGTTTAGATGATGATTGAAGCCTCTCTAAGCCTCCTTTTATAGACTCTAAGGATTCATGAGTGGTCCAAGGTTGAGTTGTGTCCTTAAGAGCCGAATGGGATGTTTTTAAAACAAAATAAATGCCTCCTAAAACTAGCAACCCCAACCCCCCTAAATACCTAGTAGCCTCCACTGGGCAGCCGATGGACTAATTGCGGCTTTTAGAAATATCTAACTAGCTAGCTGATTTACCTCCATTGACTATCCATTAGAATCTTACTAGTTTAGTGGATTATTCTCATGCCACTATCAATTTGGTGGCATTGTATCGGGTAGCCGATGCTTCCCTACTACAAAAAACTTGAAAAAAGTCCTTCGAACCCATTTTGATGTCGCCTTTAATATTAATCCCTTATTTCCATTAAATTTCAATTGAAATAAGATAAATACACTTGAAACAATATGAAGAAAGTTAGAGTAAAATTATAGTGCTTGTGACAATTAAAAAATTACACTTCATGGTATAACAATCTATGCCTTTTTGATGATAAAATAAACTTGATATAAAAACCATAATAAGGAAGAATTAAATTATAAAAAGGAATGAGTTTACCAAATAAATGTGAAAACACATCTCTACCTCTATGATACTTTGAAACAAATTTCTCCCCTTGATAAATCACCATTTGAATTCAATATTATTTTAATAATTACCTCTATAAAAAAATTCCCCCCTTTGAGATTATCAAAAAGTATCTTACAAAGTATGAGAGGTAGAGAGATATGATAAGATAAAAACATTTCAAAACAACCTTTACACAATATTTAACTCTCATTTAAGAAAATAATGACATGTTAAAGTGAGGGGACTTACAAACTCTCTTGATTCATGATAATATAAAGAGATAAAAAAATTAATCTCAAGAATCCAGTTAATAAAAACATTTAAATACATGATTTAAGTCAAGAACAAAAATAATAAATGAAAAAAATTCCTTTTAAAAAATAAAACTTTTTAAAACAAGAATTTTTTATCCTTTTAAAAATAATTTCAAAGAATTATAAAAGGATTTGAAATGAATTAAAATATCATTCCAAATAAATAGACATTTAAAAACACAATTTTATGAAAAGATAAAACTTGATAACATTATTGAATAAGATAGAGGAGAAAGTGATAATATCATTAAAACAAATCCCCCTAATGAAAACATATATGGTATAAAAACTACATACATCCTAGATTTTATTTTAGATGTCAATTTCATGGATTTTTATTTTTTACAATATCCCATCTTTTAGTTGGATCGTACTTTTATTGTATGTACACCATATGATAGATAGATTAAGTTTTATCGAGAATCCCTATAGGATATAAAAAATTGTTCCCTTTTGGTACCCTTGAGGTTCTGATAATGTTAGAACACGATTTGGGCAAAGAAAAATTTTAGGTCCTCAAACATGGGAAAATAATGATTTAGGGACCCAAAATTTATTATATTTTTGAAGAAGATTAGAATAATAATGGATAGACTTAGGAATTCCATATCTAGTGTTTTTAGAATAAAATTCATATATAAGATTCCTATATTTATGAAAATATTTGAAAATTTTATTTTCAGAAACACCTTTCACAAATGTAGTGGTTTTTGAAGAAGTTTTATTATCATTTAAAAAACTAAAACCTTGATTATTTTTTAATTAATTGAGAACCAATGATCATATTAATATATTATTTACCTTGAGTGAATTTTAAAATATATATTTTGTGATCCTTGATTTAAATTTCAAAAACTTTAACATTAAGTTGATTTTTTAATTTGAAAATCAAATAAACCTATTCTTTAAAAAAAAGACCATTTTAATAAACTAATTTCTTATATTTCTCATTAAAATTTTCAAAATTAGAATAAAGTTTTAAGTATTTTTTTTAATATCTTCATAGGTTACTAGTTTTGAAGGAGAAGATAAATAAGAAGAGTTGGTAGAAGATGAATGAGAGGGAGAGTGAGGCATGGGACTAATAACCATATTACCTTCCTTGAGATGTTCCTTGAGGTATTTTGGAATTTCATCAATTGATAAGGATGAATAATTCATAGTTAAAACTTTAATAGATTTATTAACTTTATTATTTTCTTTGAACCTCTTTTTATAGATTAGGAAATCTGTTCTTTATGGCCTTTTTGTTTCATTCACAACAAGTCACACTCAGAGCTTTGATAAGATCTTGAGTTTTATCATGTTGGGATGATTTAATATTTAGGTGCTTGTTCACCATTTTGAAAAGTTTTTAAATTTATACTTTATAATTTATGTAACTTTTAGAAGAATTATCATCTTTTATTACTTTAAAATAAGTGTGTAACATTCTCAATCTATAGATATTCTTAAAAATATTTTTTTTATGTTTTATAAGCCTCTTGTGTGGAAAATTATTTTTTTTTTGAATTTAATTCTTACCCTTACATAGGACCTATGATTTGTGTAAGGTTAACTATTTTTTATGAGGTTTCATTAAGGTAACCATGGATTTATAAGGGTTATATTAGGGTAAGGTGAGTTTTTAAGACCCTACGTAAGGGCGATATGATTTTTCTAAATGATTCATAATGGAACGTTTGAATTATATAAGGATAAAACCCGTTTTATATAAATTTTGTAAGCGTAATAATGATATGCGTAAAGGTAACCATTAATTTTAAAAGATTCATAAGGGTACCCATGCAATATGTAAATTTAAGGACGAGTTATGTAATGGTAATTCATAATTTCTAAAGACTCTGTAAGGGTAGTTCCTTCACTATATAATGTTAGATCATTATTTTAAAAGTCCACATAAGGGTAATCTATAGTTATGTAAAGTTAAGTTTGTGTTTAGGACCTACATAAGGGTAATACTTATTACCCTTATACAATGACTAGGAGTTACTTAAGGGTAAAACCATATAACACTTACACAATGATCTTTTTGAAAAAAATATATTTTAAAACCCTATTTTCACTTCTTCTCCCACAACATGATCCTATAACATGTTTTTGATGATTTTAAATGCTTAAAATCATGGAAATAAAATCTTTGATTCATTTAAAGTTCCTAAATCATATTATAGTAGAATTTAAATACACCATAATTATGAATCAATTAAAAGACAAATTAAATGATGAATATAATTTATGGTATTTAATGATGTGAATATATCTATGGATTTATTTCTAAAAAATATATGAACTTTACTACCCTTCATTTTTGGGTGATTCTTTTAAGATTGAGAAACTCAAAAATTCCCATTTTCAAGTTTGGTGAAACCTTCTACGAATAATATGAGTTCTTCATCCAGTTTCTTTGTATGGTATAACCTCACCCTCTCTCCTATATTATTGGGTGAAACTTTCTAATTGGATAATTCCATGATGGGTTCTATATTATCCTCTTACCCTTATTTCATGAATAATTTGTGAGTTTATATTACTAAATATTTTTATAGAAATGATAAATAATTATTAAATGATAATAATTCATAATTATTGAGAATAATAATAAGTAATAATCATGTTAATATTGAGTTATCTTAGAGAGAGAATATATTATCTCATGTGGTGTTTAATTTTCATTGAAAATTAATAATAGATTGATTTTAGGAATTCTTGGTGAGCGGTTTGAGATGAAAAACACGTGGATATGGGTTGAGTGACAATTCCTTTATGGACCTTGACATTGAAATCAACAACCTATACACACAGGGATATCATTTTTACGTTTTTACATGATATAATTTTTTTATAATGGTTTTTACTCTCTATTTATGGCGATTACTTGTGGTTGTGTGCATTTCTATGTTACCCATATATTATCCTTAATCCATGAGTATTATTTGAGAATCTTATTTCCATGTTTGATTCTTGATTCAAATGATGTTTGTGATACTACCATATTCCTATGATATCATTTTATAACACCCCAAACCAAACCATCAGGTATGAACTGGGGTACCACATAAACTCATTTGGGCCTCCCCATATATAAGAGCCTACTGATTAATTGTGAGTAGAGTACCACCATTCAACTTCTTGGAAAACATGATAAGTGCACCCCATTGTGAAGTAATAATTATAATATATCCCTTCTTCTACAATTCCTACATAATCACCTTGATATCCTTTAATTTTTATGATATTATATTATAAGAGGGTATCGAAATAGGTTGTGCACCCAAAATGATCTTTATATCATCTTAAGTTTCCAATCCTTTAGAGTAGCATGTCAGAAATCCTGAGATAGTTCTGAGTATTCTTTGAGAACATTGGATTTATACCAATTAATCAAAGTGTAAATTATATATTTAGGAGGTGAAATTATTAGGGAATGAGACCTCTGAGGCATTTATTTTTATGGATTCAGAGAAAGTGGAGGAAATGATTTCCTAGATATTCCACCAAAATTTGTTTGAGTTCAAGATCCTTTTGAAATTATTCAAATACTACCATTGTTTTATCAAGGACTAATCTCAATTATAAACACCAATTATTTCATTGAAAAATAAGGGAGTGATGTTCCAATAGTTAGACCAGTCCAGAGAATAATTTGTTGAGCTCAAGGTTGACTACAACTCTAGTAATGGCACTTAATGATCCTAGAATAGAATATACAATATATTTTAATTCATCAGGTTTTGTTTTTATGAGTGGTAATAATTTAGATATAGAGAAGGTAGTATCTTATTGGTCATGGTTTTTGGTACTCCATGACCAGAACCACCCCACTCATGACCTGGATCTGGTAGTCATGGCCTAGGATTTGATGTATTGGAAACAAAATCTCTTCAGTGAGAGGTTTTTTTATCTACACCAAACAAAAAATCATTTGTTATATCTTTACATAGAAAATAATGAACTTGATAAAAAGGAACTAGGTAGAATATCTTAAGAAGCTTGACTTTGAGATGACTTATACACCATGGAAAGGTAACATAATTGTAGATACTCTTAGTTGTAAGATGTAGGTTGAGCAGGAACTTAGTGGGTGACCTTCTAAAGAACAATGGTTCCTGATGATATTATTAGATGATTCGAGAATGGATGATTCTAAGGACCAGGGATTGATAAAATTTACTCCATTGGTGGTCACATCTTATCTAATATACTGGGAAAAGGCTGTAAAAATCACTGAACCAGAGTGTGATGAGATGTGGGAATAACTAGCTAGAGGTAACCTAATACCTGAGAGGTCATTGGAATACAATGATGTGATCCTTTTAAATGGGAGATTACTATTACCTGCTTCTATAAAAGGGGATTTTATGAGGGAATTAATTACCCCTAGATGGGTGGTACATCCTCATTTGATAAAGATGTACCACGACTTTAGGTGATAATTTTGGTGGCTAGGGATAAAGAGGGACATCACTGTGTTTGTTTCCCAATGCCTTACCTACCAAAAGGGTAAAGGATAAGCACCAATGTATTGGTGGGATACTATAAACAATTTCAGTGCCCATATGAAAGTGGGAAGATTTCATGATTTACTTTATGATGGGGGTTATCTAGGACCCCCAAGAGTCATGACATTGTCTGTGTGATTGTTGATCAACTAAAGAAGGTTATCGACTTCTTACCAAATCGAGAGTCTCACTCAATGGATGAGATAGTAAATCTATATATATAAGAGATAATATTATTACATGGAGTTAACTTGAGTATTTTATATGAAATATATGTACATTTTATTTCATGATTTTGGTAGGGCTTGCAGAAGGCCCTAGGGACTCAACTGTGATTGAGCACAATGTACCACCCTCAGACAGATGGACAATTACAGTGAATAATTCACATACTAGAGGATAATATCAAATATTTTATTCTATAATTAAGTGGTTCTTGGTATTATCACTTACCATTGGTTTATTTCACATATAACAATCATTACTAGGATTTGATTTAAATGGAACCTTATGAAGCTCTTTATGGGAGGCTATATCATTTACCGCTATGTTGGCACAAGACAAATGAGGAAATGGTTGTGGGGCCTAGTTTGGTTCATGAGATCTTCAAGAGAGTGAAAATGATTCATAATATGTTGATCACTACTCAAAATAGGTTGATATCATATACCGACTGTAATATGATACCTTTGGAGTTTGCTGTGGGTGATCAAGTTTTCTTGAGAGAGACTCCTTGGTTAGAAAATAATCATCTTAGGAAGAAAGGTAAGCTATCCCCACATTATTTTTAACCCTTTTAGATCACTAAACATTTTGGGGTAGTGTAATACCATCTATACCTTCCTTCACATCATTGAGAAATGCATGATGTGTTCCATATTTCATTACTTCATAGGTACACTCCTGATCTTGCACATGTTATAGATTGTGAAGACATTGAGTTAGAGCCAGATTCATATAATGAGGAGTTCCCATTATGGATCATTTAACATAGAAATTAATTCCTTCAAGGAAATACAATTCTACTTGTCTAGATCCTTTTGCAGCATGGATGAATCTAATAATAGATATGAGAGCGAGAGTCTAATTTTCAAGGTCAGTGGACGTAGTTATTTGAGTAAGTCTGCTAGAGACAATTCTCAATGATTTAAAAGTCATAATAGGGGGATAATTATAATATTATTAGTTTTTTAAGGTTTTTAAATCCTCCTTTATTTATATCTTATTAGCCTTTTATGTGATAAATTAATTTTTTTCCAATTTAATTCTTACCCTTACACATGAATTATGATTTATGTAAGGGTAAATATTGTTTTTATGAGGTTTAATAAAGGTAAATAGGGATTTATAAGGATTAAATTAGGTTATGGTGAGTTTTTAAGACCCTATATAAGGGCAGTATGGGTTTTCAATATGTTTTGTTAGGTTAAGTTTGACTTGCATAAGGATAAGGACCTTTTTCTATATGTTGCGTAAGGGTAAGACTGAATTACATAAAGGGAACCCTTAATTTTAGAATATGTTTAAGGATACCTAGGAATTTCATAAAGGTAATGGAGAGTTATGTAATGGTAACTCCTAAATTCTAAAGTCTATATAAGTGTAGTTCCTTTGTTACTTAAGGGTAGCTCCTTATTTTCAAAGGTTGTATAAGGGAAATCCCTAGTTATGTAAAGGTAAGTATGGATTTATGACCTAAATAATGTTAAAAAGAATTAACCCTACCTGATGGATAGGATATATGTAGGGGTAAAACCATGTTACCCTTATAAAACACTGTTTTAGAAAAAATATATTTTAAAAGCCTATTTTTTCTTCTTCTCCCCCAACATGATCCTGTAATTTTTTTTGACAATTTTAAAATCCTAAAATAATGGAAATTAATTATTTGGATCATTTAAAGTTCACAAATTATATTATAGAATAATTTAAACACATTGTAATTAAGAATCTCTTAAAAGACAAATTAAATTAAAAATTTAATATTTTGGTTCTAATGTTGTGAATTTTTACCTATATTTATTTCTTAAAAATATCCTAAAGTTAATTACCTTTATTTTTTGGGTAATAATTTTGAGTCTTAGTAGCCCATAACTTCCCTTGATTAATTTTGGTGAAATCTTCAAATAAAAATATCATTTATTTATCCAGTTTTGAATAATGGAAGAACATTACCTTATCTCCTCTATTATTGGGTGCAACTTTTTAAAAGGAAAAGTCTAGGTTGGGTTATGTATTATTATCTTCTCTTTATTTGATAAAAAATTTATGAGTTTATCCTTAAAAATGTTTATGAATAAATGAAAAAGAATTATTAAATGATAATATTCTAGAATTATAGATAATAATAATAAGGAATTAGCATGTTTATCAGAGGTTATCTAAGAGAGAGAAAATTCTATCACATGTGGTGTTTTATTTAATTTTGAAATAAAATAATAGAATTGGTTTTAGGAATCCTTGGTGAGTTGTTTGAACCAATGAATATTTAGACATGGTTTGAGTGACTATTCCTTGATGAACATCGATGTTGACATTGAAAACCTTGAGGTAGAAAGTTTCTTACCATTTGGGGATATCGTTTATACTTGTTTCCATGATATAATTCTTGTGTTTGCATGGTTTTCAATCTCCATTTATGGATATTTCTTGTGGGTGTTTGCATTTCCAAGTTACCCATATTTTATCCTTGATCCATGGGTATTATTAGAGTAGCTTATTAGCATGTAAAATGTTTGATTCACATGATTTTTTAATGCTATCATATTTCTCATGATGCCATGTTTTGTATATTTATCATGATTAAGCTTATTGTGTATTATATTACCTTTATAGGTTTTCTTCTTGTTACCCATGAAATGTGACTATAATGGTATGAAACCTTATAGGGGGAGTACACATGATGTGAGACTTTGAATATGGTAGAGCATCATAGCCTTATGAACACATAAAACTTGATTCCTTAAGGATTCTGAGGAACATGCTGAAACTCGATGCCCTATGGATTCTGAGTATCTTGTCAACTCAATACCCTATGGATTCTGAGTATCATGTCCAATCTATTCCTCTAGGATACTGAGTGACATATCGATAGTCTTGTGGCTAGTAGTGATTTTACTAGCATATCCATTATCCATCGGCATGGAGCTAAAGCAGGTACGATCGAGGGTTTGTGGTAGTTTAGTTAGAAAAAAACTTCTCGATACATGATTGTGTTTTTGTTATGCTTTCAATAAATTTATTATTATCATGTAATACACCTGTTATACATGTTCTCACTTTTTAATGATGCATTAGTGGTGTACTACATGGTTTTATTACTCATACCCCACACAAGAATTTAGATGCATGTGCAGACTTCATGTATATGGATCCAAGTAAGGGTAAGGGGACTGTAATTGATGGATGATCAATGGAGCATGGAGATAATGATAGGACTAGGACAGACTCCGAGAGACACCATATTTTACTTATTTATTTATTTTCTGTATTTATACTCTTGGTTTGGATTTCCACTTTGGGAGCCTATTGACTTATTGTATGATTAGTATACTATCTAAAAAGTTTCTGCATGTTTACATAGATCGTTGTGTTTATTAATATTCTTTTATATTAATATTTTTTTCAAGGATTGATACTGAGGGTATAGTCTCCCCACTAAAGGAATTAGACCCTTGTTGCTATCCAAAAACCTCTTGCATACATGGAGGCATACATGAGGTCATGTGGCACCCCACTTCAAACTTGATGGTTTGGGTCAATGAATTACACAATGTTCTTATTGGTTTCTTTGACCTCCAATGCTTCTTTAATTTCTTGGTGTTTCATCATTATTTCATAATCCATTAAAGAGATGATGATTTCATCAGCTACCATAGTTTTTATATACTTGTATTCTTGTATTTCCATTACTTTGGGAGTCCATGAACTAGACAAAAACCATATTATTTTCTTCATGAGAGTTTATATAGAAAATTCATTACCAATATATTCTTTACCATTGAAAATATCAGTGAAATAATTAAACATACGGGTAATAGATTCATTTTCATACATGGATAAACTTTCAAAATCATAATAATACATGTATAATATAGTCTTTATTTATGATTTCATGTGTAACTTCTAATAATTTCCATATTTTATAATCCATTTTACAAGAATAATCATGATTAAACTCATTACGTTCTAGACCACAATGTAAAACATTTATATCCTTTCCATATAATTCAAAATATGAAATGTCTTTGGGAGTCCATTTATATTATGGTTCAGTTATAGTAGTATAACCATGCATTACCATTTTCCAACCAAGATATCCAATGATTTTAAGAAAAATATACATGCGAGTTTTCAAATATGAGTAATCAGTTCCATAAAAAATAAGATCACACAAATAAGAATGAGATTCCATAATATAATCATACTTTGAAATTGGTAAAGATTTTGAAAATAAAAAATAATTTTTGAAAATGAGAATTTGAAATAAAAAAAGTATCCTTTGATACCAATTTTTTGGTCGAAGATACAGCAAGAGGGGGTGAGGGGTGAATTTCCTTTTTTATAAATTAAATAAAATAAATCAATCAATGTAGTAAATGATACAATGATGAAATATAAGAAATTAATAGAAATCAAATTAAATCATAGGAGAAATAAAAATAGCTCAATTAAGAGATGTTGAAATAAAAAATAAAAAATTAAATAGACAAGTAACACTTTGATAATGGAGTTCCACAATAGCCTACAAATTCCCCTATGTCTCCTCCCCTAAAAAATTATTGAGAGGGTATATAACCCCTTGAATTTTATTATGAATCAAGAACCAAATAATTTCATTTCTTTTGAATAGAAAAAGAAATAAAATAAGAAACATTGGTTTTAATAGGAACAAAGAAACAAAAAAAATAATCCCTTACTTATGAATGAGAAAGTAAGAAACCAATGACGAGAAGGAGGGAGAAAATATATGGTTTTTATTTTGGTAAACCCATTAAAAAGTAGTATCTACTCTCACTAAAAGATAATAAATAGCGATAAAACAAGATATAGAAATTAAAAATGAGAGAGAGGGGGACAAGGGGTTATAAAATAAAGAAATAAAGGCTCAAGATAAGATGAAGAGAGAATAAGAAGGAAAAAATAAATAATGAATCAAATGAAACTTTATGGTTATTGATGATAGTTTATGAAGATAAAACCTTATGATAGTACCCTTTAATGTTCATAATTCCCATGTTGAATGTTCATATTGTTGTTCTTTGAAATTGTAAGAGTAATATAGAAATTTAGATCTATTTTGAATATTTAGAAGCAATGGAAGATATAGGAGTGTTTAATTTGATGAACACTATGTTTGGATGATGATTACAACCTCTCTAAGACTCCTTTTATAGTTTTCAAGGATTCATGGGTGGTCTAAGTTTGAGTGGGATCTTTAAGAGTTGAGCATGATGCTTTTTTACCATAATAAATGCTTCCTCAGACTAGTAGTCTTGATGCCATGGGATACTTGTTAGCCTCCACCTGGTAGCCAATAGACTACCTATAGGTTTCTTCTTTTGGACATCACCCACCTACTAGAAATTTCAACCCCACCAGCTATTTAGTGGACTCATTCTAGTCAATAGGATGTTTCTCATGCCGTTGACTATCTGGTAGAGCTACATCAAGTATCTAGTACTTCCATGCTACAAAAAACTTAAAACATTCCCTTTAAACCCATTTTGATTCCATATTTAAGTTTAATGAATTAATACCATTAAAATTCAATATAAACAAAATAAATAAACTTGAAACAAAATTAAAAAATTTAGAAAAACATTAGTGTGTTTATGATTATTAAAATAATTATGGTTCGGGGTGAAACATTAAAAATGTATGTGTTTGGTCTTTTAATGAGATTAAGGTTCCTCAACCTGATAAACAACCCCATTGTTATCATAATATATCTCAATTATTCCCTTGATACTAAGTACTAGTCCAATTTTTGTAATGAAATTCTTGATTCATTCAACTTACTTTGCAGTATTAGATCAGTGATATGCTCTACCTCTATTTTCAAATCCACTATGGTGGATTTTGTATATCTCTTTTAATTTATAGCTCCACTATTTATAAAAAACACGAATATAGATTGAGATCACCGATAATATTTTTCAGATTGGAAGATAGAATATATGTAACCCTTTTAATTTTTTTTACCATCTCCTCCAGAGACCAATAACGTATCCTTAGTCATTATCAAGTACATAATAATTTTCTTTATAATAATCCAGTAACTCTCACCAGGATTAGATTGGCATCCAATAGTCATTCTCAAAGAATAAGAGATATCAGGTCAAGTATATAACATGACATGCATGATTGATCCCATGTAATACACATAATGAATAATATCCATCCTTTCTAACTCTTTATAATGATCCTGAATCATCCTAAGATTTATGCCATGAAACGTCGATAAAGTCACTTTTTTATATTTCTATATGATAAATCTCTTTAGAACTTTATTAATATATGTTTTTTGACTCAGTCCAAGTGAACTTTTATATATATATATCTATAAATCTTTATACCCATTACATAGATTTATTTACCCTTGTCTTTCATTGAGAAACATTTACCCATCCACACCTTCATAGAATGAAGTGTCAGGATGTCATTTTTGATAAATAGTATCTTTTCTATATATAATATCATAAATATTACTATACTCCCACTAAACCAATTATATACAGAATAATCATCCATGTTATTGATGAAACAAAAATCTTTGATAGAATCATTAAACCAAATATTCCAACTTTGAGAAGATTGCTTCAATAAAAAATGGACCATTGAAACTTACAGACCTTAGAAATCTCATTTTGTGCTTCAAAACTATCAAGTTGTATCATATACACATCTTAAACTAAATTCTAATTAAGGAAATAAATTTTTATATCCATTTGATATATCTAAAAATAATAATGAGTTTTTATGAAAAGAAAAATCCGAATGGAATTTATCATCGATACTCATGAAAATGTTTTTTCATAGTCAATACCATGATTTTTTTGTAACCTTTAGCCACTAGGTGCACTTTATAGGTAGAAAATATACTATACATGTCAATTTTATTATGGAAAACCCACTTTCACCCTATGATTATTACCCTTTCAGCTTAATCTACCAAGTTTTAAACTTGATTAGTATACATGGAGTCTATCACAAGTTCCATGAATTTTAACTATTTCATGGAATCAGAAATTTCTATAGATTCATAATAATAATTAGGTTCATCTACCATGAACATTACTTCATCATAATTTTCCACAAGAAATATATATCTCTCTAGTTATTTATGAATCCTACCTAACCTTCAAGGCTCTTATAAATTGAGCTAGTTCTTTTTCTACAAATCTTTATGGAACTGAATCAATGTCCATATTAGGAACTCTTAATATTTTTTGGTCTTGAAATTTTCAAAGTTCAACTTTCCTCCTAGTGAATCCTCAATTGATTAATTGTTTTTCAAGTAAAATAAAAATTCAGGCCACAAACACTTTGTGTACAGTTGGGTTTTTGAAATAATATCCCTTAGTTTCCTTGGGATAACCAACAAATAAGAATTTATCATACTTAGGGGTAATTTTATTAGAAGACAATATTTTTATGATTTATTTTCAACCCCAAATATTCATAAAATTCATAATAGGACATTTATCATACTATCTCATATAGTATCTTTATGGTCACTTTAGATGGAACATGATTTAGTAAGAATGTAGTTATTTCTAGAGAATAACCCCAGAATGAAATAGAAAGGTCACATAGACTCATCATCCATTGAACCATATCCAAAAAGGTATGATTCATTTTCTTAAACACACCATTCTATTATGGTTTTCCAAGATGAGTGAGTTTTGAAACAATTTCACGAGCTCCCAAATGATCTATGAATTATTGGATCAAGTATTCAAGACAACGATCTGATTATAGAATATTAATATTATATCCCAGTTTATTATATACTTTATTTTGAAACTAATTTAACATTTCAAAAATTTTATACTTATTCTTCATTAGAAACACATAACCATACCGACTAAAGTAATTATTAAAAGTAATGAAGTAACTAAAACCAACACTTTCTTGAGCACTTATTAGTCCATATACATCACTATGTATGATATCCAAGAGTCCACTAACCCCTTCACATTCTCTCTAAAAGGTTGATTTGGTCATTATTCCTAATATTTTTTTTATCATGTATGAAATTATTCATAAACAAAGATTCCAACAATCCATCTCTATGGAATCTTTGAATGTGTTTCTCATTTATGTTTCAAAGGCAATAATGTTGAAGATGTGTTGGATTATGATCAACTATGTCATTCTTATTAAAAATGTTATAAGTAGGATTATCCATATCTAGAATATATAAACCATTCATAATATTCCCAATGTTGTGTCACTCTTTCTCATGGTGTTTTCATGATACAAAACTCATTTATGTTTCTAAATTTTTCATTTGAGTGAATCTTAGTCAACTTAATGTGACTTTAAGTCATGTAATTAATATTACTAATCATGATCTTAAATTCAATTCAATGATGACATGTTGATCTTGCTGAAGGCTTGGTCCCATAATTTTTCATGTCTTAAAACCATGGAATCAAGTTGTGATATATTTTCAACGTCATAGAATGAAGCTTGAGAGGCCATTCTTGAAGATAGAGTCATGCAGGCTGCACCGGCTAGTTGATTCCATGTATATATAGGCTTTTATGTATATATTGTTCACTAAAAAGCTGATGGAGTTCCACCATCCAGTAAATGGTGAAGGCTTAATCTTCGTAAACCAACAGAAGTCCACTGAACAACTAGTGTAGGAGCACTGGATGGCTGGTTCCAATTCTAGAAGTCTAGTGAGTAATAGGAAACCCATCGGCCAACCAATGAGGTGCATTGGGTAGCTGGTGGCTTCGAGATAAAAAGTTCAAGACTACATTTAATGATGGTTAATGTGTAATTATTCTAGTATTATTCAACTTTAATAACCATAATGGATTCTAGAATATTCCTAGCATTTTAGAGACTATAAATAGAGTCCTTGGGAGGTTTAGAAGATCTATAATTTACCAAAAATGCCTCTCCGATCCTTGATTCAAAAGTGAATCTCTAGAAGATCTTGTAAAGTTCTATAAAAGAGCCAAATCATATTCTCCATCATTCTACAAGCCTCTTCTCCCACAACATCTCCCTATCTCTTAACCCTAATTGTAAAATCATTTTAAGGGAATGGGGAGTGGAATTGTAACGAGTTTTCCAAATAAAAACTCTCTCTTCTCATCAATATCTTCAATGAGTTCTCACTAATGAAAAAGTGAGGGATGAGTTCCTTGGATACCAATGAATCTAAATAGGGTGCTCACAATCCATAATTATGAGGGATAGGTTTCTTGATCACCTCTAAGATCAAGTGAGTAATAACATAATCCTCTCAACCTAGGGAGGGGAGATGTAGAGGATCACTCTGAGATATTTCCAAACACCTTTATTAAACCATGTTCACTCTTTATTTTATTTTTGTCATTACATAATCTAATCATGATGCACATAATTGCATAAATTTGATAAGTTCATTGTTGGCGTTGGTGCCCCAGGACCAACTGTTTATACTGTATTTATATGTATATTCTATGTATTTAATATTAATAAAAATTAATATTAATAAAAATTAATATTACATATTGTTCATTACTTTTCATGACTCTAATATAATAATGTCTCAAAGTATATGTTGAACTGATAAGGTCTTAGAAGTTACATTCTTTGATGAGAAACTTGAAGTGCTATGCCAATATTCTTAAATAAAGATCTGCAGTTAGATATATACTATGATGTGACACATAGTATATATATTTTCAGGTTCAAGTACTCATAAGTAGATAAGGATTATTCTCACAAACTTTGCACTTGGTAATCTACAATATGGGGGATTATAAGAATAAAACCACCAGTAAGAATTCCATATGTTTTGGTGTCATTAGATATTTCTATCTATGAGCATGTGTAATGGTCCTTAGAATTTAATATTATCATTAATACATGTCATGACTCACACACTTATATTTTATGAAAAAAACTGTGACACCATATGTTTTCAGTGAGGTAGGGTACATTGGTTGCATCATGAAAGATATGTCATTAATGGATAAGTTGAGGAATGATTTGTCCCTTTTTTATAGAAGCTGATATCCTGGCCCTTTGATAGCAATAGAACCATAGTCTTAAATTTCATTTCCATGGTGTAACAACATTTTTATTTTATATAGTGAAATAAATATGTATTGAGAATATAGGTTGGTGACACGGATGTGTAACCTGCTTGATGAGATATTGCAATAGAGTGATTATATTACACAATGACAGTTCATATGTGGTTATTGTCATTATTACATTAAGTTATTTATCTTGGGTTCCTTGACCCATTTTTAGATAGTGATCTTATACTTTAGGAAAGATTGACTAATTTTAATGAGAAATAATCCTAGAGGGTCACACACCAAGTGTTTCTGATAACCTCGATTAAATTCTATTTGAATTTAATTAATTGAATAAATATTATTCTCAAGATCGAGGGATAATTTTATTCAATTTTTTTGATTGAAAATATTTATTGATGAATAAAATATTTAAATTAAACATTTATTTGGGTGTTCAATAAATTCTGTAGGAGTTCTAATGGACTAAGACCATGTCCGGTGACAAATATTTATTTACAAGCTGGTTAAATAAATTTTTTTATTGAACAAGTTAGTGCACACCAAATAATAATAATAATAATGTTATTATTATGTATAATGATATTAGAAAAGATTATAATATTATTTAATGGATGAAATGAAATTATATAATATTTTAACATAAACCTTATCCCTATAAATATACAGTTATGTCTATTTTGCATTGCATCCCAAAAATAAAATAAAATTTTAGAATCATTAAACACAAAAAAACTCTCTATAAAATATTCCTTTATATATTATTCTCAAGAATGAGAAACACAATATATATAACTTTAATATCTAAGAAAGAATTATCCACATGAATAATGAAAGAAAATAAAATCTCTATAATAGCACCTAGATATCGATTGACATTGCTCGAAGATCAGAGTAGAACATGTGGATCATTGCTAGAGGGATTCTATCCTTGGATCCTCATAGTAAAATGAAGGAAACCCGAAAGGGTATTTTTGGATGATCTATATCTATATTGAATAAATAATTCTCAGATCAGTTATTAATTTATTTTGACATTAAATAAATTAATTATATATTTGACATGAAAGATCCTCACTTAGGGTTTCAGAAAACTCAATATTAAAAGAAATTTTAATATATCTCCAACCACTTCATGCTTCTACTATTTCCCAAAACAAAAAATAATTACTTTTGTGATTACTCTCTTAATATTCTTTTATATTAACTTTATAACTCACATAAAATTTATAAATCTATCACTTTATCAGATTAATTGATCTATTTATTTATCATTTAAAAATTATTTAATTTTGAATTTACCTCTTACATTGGATTTAATTTTAAAAAGAGAGATTTGAAACCGTCTCTCCATATACTCTGACCAACAATATGTATCAAAGGGAATATTTGTGTTTTTATTAAAAAAGTTTATTTTTAAAAATTAGTTTTAATTTAAAAATCTTAATTTATTTCAAAGTTTTACATTTTTATGATGTAAACTAATTCTTATTTGTATACTCTAGTTTTTTATGGCATGAATTATTCCTATTAGAAAAATCATATGTCAACTTTTCTTGATAGAATTTGTTACCTTGTTTAGAAAATGGTTACATGTGAATATATTCCAACCAAAGAATCTGAAGATAAGTGGACTCCTGATGATGTTAAAAACTTCAATCTTAATAGAAAATATATGAACTATTTACATTGTGGTCTTGATCATAATTAATTTAATAATGTTTATAGTTGTAAAATGGATCATGAAATATCAAGATTTCTATAAGTTGCTTATGAAGGAACCAATAAAGTTAAAGATACTAGATTAGGCATGTATAGTCAATATTTTTAAAGATTTTATAAGAATAAAAATGAATCCATCACAAGAATTTTTACACAGATTACTTACATTTTAAATGGTTTAAATTCACTTGGAGGTGATTTTTATATAGAAAAAATAGTGAAAAATATACTCAGGGTCCCACTAAGAAATTGGGTACCCGAAGTCATAAACATACAAGAAGAAAAGGATGTGAATAAAATGGTGGTCAAAGAAATTATCAAATCCCTAATGGTGTATGAAATTACTACAAAGTGATAAGATGAGAATAAATCCAACAATTCCAAATATCTAAAGAAAAAATAGACTATAAATCTGCCAAGAATGATTCATCTAGAGGAGAAGTTCAATAATTTTATCAAATCCTTAAGATTAGGTGTCGGGCACCAAGAAAGTTCCTTTGGTGGGTGTTAAATTAAAATTTATTTTAACATAGAGTTTCTTAAAACCCAAGATAATATTTTTCATGTTAAATTTATAATATATATTTTTTAAATTGAAAGAAATTATTATCTCATATTAGGATCCTTTATTTGATGAAACTTTTTATTTTATTAAAATACTTTTGGATTAACTTCATTGTGCTGTAAGGATTCAAGTGTATAACCTATCTAGTGGTGCTTCACATATGATCCTTTGATCTTCGAGCAAAACCAATTGATTTCTAGGTGTTTGCACAGTGAATCAATTGTCCTACATTGTTCATATTTATTAGTCCAAGATCATTCTAGATTGAAGGAGTTCTTCTCACTCTTTAGAGGTAGAGAGGAGGAATTAGAGAGAGAGAGAGAAGTCCATTGTGTGAAAAAAATATCTATTCTTGATTTTCAATTAACCCTACACAATAGACTTAAATATATATTTATGGAGTTAGAATTTAAGTTAAAATATTATTTAATTGAGGAATAGACCTTAAATAATATTATAATATTTATTAAAAACCATGACACATAATAATAATAATAATATTTTTTATGGGGAGCACACTAAATTATGAAATAAAAAAATATTATTTTATTGACTTGTAAATTAATATCTATTGACGGATGTGGTCGTGGTCTGTTTGGAATCCTTGGAATTTATTGAATACCAAAATAAATATTAAATTCAATATTTTATTCATCAATAAATATTTTATATTGATAAAACTTGAATAAAATTATTCCTTAGTCTTGAGAATAATATTTATTCTAATAATTAAATTCAAATAGAATTTAATCAAGATCAACAAAATAACTTAGTACATGACTATATAGGGATCTTTCTCATTGGTATTAGGAAAGTTTTTTTGTCCAAGATTACTGTCTAGAAATGTGTCAAGGTACCCAAGATAAAGAACTTAATGTCTCAATGTCGATAACCACATACTAATTCTCACTATGTAATATAATCCATTTGTCTCAACATCTCATCAAACGAGTTTCACATCCATATAATCAACCTATATGATCAATTTTTATTTCTTTGACTATTTGAAATAAACACATCATTGCACCATGTCCCTGAAATTTAATGCAATGAATCTACTCCAATAAAAGGGAATATGTATAAACTTCTATAAAGTTAGAAGGTACAAAATCTTCCTTAACTTATTCATTAATAACACATCACATGTGACACACCCAACATATCCAACTTCTCTATGAACTATTATCTTTATGTTTTATTAAATACATCCATGTTCATGAGTTGTAACATGAATAAATAATAATGTTAAAGTATAAGGGCCATTACACATGTTTGAAAATAGGAATATCCAATGACACTAAAACATACAGAATTCCTACTGGTCAGTCTATTCTCATAATCTCATATCTTAGAGATTAAAAAGTAAAAAATTCATGATAATAATCCTAATCTAGTACAAATACACACAACTAATAGTTTATATACCATATAAACTATCATATTACATTATCCAACAAGGTTCTTATCATAACACTTCAAGGTTATCATCATAACAGGGAACTTATATGACCTTATCAATGCGAAAAATACCCTAGGACATTATTATATTAAATTCATGTAGAAAAATGAATAATATGTAAGATATGTTTTCTAATATTTAATTATTTGAATATACATGTAATCAATGTACAAAAATTTGGTCTTAGGACACTCACTCCAACAAAATCCCACTTGGATTAGAGTCAACTACCTACGACTTTCAGTATGCTAGACCTCACATTATAGTCATGTTTCTACTGAGTTAATGATTTAGTAAAGGGGTTTTCTATATTTTATTACATGAAAATACTTCTCACCGAAACCTCACCACTCTGAGAAAAATCCCTCAAGATATGATACTCTTGAAGCATGTTTTTCATCCGCTGATGTGACCTTGGCTCTTTTGTGAGATTCACTACTGTAGTATTATCACAAAAAGTGTGATATGATCTTTAATTCTAGGCACCATATCAAGATTTTAGAAAAAGTTTCATATCCATATAGTTTCTTTAGCTGCCTCCAAATCTAAATATACTCGAAATTTTTTATAGAATCTATGAACACAACCTACTTTGAGTTATTCTGTCCCGAAACACCTCTATTAAAATTAAAGATTTATCCTGTTTGTGATTTCATATCATCTTGATCTATTTAGAAAATATAATCTACATATCCTCTTATTAATAGTTCCTCATCTCCTCTATAGACCATGAAAACATCCTTAATACACCTCAGATACTTAAAGTTAGTTTTGACTACCTTCCAATGTCTGTCACCAGGGTCAACTTGATATCTTCCTACCACACTTAAGGAATAGGAAAAATCTAGACTAGTACATATAATATCATACATGAATGGTCCAATCACCAATTATTATATAATCCTTACCATTATTTTTCTTTCATCATGTGTCTAAGGATACATTTTCTTCTCAATATGAATTCCATGTGCCACTGGCAATAATATCCTCTTAGATTGTTCCATACTGAACCTATTCTATATCTTGTCAATATATATACCTTGTCTTAGGTTGAGAAGCATATTGTATCTATCATTATGTATCTAGATCCTAAGAATATATACGTTTCCTAATTCCTTCATGGAGAATCATTTATTCAACAAGGATTTAACATACTGTAAGACCCATATTTCATTTCCAATAAGTAATATGTCATAAACAAAAACTATTATAAAAATGACCATAGTACCACTAATCTACTTATAAAAATAAGTCTCAAATCCATTCTTTTTGAAACAAAATTATGTTATGACTAGATAAAAATGAATTTTTCATAACTTGGATGCTTTCTTTAATCTATAAATGGATCTTTTCAATTTGTAAACTTTGTTGGAATCCTTTAGAGTCACAAACCCTTCAGGTTATGTTATATACAAATCTTCTAGAAGGTTCCCATTAAGGAAGGCTATTTTTACATCCATTTTATAAATATAAAATTCATAGAATAATATAGTGGAAAGTATAATTCTAATGTATTTCATCCTTGTAATTAGTGAAATGGTTTCATCATAGTCAATACCTTGATGATGTTTAAACCCTTTTGTAACCATTTATGCCTTATAGGTACTGAATTTCCCACCCATGCATAGTTTCTTATTTAATACCCATTTAAAACCAATGGGATTTACATCCACTAAAGGATCTACCAAAATCCATACTTGGGTTTTTATATGGAATCTATTTCAGAATTCATGGATTCATTACACTTGGAAACATCTGTACCAATTACTACTTCCTTATAAGTTAGAGGATCATTATTATCTACTAATAATGAGTCATCATCCTTGGTGACTAGAAAACCATACCATTCTGGTTCTCTAACCTCTCATGCACTCCCATGCAGTACTTGTGTCTTTAGAACATCTTATTCCATGAGGCTTTGTGGAATTTGTTCCTATGCCAACTCTTGTGTATCTTGAGACTAGACTTCATCGAAGTCCATCTCCCTCCCACTATCTATTTTAGAGATATGATATTTTTAATAAATATGATATTTATTTCAACCAAAATATTTTTGTCTGAAATATTTCATAAGTAGTATCCTCTTGTTTCATTAGGATATCCTATAAATATGGAATTTGTTCCTTAGGGTGAATGGTTGTTAAATAAATAGGTTTTAATAAACACTTCACAAACCCATAAATTCAAGTACAACAACATGAGTTTATTTTCATTACATAATTGGTATGGAATACCATCTATCACTTTAGTTGGAACTTAGTTTAGTGTGTATTATACTATTTGTAATGCATATCCCCAAAAGGATAGTGGAAGATTCACATGACTCATCATTAATCTCACAATTTTTAACAAGGCGAGGTTTCTCATTTCACTTACACTATTCCATTGAGATGTATAAGGAGGAGTAATTTGAGATAGGATCCAAAACTCTTATAAATAATCAATTAAGACTTGATTAAGATATTCTCCACCACGGTATGATCATAGTGTCTTAATCTTCTTACCAATATGGTTCTCAACTTCATTATAGTATTCCTTGAATTTGTAAAATGAATCCAACTTATAAATCATTAAGTAGACATATCCATATCTATTAAAATCATCATTAAAAGTTATAAAGTATTAATTACTACCCATTTATTCAATAATAAATGATCTAAACACATCAATATGAACTAATTCAAGAAGATCTTTGGCACTTTCACCTTTCCCACTAAATGGGGCTTTTGTCATTTTACCTTGTAAACATGAATCACATATACCTAGTGGTTTTATTTCAAAAGAATATAAATATGCATCTTAGTGTAATTTATTCATTTTTTTTCATTTACGTGACCAAGATGATGATTCCAAAGTTGGGTGCGGTATGAGTCATGTGAAGACGTTTTGTTATTGATTTCCATTACTTGGTTTGTATATTCCAATACATAAAGATAATTATTTAAATGTTCCTTACCATAAAAAATTCTATATTTATAAAAATAATAAACATTTATTTCAAAACATGAAAATAAATCCATCTATATCAACTATGGATACAAATATAATGCTTTTGGTAATAGATGATATATAATAACAACCTTTCAAAACCAAGACCATTCTCATTGGAAACATGGAATCCACCAATAGATTCAACATCAAGTTTAGCTCTGTTTTCTACTCATATATCTAGCTCCCCTTAGTCAATATTTCTAAATCTAAATAGTGCCTATATTTGAATAAATATGTGAGTACCCCAAGCCCTTCTAATAACCAATTTTTAGAAATAGATAAATTTCTCTCAATAAAAAATGAACCTAAAGATTCCCCTTGATTCTTTTTCTGGGTTCAGTTTTTCTTCCAATGGCCCTTCTTTCTATATCTGTATAAACAACATCCTTCTCCCTTGATTTTCCATTAATCTTTATTTTCTTGGAAGGGCATGAAGAATATTTGGTCTTAGAGCTCTTTTCTTTACCTTTACATTTGTTCACCATATAGATAGAAGTATTTTCACACTTGTTCTCCTTATCTACTTGGAAAAGAAGAGTAAATATATCTAGGAGTGATTCCTTAATTTTGTTAATATTAAAATTAATAACAAAAATAAAAAAGATCCGAGAGATTGATGAAAGAATGAGATAAATGCATAATTAATTAGGGAGTTTAAACCCTAGAATACCTAGGTGCTCAATAAATCCAATGAGCTTGACTATGTGAGTACCTACCAGTTCAACCTCTCCAAGATTCTTTGAAAAAGAGATTTGGAGATACCAAAATTTTCATATCTGTCTCTCTTTTGGTGTAAACCAAAGAGATGCTTGAGCATTCTATAAGTATCCTTGTTTTTACGAGACTTCATGAGTTTACTATACATAGAAGATAAAATCAAACATCAAACATTTACTACATTTTTCATATATTTTTCATAGAAAAAGAAATTTTCATCACTTACCTTCTTTGAAGATGGATTAAGCATAGAGGATTCTAGCACATAAGATTTCTGTTTATGGAGCAGCACAACCCAAAGATGTCTGAACTACTCTTGGAAGTTACTGCTAGTGAGGATATTGTATTTCTCAAATATAGATCATAATAATAATTTGGATGATAATCTTTTCAATTATTCTTCAAGTATAAAATAGAATACTACTAGTACTTTGCTTTAAAAAAAATTATGTGAGAAATAATAATATTTATTTTTTATTAAATCTCCCATTATTTTATCAAGTCTCAATAACTGTCACCATTGAACTTGAAATGTCTAGTTACTTTGAAATTTTAGTGGAAAGAATCCATATTAAATTTCTCATAATCCATATAGAGTCCATAAAGATTACCTAAAAGCATTTAGGTAGGAGGTCTTTCCAATGGTGGGATTACAAATCATTTATATTTTGAGCGGACTCTCTAACCTAGAAAACCTTACACAAATTTTTTGAAAAATTTCCTCTAAATTTTTATTAGATAGATGAAATCCATTAAACTAAATATATATTTGGTTAAGTCAACAGATTATCTTATTTAAAACATCCCAATAATTAAAAGTTCTCCCAATAGAGGCCAAACCGACACATAAACTATGAGTTCATCTTAATTCAAATGATGTAAGGATTAATGACTTAATATTTAATTGAAGGATTTTATTTTATTATGAATAAAATTTATATTATTTTATATTTTACATATCTTTTTAATATTAAGTGGATTTTACTTAATTGAATAACCATGTTTTGATAAAATATTTACGAACAATACATTTATTTATATTATGTATTTGTACATTAATTAATTTATTTATGTGATCATGGTCTTGTATCCATAAATTAAATAATTCAATGATAGAAATAAATAAATAAATAAATGACCAGATCATGAACTTATCTAATGGTTTATTTATTGATAAAATGATAAATAAACCTATGATATAGAGGAATAACTCCTTTTTTGGCCTTAGAATGAGTTGCAACATTCTACCTATCCCCCTGTATATCACCTGGGTCAGAATACTAATGATTCCATCTTGAACTTGCTCTATATGTCTTAGGATACTCTATTAATTACATGTAATTATATCTCACACATAGGTTTGGGGAACCAAAGGATTGGTTAAGGGGAATTACATAAATAACCTTGGATATGAACATCTTACAAAATAATGTAGGGAGGGATGACTCATATTCCATCAAATTTAATTTAATATTAAATAATTAAAAAACTATGTAATAAATTAAATTAAAACAACCAATGCATATATAGGTCTTAGTTAAGCTCATTAATGGTTATACACTCCAATTCTATATTTTTGTATTTTCAATGAATTAATTTTATTGCTGAGTGAGAACCTTACAAAATTCAAAACACCAAATACAAAATTCAAACAAAAGAACCCACCAACCACTTTCAAGAAACACCAAGGATTCAAATTTCAAAAGTACGCAGTTCAAATTAAAGTAGGAAAACGTCAAAGCCTCATGTTGCAAACCGCCTAGAGCCACGCACCCTGACTATCACCTTCCCCAAGCTGTAACACTGCATCATTGTTGTCGAATGGAAGAAACAAAATGGATCCCATCGTAAAAAATCAACCATGAACACGGATCCATCGACCACCATGCCGGAACCACCATCACCGAACAAAAAATTACACAGTAATGAAAACACACCAGAACTCAGAACCGCCACCAAGAGAACAACTTCATACCACCACCTCAACCAGGAATGTAAATAGTACACAAAACCAGAATGAAAGAAATCATCACCATTATAAAAAAGAGTCACCAAACTAAATCAGGAACTAGACAATTTGAAACCAAATTCAAAAAGAAACCCCTGTAACTGAAACCGAAAAATGTTGTCCACACAACCAGAAACCTGAAGTGATGATGAGTCTAAATCAAAGCCACAGAACGGAAACAAACCACAAAAAATACCACAACCAAAAAAAGGGGAATGAAAACCATAGAGGAAAAAATGATATTTCAGAGTAAATTAGAGAGGAATCGCCTTTAGCCCTACCACCACCACCATCCTAAACGACCCTAATACTACATCATGATTGACCAGAAATGGGGTCTTGCATGGAAGGTATCGTAATAAGGGAAGAGGAGGAGCACAAAGAAGCAATACTATGCTGGGAGACTCGAGATCCAAAACCGAGAGGTGAGATGAAGAGCTTGGACGCAAAATCCAAAAACCCAGCCAGAAAACAGAGGAAAACCTCATTGGATGCCACTAATAATCCCAAATCACCGGAGTTGCATCGAGTTAAACCAAGATGGGGTTTATTCACGATGGTTATAACAAAAATAAAAGAGTCACAGTGGTCGAGGCCCATGAAGCAGCAACAAAACGCAGGCTCTCCAATCAAGACGATCGATGAAGCCAAAAAAAAAGACAAACCGTGAAAAGAGGGACGAGCAAGAGAAGGTAAGAGAACACCGGAGAGAAACCACTTACCATGAGGGCGACGATGAGAGGGAGGGATCGATAGCGCTGGGAAGGAACCCTAGCTTGAGGAGAATCGGGAGACCCAGGGAGTGGGGAGCCATCGATCTCAATATGCAAATCACTATACGATATTCTTCATTAATGGTCATACATGCAATGAATAAACAAAAGTAAAATTGGTTAACATTCATTTATTATTTATTATCTATTATTAAGATAAACACGCTTGTATTAATTAATTAATTAATTAATCAATTCCTTTTCATCTTAATGACCATCCATTTTTTTGGAGATACCCATCATAAATGTATTCATGGAAAATAAATGGTATAACCAACAATTATATATTATTATAATAAATTAATTTAGAATATTAAATTCTTAGAAACCATTACTAAATCATCAAACAAAATCAGTTTCAATCAATATAATAAGGTTTTAATTTTTCAATTATTAATTTAATATAATTTTAATTCTATCCTTTATTGGGAGACTACATGGCATGTACTGTCCAACTAAATGCAATGTATCTCAATTTTAGTGTATCTAGAGTACACGCTTGGGGCTTTAGTGTGTTCTTCAATCAGACTACATGGGGTGTACTATGTCACGACCCATCCTTGGGGCCCATGCCGTGACTACCCCAAGCCCACCTTCCATAGGCCAGGGGCTGGAGACTAGCACCAAGGCGTAAATCCCAGTAAAAAGGGAAGGCATTGCCTTTGTAAAGTAAACAAGCACCATAGAGTAAGCAAGCGGAAGAAGTAAACACTAAGTAAAAGCTGGTACAATAGTAAGTGCAGAAAAGTAAAGGGGGCCAAAAATACAATCCCAACTATAAAGTACAACTAAAAGGGGAAAAACAGCAACTGAAAGGTAAAGCCGCAGCGTCGAGCCGTCCACTGGAAGTCCCACCTGAAGGGTGAGTACAGAAAGCCTCCACTGCTCCTCGGGTCCAGCCTACCGCTCCGAGTACACCTCACCCAGTGGTCCACCTCCAAGTACTGTCCTGCTCCGCAAGCCTCCACCACGATCAGCGCTGTCCTTCGTCTGCAACCAACACAACGTAGTCCGAGCATGGCCCGTGCAGGGGTGAGTATAAGCTACTCAGTAGGGACCCCGAGACCCCTGAAGGTCTCCGAAAATCCACAAAGGATGAACCACAAAGGAAAGATACAATCACAAAGTAACATCTGACTCTACTTAGGTATATGCCCATACATATACCTAAGTCATCAATTCTCGCTTGGCTCCAACATCCGAGCTTGAGTACAACCTAGTCTACACAGGAAAGCAAAACGTGAAATCCACACAGGATAGCTCAACACAATCCACAAAGGAAAGTAAAACATAAATCCACACAGGATAGCACAACACAATCCACAAAGGAAAGTAAAAAAGAGTTTCAGCTCACACAGGTATAATTCTTCGAATGACGATAGAGATGATCACTGATCCATCTAATTCATCGGACCCACAAAGGATCGATAGGTACTAACCCCCGCAATGACCCACAAAGGATCTGACCCACAAAGGATCGATAGGCAACTAACCCCCGCAAAGACCCACACATGATCGGGCCCACACAGGACCTGTAGGCACTGGATCACACAGAACCGCTGAGCGCTGACCCACACAGGATCGGACCCACACAAGATCGGTAGCACTGACCCACAAAGGATCGCTGAGTGTTGTAGTCGTCGCAGTCCACTGAGGATCTCTGCACAGTCGTCGTCGTCACAGTAGCAGTCGCAGCCAGCTCTAGGGTTCCCGCACACAGCAAGCTCGTTCGGGAGGGTCCGCTCCACGAGCCGAGAGGCTGATACATCAACTGACACATAGTCTAGAGTTGATGTATCCAAAAGTTCCGTATCGTCATCAGGAACTCAACGTCGCAGACGACACGTCAATCGGACGCCCGGTCTAAGAGTTATTGGCTTTTTCGTCCCAGGGGCCCGGTTAGTTTTTAAGGAAAAACCAACCCTACCATACTCCACCTACGTCCAAACCTTGGGCGGAGTATGCCAAAAGATCCGTCTCACTTAGAGGAAAACAACAAAGTCGACGACACGTCGATCGGATGTTCGAAGCTCAAGATATGAGCGTTTCCGCTCTGAGGGCCCGATTGGTTTCGTGCACGAACCAATCCAGCCAAACTAAAAGTATCCCGAAACCTTGAGTGCGATATACCTAAACGACCGTCTCGATCCAAGGATCGCATCTCCGCTGACGGTGCGTCGTTCGGAGGCCCGTAGCTCATGTTACGGGCAAAAGACTGAAAACGGTCCGAAGACGGGGGTCTGGGCCCGGACCGACCCGACCCAACCCCCCTGGGTCGGCCCGACCCGGGTCCGACCCGGTTTGGAGCGACCCGGCCCGGCCAGGGTGGCCCGGCCCGACCTGGGCGCGACTCGGCCAGGCGGGTCGGCCCGGCTCGGCTCGGCCGAGCGGAGGAACCCGCGGGGTGGGCGATGCCCCCGCGGTGTCAAAGTAACGCGGCCCTGCGTGGGGCCGCCCCGAACCACCCGGACGCGGCCGGGCCACCGCGTCCCTGAACCACAGTTCCGCGCGGCCGCGGAACCGCCTCGCCGCCGCGGTGAGGTTTTCCCGGCGCCGCCTCCGGCCGCCGGCGCCGCCGTGCCGGCGGAAGCTTCCGCGGGCCACCGGAGTTGCTCCGGTGGTCCGTTTTCATTCCCGTCTGCGCCGCGACTCCTCCCGGGTCTCGTTCTTCACTGCGGAAACATCAAATCGCCTTTGCGGCACATTTTGTCGTCGCCCGCCAAATCCGCACAACAACAAAGAACTGCGGAGGTTTATCGGGCCGTGTTCGTTGGGCTCGCACCCTCCGCGTTAGGTGATAACAATCGGGAAGAATAATCAACACATAGAAAACATAACAAATAACAATTTTAATAAATTAAAATTGTTCTTGTGAAACCGGGTTCTTTATTTTAAAAGAAACAATCACGGGAAATAAAAGGGGTAAAATCATTCCAAATAAAACCCCTACCTCGTCAAGTCGTCGCACACGCGTTCTTCGTGGAATTGTTCGTCGGGGAAGGAGGGGATCGTCGCGTCGTCGCGGTATCCGGCGTTGCGTCGACGAACTCCGAGGACCAAGAAACAACAGATTTAATTAATAATAATTAAATCCATATTGTTGTTTTAATCCACAAAGTAAATTTAAAAAAAAGAGCGCAACCCCCTACCTTGTCGCTGCCGATCGAAGGTTGTCGTGGGGTTGGATTGTCGTGGAAGAACGTCACAGAAGAAGAATCATCGGCGTCGCGGAACTTGGCGTCACGTCGTCGATTTCCGAGGGCTCGGCGTTCTTCGCGTTCTTCGCGTTCTTCGCGTTCTTTGCGAAGGAGGATGAAGAACTCTTGGTTTTTGTCAAATCCTCTCAATGAACATTTTTCCAGAAGTCGTGCATTGGTCTTATTTTATTATTACGCCAACGGTTTGAAAACAGGTTAAGAAACGATTAAATTAATTCATAGAATTAATTCAACAAATAAAACCGCCCAATTAATGGTGCGTTAAGAATTTAAGAAAACGCGTCAGTTGACTTTCATAATGACGGGTTTTCGCGGGTGCGTTACTTAGCGGAAAAGAAACGGTGGGGCTCGTGCGGGCCCCACCTCACAAATATCCTACCAAGAGGGTAGGATATTTTTGGATAGCACCCTAACCGCATCAACTCAGCTTAAGAAGATTTAAGTGGCTTCAAGTGGCTTCCAAGTGGCTTAAGTGAAATAAAATAAAGTTTGTCGAACAATTTATTTTATTTCTTAACTTTAAGCCCAAAAATTAAAAACCACACCCGAGCAAATGCAACTCCGGAAGAGGTGTTTCTAAGCAATTACCGGCACTGCGATTCCATCGGTGCCCTCAAAATTTGATTCCGAGCACCGGTTCAAAATTTAGAAAAACCCGCTCGTCTGTTCATTGAACGTACCCGAGCCAAACTTCGGAAAATGATTCCGAGCACACCGGGCCTCAGAATCAGGTGCCGTCAGAAACTGCGTTCTTGTAAAAATCCAAAGAAAATTAAGAAAAAAATTTCCTTGAATTTTTCAGGTCTTTACATACTAACTTGAGACATGTCATGTGCACTTCTTTCTATGTGTCCGTGCAACCCAATGAAGGAGTGGGCTTGTTCATTCGATGTGGGACTACACGACGTGTACAATCCATCCACACGTCGTGTATCCCGCATGCCACGTGTATGTATAAATCACCGAGGAACCCGACTTGTATTTTAGACATAGGAATTAATGAACTACAAGATATGTACACTTGATATATGTCATGCACTTCATTAATATTACATGATATTAGTCTCATGTGGTATTGACCATGTATTTGACCATATGGTTTGTGATAATTTCACTGCCAAACCATGTAGACTACATAGAGTGTACATCATCTATATGTCATGTGCCAGACTGGCCTTCTCTACACAGAGTGTGCAATAAATTTACCATGTGTAATTAATATTTTCCATGTTGTGTATCCAACAATACATACAAATATAGTGCACTTGCATACATTATAACAACCGAGACTTTTATGAGAAATATTTTGTTTTTATGTTATATAAATCATCAAAGGAATCTTTCACTACACACAACAATAGATTGGCTTGCTTTACATGCAATTGCGGCCTTCCTCGATAGCTTGCGTCGTACGCAATACCGAGTTTCACTAAACAATGATATTCTATTAAAATATTATTAAAAATAGCCATTATGAATAGTAATAACCACTTTTTGAAATTTTATAAATTTTATTTTTCAAAATGGACTTCATTTTTGGTTTCGGAATATCGAAATTAGCCTAGGGTGAAATTTTGGTATTTTTCTGAAAACTTTCAATTTTTGATGAATAGTGAAACCACTAAGTGGTAGTTAAAAAAACTGGATTTTTCATAAAACTTAATTTTACCGCTTCTGTGAGTGAAATTTCGAAAATACGAGAGACACGGTTGATGTCAGTAAGTAAAATGTGGTTCAATGAGATGAAAATATTTTTTTGGTGAATAGTAACTTTTTACTTTTATTTACCACGGTTAAAATCAAATAGGGTAATTAAGGGTAAAAATGATATTATTATTACCCTAACACATGTCCTAATTCTATTGGATAAGTGTAATTCGACCAAAAACAACCTTAGAAATAAAATATGACCATTTAGGTCCACTTGGATTAGATTAGGACATTTATTATAAATTTATTTAAAGAAGGGTTAAAATAGTTAAAATCAAAGTTTAATAAGTAAATAATTTTTAATATGGGGTTATACATAAGATAAATTCGACTATAAATATTCATTAGAAATCTAAAAAAGTTTCCTACATAATGGTATTTTATTTGTAATTTTTAGACATTATATAATTTAATTTATTTATGACACAACGATGATGCAATAATTATCTTATTAATTAAATATTGGCATAATTGATGTTATAAATACCCAAATAAATGTAATTTGAGACTTTTTATGAATTAAACTAATTTTATAGGTTAATATGACATGTTAGTATTTACTTAATTATCTTTTTTCGAACTAATCATTCTTTTATGATTTTCAAAAAAATCAATTACTAAATAGTGTCAAAATTGACATAAAATAGTTTTTAAAACAAATATTATATTATTAATTGTTATTTTATTCCTAAAAATCTAAGGTTCGGCCAAATGACTTTGATAAGGTTATATATATTAATAATAAACAACTTGGGGTTCTTTTGTATTGTTATAGTAAGTTTATTAACCTTATAGTGTAAGAACACAAGAAGACACGGTAAAAGTAAAATTATTTAAATTAATGTTAAATCTAAATGATAAGGTTAAAATAGGAACCTAAACTTGTCTAAATTATATTGGATGAGAGGATTTAGACCCATACCCACCTTAGCTTCTAAATAAATCAATTTGGAGCTATTTAAAACCGAATTTGGCTTTATAATAAAATAATATTTTTAGTTTTTCCAAAGGAGCCCCTCTCCTCCCTTATAAAAGGGAACCTCCTCCCCCTCTTCCTCACACCACTTTGAGCCTTCAAGCTCGTCCAAAACCTGAAAATTTCTTCTCTCCAATTTCCTAGAGACATCCTTGAGGTCATGGTATTCTTCAAAGACCAATTTTAGTGCCCTAAAAGGAGGTCTCAAAGAAGCGCTTCAAAGAAGAGGTAATGTCCGTTACCGATTCTTTCATCTTTATTTCTTCTTCCACTTCTTCTTATTTAGTTGTTTCATTATGAAGTAATAACATAAGTATCAATCATATACTGATATGTCATTATAAGTATTAAACAACCCTATTTCACCATCTATCCATCCTACGGAAAATGAAATCACCGCGCGTGCGTACGTACGGAATACCGTCTCCACGCCGTGGTGTAATCTATTTTCCACCACCACCTTAATTTTATGGGTATAATGGTGTAAATATTGAATGTATATGATTATTGTAAAGTGATATTGATTCTGAAATAGTATACATACACTCCAATACAATTCCACGATCATGGGAACGATATCATCGCTCGTGTGTACGTACGGAATACCGTCTCCACGATGTGATGCGACTCGTTCTACATGATCTTCATTGCATAAAAATTATATAAATGAATTGAATTAATTAATATGGTATATATTACACTAATACCATTCTGTAAATGAGGTATCTATAACCTAAAAAGATGAATAATAATTTATTCGACAAAACACGCTTAAGAACAAAATGCAATAAACACCTGAATAACAAGTAGCAATGAAATATTACTAATAATAAGATAAGAATATGACCATATATGATATCATAACAATGAGTATAATTCTGGAATAAGTCAATGAAATTATTTAAATCATTATACAGGAGGTTCGGACACTTACGAAGAAAATCGGACTTAAGGTAAAGGAAAATATCACAATCTCATTTTTATCCGAGATTGTTTATACTTTGGTATTTACTGGGGTGTATTTTATCATCAACATCCATTTTTCCTCAATATGTAATATTTATATCCTTATACAATAGTTTATATCCAATTTTACCCTTCGGTGAGTTTTTAGTAAAAGATATGAAAGGAATCTTTTGTCGTTTTTCGTACGATGTACTTTTTGACTTTTCCGAAAAAAGTACGAGAAGAATGTTTTTTTAACTTATACGGTATGAATGGATTTTTAAAACATTATTTCCAAGAAGCTTACTTTACAAGTTTTCAAGTTTATTTTTAATCAACTTCTTTTACTTTAAAATTGTATGACATGTTAAGAAAGGAAAATGTTTTTGAAGTAGAAAGGATATTTTCCTCAAGAATGGAGTTCAAGAGTTTTATCAAAATTATTTTCCATATAAGATAATATAAGGGTTCTATTTCTATCCCTATTATTACATGGATTTGATTATGTTGTGATGGAAATATTTTTATGAATTCCTTTATCTTATATGAATTGTTTTATGATGTCACGATGTTTAAGATTCCCATTTTTATTACATGGGTTATGCTATGATGTATGGTTTATGATTTTGTGGAACACATAAGAATGGTATCATTATGAGATGGGTGGGACCTATATCTCCCTCCAATGCATTGGGTAATGATTTTATATCTCATGATATATACATGGATAGAATGGCAGGTTAAATCGGTTCAGTGAAACAGGACTGAAACGAGGAGTGAACTCGGTTCAGAAATGGACTTTGTCCACTAAGATAGTCTTGGCAATGAGTCTTGACTAATAAGAAATGATTCTCTATGATTATGTGTGTATGCCACAAAGTTTCATGTTTTAAGTTATGATTATTGGGATTTCATTTCACTACTATTATTCATCCCATATGCTCTCTTTTGTAGGTTAAGATTTCCAAAATGTTATGTTCTTATGAATATGATGTGATTGATATTTCTTTTGTTTACCCTTACTGAGCATTTGAGCTCACCCTTTTGTATGTTTTCTTTCCCCAGGTTAGGAAGAAGGTTATTAAGTAAGATATGCCAAAAGGGACTATATATATGATGAAATAAATGGGAGATAGTGTGGACGCTTTATGAACCAGTTGTTTATGTTTCCCAGTTTCTAAAGAAACTATACCTATACGGTCCTTTCCTGGTTTTGTTATATGTTGTAACAAGTGTGCTTCAATTTTTAAGTAATAACAATGTATGTAAAATATGGGTCGTTATAGTTGGTATCAGAGGAAAGGTATAATCAACCTATGGAAACTAGGATCTGAAAGCCTTAGTAAGAACCCTAAGGATAAGTCTAAGCATAGAACACAATCGTAGTGTTTTAGAAATGGTCATGAATAACCTAGTATAAGACCTTAAGTGTGAAATTTTATTCTTGATTATGTGGTTTTCCTATTATAATTATTGTTGCTCACACTATTCTTCTTGGTTTTAGTCAATGGCTGGAACATGAAGGAACCGTGTTAATGCGGAATGCGACGGGCAATGCAATGATTGTCCCCCTGAGCAGCCAAACGTTATAGGAGATAGAATGAAAAATCTTGTAGCCCTGGTCACACAACTTTATCAAGATATGAATCATGCAGGACTTCCAAACGAGCAAAGGAAGTAGCAACATTCTGTTGAATCCTTCATGAGGCAGCGTCCACCTTCATTCAGCGGGTCTACTGATCCATTAATTTCTGAACAATGGATTAGTACTACTAAAAAGATATTTTTAGTTCTTCAATGTTCTGAACATGATAAAGTCATCTTAGTAGTGTATCGTTTGGAAGGTGATACTGATTAATGGTGGAATCTTATCAAGAATATTAGGCAAAGAGATGAAACTGAGTCCATGGAATGGGATGAGTTCAAGAACTTATTTTTCAATAAGTACTTCCCTCGTATTCTCCGAACAAAGATGGAGAAGGAGTTTCTTGAACTAAAGCAAAAGGATGATGAATATGTTGGTACCTGTGAAGAAAATTTTACAAGACTTGCAATGTACGCTTCTGGTATTATTATCCAACCTGAGAGTATGATCGATCGATTCTTTAGTGGCTTGAAACCAAGTCTTCGAACGGTGTTAGCCATAAGGGAATTCAATAGCTACGAGGAAATCATTCGATGTGCTCTCAAAGTTGAGATGGAGATTGGAGTAACCCATCAGTCATATGGGTTTGATAAGAAGAGGAAAATGGAATTCAAAGGAAAATCTAAAGAGCACACTGAAAAGAAGATGAGTTTTCCCTTATGCTCAAAGTGTGGAAAGAAACATGGAGGGAGTTGTCTTAAAGGGACAAGTAAATGTTTCAAATGTGGAAAGGAAGGTCATCAGGAATTTGAATGCCGCAATGATGGGAAGAAGATGTCTAATGATGAAAACAAAGGAAGGGAAACACATAATGAACCTACTACACTTCAATGTTTCAAGTGCAAGGAGATGGGGCATTATGCCAATCAATGCCCAAATCCAAGGGTTGATGATGATGGTCGACGTCAACAAACTCTTAAGGCTAAAGACAAAGGAAAGTCACATGTAATTTCTATCAGTGATGTGGAGTACGATAACGATGTGGTGAAAGGTACAATTACCATCCACTCTAAAGTAGCAAATGTTTTATTTGATTCTGGATCCACCCACTCATTTATTTCTGAAGAATTTTCTAAGGATATCACCGTATTACCTCAACAATTAGATGTTGAGTTAGCTGTGACAACCCCTAATGGCACAACAGTCGCATCAAAATTTTATAATTCTTCTCCGATTGAAGTTTGTGGGGAAGTGCTTCCTGCAAATCTTGTGATCCTTCCTATAGTGGAATTTGATGTGATTCATGGCATGGATTGGCTTTCTTTATATTGATCTCATATCAATTGCCAAAGAAGGGAAGTCACATTTCATATTCCAGATCAATCTATGACCGTCTATCGATGCAAGGATGAACATAACCTTCCAGTGGAAATTCCTCCCATCTTATGGGTCTTGATTCCACTGAATAAAGGTTATTTATCTCAAATGGTTGGTGAGAAACTCACAATTAAGAATATTCCCATTGTACGAGAGTTTGATGATGTCTTTCCGGAGGAATTTCTGGGTCTTCCACTAAATCGTGAAGTTGAGTTTTCAATAGAACTCATACTGGGTGCTTTGCATATTTCAAAGACACCTTATAGAATGGCCCCAATTGAGTTGCAGGAATTGAATAAGCAACTCCAAGAGAATCTTGATAAGGGATTCATACGCCCTAGTGAGTCACCTTGGGGAGCACCTGTTCTATTTGTTAAGAAGAAAGATGGATCAATGAGACTCTGCATTGATTATCGAGAACTTAACAAGATCACTATCAAGAAAAAATATCCTCTCCCACGCATTGATGACTTATTTGACCAACTATGCGGAGCTCAATACTTTTCCAAGATTGATCTTCGTTCAGGGTATCATCAATTAAGGGTTAAAAGGGAGGATATTCCAAAGACGACTTTCCGTACAAGGTATAGACACTATGAATTTATAGTGATGCCATTTGGTCTTACTAATGCCCCTACTATCTTCATGGATATGATGAATAGAGTCTTTAGAGACTATCTTGATCAGTTTGTGGTAGTCTTTGTAGATGATATTCTTGTATATTCAAAAATCAAGGAAGAACATGAAGATCACTTGAGAATTATATTGAAGACCCTGAGAAAGGAGAAGCTTTATGCCAAATTTACCAAGTGTGAATTTTGGCTTAAAAAAGTTGCATTTTTGGGTCACATAATCTCAAAAGAGGGGATATCTGTGGATCCAGCAAAAACAGAGGTTATCGAAAGATGGTCGAGACCAACAACAGTAACTGAGATCCGAAGTTTTCTTGGTTTGGATGGATATTATCGAAGTTTTGTGAAAGATTTTTCACGATTATCTAATCCACTCACCAGGTTGACTCGGAAAGGAGTTAAGTTTGTTTGGATGGAGGAATGTGAGGAGAATTTCAAGGAGTTGAAAAGAAGGTTATCCAATGCACCTGTGCTCACACTGCCTTGTAGTGGAGAAAAGTTTGTGATCTACAGTGATGCATCCAAGAAGGGATTGGGGTGTGTTCTTATGAAAAATGATATGGTGATAGCTTATGCCTCACGACAGTTGAAAATCCATGAGAAAAATTACCCAACTCATGATTTGGAGTTAGCTGCGGTAATCTTTGCATTAAAGATTTGGAGGCATTATCTTTATGGAGAAAGGTGTGATATTTTTACTGATCATAAAAGTTTAAATTATATTTTTCACACAAAAGGAGCGGAATATGCGCCAAAGAATATGGTTGAAACATATTAAGGATTATGACTGCTCAATTCATTACCACCCTGGGAAAGCAAACAAGGTGGCAGATGAATTAAGTCGACAAGACCATGCTAGATTATCCATGATGAGGATCACAAAAGATCCAATATTTATGGACTTACAAAGGATGGATCTTAGAATTTTAATGGAAGGAGATAAATCTTATCTTTCTCAAATGAATGTTCAACCATCTATACATGTGAAGATTAAAGAGGCACAAAAAGAAGATGTAGAGTTACAAAAGAAGTTGATAAATATTCCTGAATTCAACCTTGATTGTGATGGGATAATAAAGTTCAGAAATCGGGTTTGTGTTCCTCCCATTCCAGAATTAAAGAAGGAGCTGCTGGATGAGGCTCATAGTTCTTCATTCTCTATTCATCCTGGAAGCACGAAGATGTATAGGGACCTAAAATAGTACTTCTGGTGGGATGGCATGAAAAGAGATGTTGCTGAATATGTCTCTCGATGCTTGGTTTGTCAGCAAGTTAAAGCTAAGAGACAGAAGTCTAAGGGGATGTTACAACCATTACCCATACCCGAATGGAAATGGAAAAACATCACTATGGACTTTGTCACAGGACTTCCTAAAACATCCAAAGGCAATAATGCTATCTAGGTCATAGTTGATCGTCTTACAAAGTCCGCACACTTCATTGCTATTAGAGAGGATTTCTCTCTGGATCAGCTTGCCAGGATATATGTGAAGGAAGTGGTAAGATTTCATGGAGTACCACTATCTATTATATATGATTGGGATCCGAGGTTTACCTCAAAGTTCTGGCGAAGTCTTCAGCATACTCTGGATACAGAGTTGAGTTTCAGCACTGCTTATCATCCTCAGACAGACGGTCAGTCTGAGAGAACAATTCAAACTCTAGAAGATATGTTGAGAGCTTGCTTTATGGATTTCAAAGGTGGTTGGGATCAACACCTACCTTTGGTGGAATTTTCTTATAATAATAGCTTTCACTCCAGTATTCAGATGGCTTCTTATGAAGATCTCTATGGAAAGAAATGCAGGACTCCAACTTGCTGGGATGAAGTTGGGGAAAGAAAGCTATTAGGACCTGATCTTGTTGATGAGATGGCAGAAAAGGTCCGATCTATTCAACAACACATAAGAGCAGCTCAGAGTCGACAGAAAAGTTATACCGACAACCGAAGAAAAGACCTAGAGTTTGAAGTGGGTGATAAAGTGTTCTTACGAATATCTCCCTGGAAGAGGGTCATGAGATTTGGAAAGAAGGGGAAGTTGAGCCCTAGATATATCGGTCCTTTCGAAATACTGGATCGTGTTGGAACGGTAGCTTACCGATTGGCGCTTCCACCGAATCTCTCTCAAGTTCACGATGTGTTCCATGTATCTCTCCTGAGAAATTACATACCTGATCATTCACATGTACTCAGCTCAGAAATTGTACCGCTGGAACAAGATCTTTCTTATGAAGAACAACCGATAGAGATTCTGGATCGTAGTGAAAAAGTCCTATGAAACAAGACCACTCGCTTGGTGAAAGTTTTATGGAGGAACCACCAATTTGAAGAAGCTACACGGGAGCTTGAGGATATGACGATGGAGAGGTATCCTCATCTGTTTGTTACAAAGTGATGAATTTCGAGGGCAAAATTCATTTTAAGGGGGGTAGAATGTAACACCCAAGAATTTTATGAGAAATATTTTGTTTTTATGTTATATAAATCATCAAAGGAATATTTCAATACACACAAAACTAGCTTGGCTTGCTTTACACGCAATCGCGGCCTTCCTCGATAGCTTGCGTCGTACGCAATACCGAGTTTCACTAAACAATGATATACTATTAAAATATTATTAAAACTAGCCGTTATGAATAGTAATAACCACTTTTTGAAATTTTATAAATTTTATTTTTCAAAATGGACTTCATTTTTGGATTTGGAATATCGAAATTAGCCTAGGGTGAAATTTTGGTATTTTTCTGAAAAATTTCAATTTTTGATGAATAGTGAAAGCACTAAGTGGTAGTTAAAAAAACTGGATTTTTCATAAAACTTAATTTTACCGCTTCTGTAAGTAGAATTTAGAAAATATGAGAGACACGATTGATGTCAGTAAGTAAAATGCGGTTCAATAAGATGAAAATAATTTTTTGGTGAATAGTAACTTTTTACTTTTATTTACCACGGTTAAAAGTAAATAGGGTAATTAAGGGTAAAAATGATATTATTATTACAATAAAACATGTCCTAATTCTATTGTATAAGTGTAATTCGACCAAAAACAACCTTAGGAATAAAATATGACCATTTAGGCCCACTTGGATTAGATTAGGACATTTATTATTAATTTATTTAAAGAAGAGTTAAAATAGTTAAAATAAAAGTTTAATAAGTAAATCATTTTTAATATGGGGTCATAAATAAGATAAATTACACTATAAATATTAATTAGAAAGATAAGAAAATTTCCTACATAATGGTATTTTATTTCTAATTTTTATACATTAAATACTTTAATTTATTTATGACACAACGATGATGCAGTAATTATCTTATTAATGAAATATTGACATAATTGATGTTATAAATACCCCAATAAATGTAATTAGAGACTTTTTATGAATTAAAATAATTTTATAGGTTAATATGACATGTTATTATTGATTTAATTAACTTTTTTCGAACTAATCATTCTGTTATGATTTTCACAAAAATCAATTACTAAATAGTGTCAAAATTGACATAAAATAGTTTTTAAAACAAATATTAAATTATTAATTGTTATTTTATTCCTAAAAATCTAAGGTTTGGCCAAATGACTTAGATAAGGTTATATATATAAATAATATACAACTTGGGGTTTTTTTTGGCTTTTTAGAGTATGTTTATTAACCTTATAGTGTAAGAACACAAGAAGACACGATAAAAGTAAAATTATTTAACTTAATGTTAAATCTAAATGATAAGGTTAAAATAGGAACCTAAACTTGTCTAAATTCTATTTTATGAGAGTATTTAGACCCATAACCACCTTATATTCAAAATAAATCAATTTTTAGCTATTTAAAACCAAATTTGGCTTTATAATAAAATAATATTTTTAGTTTTTCCAAAGGAGCCCCTCTCCTCCCTTATAAAAGGGCACCTCATCCCCCTCTTCCTCACACCACTTTGAGCCTTAAATCTCGGCCAAACTCTGCCAATTTCTTCTCTCCACTTCTCTAGAGACATTCTAGAGGTCCTGGTCTTCTTCAAAGACCAATTTTAGTTCCCTAAAAGGAGGTCTCAAAGAAGCGCTTCAAAGAAGAGGTAATGTCCGTTACCGATTCTTTCATCTTTATTTCTTATTCCACTTCTTCTTCTTTAGTTGTTTCATTATTAAGTAATAACATAAGTATCACTCATATACTGATATGTTATTATAAGTATGAAAAAACCCTATTTCACCATCTATCCATCCTACGGAAAATGAAATCATCGCGCGTGCGTACGTACGAAATACCGTCTCCACGCCGTGGTGTAATCTATTTTCCACCACCACCTTACTTGGATGGGTATAATGGTGTAAAGATTAAATATATATGATTATTTTAAATTGATATTGATTCTGAAATAGTATACATACACTCCAATATAATTCCATGATCATTGGAACGATATCATCGCTCGTGCGTACGTACGGAATACCGTCTCCACGATGTGATGCGACTCGTTCTACATGATCTTCATTGCATAATGATTATATAAATGAATTTAATGAATGAATATGGTATATATTACACAAATACCATTCTGGAAATGAGGTATCTATAACCTAAAAAGAAGAATAAGAATTTATTCGACAAAACACGCATTAGAACAAAATGCAATAAACACCCGAATAACAAGTAGCAATGAAATATTACTAATAATAAGATAATAATATAACAATATATGATATCATAACAATTATTATGATTCTGGAATAAGTCAATGACATTATTTAAATCATTATACAGGAGGTTCGGACACTTACGAAGCAAATCAGACCTAAGGTAAAGGAAAATATCACAATCTCATTTTTATCCGAAATTGTTTATACTTTGGTATTTACTGGGGTATATTTTATCATCCACATCCATGTTTCCTCAATATGTAATATTTATATCCTTATACAATATTTTATATCCAATTTTACCCTTCGGTGATTTTTTAGGAAAAGATATGAAAGGAATCTTTTGTCGTTTTTCGTACGAGGTACTTTTTGACTTTTCGGACAAAAGTACAAGAAGAATGTTTTTTTAACTTATACGGAATGAATGGATTTTTAAAACATTATTTCCAAGAATCTTACTTTAAAAGTTTTCAAGTTTATTTTTAATCAACTTCTTTTATTTTAAAATTGTATGACATGTTAATAAAGGAAAATGTTTTTGAAGTAGAAAAGATATTTTCCTCAAGAATGGAGTTCAAGAGTTTTATCAAAATTATTTTCCATATAAGATAATATAGGGTTCTGTTTCTATCCCTATTATTACATGGATTTGATTATGTTGTGATGGAAATATTTTTATGAATTCCTTTATCTTATATGAATTGTTTTATGATGTCAAGATGTTTAAGATTCCCATTTTTATTACATGGGTTATGCTATGATGTATGATTTATGATTTTGTGGCACACATAAGAATGGTATCATTATGAGATGGGTGGGACCTATATCTCCCTCCAATGCATTGGGTAAAGATTTTATATCTCATGATATAGACATGGATAGAATGGCAGGTTAAACCGGTTCAGTGAAACAGGACTGAAACGAGGAGTGAACTCGGTTCAGAAATGGACTTTGTCCACTAAGATAGTCTTGGAAATGAGTCTTGACTAATAAGAAATGATTCTCTATGATTATGTGTGTATTCCACAAAGTTTAATGTTTTAAGTTATGATTATTGGGATTTCATTTCACTACTATGATTTATCCCATATGCTCTCTTTTGCAAGTTAAGATTTCCAAAATGTTATGTTCTTATGAATATGATGCGATTGATATTTCTTTTGTTTACCCTTACTGAGCATTTGAGCTCACCCTTTTGTATGTTTTCTTTCCCCAGGTCAGGAAGAAGGTTATTAAGTAAGATATGCCAAAAGGGACTATAGATATGATGAAATAAATGGGAGACAGTGTAGAAGCTTTATGAACCAGTTGTTTATGTTTCCCAGTTTCTAAAGAAACTATACCTATACGGTCCTTTACTAGTTTTGTTATATGTTGTAATAAGTGTGCTTCAATTTTAAAGTAATAACAATGTATGTAAATTATGGGTCGTTATATACATGGTATGTACTCTGACTACATGTTGTGCAACCTAGTCTTACCAACCACAATTATTGGAACTTGTTGATGGAATCTCCAATCATTCTTCATCTTTTCTTAGACTTAATAAATTGTGAATCTTGAACAAAGAAATTAAAATATCAAAGGCATGTTAATTTAAATAATCAGATTAAAGTATAAATAATCATTGAAATTAAAATCTAACCACTATTTCATATATAGACCAATAATAAAATAAATAATTATAAATTTAAAACTTGACCACTCTGACACCAATTTTAGGTTTTGAGCATAATGGAAGATCCTTTGGTGGGAATTAAATTAAAAATTCTTTTAACATAGAGTTTCCAAAAACCTGATAGGGGATCATTCATGTAAAATTTATAATTAATTTATTTAAGATTGAATGAAATAATTACCTCATATTAGGATCCTTTCATCAATGATATTTTTGATCTTCTAAAAACCCTTTTAAATTACCTTCATTGTTATTTAATTATTAAAGCGTAGAATCCCTCTAGCTATGATCTGCATTCCCTCCTTTGATATCTGAGCAATACCAATTGATTTTTGGGTGCTAGCGCAAAAAATCAATCATCTTGCATTGTTTATCTCAATCAAATGAGTTATTCTCATTCTTTATAGGAATAGAGGAGGATTTTAAGAGAGTGAGAGAAGTCTATTGTGTTCACCAATTATCTATTCTTAATTTTCAATTTAACTTATACAATAGACATAACCATCCATTTATAGAGTTAGGGTGTAGGTTAAAAGATTATTTAATTTCATACCTACCCTTAAAAAATATTGTTATATTTATTAAACCCCATGCCATATAATAATTATAATAATATTATTATTCTATGTTGCGTATACTAATTTGTGTAATAAAAAATATTATTTTAGTGGCCTGTAAATCAATATCTATCACTAGACATGGTCTTGGTCCATTAAAACTCCTTGAAATTTATTGAATTCCTTAATTAATATTTTATTTATCAATAAATATTTTCGATATAAAAAACATGAATAAAATTAATCCTCAGTATTGAGAATAATGTTTATTATAATAATTAAATTTAAATAGAATTTAATCAAGATCAACAAAAACACTTCATGTGTGACCCTCTATGTTTCTTTTTTCATTGGAATTAGGCAAGTTTTCCCAAAGTACAAGATTAATATATAAAAATGGGTTATGGTTCTCAAGAGAAAGAACTTAAGGTCATAACATTGAAAACCACATATGAATGCTCACTGTGAAATATAATCCCTTTGTATCAATATCTCATAAAGCAAGTTACACATCAATGTCATCAACCTATATGATCAATACGTATTTATTTGACTATCTAAAATAAACATGTTGTTTCAACATGGAAATGAAATTTAATTTGATAGTTCAATTACAATCAAGGGGTTGAGATATCAACTTCCATAAAGAAGGAAGGGAAAAATCCTTCATTGACTTATTCATAAATAACACATCCCTCATGATACACCCAATATATCTAACTTCACCATGAACTATTATCATCATGGTTTACGTAATACAACTAAGTGCGTGAGTTATAACAAACATTAATAATAATATTAAATTATAAGGAAAATTACACATGTTCACTGATAGAAATATCTGACGACACAAAAATGTGCAGAATTCCTACAGGTAGGTCTGTTCACATAATCTCCCATATTAGATATTACCAAGTACAGACATCATGAGAAGAAGCTACATCTTCTTATGAGTAATTTACCCTGAATATATACATACTATGTTTCATTTTATAGTACGTTATCCAACCATAGAACTATATTTAAAAATATAGTCATAACACTTGAAGGTTATCATCATAGTAGGGAACTATTATGGCCTAATCAAAGCGATAGATTCCCTTGGACATTATTATATTGTATTCATGAAAAAAAAATCAACAATATATAATAATATATTTTATTAATATTCAATCAATCGAATATACATATAATCAAAGTAAAAACAATTGCTCTTAAGACACAAACTCCAACACCAAAAAACATGAACAAATACTTAAATAAAAAGAAAATTTTCAACTAATCCAAGAAATATAATTAAAAAGAGTAACCCGAGGTGACATGCTATGAATGTAAGAAAAAAGTTCACATCAAGCTATATTTCCCAAAAATATTATTGAATAATGGAAGTGAGGAAAACAATGTCCCAAAGTTATAAATTGAAGTGTAAGAGATGATTCTATGGACTCAACTCTCTAAACTTCTTCAAGTGAATCAAGTCCTAAGTACCTTATATTACATGTTTTTTATGATAATGAGGTTAGTACCACTCATCCCATTTTATCTTATTCCTATTATTTTCCCACTTATTACCCTTCTTCTTCTTTCTCTTTCACCTCAAGACACCTTATTTATGAAGTACCACACTCATGATTAAATCAAAAATGGGTTTCATAATCTTTATTCATTATAAAAGGAACTTGATAATAAATACAAGAAATTTATTAATGAAAAAAAATAAAAACTTCAAAATGAATAGGAAATTAACTTCAAATAAAAGGAAGAATTATCCATGAAGATTAATAATTGACCGGATGTTAATAAACTCAAATATACCATCAAATACCTTAAAAATTATCTTTCCAAATTCACTAAAGGTGAAAATAATCAAAATAAAATTTTGGGCTCTTAAACACATGGGAAAGAATGGGTTGGTCTTGGTTTCTCAAATCATGAAAACACCTCAAAAAATCCATTGAAAACCACTTTTATTAAATATTTCTTCCAATATAAACTTTATAATTATTATAAAATAATTGTTTATTTAATTTATGAATGTGATTGAAAGAATACATGATATGGGAGACTAAAATAAATCCATATTTCATCCAATATTTATAAAATAAAATCCCATACCAAAAAAACATGGATACCAAAATATTTATTGGTTAAAATTAGAAGAATTAATATCATTTGGGTACTAAAACCTTTAGTTTTTTGATTTTTATAGTAAAATTGTATTGAGATTAAATAACAAGAACCATTATGGTGCCTATATAGTGGTTTATCAAGAAACTTGTGTAGTGACCTCTCTAAATTCAATAAAATTAATAACCTAGAAGGAGGTCAAATCAACTTTAGTGATAAATATAAGGGTAAAATAATTATTGAAGGTACTATAATTTTTTCTAACTCAAATTTTGTTAAAAATGTTTTATTTGTAAGAAGATTGAAAAATAATTTCCTAAGAATTAGTCAATTGTGTGATAATAGTTTAAAATTTATTTCAAAAATGATTTTTGTAAAGTTTCTAACTCAAAATGGAAACTTTTATTTACCATTTATCACTTTTAAAATGTTTATATAATCAATTTAAAATCTCCAGCTAGTCAAAACATAAAATTATTGAGTTTCCAAGTTAGTGATTCATGGATTAGGCATAGACACATTGGTCACTATAACACACACTCACTTTTCAAATTCAATTTTTATCAACTAGTAAGACATTTACCCAAACTTAATTTCAAATATGACATAGTTTGTGAAACATGCCAATATGGTAAGAGACACAAATATTATTTTAAATCTAAAAAGGAATTAATTATTCTAAATCTATTGAATTTATTCATCTTGATTTATCTTTAATTTCTCAAATTTAATGTCTAGGAGGTAAATAATATACTTATTTTTATAATTGATGACTTTACAAGATTAACTTGGACCTTCTTATTATATCATAAAATTTAATCTTCCAAAACCTTCATCAAATTTTCTAAAAAAGTTGAAAATGAAAAAGGTTTTAAAATTATTTCTATTCAATGTGATCATGGTAGAGAATTTGATAACAATAAATTTTATGATTTATGATCTTATTAAGAAAATAATAATTATTTTTCCCTTTGAACCCCTCAATAAAATGGGGAAAGTAAAGGATAAATCAAAATATCCAAGAAATCACTCAAATTTTTTTAAATAAATTTAATTTACCTAAATATTTTTGGTTTGAGGTCATAGATATTGTGTGATTTATAATTAATCATGTTATTATAATACCTTTTCTAAAAAATACCCCTTATGAACTTTGGAAAAATTAAAAACCTAAAGTGGTATTTTTGTAAAGTTTTTGGTCACAAATGTTTTATTTACAACACCAAAGATTACCATGAAAAATTTGATTCAAAATCTAATGAAGGTATATTTATCGGGTACTTAAACTCAAGAAAGGAATGTAGATTCTTTAAAAAAAATACTAAAATGTTGGAATAATAAATCCATGTTGTTTTTTTATGAAAATTTTCCAAAATATCTTTCTCAAATTTTTTTTGGAAATGATATTTTAAATAAACCTTTTAAATCTAAAGAAGATGATATTGAAAAAGAATCTACTTAAAATTATTTACCTATAGATTTAAAAAAAATACCATATCTTTATAAATTCCAATTTAGATTTTCAAGCGGGAACTCGTACTAGAAGATCGATCCTAAATGTGGTCGAACATGTTTCCTTTTTCTCTAACTTATAAACCCAAAATTTTAACAATTCCATTAATGATGAAAAATGGGTTACCTCTATGCAAGATGAACTAAATAAATCATCTCATAATGATGCATGTACTTTCAGGGAAATACCTAATGATCATTCCATAATAGTCTCTAAATAGGGTTTTACACTAGTACAAAAAGTATTTATCACGTTGGTATTTCCACATTAGTTATTTATAACCGATGTGAAAAGACATGTATATTGATTTATCATGTCAGTTATCCTATAACTGACATGATAAATGATGTATCACACATTATCACATCAGTTATTAGATAACCAAAGTGATAAATCATGTTTTTTACATTGGTTATAGATTAACTGACGCGATAAAGCAAATATCATTACTTTATCACATCAGTTATAAAATAATCAACATGGTAAATCAATTCATCGCATTAATTTCTATATAAATAATTTCATAAATCTAGTAAAAATTTATTTATCATGTTTATTATATAATAAAAAATGCGATGAATCATTTAAAATTTTATTAATTCTTTTTTGGAGTCTGTTGGTCGGAGTGGACACTCAAGAGGGGGGTGAATTGATTTCCAATTAAAATTTCTGTTAAAAATATTTTCTATTAAATTCACACAATTATTAAATAAAGTTAAACTGTAGTGAATTTGTAAAACTGTAAAGGTTCAATTAGATTCTCAAAAGATTGATTAGTTCTTAGTTAATCTAATCAGAAGATTAAATTAGCTTTTGAAACTAACCTACTGATTTATAATAGATACAAACACTTGCTAGATTAACTATAAAAGTAGCTTTAAAACAGATTTTTATTTAAAAGTAATAAGCAGTGGTATATAAATTAGATACTTTATATTTTGAACTTAAACTAAAAATGCACAACAGATATAACCAAGAGGTTCAGTCTCAAGCTGAGACTTAGTCCTCTCAAATTTATATATAAATTTGATCCACACCCTGGATCGGGGTTAACAACAGTACAAGACTGTCCAGGCCACGTAGGGACCTCTACCACTATTCTTCATGGGTAACAAAAACAAAGACCAGGCCACACAAGGACCTCTTCCACAGTTATCGTGGGTAAACAAGAGCAAGGAGTTTTGGTGTGAGGATTTTGATATCTTCCAATTCAGCATAGGAGACAGTGTGTGTGTAAAATAAACAGGATACACACACTAATTGAAAGTAGATAATAAATAACTTAGAGATAGTATATGAAATTTAAGAAAGCTCTAGTGATTGGCAGTGCAGTTCTAGACTCGTTGGATTCAGTAGAAATGCTTCTGAGTCCTTCTCTGGTTTTTCTGTTGAAAAACAGAGTGTCGTGGTTCAGCTTTTGTTTCTCCAGGAGAGAAGATGTTCTATTGACTCTAGAGTACTTCGTGTGTTCTTCAGTAATGTAGTATTGCATGTATGGAACTTCTTTGAGGATCGTTCAATGTGTTCTTCACAGTTGTGCTCAGGATTGTTCTTCGGTTCAGTACAGAGCTCGCGTGTATTGTAGTATTTGTGTCGAGACATGTCAAGTGTGAGAGTGTCCTATACTGCATCTCAATCTTCTTTATATTCCACGAGCTCCGGCGATAGAAATGATTTCCTTTCCATAGGTACGAGGTACAGTTTCCTGACAGACCAACAAATATCATTAAATAAAATTAATTGCATTAAAAACATAAAATACGACCGTTAGTATTATTTAAATAATATTGAGAAAAATGTTAAGAAACGGTGTCACAGTAGTTGTGAAAACAATGTCTCTTTGAACCGGTGTCTCCTTCACGGTATGTGCTTCACGGTGTGTCCATGTCACGGTGTCTAGCTCATGGTGTCTGACTCACGGTGTGCCATTCACGGTGTTTGGGTCACAGTGTGTCCTTCACGGTGTTTGGGTCACGGTGTGTCCTTTATGGTTTCTGGGTCACGGTGTGTCCTTCACGATGTCTGGGTCACAGTGTGTCCTTCACGGTGTCTGGGTCACAGTGTCAGGCTTACTGTGTCTGTCTTACACTTCACGGTGTCTGTGTCTTGCACACAGTCTGTCTTACTGTGTCAAACTTCACGGTGTCCTGATACTTAGACAATTAACTGTATTCAAAATTAAACAGTAATATACAGAATATGAATTAAGCTTAACCATTATAAAGTAAGAGAACTTGAAACATAAATACAAAGTTTTGATAAGACAAGGAAGAGTTGTGATCATGCAAAAGATTTGTAAATAATAAAGAGAGTAATTGACAGTAATAAGATTTGAAATCATTAAAACATGATGTGTAATGATTATTGAGATTTGTGATCATTAAAACATGATTAATACAAGAGGATTCCAACAATCTCTCCCTTTTTGATGATCACAAATCATGTATAGTTAAAATATAAATTAAATGCAACATTAGAGAAAATAAAATATATAATAAGAATAGATAAAAGACTAAGAGATAACTCTTCACTGTTTCTCCCCCTTTTGGGATTATCAAAAAGTATATATAATGGAGTGAAACACTGCATTTGTCATTAAGAAGGTTCAGAATAAAACATACAGGAGAAATAAAAATAGTAAACAACAAAAGACATCCCATCAAAAATTAAGAAACATTGGTTGGCATCACAGATTGGATTTCTCTTTGCCTTTATCAATAGGAGTTGGAGATGATGTAGAAGAAGGCATGGAGGAAGTAGAAAAAGATGGTAAAGGTAGACCTTTAAATATGGAGGGAGCCAAAGTAGGAGTTGTAGAAGATCTAGTCTGTGGCTATTCAAGAATGACTGGTCTGATCTGAGAAAGGGCTTGGCTGATTGACATAGCAATTGAGGCTAGGGCAGGTAAACCTGGTCGAAGAGGGGAAGAAGCTGGTACAACTATAGTTGTACTATGAACATGAAGATATGGCTTTAAAAGATTGATGAAATCAGTAATGATTTCTCCACCATATTTCATATCCTTTTCAAAATCGTTCTTATTCTCCATGAATTTGTCCAACAATCTGGTGAACTCTGTAAGATTATGAACTTGAGCTTTAAAAGATTGAGTCACTGGAGGGATTTTCAGGTTCTCCACAAGATACTTAAAGTGATTTGTCATGTCACTATTGGAGAAAATCTGGGTGAGGTAAAAGTCTATCTTCTTGGTGATCTCCTGTTTAGCATCATTGGAAATCTTGGAATGAATCTGAATAAGATCAAGTGCTCTATCACTGTTCTTCACAACTTCAGATAAAGGAGACAAATCTAAGCCACCGAAATCATTATGAATTTCTTCCTTGATTATGGATCTAAGCACAAAATCATCCAAAGAAGGAGAAAAAGTCTGACCAGAGGGAGGAGAAGCCTTTACAGCTTTAGTTAGAACATTGAGTAGTTTCAAAACTTTTTGCAGACATCCAGTGTACTCATTTGTGAGCTTATTCAGATTTTCTAAAATCTCTCTCATGCGTTGCAACATCTTTGTGTGTATTGTTCCAATTTTCCCATCCAAAGATAACAGATAAGGATGCACTTGAGACACAATCTCTCTAGAAAGGTTGGAAACATCTGGTTCAGGAGAAGCAGCAATAGGTGCAGGAGTAGAAACAGGAGCATGTTCTGATCTTGAAGACAGTTCTGTTTGCAGGTTTTCCACCAAACCTTTCAAATTTGCAACATCAGAACTAAGAAACTTATTTTCAACTATGACTTCTTGAATTTCACGGATCATCCGTGGTTGAATATGCAGAATAATATTTTCCAAAAGAATCAAGGTATCTTCTTGACTTAGTTGAGTCACTGGATGAGGTTGAGAGGATATAATCTTCTCAACTCCATCCAAGATAGTCTCTCCAAATACTTTCAATTCATCCTTAGTTACATATGATTGTTGCTCGGGTAAGAGAGTAGATGAAGGTAGTGTTATAGGTTCTGATGCAAATTCTGGTTGCGGTTCAGAATTAGTTTCAGTTTTAGATTTAGATTGAGGTTGAGGTTGAGGCTCTAGTTATGGTTTTGGGTGAGATACTGACTTCAGTTGAAATAAAGAAGAGATATCTATACCAGTTGCAGTCACTTGCTGTGATTCACTCACATCATAAAAACGTGGAAATTCATACCGAGTGTACAGAAAATATGTGACAGTTGGTTGAGGGTTTCAACAGATCCAGCTTCATCAATCTCAAGGTTTTGAGGTTCCTCCCCCTCAAAATGTGATTCCATTTCATATTCTTGAGGCTCATGAATTGGGTTAAGATCCACAAGATCAGCTCTAATCTCTTCAGAAAATTCTTGCCTTGCCAGCTGAAAGGAAATTTCCATCCTCTCTTCAGCAGAGGGTATGTACTCAGGAACTGACTGTTCCACTGGTTGTGCTTCCAGACTTGCTTGTTTTTTAACAAGGAGATCCTCTCGATTAACATTTTCCCTAGCAGGGATTTCTCCTAGATCATCTTCTTCCATGACAGGGAGGTCTTCTGCACCACCAGACTCTTACATGGCTTGCTGCTCTAAATCAGGGATAATCAAATCTATTGCAGCGTCAAACTCAATTTCCTGATCAACAACATCTCTAGAAGTAGGATCTTATTCTCTAAAAACAATAGAAACTTCCTCTCTAGAAGGTATTTCAGCAGGAACATTAGAAGGTACAACAATCCTTTCTTTCTCAATAAGAGATGCTTACTCTTTAGGTATTTCAGCCTCTTCTTCTTCTTCTTCCTCTTCTGGGTACTCAACCACTTCATCTGGTTCCAAACCAAGATCAGTTATATTCTTTGGCCTTCTTGGATAGTCAACAAGATTACACTTCTTATAAAGTTGATCATTATCCTCAACCCACTGCTTCTTCCAGGGGTTCCAATTAATCTTAATCCTTCTGATGATATCCTTGGATAAACAGAAATCCAAATCCTCTAGATTTTCTTCATTTGGTACAACCACTCCCTTGGAAACTAACATGGCCAAAATCATACTTGAGTAAAACAAGGAGGTGGATTTGGAAGTGACTTTAATCAGTTAACACATGTGGTGAATGACATACTTGCATAGGTTGATCTTATGGCCATTCTTCATTAGATGAATCAGGAAAACATCCCGATACTTCATCACAGAAAAATCTCCTTTTCTTGGACTAATCAAATTCTGAACAAATTTGAACAGTAGTCTTGTCTCCCCATCCAATTCAGCTATTATGGCCCTTCTCTTGGTGCCATTTCCAGCCAGGATATCTAGTGAATTTTCCAGATCAAATATGTTAGTTATTGGAGGAGGGTCTCTGTGGTAATCATCACAAATCCCTTCATGAGGAATCCTTAGTCATGCAGCCCATAGCCTCGAAGAGAATGAACACTTTTGTCCATTGATCCATCTTGTAATCACAAAACTTTCTCCAGTATCAAAGGAAAACGTTACATATTGGTAAAATTGACATACCAACCTTGTATAAACCGGTCTATCTTTTATAGAGAACCATTTGAGCCATCTTTGTTCTATTAAGATTTTCAGGACCAAAGACTTGCTAGACATCAGCCACTCAGGGAAAATCTCTTTCTCAGGAACTACAGTACGACTTACTAGGTTCAGATTTAGAGGTCCTTCGGGTGCTATCCTCAGTGTCCTCTTATTTTTCTTAGAGTGACGCTTCTCAGATGAGGGTGAAGATGGATGCTTCATCCTGGGCATCCACTTAAGATTAGAGCAAGAGATAAGGAGAGAAGGTTTTCAAGGTAAATAGTGTTTGAGAAAGAGAGAAGGAGAGAGCTCAGGTAAGGAATAGAGTGAATAGCCTTATGTTTTATCATTTGGGAATGTCAAACGTCATAAAAACAAAAACGCGGGACAGTAAACAGTGGTGAAATAAAAATTACCGTGATGCGGGTTAAAATAAATATATAAAGAATCTTCACGGTGAGACCGTGAGTAGGTGTTATGGTGTGATGAAAAACAGTCGTCACGGTGAGACAGTTGGTGGTCGTCACGGTGAGACAGTGAACATTCTGTGCAGTCACGGTGAGACAGTGAGTGAACTGTTCTGTCATGGTGAGATAGTTAGGTGATAGACCGTGAACACAAGGTGTTAACTATGAGACCGTAAACATGAAAAAATAACTGAGAAATAGTGAACATGAAACCGTAAAGTAAAATATAGTAAAATGTTAAAAAGTAAGACCAGTAAGATATCTATTTATGATTGATCATACCAAGATCATGTATGATGTAATCTAATCTCTCAGAATTTAATGGTTTAGTGAATATATCATCAATATGATATTCAGTACCAATGAATTTTAAAGTGATATCACCTTTTTGGTAATGATCCCTCAAAAAGAGATGTCTTACATCAATATGCTTTGTCATAGAATGTGAAACAGGATTCTTTGAAATTTTAATAGCACTTGTGTTGTCACAATTTATTGGGACATGTCTGAATTGATATCCATAGTCTAGTAATGTGTGTTTCATCCACAAAATTTGTGCACAACAACTTCCAGCAGCTATGTATTCGACTTCTACAGTAGATAATGCAACAGAATTTTGATTCTTACTATACCATGATACTAGTGACTTTCCTAAAAAGTGACATGTTCAAGAGGTGCTTTTTCTATCTAACTTACATCCAACAAAGTCAGCATCAGAATAACTAACTAGTTCAAATGATTGTCCTTTTGGATAGAACAATCCTAAATTGGGAGTATGCATGAGGTATTTGAAAATTATCTTTACAACATTTAAATGTGACTCTTTAGGGTTTTCTTGAAAATGAGCACACATACACACACTAAACATAATATCAGAATGACTAGTAGTCAAGTAGAGTAGACTTCCAATCATTCCTCTATAAGTGGTTTTATCAATAGATTTTCCATCTTCATCAAGATCCAACTTACAAGTGGTACTCATGGGAGTGTCACTACTTTTTGTGTTATCCAATCCAAAAAATTTTAAAAGATCTCTAGTATATTTTCTTTGAGTTAAAATAATTCCATAATTATTTTGAAAGATTTTAAATCCAAGAAAGAATTTAAGTTCACCCATTAAACTCATCTCAAATTCATTTTGCATCATTTTAGAAAAATCAGTACATAAAGAAGTTTTTGAAGATCCAAAAATATTATCATCTACATAAATTTGTACAACTAAAACATCTTTAGAAATTCATTTTATAAAAAGATTAGGATCAACTATTCCTTTTGTAAAACCTTTAGAAATTAGAAAAGTACTTAATCTGTCATACCGGCTCTTGGAGCTTGTTTTAAACCATATAAAGCTTTTGATAATTTGAAAATATGATTTGGAAAATGAGGGTTTGTAAATATAGGTGGTTGTTCAACAAAAACATCCTCAGCTATATACCCATTTAAGAATGCACTCTTGACATCCATTTGATATAGTTTGAAATTTAGATGTGCAGCATAAGCAAGTAATATTATAATGGCTTCTAGTCTGGCTACTGGAGGAAAAGTCTCCTCAGAGTCAATTCCTTCCTCTTGACTATAGACTTATGCAACTAACCTAGATTTGTTTCTAACTATATTTCCAGATTCATCTACTTTATTTCTAAACACCCATTTAGTGCCTATGGTGAAAGTGTCCTTAGGTCTTTCTAAAAGTTTCCAAACATTATTTCTTTCAAACTGATTGAGTTCTTCTTGCATAGAAATTACCCAAAATTCATCATTAATAGCATCATCAATGTTTTTAGGTTCAATATGTGACAAGAAGGCTTGATGTTCAACCTGATTTCTAAGAGAAGCTCTAGTCTGTGTACCTCTATCAAGATTACCAACAACAACATCTAAAAGATGATTCTTTAGAATCCTAGTTGATCTAGTAAAGGTAGGGCTATAAATTTTAGGTTCTTCTCTAGGTTCGGGTTCATTAAGAGCAGATTCTGAAATATTTCCAGAACTGGTTGTCTTTACATCAGGTTCATTGATTTTATCATTAAGGTTCAGACTAGATAAATCTTCTTCAAGATTTTGAAGAGATGACTTAGGTTCATGTAGATCAGTTTCATCAAATTTGATGTGAACAGATTCTTCCACACACTTGGTTCTCTTATTGAAAACTCTATAGGCTTTTCTAGTTATAGAATATCCTAAAAATATTCCTTCATCACTCTTAGAAGAAAACTTATCCAGATTATCCTTGGTATTAATAATAAAGACTTTACATCCAAATACTTTAAAGTAATTAACCTTAGGCTTTCTATTATTCCATATATCATAAGGGTTATTCTTGAGAACATGTCTGACTAAGACTCTATTGATGATATAAGAAGCTGTATTTATAGCTTCAACCCAAAAATAAATAGGCAGGTCATACTCATTTAGCATAGTTCTTGAAATTTCTTGAAGGGTTTTATTCCTTCTTTCTACTACACCATTATGTTGAGGTGTCCTAGGATCAGAAAAGTTGTGATTATAGCCATTGTGTGATCAATAAGATTCAAATTCTTTATTTTCAAACTCACTACCATGATCACTTCTCAGGGTTTTAATCTTAAGTCCACTAAGGTTTTCTACAGACTTGGAGTATTTAACAAAGTAAGAGCAAGATTCAATTTTGTGAGCTAAGAAATATACCCAAGTATATCTAGAAAATTCATCTACTAAAACATATACATAGTTCTTCCCAATTAAGCTAGAAACTCTAGAAGGTCCAAACAAGTCCATGTGAACCAACTCAAGAGGTTGAGAAGTTGACACTTCTTTCTTTGGTTTGAAAGAGATAGGGATTAAAAACTTTGTCATTTGGAAACTCTAGTTTGGGTAAGTCTCTAACTAAGTTCTTCCTGGTTAGTTTTCTAAGTGAGTCTATATTGCAGTGTCCTAATCTCCTATGGCATAACCAAGATTCTTTATGAAAAGCATTTAAACAAGTTACATTTTTCTTAGCTAAAGAATTTAAATCAACAACATAAACATTTTCATTTCTTAAAGAAGAAAATATTAAAACATTCTTAGAATTAAAAACATTACAAGAATAATTTTCAAATTTAACATTAAAGTCATCATCACATAATTGAGATATACTTAACAAGTTATATTTCAATCCATTAACAAATAAAACTTTAGAAATTAAAACTGAGTCAGTGTTACCAATTTGGCCTAGGACGATGATCTTTACTTTAGAATTATCACCAAAGGTGACATGGCATCCATAAACCTTTATTAGGCTCTTGAAGCATGAGTAATCCCCAAACATATGTCTTGAACATCCGCTATCCAAATACCATGCCTTCTTGTGGGAACTCTTCAAACAGGTTTCCTACAAAACAGATTTAGATGGGAAATGACTTTGGTACCCAGATCCTCTTGGGTCTAGACAGGTTAGCAATCAATGATTTTGGTACCCAAATTTGTCTTATGGGTCACATATATTTTACAGAATCAAAAGATTTTGAAAGATAAACTCTATTTGATCTATAACTATGTGAATAACTAGCTGAAGCATATGAATTTCCAGAACTAGAACTAGCAGAATTTTGTCCAGATTTAGGAATAAATCTAGTTTTAGTGAACTGTCTTTTTCCAGGTTTTTAGCCTATTAAAGTAGTGTATTTTGGTTCCACTTTCTTTCCTAGAATTTTAGTTAGAGTCTCTTTTACATTTGTGAACTTTTCTAAGTCCTTTCTAAGTTGCTCATTAGACATTTTCAGTTCTGTATTTTCCTTCAACAGTTGAGCATTATTTTCTTTTTATATATCAAGGGTAGATTTAACATTTGCAGTGAGAGCATGCTGTTTCTTTAATGACTTATATTTTTCCTTAATTTCATTGCATGTTTCCTCCAACATGTTATAGTATTCAGATAATTCACCTTTAGTCATGTCTTCAGAATCAGAATCAGATTCAACATCAACTCCAGAATAATAGGAATTTAAAACATGAGTATCTAAGGTTACCTCAGATGTGTTGGTCATGAAACACATGTTGGCACAATTCTTTTTAGAATCAGTAGATTATGATTCACTTGTGCTGTCTTCTAAAGAACTCCAAGTAGCTTTCATGACTTTCTTGTACTTATTGTCCTTGTAGTCATATTTCTTGTGGAACTTTAATTTTGGACAACCAGCTTTTATATGTACTTTCCTTTTGTACTCATAGCAGACTACTTAATCACTTTTATCTGGATTTTTCCAATCCTTTTTCTAGTGACCTTTGTTTTTATATTTACCTTTGTAGTTTGTTTTTCTGAAGAATTTATTCTTCCTATATAATTTCTTAAACCTCCTGGCTATCTGTGCCATTTCAGCATCATTGTCAGAGTTTGAACTTTCACTTGTTGAACTTTCAGTTTGTATTTGAACTTTGTCTTTGTATTTTATCTTTGAAGCAGTAGACTTAAATACCACAGATTTTCTCTTGGGTTCATCATATTCTTCCTTATTCACCTTGATTTCTTCCTCATACATCATAAGATTACCAATAATCTCTTTGACAGGTAGAGCTCCGATGTCATATGATTCTCTGATTGAAACAGAGGTGCCTCTCCATATATCTGGAAAACATCTCAGTATCCTCATGATTTCTTCCTTTGCTGGAATAGCCTTTCCAAGGGAACTCATTGTATTGACTATCTCATTGAACCTGAGATACATATCAAAAATAGGTTCATCAGTTTTCATTTTAAAATTAACATATCTAATAGTATAAGTATTTAATCTCATTTCTTTAACATTAGTTATTCCCTCATGAGAAACACCTAAAGTATCCCATATTTCATAAGATGTTTTACAAGAATATATTCTATTGAATTACTCATCTCCTAATGCACAATACAAAGCATTCATAGCTTTACAGTTATTATTGTAAGATACTTTAGTAGGTTCATCCCAAGTAGTTCTTTCAGTTTCTGGAATTTTATATTGATATTCTATAGCATTCCAGATATCAAAACCCAAAATTTATAAATGAATTTTCATTTTAAGATTCCATTGAGCATAGTTTCTACCATTGAGTAAAGGTGGTCTGTTAGTAGCATCACCTTCTAGTCTATTTTCCATAGCTAGATTTTAGAAACGATATTTAAAGAGATAAAATTTAGAACTAACAGAAATTTATGATCTTTAAAGATGCAACTAAAATCACAGTTGAAAAATAGAATGTTTTGAAAACTTGTATTAATAAAAACAACCTCTGATACCAAATGTTGGTCGGAGTGGACACTCAAGAGGGGGGTGAATTGAGTTCCAATTAAAATTTTTGTTAAAAATATTTTTTATTAAATTCCCACAATTTATAAAACAAGTTAAACTGTAGTGAATTTGTAAAACTGTAAAGGTTCAATTAGATTCTCAAAAGATTGATTAGTTATTAGTTAATCTAATTAGAAGATTAAATTAGATTTTGAAACTAACCTACTGATTTACAATATATATAAACACTTGCTAGATTAACTATCAAAGTAGCTTTAAAACAGATTTGTATTTCAATGTAATAAGCAGCAGAATATAAATTAGATACTGTATATTTTGAACTTAAACAAAAAATGCGAAGCAGATATAACCAAGAGGTTCAGTCTCAAGCCGAGACTTAGTCCTCTCAAATTTATATATAAATTTGATCCACACCCTAGATCAGGGTTAACAATAGTACAGACTGTCCAGGCCACGCAGGGACCTCTACCACTGTTCTTCGTGGGTAACAAAAATAAAGAACATGCAACACAAGGACCTCTTCCACAGTTGTCGTGGGTAAACAAGAGTAAGGAGTTTTGGTGTGAGGATTATGATATCCTCCAGTTCAGCACAGGAGACAGTGTGTGTGTAAAATAAATAGGATACACACACTGCTCAAAAGTAGATAATAAATTACTTAGAGATATTATATGAAAGTTAAGAAAGCTCTAGTGATTGGCAGTGCAGCTCTGGACTCGTTGGATTCAGCAGAAATGCTTTTGAGTCCTCTGGTTTTTCTATTGAAAAACAGAGTGTCGTGGTTCAGATTTTGTTTCTCCAGGAGAGAAGATGTTCTCTTGACTCTAGAGTACTTTGTGTGTTCTTCAGTAATGTAAGATTTCATGTATGGAACTTCTTTGAGGATTTTGTAATGTGTTATTGACAGTTGTGCTCAGGATTGTTCTTCGGTTCAGTACAGAGCTCACGTGTATTGTAGTATGTGTGTCGAGACGTGTCAAGCACGAGAGTGTCCTATACTATATCTCAATCTTCTTTATATTCCACGAGCTCCAGTAATAGGAATGATTTCCTTTCCATAGGTACGAGGTACAGTTTCCTGATAGACCAAAAATTATCATTAAATAACATTAATTGCATTAAAAACATCAAATATGACCGTTAGTATTATTTAAATAATATTGAAAAAAAGGTTAATAAATAGTGCCACATTAGTTGTGAAAACAATGTCTCTTTGAACCGGTGTCTCCTTCACGGTATGTGCTTCACGGTGTGTCCATGTCACGGTGTCTAGCTCACGATGTCTGACTCACGGTGTGTCATTCACGGTGTCTGGGTCACGGTGTGTCCTTCACGGTGTCTGGGTCACGATGTGTCCTTCACGGTGTCTGGGTCACGGTGTGTCCTTCACGGTGTCTGGGTCACGGTGTGTCCTTCACGGTTTCTGGGTTACGGTGTGTCCTTCACGGTGTCTGGGTCATGGTGTCAGGCTTATTGTGTCTGTCTTACACTTCACGGTGTCTGTGTCTTGCACACAATCTATCTTACTGTGTCAAACTTCACAGTGTCTTGATACTTAGACAATTAACTGTATTAAAACTTAAATAGTAATATGTAAAATATGAATTAAGCTTAACCATTATCAAGTAAAAGAACTTGAAACATAAATACAAAGGTTTGATAAGATAAGGAAGAGTTGTGATCATGCAAAAGATTTGTAAATAATAAAGAGAGTAATTGACAGTAATAATATTTTTAATCATTAAAACATGATGTGTAATTATTATTGAGATTTGTGATCATTAAAACATTATTAATACAAGAGGAGTCCAATAGATTCATTTAGTTTTTTTTCAATCTGGAGAAGCTATACTCAGTTCTCTCTCATGCGGAAACCATAACCTCATTTCTTCAATCCAATGGCCTCCAAACTCATTTTCTAGCTTCATATATCCTCATTTTCATTGGCACATTTGATTTGATCAAATATAAACTCTCAAGTAAGCCTCACACATCTCTCTTTCGGTTGTTCAATGTTGCGGATCCCCTGACTCTCTCTTTTTCAATTTCATTTGTTAAAATATCGCATTACCATCTTGTTTAATCTCATCATATTTTCTCATATATTCCCTTTACATTTATCCATGCTTCTAATGATAAATTTTCATCTCATTTCATCATGTTGGATTATTTTTAATGATAATTTTTCAACTCCTTTCATTATATATTCCATTTTTTTGAGAAATTAATATGAGAATATTTTCAAATGAATTTGATGATGAAAGAAGGATTTTGACCCTATTTTTATTTTTGGTGAATATAACCCATTTTTAATGGTTTATTTTTAATTAAATATATATTTTTTGGTTTTGAACTAACTAATATGGGAGGTATGTTTTTTTGCTAAGGGTTTGAACCTTTTTTGGTTTTTAATGGATGGTTGTAACTTTGTTTTCAAATTTGGATTCAAAGGGTTTTTTGATACCATATAAAAATGTTTTATTGATGTTTTGATACCCTCATTTGTTATCCCCTTGTTATATAATATGTATTGTACATAATTTTTACCCCGATGAGTAGTTTTATATTATTATGTGATACTTTAATAAACATGAAATGAGGATATTTATTGAGAGGGTATTAGACATGAGATGAGATTTATTTATTATGGATTATTTAAGATTATATATCGACCTAAAGCCTCCATTGTTGATAAGTATATTTCTAAGGAGGTGTTGGAGTTTTGTACAAGCTACTTGTCTGCAGTGGAGTACATTGTTTCACCTTTATCTCACCATGAATGAGTTAATTATGGGGGAAAGGGGATCTGTGGATTGAAAGTCAAATATTTGTTAGGTGAATAGATAAATAAGGTACATTTATACATCTTGAATAACATATATAATGATCAACCATATATAAAATTTCATATTAATGTGTTGAAATAATGTTATACAAAGAAGAAAGATATGTGAATTTTGAATGGGCATAAAAAAACTTTTTTTCCATGGTTTAAAGAGACTGTGCTTGGTAGATCAGATGTATCAGAAACATTAAAATGGTTAGTGGATGGTCTAAGTTTAAATTTTATAACATGGTCCGGATATTACATTAATGGATATACATTTTATACAAAATACCAGGACAACAGAAGTACAATTTAGAATAGTGGTGTATTGGTGTTCACAGAATCAATTCATTTTTCAAGTTCTAAAGACAAAAACCCAATTTATGAATCAAGTAAATATTACAGAGTGATTAAAGAAATATGAGAGGTTGATTACATTAAATTTAAAGTTCCAGTGTTTAATTTATAATGGATTATCAATAACAATAGTGTCAGACAAGATGAATTTGGAATGTCACCTGTTAATATGAATAGATTGGAATACACAAATGAACCTTTTATAAGGGAAACACATGGAAAAAAAATTTCTATGTTCTTTATCGATTGGATATGAAGTGGTATATTATTTTAAAAGGAAAAAATAATAAGTTGGTGATGATAAAATTGAAGAATATGTTTATTTATTTGAGATCCATACTTATATGGAAATATTAATAGATAATAATGATGAGAACGTTTTAGACATGGTTTGTTTTATAAGGAAAGATCATGATGAGGGAATTTGGGAAAAAAAATACTTTAGTACATTCCAAATAATACAGGTAACATATGTTTATTTTTTTTACTTTTATAAATTTTATACAATGTTAGATATGTTAACTTTATTTTCTTTATTAAAACATGTATTAAAACTAATAAGTTAAAATGTTTATTTATATTAGTTTAGTTTTGTTTAGTTTACCATGTTTAACCTTACATAACTCATCTATTCATTGATTTTATTAAAATATAATTATTTTAAATCTAATATGTTAAAAAAAACAAAAAATATTTTATAAGAGTATATTAAAAAGATATTCTTTTTTGTGTAGAAAATGATTTATTAAGTTGGACCAATTTTAATATTCATACACCATTTTTGGATTTTCTTTCATTCATTTACATGAAATTTCATATATTATTAGTATTGTTACAATTTTAGTTAACTATAAAAAATATGAATAATAATATGTTCAGTTTAATTTAGTTTACTTTTGTGTTTCATATTTTTTAATTTTTTATTTACATTAATATTATAATAGTTGAATTTGTATGTTTATGTACTAATTTTTTGTTTCTTTGATTTGTAGGATAATGATAGACCAATATATTGATCAACTACATACTTATGGAGATGAGCATAATCATACCTCTAGGGAGGAATGTCCAGATGATCCTCTTGATGATCCCCATCATTATTTACAAGAGTCATATACTCCTACAGAGCCAAAGAAGAGTTCAAGGGTTGGTAAACATGGAATCACACATTTACCAAAATTATAAGTTTCTTCTAGCTAGGAGTAGAGTATAATATTAGAATTTGATGATAATGATATTCTAAGAGGTCCTTATTCAAAACAATTCAATAGTTTTATATCAGTTCAGGATATAAGAAAAGTCATTATTTTGATTAATGATTAGAGAAGTATTGAAAAAGTGAAACTATCTCAGTTGTGGGAGACCATTTTGGTAAGCTCATTTGTTATTATTTTACAAATCTTGAAATGTTTATAGTAATATATGTTTTACACCTTCTTATTAGATGAAATATTATATACCTAACACTGGATGAATCAGGAGGAAATGTTTATTATTGGTGTTGGACTCACTTGTTTTGATAATCCCAAATCCTATTTATATTTATATGAAAATCATGTTTCATTAGTTTTTATAGTTTTTATCATGTAAAAATTATGTATTTTAAATCTCACTAATTTCTTGATCATGTTTACAGTGCAAAAGTTTTTAATTAAAAGTTTACCGATAGAGGTTACCGATAGAGGTTAATGACAGAGGTTACTAATAGAGGTTACTGCTAACCTTACAGCTGAGTTATCAATGCGAGCGAGTTCACTGCTACGATTATATCACTCAAAGGCTATTGTTGTAGAGTTACCACTAGAGTTAACTACTATAAGGTTACAGATGGGAATCCTACCAATGAAGACTACCGATGAAGCCTACCGATGAAGCCTACCGATGTGCCTACCGATAATGCCTACTGATGAATCTACCAATGAAGCCTACCCATGAAGCCTACCAATGAAGCCTACGGATGAAGCCCACCGATGAAACCTAGTAATGAAGCCTACTGATGAAGCCTACTAACGAGGCCTACTGATGTAGCCTACCGATGAAGCCTACTGATGAAGCCTATCTCAACCTACCGATGAAGCCCACCGATGAAGCCCACCGATGAAGCCCACTGATGAAGCCTACCATTGAGAAATCTATAGCTACCAATATACCGATACCTATACCCTTATACTCTATACTTTTTAAATTTCCTTGAGATTTTTATAATGGTCATATTAGGTAAATTTAATTCTTATGACATTAATTAATGTATATTATAGACATATCTGGAGACCGTATTTGGTGGAAGTACGAGGTACAAGGAAGATCACACATGGTTTTATCATTCCTACAATTGGAACTCAAGAATATAAAATAGAATATAAGATTGAGAAAAAATGATATACATACTGGGTGAGAGGCATTACACGAAGATCTGTAGAACAAGGAGAACACCAGCACTCACTCTGCTACACCAAGAGCTTCATGAAGATCATTTTCACGAAAAAAATTCAAGACTGCCTTCTGTGCTTCATCGAATCTCTTTCATACTAAGAAGTAGAACAATTAAGTACCTGGAAGCTAGAACCTAGAGTTGCGACACTCTGTTTTAGAGATAACTTCCATAGAAGGACTCGAACTGCAATTTCTTCACTCCAAGAAGTCAAGAACTGAACTACAAACACATAGATCCTTCTAAAATCAATCATTATAACATTATCTCTATTGTTTCCTTTTTCTTACATTTCTGATCAGTGTGTTTGTTTTTCACACACACTGTCTTCTTTGATTAAACTGGAGGATACTGAAAATCCTCACACCAAACATTGCTTACACTCTTGTTTCCCACATATAATTTTGGAAGAGGTCATGTGTGGCCTGGTTGTTTTTTCCCATGAATAACTATGGTAGAGGTTGTGAGACATGGACAGTTTGTGAAAACTATTGTAAAGCCCGATATAGGTTGTTTATCAAGTTTATTGTTAATATAAACTACTAGGTGACAAGTGATCAATAAGTGGAGAGGATTAAGTCTCAGCTTGAGAATGAACCTCTTGTTTAACTCTGTTGTGTACTTTATTCTATAATACTCTGTTTTTCTATTTTCCACTTCTTATAATTTCAAAAACAGAAAACTATTTTACATTAACTCTGATAGTTAGTTTTGGTTAGTGTGTATATGTGTTTAATTCAGTAAACCTATTTCAAAAGTTAGATAAGTGTTTTACACTGATTCAACTGAGGACTAATAAACCTTTGAGAATATTTTTGACTAATTGAACACTTATATCTCTACTGCCTAAATTAATTGGGTTGTTTTAAATTTGGGGATTTTTATCATAAAGTTTTTAACAGAAATTTTAAGTAGGAACTCAATTCACCCCCTCTTGAGTTTCCACCCCAACCAACATTTGGTATCATAGGTCTGTTTATTACTACCATCAAAACTGTTTTCAAGATTTTCAAATTCTTTTCAAATGTGATTTTAATTTTATCTTAAAGATCTTAAAATTTCTATCATATCTAAATTTTCAGTTTTTTAAATTCTAATTAGCTATGGATAACCGAGTTGAGGGTGCAGCTACTAACATCCCACTTTTATTTAATGGTAATAACTATACTCAGTGGAAAATGAAAATGAAAATGTATTTAGAAAGAATGGGTCATGGAATCTGGGACACAATTGAAGAACAACATGCATTACTTGCTACTACTAGGGAAACATGGTCTCATTTGACTAAATCTACATATAATAATAAATGCAAAGCAATGAATGCATTGTACTGTTCTATAGGTGATGAAGAATTCAATAGAATATCTGCCTGTAAAACTACATATGAAATTTGGGATACTTTGGCTGTTTCCCATAAGGGAACAACCAATGTTAAAGAATTTTGATTAAATACTTATACTATTAAATATGATAATTTTAAAATGAAGCATGATTAACCTATCTCTGAAATGTATCTTAGGTTCAATGAAATAGTAAATACCATGATTTTTCTTGGGAAACCAGTGGACAACAAGGATCATATTATGAGATTTCTTTGATGCCTACTTGACAGATAGAGAGGAACTTCTGTTTCTATCCCACAATCCTATGACATAAGCAAGCTACCGGTGAAGTAACTAATTAGAAAACTTATGATGCATGGAGAAGAGATTAAGGTGAATCAAGAAGCAGATAAAGAACCAAGAAAGAAATATGTAGCATACAAGAGTGCTACCTCAAATAGAAAAGATAAGGAAAAGGTTTAAGTTCCGGTAGATAGTTCCACCAGTGAAGATTCAGATTATAACAGTGATGATGAGATGGCTCATCTTGCTAGAATAATCAAAAAGTTATACCGAAAGAAGAAGTTCTTTATAAAGTCAAAATATAAAGGAAGGTATGATAGTAGAGGACAGTGGAAAAAGGATAGAAAATGAAATAACAACACAAATGAGATAGTATGCTATGAGTATAAATGAAAAGGTCATGTGAAGGCCGATTTCCCCAAGATGAAAGTTAAGAAAAAATAAGAAGAAAAGGGAAAGGGATATAAAAAGGCTATGAAATATACTTGGAGTGATTCAAAAGATAACTCTAGTGAATTTGAAACTTCTGATATTGAAAAGAATAATCATGAAAACCTGTGTTTTATGACAGAAACATATGAGGTAACACCTAATTATCCTACACATAATGCTTACTGTTCTGGGAATGAAAGTGAATAAAATAATGATGAAAATATGACTAAGGATGAATTGTTTGAATACTGTGGAATTATTGAGGATACATTTAATGAACTCAAAGTTAAATATAAATCATTTAAAAGACAACATTCTTTAAATGCCAATTATAAGTCTGATTTGGATATTGAAAAAGAAAAATTTTCTCAGTTGTTAAAAGAAAATATTGAACTTAAATTATCAAATGAGCAATTAAAAAGAGATCTCTAGAAGTTTACTATCAGTAGATATACCTTGACTTAGTTTCTAGGGAAACAAATTACTCCAAAATACACAACTGGTCTAGGATATCAACCAAGATAAAGAAGGATTATTAAGAACAAATTTGTTCCAAAATCTGGACTATTCACTACTAGTTCAAGTTATGGATCATCTCTTGAATAAAATTTTCTAAAGGACCTAAAAAAGTGTTTATGTCTCAAAACATTCCCATTGATTATCGAAAACCTATAATAAAAATATGGGTTCCCAAAGATTTACTTTCTAATCTCTCTGGACCCAAGAAAATATGGGTACCAAAGTTACCTTATGTTTAATCTGTTTTTAAGGAAAATTGTATAAAGATCTCATGTAAAACCACATGGTACTTGGATAGTGGATGTTCAAGACATATGACAAGAGACTATTCACACTTCAAGAGCCTAATAAAAGTTGATGGTGGGAATGTTACATTTATTGATAATGCTAAGGGAAATATTGTCGTCTTAGGCCAAATTGGTAACCCTAATACTATATTAATTTTAAAATTACTCTTTGTTTATGGGTTAAAGTACAATATACTTAGTATATCTCAGTTGTGTGATGATGGTTTTAATGTTAAGTTTGAAAATGATGCATGAAATGTTTTTAATTCTAAAAATGATTTAATATTCACTACTCTTAGAAATGAAAATGTATATGCTATTGATTTAAACTCTTTATCCAAGAAAAATTTTTCTTCTTTAAATTCTTCTCATAAAGAATATTGGTTATGGCACAAAATATTAGGACACTGCAATGAGAAATCACTTAGGAAACTGACTGGGAAAGGTTTAGTTAGAGACTTACCTAAATTGGAATTCCCACTTAACAAAGTTTTTAATCCTGGTCAAAAGGGAAAACAACAAAAAGTTTCTTTCAAACCAAATAAAGAAGTTTCAACTTCTCAACTTCTTGAGTTGGTTCACATTGGATTTGTTTGGGCCATCAAGAGTTTCAAGTTTAAATGGGAAGCACTATGTCTATGTTCTTGGAGATGATTTTTCTAGATACACTTGGGTATAATTTCTAGCTCAAAAAGTGAAGCACATTCTTACTTCATTAAATATTCCAAGTCTATAGAAAATCTTAGTGGACTTAGAATTAAGACCTTGAGAAGTGATCATGGCCGTGAGTTTGAGAATAAGGAGTTTGAGTCTTTTTTCTCACATAATGGCTATAATCACAATTTCTCTACTCCTAAAACACCTCAACAAAATGGAGTTATAGAAAGAATAGATAAGACACTTGCAAGAGATTTCATGTACTATGCATAATGAGTATAACCTACCTATCTATTTTTGGGCTAAAGCTGTTAATACAGCTTGTTACATAATCAATAGAGTCTTAATTATACATGTTCTTAAGAATACCCATTATGAGCTAAGGAAAAATAGAAAACCTAAGGTTAATTACTTCAGAGTTTTGGTTGCAAAGTCTTTATCCTTAATGTTAGGTATAATCTTGAAAAATTTTATTCCAAAATTAATGAAATAATTTTCCTAGGTTACTCAATTTCTAGTAAAGCCTATAGAGTATTCAATAAGAGAAACAAATGTGTGGAAGAATTAGTTCATGTCAAATCTGATGAGACTGATCCACGTGAACCTAAAACCTCTCTCAAATATCTTGACGAAGATATGTCAATTCTGGACCTTAATGATAAAAATAGTGAACCCCCAGTGAAAACAACTAGTTCTGGAAATTTTCTAGAATATGAGCCTGTTGAATCTGACCCTGTAGAAAACCATGAGGAGTCTATTCCAACCTTTTCTATAGGTATTAAAACTCTTACGAACCATCCTTTAGATGTTGTAGTAGGTAATCCAAATAAAGGGACACAAACTAGAGATTCTTTGAGAAACCAGGTTGAACATCAATCTTATCTTTCACAGCTTGAACCCAAAAATATCAATGATGATATCAATGATGAATTTTGGGGGATAGATATGCAAGAATAATTAAATAAGTTTGAAAGAAACAAATTTTGAGAATTAGTGGAAAGACCTAAGGACACTTTGACCATAGGCACTAAATGGGTGTTTAGAAACAAAGTTTATGAGTCTGGAAATATAGTTAGAAATAAGTCCATATTATTTACACAAGGATATAGTCAAGAATAAGAAATAGAATATGAGGAAACCTTTGCACCTGTAGCTAGACTAGAATCCATTAGGATACTACTTGCTTATGCAACTCATCTGAATTTCAAAATTTATCAAATGGATGTCAAAAGTGCATTTCTAAATGGGTATATAGTCGAGGATGTGTTTTTTAAACAACCCCCCGGATTTAAAAATCCCAATTTTTCAAATCATGTTTTTAAACTTTCTAAAAATTTATATGGTCTAAAACAAGATCCTAGTGCTTGGTATGATAGACTCAGTTCTTTTCTTATTTCAAAAGGTTTTACTAAAGGAATAGCTAATCATACTATTTTTATTAAAATGATTTCCAAATATTTTTTAATGGTACAAATTTACATAGATGACATTATTTTTGGATCTTCTAAAAATTCGTTATGTACTGATTTTTCAAAGATGATGCAAAATAAATTTGAAATGAGTTTAATGGGAGAACTTAAATTTTTCCTTGGATTTCAAAATTTTCAAAATAAAAATGGCATTGTCTTAAATCAAAGTAAATATTCTAAGGATCTTTTGAAATGTTTTAATTTGGATAGTAATAAAGGTAGTAATACACATATGAGTACCACTTGTAAGTTGGATGCTGATGAAATTGGTAAACTAGTGGATCAAACCAATTACATAGGTACGATCTGGAGTTTTCTCTACATTACTGATAACCGACCTAATATTATTTTTAGTGTATATATGTGTTATCATTTTCAAACCAATACCGAAGAGTATCATTTAACTGCTGTTAAAAGAAATTTTAAATATCTCAAGTATTCTACAAACTTAGGAATATTTTATCCAAGAAGACAATCATTTGATTTGATAAGTTATTCAGATATTAAATTTTCTGGTTTCAAGTTAGATAGAAAAATCACCTATGGAACATGTCACATTTTGGGAAAGTCACTAGTATCATGGTGTAGTAAGAATCAAAATTCTGTTTCATTATCCACTGCTGAAGCTGAATATATAGCTACTGGTAGTTTTTGTGCTCAAATTCTATGAATGAAACACACTTTACTAGAATATGGATATCAATTCAAACATGTCTCTATAAATTGTGATAACACAAGTGCTATTAACATATCTAAAAATACAGTATCACAGGCTATGAAAAATCATATTGATGTGATACACCACTTTTTGAGAGATCATTATCAAAGATGAAATATCACCCTTGAATTCATTGGCACCGAACATCAATTGGCTGATATATTCACAAAGCCTTTGAATTATGAGAGGTTAAATTATATCAAACATGAGTTAGGTATGATAAATTTTTAGGTTAAGACACCTCACCATTAGGAAACCTCACCTTTAGACCTCAACATTAAGATACCTCACCATTGGACCTCACCATTAGGACACCTCACCATTAGGACACCTCACCATTGGACCTCACCGTTAGGAAACCTCACTGTTAGGCCACCTCACTGTTAGACCCCACTGTTAGGAAACATCACCTTTAGGAAACCTCATTGTTGGACCTCACCATCAGGACACCTCACCATTGGACACCTCATCGTTGGATACTTCACCAATGGACACCTCACCATTGGAACCTTACCATTAGTTGACCTTACTGATAGGTCCTAGACTTTTTTTTACGAAATCTGAAATGTCTTTAATTTTATTTATTTCATTTACTCAATTTTTTTTTCTGATCCCTAAATGATAAAAACAAAGTGAAAGCCACATTTTGATCCACATCAATCCTCTCCCTAACCTCATGGTATTGAAGTCTTGAACCTACCCTTTTTCTAAAATCCTCGAACCACATCAGATCACAATGGAAATACTGAAGAGACTAATGGTTGGTGATGAAGGAGACACACCGAACCCTAAGAGACCTCAATCTAGGTCTAGTAATGGAAGTAAGGTTGTGGAAAACCTGATCTATCCGCATTTTTTTAAGAGGGAAATCTTGGTCAAAAAGGTATTAAGTTCGGAATGGCTGCTGTCGAGCAGGTCTCTTGTGCTGAAGGAACTCAAAGCTTAGGATTGGGTAGAATGTTTTGCAAACAACAATGGACCATATTATCTAAATCTACTCAAGGAATTTTATGAGTTTATAAAGTTTGAACAGTCTGAGGATGAGAACCAGATGTATTCCAAGGTAAATGGAGTAAGTTTGAGCTTCTCTTCTATTGAATGGGATGAATGATTAAGATTCCCATATGAACACATATTTTACTACTACTCTGGAGTGATGCCTCCCTCCAGTGAGTTTTTTTTCTATGAAGAGGATCTGGTCAAACTGACAGAGAGTGGAATCCCTAGAAAGGTAATTTTTACTGAGATGGATGGGGAAAACAAATTACTGTTCATATTTTTCCAACATGCTGTGAGTCCCAGGAGAGGGGACTTTTCTAATTTAAAGTATCAATACATATTTTTGTTGTATCTGTTGAAGCATGGAAAAAGGATAAATCTTTATAGGTTGTTGATGATTCAGTTAGAGGACATGACTAGTCTTAGTTTCAAGTCAAATGCCTTATTTCATTCCAATTTTATATATTTTATGTTGAAAGTGAAAGGAGTTACTAGAAATAAGGAAGAAACAATAGTTTTAAGGGACAACTTCTGTATTACTAAAATAATCTGCAAGTTTATGAAGATAAACTGGAACCCTTGGAAAAGGGAATGGGTGAATGATGAGGCTAAGCTATATGAAGAATTCAATCCTATTGACAACCCTTCTAGGAAAAAGGATAAAAGAGATCCAAGTTGAAAACCTGATGAAGTGGAGCCAGTGTATTCAGATGTAGAAGAGGAGGCTACTGGTGTGCAAGAAAGAGAAGATTCTTCTGTAGATGATAGGAGTGATCCTGACCTTCCTTCAAATCCTCATGTTAATGTTGTATCCTCTGGAGAGCCTAGTCCACCAAAGATATTACCCAGAAGAGAGACAATCATAAGGGACAATGATGATGAGGAAACCACTGAATAAAAAGGATAAGAGAATGTCTTAAGAGACATTACAGTTTGAGAGACCTTAGAAGAGGAGGATAAAGTTGAATCTGATCATGAGGAGTTTGAGTCAGCTGTCGATGAAAGTGAAGAAGAATGCCTAAGTCTTATTCCTTTGATAGGATAAATAGTAATGACCAAGAGTGAAGAGGAAGAGTATGTTGAATCGGTTGGAGCTGGAATTGTGATGGAAGTGGTTGAAGATTATGTATAAGAAGTAGGGGTAGACTCTCCTACTGGTCTAGTTGATCAAGGAAGAATGGAAGAGGAGAATGTAGTTGTCTAGGAGGATGCTCCAAGGGAGGGGGAGGAACCTATTTCCATAGGTTTAGTTTTTGTTTCTCATGAAATAGAAGATTGGTCGAAGGACCCTAGATTCATGGTTTTGGGATTAGACTATGAAGACTCTGAAGATGAAAAGACTAACAGAAGACCTTCAGTTCATTTTGTTTTAGAGACCACTATAGTGCAACTGGTGGTTCTTCTACCTTAGGATTATGTGAATAAGGATGACTTAGATTAATTAAAATCATATTTGAAGAGACACTTTTATGATAGATCTAGTGGGATAGAGAGAACAATGGCTCTCAATAAAGAGCTTGTGGCATCTACTTTGGAAAGAATAATCTCTACCTTTCACTCCAACTTGATACATGAAGTGAAGGAATTCCAGAATCAAGTCTGAACCTTGGTAGAATCTGTGAAGTCTATGAAACAGTTTATTGTGAGTTTAGACTCATATATGGATTCAAGAGTTCAAGTGGAAAAAGCTCAATTAGACATCTCTTATGTGGATTTAATGTTGGATATCTTATTTGATAGGGATAATTTTAATATTTTTGTATATTATACTCTTGTCTCATTAATACAAAAAATATCATTTTGTCTTCTTTTTTCCTTATTTTATTTTTTCTAATCACAAAGGAGGATAATGATTTTGATATATGACACTTGACTATATGAAACTTGAATATATGATATTTCTGTATGTATTTATGCTATGATATATTTTAAATAATAAATGTGTTTCCCTGAAGAGATTAAAAAATGCGCTTAACCCTGATTCAATAATACTTAAATATAAATTTCAATGACATAATTTGTGATTATCAAAAAGGGGGAGATTGTTGGACTCACCTATTTTGATAATCCCAAATCTTGTTTCTTTTATATAAAAATCATGTTTCATTAGTTTTTATAGTTTTTATCATGTAACAATTATGTATTTTTAATCTCACTAATTTCTTGATCAAGTTTACAGTGTAAAAGTTTCTAAGTAAAAGGTTACTGATAGAGGTTATCGATAGAGGTTATTGATAGAGGTTACTGATAGAGGTTACCGCTAACCTTACTGCTAAGTTATCAATGTAAGTGAGTTCACCGCTATGAGTCTATATCTCAAAGGATACTGTTGTAGAGTTATCACTAGAGGTAACTACTATAAGGTTACATATGGGAAGCCTACCGATGAAGCCTACCGATGAAGCCTACCAATGAAGCCTACCGATGAAGCCTACCGATGACGCCTACCATTGAGAAGGCTATAAATACCAGTATACCGATACCTATACCCTTCTACTCTATACTTTTCCAATTTTATTGAGATTATTTTAACGATCATATTTGGTAAATTCAATGCTTCTGACATTAATTAATGCTGATTGTAGACATATCTAGAGATCATATCTGGAGACAGTACAAGGTATGAGGAAGACCGCATGTTGTTTTATCATTCCTACTGTCGGACCTCAAGAATATAAAATAGAATAGAAGATCAAGCAAAAATGATATACATACTAGGTGACAGACATTACACAAAGATTTGTAGAATAAGGAGAACACCAGAACTTACTCTTCTAACCCAAGAGCTTCACGAAGATCATTTGGAAGAACAAATTCAAGACTGCATTTTATGCTTCATCGAATCTATTTCATACCAAGAAGTATAACACTTTTGTTCCTGGAAGCTAGAACCTGGAGTTACAACACTCTGTTTTGGAGACAACTTCCAGAGAAGGACTCGAACTGCAATTTCTTCACTCCAAGGAGTGAAGAACTGAACTGCAAACACGTAGAGCCTTCTAAGCTCAACCTTTATAAAATTAGCTATATTGTGTCATTTTTCTTACATTTTTGAGTAGTGTGCTTGTTTGTCACACATACACACACTATATACTATTCTTAAACTAGAGGATACTGAAAATCCTCACACCAAACATTGCTTACACTCTTATTTCTCACGTATAACTATAGAATAGGCCGTGGGAAGACTGGTTGTTTGTTTTTACCATGAAGAACCGTGGTAGAGGTTGTGAGACCTGGATAGTTTGTGAAAACTATTGTAAAGCCCGATAAAGGTTGTGTATCGAGTTTATTTTTAATATAAACTGCTTGGTGACAGGTAATCACCAAGTGGAGAGGATTAAGTCTCATCTTGAGACTGAACCTCTTGTTTAACTCTACTAGGTATTTTATTTTGTAATAATCTATTTTTCTATTTCCCAATTCTTATAATTTCAAAAATAGAAAACTGTTTTACATTAACTCTAATAGTTAGTTTTGGTTAGTTTGTATATGTGTTTAATTCAGTAAGCCTATTTCAAAAATTTGGATAAGTGTTTTACACTGAATCAACTGAGGAGTAATAAACCTTTGAGAAACTTGTTGACCATTTGAACATTTATATCTCTACTACCTAAATTAACTTGGCTGTTTCAAATTAGGGGATTTTTAACATAAAGTTTTTAATATAAATTTTAAGTAGGAACTCAATTCACCCCCCTCTTGAGTTTCCACCCTGACTAACAATTGGCTACTAGGAGATGGAGGGATTTCAAATCAACCCTCACACAAGATTTCATTTATTAGTGTAGGAAACATCATAATCCATGTGATATATATATATATATATATATATCCTTTTATAGATTAAGAAACATGGAGATATTTGTTTAAAGAAGAATACAATAATCATTTTTGGTAAGTGTAATGTAAAATTTTAGAAGTTTTTTTATATTAAGGATCTTATTAATTATTTCTTATTCTTAATTTATAATAATCAATGAGATATCATCAGGATATACAATCTAGAAATGTATTCCCTCATACTTTATCTCAGGGAGGGTATACGTTATTGTAAGAATAGATGATGGATGAAAAATTTCAAAAATAGAGAGATGAGTCCTCAAGCTCTGGAGAGGTTTCCCCTCCATCACCACTAAATAGACATGAAAAATGGAAGAGGGATAAGATGAAAAAAAGAAAATATCTTATAGAAGAGTCGGGGGTTGTAGATGAGAGAATTATAAAACATTTACTTTATTTTTTTATTTATGTTAATTCTATTATTTATATATTTTGAATTATTATAGAGTTTTTCAAATAATTCATGGAGGATTATCTTGATGAGTAGAGAATAGAGGTGGTCTTTGTAGCTGAGGGTAGGTAGGATGTTTTATCTACAGTATTGGGAAAGCCCGAACACCCAGGTCATGTATGAGGATACTCGGTGGGTGCGTCAGTGAGAAAAGTGTTTCCATATTCTCCAACTTTTGTAATAGAGGGTTTCCATAAAAAAATATAATCTTTGGAGTATCAAGTTCCGAATATTAATGTGATGATGGAGGAAAAGATCAGAGCATCAGTATAGTCTATGTTTGCAGACATGCAAAGATAGTTTTAGACTACAACTCCCACTCCTTTGCCTTTTCCAGCAGCTCCATCTCCTACACCTCCACTTGTAGACCCCACTCCTTATCCTACTACTATATCCCCTCCTCTATAGCTTCCTAGTTATTGTGAGTTATATGTTGATGATCCTCAGTATCATATTGTTTCATATGAGATGATATTTTATATTAGAGATATTGTTCATCATCAGTAGATAGTGATAGAGCATCATATGGTTATTGTACAAGATAATATAGATAGATCATCTAGAGTACCAATACCTACAGATTATGTAATGTCTCGGATTTTTTGTGTATTATTTTTAAATATTATATGGAATTATTGTGATATCAGGTGTAGAGACGACACATCATTCCGAGGTCCGGTGAGCTTGGAACGATGGTTTGAAGCTTTTTAAGTTAATTGAGTCGGCACTCGCACGTGGTTGTGGCAGTTTCCAAACGGATGCCTGGCTTAAAAATCTTAGGGCACCGTTGAGTCCGGGACGACGACTTTACCCAAGAATGAGCATAACCTCATTCGGCGCGGGTTGAGGGGAAAAGTAAATTTTGTACTTTTTTAGTAAAATAAAAATAAAATAAATTTTTACCAAATGTTTATTTTTATTTCATGGAAACACTTGCTACGGTGCGACAATGGGGAAACTGTTTCCTTAATTAATGGAATGTCATAATGACGCAAGAATGGAAAGTTTGAGTCATTATTGCTGCCATATAATTATTTTCCATGCACGTTTCACTTTTTTTGGGATGATCAGATGTGGCTCGTTGGCGACGATTGAGGGGAACCTCTGGAGAAATCTGCGGGGGCGTTGGAGAAAACTCTCGGCGACGAATGACGACGGATAAAAGTTTAGAATCGCTACACCAACGAAGTTCTAGGATCTTGATGACGATGGCAGCACGACGCTTTAGTCAACGATCAATCCTTTCTAAAGGTAGGGGTTTTTATTTCATTTCTCTTTTCCCGTCTTTGAGTTTAAACGACGAACACGGATCAACCACGAACAAGTTGATCCGTGGATTCATACGTTCTTGTGGGAGGGATTTTTCTTTGGGATGATTGTGGGGATTTAATCCATGTTATTTATTGATGTTGATTTTCTGCTCCATTTAAGCGTATTAACGGGAGTGGATCAACGACGTGACGAACGATGGTGGAGGTTCGTTCCTCAATTTGTTTATTGGATTTCTTCTCCCCTTTTCTTTCTTCTCGCGCATTCTTCGTGTTCTTTATGGGGTGATGAACAACAGATCTTTGCACATCCGTTCTGTGATGCAATGATCCCAAATCAAGGATTCGACACCACAACGACCTTGTGGTGGTGTGATGACGATGGCGGGCAACGAATCGGACCAAATCAGGAAAGGGCGTTCTTCGAGAGTTCTTCGCGCGGGAGGATCAAATCATGTTTTCGGAGCCGATCAGAGGTCCAAAAACACCGGAAGCGGCTTCGTGGTGTCGGGGTGACCAGAAACTGAAGGTTTCGTGGCGATCAGGCAGCCGGATCAAAGAATGGATCATCACCGGAGGCGCGACAGTGGAACCCCGTGTTTCTAGAAATTTACAGAATACACGATGTGTACTTCCGAAGAACACGCTGTGTAGTACTGGCGGTGGATAGGGTTTCGGGGGTCAGAGAGGAATCACACGACATGTGACCTTGGTCACACGGAGTTTTGAACCTTCCCCGAAGCTCGACTTGTATTTTGTGAAATACACAGACACGTGATGATCTACATGGCTTCAGGTGACACGACGTGTACAACTTGGCAGAGGCGGCTACGTGAAACTCGGCATGTATCCAGGGGATACACAACCACAGGTTAAAGTACACGGGTTGATAGCCGTGTACAGCCACATGGCCAGTGACACAGGGCCAACCCCAGTCACTTGGACACGGCGTGTACATAGTACTACATGCCGTGTACTCAGTTTTCTACACGACCAGCCTATGACACGGGCCGTTATACACGGGCAGTACCCGGGGTCGGACTACACGGCGTGTATATTTTCTACATGCCGTGTAATTTTTGTAAAATGGAATGATCCTCTTGTTCACCATATCTTGGACATCTTTTGTTTGGTTTAGTACCCCTTCCTCTCATTCCCCTGAAGTTCAGACATCATTTCCTCACACAGGAGTATGATCCCTTCAACAAGACTTTTTGTGATAGAGTCAGACATCCATCCGAGAGGCCCGGATCGAGATCCTCTATCCATTCTTGACCCTAGTTAGAGTCAGGCATCGACATAACCAACTCTACCGGGCGTTGATCCTATACCTAGGTGGTCTATCACCTAACTAGTGAATCCGGATGAGTCGTGGTATCCGCCATGGCCCTGGCAGTGATCCTCATTTGTGTATCGTGATCTTTCCCACTCAGGAGTGTGTCTCCCATAATGAGTGATTTCTATTTACCATAACCTTCCTACTCAGGAGTGTGTCTCCCATAATGAGTATAACTACCTCTCGTGACAGTTCCCGACGAACCGAACTTCTCGAACGGACGTCATCAAAGCTATAAGACTCATGGAGTGTGTTCTCCCAGAACGAGTGCATCACAGAATCTTAGAACTGAATCCCTAATGGGGGTATGTGGTTGTGTGACTTGTCTCTAGACCACGGGTCTGGGTTTTGAGTATATTTGGTTTTTTCTATATGTTCTGTAGACATATACTGTGCATAACTGAACGTACCTTTACTTTGTGTACTGCTTGTGGTTTTCGGGGTCCTCTACTGAGTATTGTTATACTCACCCCTGAACGGGCCTTGCCCGCACGTCTAGTGTCTTATGCAGACGAGAAACCTTTTGACAGAGTCCAGGGCAGACCAGGATAGGACTGATCTTTTTGAGTTCCCTACAGGCCGAGGCGTTCCTACGGCTACGAGCAACAGTCCCAGTACCTTTTGTGTTTACAGGTTGGACTTTACAGTTTTCAGACTCCTGTTTTTGGTGGGCTTGTATTTCGGGCCCAGTTTACTTTTTGTACTCTACATTTCGTCGTACTCTGTTGGTTGGGTTTAGTTGTATACATGCATAATGTTCCTTAGTGTTGACTCTTCAGCATTTGTGGGCTTGGAGGTGTGTGCGTGTGTACAGGTACTTAGGAAATGCCTCCCATGTTAGTAATATTCCTACTCGGTGCTAGTCACCAGCCCCTGACCTATTGTAGGTGGGCTTGGGGAGTCACAGCACGGGCCCCACTGGGAAGGGTCGTGACAGATTAGGTGACTAAAGCTGGGAAAATTATTATCCACGTTTTAGTTTGTCCATATATACTTATGCGACATATTACCATAGAGGTATGTGTATATTTTATCTTTTATTTCATTTTTTTATTAAATTTATTTTAAAATTTTAAAATTTATATATTTATCTATTTTTTATAGGAATACTTTAAAGGTAAATAAATACTATATAGTCAACAAAAAATACAAAGATCCATGACTTCAGATATAGATTCTAGTTGTGTTGATAGATTTTTGAGATATTCAAATCTTTTATTGGGTGTTTATGAGATTCCAATGGAAGCTGATGTTTGTGGGTGTGTAATGAATGTGAGGCTTTTGAAAGACGATATCATGAAGCTTGTAACTAGAGAAATGTTGGGTATCAACATGATGCAAATTTTTTTCCTATAATTATTAACATAAATCCTTCCTTTCATTTAATTTATTGAAAATTTATACTATGTTTGTTTTGTATTAGGTATCTTTATACAATGTGTAAGGAGAAAGAGATGATAGATGTTTATAGATTTATGGACCCACAGTTTATTCCAAATGTTGTGAGGAAAATTAATGAATTAGAAAGAATAGATTATATTTCTAAAATATTTCAAAAGAATGTAATTATTCAGTGTTGAATGTTTCTATAAATTCAAGAGTAAGAATCATTTATATCACAAAGTGTTATATATTTCTCAAAATAATAACAACTAGCATTAAATTTTATTTTATATAAATGTCTATTGGATGTTAGGTGTTTTTATCCAAGGGATAAGACACTTTACCAGTTATGATCTATCCATGGTGAAGTGTGATAGAATTTTAAGGATGTAAAGGAAATGTAAGTTTGAATTTATTAATACTTGTTTATATTATAATGAATTTTAAATTTATTTCATTGTTAATATTTTCTAGTAGGGGATGAGATTTATTTAAAGAGACCAAAAATAAAAAGAATTCCCAGATAAAATATATAAAAGTAATGGTGATTTTTCATTTATAATTAGTACATTTTGGATATATTACATAAAAATGTTATTTTGAGTTAAAAAACTCATTTAAAACTAATTTTCATAAACAAAAATGTTTCAAAGAATACAGATATTATGTGTTAATATTTATGTATGAAATAATTTCAACTAGGACAATTACAATGTTTAATCAGACTAGATTTCTTTATAGACTATTGCTTAATATTTCATTTGTTTTATTCATAATATATTTTAAATGTTTTAACTTTAATTTGAATCTTTTTTACGAATCTAACCCTTATAGTGCAAAATAACTCACACACATACAAGTGGAATGGGAAAATTATTTTATAGGTTTGGTTGGATTTTATTTTTTTACTAAATATTGAAAATTTTAATATTATAATCATAAATGTATTTCTATTAGTTATGCTTCTGCTTTTTCTTGTTTGATTTTTTGGTCGGCTGTGGAGAGGAAAGTTGAAAAGAAATATTTTTGTTCACATGATTTATAAAATAACTGATGTCAAAAATCATCTATGTATAGTTTTTCACATCGGTTATTTAATAACTGATGTGATAAATGGTTTTTAATGTCGATTATTAAATAAACTACATTATAAAGCTTTTATTACGTCAGGTTTTCATGTTAGAAATTTAATAACCGATGTGAAAAACCATTGATCACATTATTTATTAAATAAACGATGTGAAAAAACCCTTATAAATGGGTTTTTATGTTGGTTACAAAATAACCTACGTAAAAAATAAATCCAATGATTCATTTACAACATCTATTTTTTTAAGTGCCATTAAATACATATTTACAATTTCACCTTCAATAACAGCACCATATAACTGACATAAAAAAGAAAAAAAACCAACATGAAAAATAATTTCTATAATAGTGTTAGGAATAAGTTAGATGAAGTTGGTGATGTCACTAGAAATAAAGCCTGTATGGTAGCTAAAGGTTATAACCTAGAAGAAGGAATCAATTATGGTGAATTTTTTTCACCCATCACTCATTTAGAATCTATTAGAATCTTATTGGAATTTTCCTCTCATCTTAATTTCAAAATATTCATAATAGATGTTAAAAACGACTTTTTAAATGTTTTAATTAATGAATTTTTTTTGTGGAAAAACCAACTAGTTTTGAAGATTCTTTTTTTCCAATTCATGTTCTAAAATTAACTAAATATATATATGGTTTAAAATAATCCCGTCAAGCTTGGTATAAAAATTTATCAATTTTTTGTTTTTCAAATGGTTTTAAAATAATAAAATCTGATTCAACCCTTTTTCTAAAATACATCTCAAGTGATTTTCTTATTGTTCAAATTTACATTGATGATTTTATTTTCAGCTTATCTAATGAATCAATTTGTTTTAAATTTTTTGATTTAATGAAAAATGAATTTGAAATGATCTTTATCAGTGAACTGAAATTATTTATCAGTTTTCAAATTTCTCAAAATAATTTTAGTATTTTTATAAATCAAGAAAAATACACTGATGAAATTTTAAAAACATTTAGCATGGATAATTATAAGTAAATAATTTTCCAATGAGTATAACGTGTAAGTTAACTTTGGATGAAGATGGTAAGCTAATCAACAACAAGATTTATAAAAGTATGATTGGTAGTCAAATTTTCCTTACCATGACTCAGCCTGATATCATATTTAGTGTTTTACTTTATGCTAGTTTTCAATAAAATCCAAAGGAATCTCATTAAAATATATTTAAATGTTTTTTTGTTATTTAAAAGGAAGTAAAAATCATGGTTTATTTTATCCAAAAGCAACTTATTTTAAATTAAGTAATTTTTACAATGCTAGTTTTAGAGGATTCCAATTAGATAGAAAAAGTACATGTGGGAATTTCCACTTACTTATAAAATACCCCACCTCATGGAGTAATAGGAAGCATAAATTTGTTGGTCTTTTATAGCTATAGTGGAATACATATCCACTGGAAGTTTTTGTGCCCAAGTAACATGGATGAAACACACTCTCTTAGAATTTGAGATTATATATGACCATATCCCAATTAAGTATGATAACACCAATGCCATTAATATTTCCATAAATCCTATCCATCACTCTCTCACCAAATACATTGACTGTTGACACTATTTATTAAGTGATCACTTTGAAAGGGGTGACATATTGTTGGAATTGTTTAGGAAAGAATATCAAATCACTGATATTTTCACTAAACCACTTTCCCTTGATCTTTTTGATTTCATTAAAGGTTCATTAGGGATAGTTAATTTTTTATACTCTTAATTTTACTATAGATAAATTAAGATATTTTTAAAATTTTATTTTTAAAATTTTGATCTTTACTTTTTCTAAATTCTTTGAAATATTTATTTATCCTTTTATTATATGTTTCCTTTTTTATTTTATCTCTTGGATATGACCCCTTTATCTCACCTGTGTTATCATTTTATCTCTTCATATTCTAAAATTTTCTTTAAGAGTGGCCATTAGTTTTCAAAATTACTTTCAAAATGTTTTCTATTATCTTCAAACTCAAAAATCATATTTTCAAAAATAATTACTGTTATTATAATTTTATCATTTTAAGTTTTTGAACTAAATTTATTTTAAAACCTTTGAATACACTTTGTTAAAAAAAATTTCCAAAATTTATATGAACAATTATGTATTATATATATTATTTTTAGAATCATTTATCTCTATTAATGTAAGATTAATAATGATATATATATATATACTAGTTTCTCTAACATTTTTTTAAACACATCCTTGATGAAATGTAAATTGAATAATGATTTTGAGGTATATTTTATCTTTCAATTGAACTTAATTTAAGATATTTTAATGGTGAAATAAGTCAATGATGGAAAAATCACTCCTTATGGAAATTAATCACTTGGAAAAGATATGTATCAATTTTATTTTCTTGTTTTCTATTTTTCTCCATCCATTTATCCTTCTTCTCTTATTTCCTTTATTTAATTTTTATTTCTATTTTATAATTTTTTTTGATTATATCCTACAAAATTATTTTCCCTTCTCCCTGTAATGCTTCTATTAAATGGTATTTTAGATGCTAATACATGTTTTAAAAACCCTTTTCTCCTTTTAAATATCTATTTTCTCTTGAAATATGTTTTCAATATCTATTTTGAGTTTTTCAAAATCCATTTTAAAAAATACATCAATATTTTTTCTTAAAATACTTTCTTTTAAAGTTTTACTTACCTATCCTTGATATTATTTTTGATAATCATAAGGGGGGGGGGTATTTTATAAAATTTATGGGAATTTTTTTTACATAAATGGGGAGTATTTTCTTAGACATCAAATATGAAAATTTTATTGAAATTATTTATTATGTGTTATTGCTTAATTATTTCACAAATGGGGAGTTGTTTTACTCTTGTTTATGGTATGTTTGTTTTTACTAATTGATTATATCAAATATATTATATTTTAATCTTGAATTACATTGAATATTTCTTTAACTATTTATTTACATTTAATATATATTTTTATATCAAGAGATTACAATAATAAAAAATAGGGATATTGCTTTATCTCTATCTATCATAGTGTTTTCATGATCATAAACACTCCTTTATGTTACTAACATTTTCATTTAAGTAAATTTCAATCTCCTTAATATGTATTTAATTCATGTCATTAACGGTCTTAATGGTGATATTAAAGTCAATTCAAAGGCACCATGTTTGTCTTGTTTAAGGCTTGATCCTATTATTTTTCATGTCTTAAGAACATGGAATCAAGTTGGTAGATATTTCAAATGTCATATAATAAATCTTGAGAGGACATGCTTGAAGATGGAGGCATGTAGGCCGAACTGGACAACTGATGCCATGTGGACATAGGCTCTAATGTATAGAAGGTCCACCAACCAGTCAACTAAGTGTTACTAGCCAAATGATGGTGAAGGCATAAAAATACATAACCATCAAGATTCCATCGAACAGCTAGTGGAGGAGCATTGGATAGTTGATGAAAGTTTCAGAATCCCTAAGGAATTCAATGTGACCCACAATCTAGCTGATAAGGTGAAATAGGTAACCAGTGGTGTCGAGACAGTAGGTCTGAGACTACATTTAATGATGATCAAAGTGTAATTATTCTAGTTTTCTTAGAATTCAATGACTCTTAGTGAATTATAGAATATTCCATTCCTTTTGGAGCCTATAAATAGAGTCCTTAGTAGGATTTTAAGACATAACAATTACCAAAAATGCATCTCTGATCCAAAATTCGAAAGTGAATCTCTAGAAAATCCTCTCAAGATCTCTAAAAGATCCAACACCAATTCTCTATTATTCTCAAAGTTTATTCTCCTATATCATATGCTTATCTCTCATTCAAAATTTTAAAATCATATTGAAATATTAGTAAGTGGAATTGTAATGGGTTTTCCAAAGCAAACCTCTCACTTCTCACAACCTTCTTCAATAGGTTCTCACTACCGCAACAGTGAGGGACAGGTTCCATGGATATCAATGAAGACCAATAGGGTTCTCTTAAACCATAATTGCAAGGGATGTGTTTCTTGATCATGAAAAATATTAAGGGATTAATAAAATAATACTCTCAACTAGAGGGGAGGATACATATGGTCTCACTCTATACTATTTCTGAACTTCTTTATCAAACCGTTTTCTCCCTCTTTTATTTTATGAATTTCATTATTCAATTATGATATTCATAATTTCATAAATTTGATATGATCATTTATATTTTAACTGATTGTTTAATATAATTTGATATTATCTTTATCATTCATATTGAATTTATCAATCTATTACTTTATCATATTAATCACTTTAAGGATTAATCATTTCAAAATCATTTAATTTTGAATTTACATTTTACCCTTGATTTTATTTTTAAAATGGAAAGTCACCTAACCACTTTCCATATACTCTAAAAAACACCCAATTACATAAAACATTTTATTATAATTTATAGAACAACTATTTTCCTTAATAATGAATTAAAATCCCATATTTTCTAAAAAATTTACATAAATCAAATTCTTGTTTATGGATGGAGTATAATTACAATTTTTCAATTCTAGGTCTAATACACTATGTATACTTAGATCATAAGTGAAAAATTATAATATGAAAACTATTGGTCTATTACCAGAATAAATATATACTTCACCCTTAATCAATTACCTCTTATCTTAGTATATGTGTTTATCAGTAAAAATGTGTGATACATACCCAATATCTAATACCCATGATTTAGAGGTGGTGGAATTAATCTATATAATATTCGCATTCATATTCTGAGAATTTTTATCCTTTAAAACACTTATCAACCTTAGATACCAATATGTAACTATTTTATTGGTTATACTTATTAGTAATCTTAAAATGATTATCATTAAGCATGCCATAATCTATAACAAATACAAATAAGTGGGTGAGCATCATGTATTATTTATTTTCATCAAGTACTTTTAATGAAAATGTTCCCACTAAAAATGATGACCCCCATCCATTATATATATTTAGTGGGAAAAGATCCATATTTTACTAAGAAATGAGTCTGTTATGGAATTTCACTCACCACTGAGTTATTTAGGTATATAATCATCCTAATCATAGCAGTTATGACTCTTGGATAGTTGAGTGGATAAATTTTTTTCTATATCCATCATAGGAATAATCACAAATATTTTCCATTGATAAACTAATCCCATTAGGGTCTCTTGGATAGTGTAACCTGTATAAAATACTAAAAATAGTTTAGAAAAGGTTAATCCAAGGGATCTTAACTATAGAATGAACAACCCAAGGATGTTCTATTGTCACCAATTACTTGTTTTCCTTACTCAAGATAATTACTAAGAACCCAACTGTAGCATATCCTATTTAGTTGGATGATCATGGTCTTGAGAAGTTTTGATTTGGAAGGAATCTCAAAATTAGAATTTGAGGGTTTTAATTTTAAAATATCACTACTTTAATGTACACCATATGCATATTAAATTCATAATGATTATATCTTATGTAACAATTTTCTTCTAATGTTTTTATCCCCTTTTTGTGTATGCATGTTATAATGATTTAGATTTTGGAATTATAATTCCATCCACTAAATTAGCATGTTCACACAACATTAATGCACAACTCTTTACACAATCCATGATATGTGTTACTAGACCAAAAATAGAATTCAAGTATATTCATATATATCTGAATTCATCATATGCATAAGGTACATGAACCTTTAATGAAAAGGCATATAGTTATATGAGATTGATAATCACTATAGGAGTAATTCCAGAGTGAAAAATAGCTAAACCCATTCACCTTTATAGATAGGGAATAGACTCTAGGCCGATAGGTAGTTCAACTACACACCCCTTTATCTAGGGTGGCTTTACTCAAGAGATAATTCAATTCATGATACATCAAACACCAAATATGCACAAATGAGATTCCCCAAATATTCTTAAGCTCATAACCTGAATCACAAACCATGGTCAGGGTAGATGACAAATAAATTTTATGGAGTCGTACCTAACATGTAATTTAGGGATCTAAATCCTAAAAGCAATTTAACAGTAAACAGAAAGTGTACACAATATTCAAATTTCACAAACAATTTACTAAACATGCATATCAAATGAATTTAAAAAATAAACAAACATTTTATTTACTTTCAAAATCATGAGATTAAAATTAATGAACATTTTATAAATAAATTATAATCATAAATATTTTACAAATTAGTAAGAATATAAACATTTCTATATTCATTTAAATATAAACTCTTTCACATTCTATATTATATGGAATTTATATGATATTTCATGAATTATAAAAATCTTACAATTTAACTTATATTATATAAATATTTTATATTATGTAAATATAATATATTTTTGTAGTTTTCAAACATTTTATACATTACCCTTTATGATTTATAAATAAAACCTTTTATTTATAGATCAAAAGGTATGCCATATAATTTTGGTAAAATATATTTTAATACTAACATTTAATATTTGGGAAATTTTTTTCACAAACATTTAATTAATTAATTATTAAAATTTTATCATTAATTAATTTATAACTTTTTTATAAATTGAAAAATTATCAATATACATTTTGTCATGATTTATAAATATTTTATAAACAATTTAAATCAATTAAATGTCAAAAAATAATTTTCAAAACCGTTCTATTTAACCTTACACAAAATCCCCATTCTGTATATGGGTAACCTCACACCACCCTTATGAAGATGATCTATATAAGGGTAGATCTTCATAACCCTTATACAACATATACTGCATAAGGATACATAAGTGTTTACCATTATGTAAACCCTTCATGTAAATGTAAATCTTAGATTAAACTTATGTGAGAACCCTTATGAAAAGGTAACCCTTAGACTATCTTTACGCGAGCCTCTCACATAAAGGAAAACATCTATTACTATTACACAAGTTGGGAAGGTTATTGAATTTGAGTAAATGTATTTTACATCAAACTTCACACATGAATATTTTAGGAAGTCATGTATGGGTAATTATAAGATAACCATTACAAATCCCCATCCACATAAAGGTAACATGTGATTACCTTTACACAAGTTTCATAGAGGAAAAAAATTCTACACAATATTTTACAATGTATTATTTTTCAAAAACCGACGATTCATATACATTTATTCCTTGAATAAACTTTATCTAATAACATTGATGGGTATTTTTAATAATCTAATGATTATTGGAAATGGAAAACAACCCAAAATAGGTTTATTTTTCTTGATGAAATCAAACATACAAAATAATTATAAAAAATAGCATACCCAATACTCATTTCTCATAGCTTCTATCTTCTTGATCTCAAGAGAATGTTTGAAAAAGATCATTAGGAATGGATGAATGTATGCCTACTACCTCTGAGGGAGTACATCAGTTGAAGGATGAATGATCATATCATGAACATACCCAAATTCTAAAGGGGTGTTAGTTCTTTCACTAAGAAATTATAAATAACACTTTGTAAAGAATAGAGTTTTATAAACTCTTCATAAAATGAATGATCATATCATTATTAGATGTATCCCACATACCCAAACCGATGGTTTTGAGTGAAATAAAAGCATTGATTGGGTGGTTACCAACTTAGATTTTTTATTATAATCAATAATAATTTTTAGATGTATATGGAAAATAGTTCCATGAGAAACAAAATTAAATCAAAGGTTAATTGATGGATTCACTAAAACCATGAAGATAAAATCTTTTCACATATAATTTACAATTAATTTATTTTAATAAAGAATTACCTTTTTTTGAAATATTTCTTTGTTGTTGATGATTGGATAAAGAAAAATTTTTATACTGTCATTAGATAAAAGGAATCAAGGATATATCCATATAGTGGTGATCTATACATGTTCCTAAAAAATTTTATCATCACCGTAGAATCCTCTGAGTGCTAGCATAGATTGTTCTAATGCTTGTGATGACATCTACTGATCATATTTGAATCCTTCAAGACATTAAGGAATCGATCTAGTGGTGAAGGATAATTTCTCTCTATTCTTGATAATATTCTAGAAGTGGATCTTTCTTGGTATTGACAGAATCCTATCTGGAACTCATTATGTATAATTATTATAAATTTTCTAGAATTTCAAAAAATGTCATAACTAAGTTTATATAGTGCTGGGTTAGAAAATAGTTATTACACAAGGGGAATTATTATTTTCTTAATCCTTGGAAAAACTCATGTGTAAATAATAATATAATTATTATTATTTACTTTATATGTGTTAAAATAATGAATAAAATAAATATAATTTTCTTGAATGAATAAATTAATATTTATTCATGTAATATTTTATATGAAATTTCTCACTAGAGGATCAAAATGAGTTTTCCAATCCTCCTAAATATTTACCAGGCCTTGAATAATAACTGTCTATTTAATTAAATAAACATTACAATATTATTTCCCAAAAAATAAATAAATATTATATTCTCTTAATTAGTTAATAAATATTTATTAAATATTCATGTAAATAAATAAATAAATTATTTCTACCTTGTGAATAAACCATAATAAATAAATATTATATATTCATGTAATTAAATAACCAATTACCTAGTGAATAAATATGTATTAAATATTCAACTTATATATATATTCTCTCTAATAATTGTTGATTAGATATTTTCGGTTAAATTAATAAGAATAATTATTAAATAATACACAAGAATAATATTTATCCATCATGTTAAATTCATATGGAATTTAAATGCAGTTTTTAATACACTTAGTGTGTGGCCCTATTGGACCCTTTCTCAGTGGAATTGGGATACACCATCTAAAGTCCAAGGTTATCATATGAAAACATTCCAAGACTCCCATATATAAAGAAGTTAATTTCATAATGACATTCAACCTCTTACAAACATACACTATGCAATATAATCTCTTTATCATGATATCTCTAATCAAGAAAGTAGTATGCTGGTGTCATAAATCTATTTCCTTGATGGTATTTATTTGAATTTCTAGAAATATTCTTTCCAATAGAATGACATGTCCATGGGCTTAATTAGGTAGTTCCATTTCTATCAAAGCGTATTAGATATCAATTTCTGTTAAAGAATATAATGAGAAAATCCTTTCTTTCATTATTCATTAATACAATATTACTCGTGACACACCCAACATATCTTACCTCACCGTGAGTATATACCATCACTATTTTTATCAACACATGAAAGTATACAAATCATAATATGATTTATTAATAATATTAAATTCCAAGACATGTCATAAAATATGAATTGTCACGACCCGTCCTCGGGGCCCGTGCCGTGACTACCCCAAGCCTGCCTTCCATAGGCCAGGGGCTGGCGACTAGCACCAAAGGCGTAAATCCCGATAACTGGGAAGGCATTGCCTTTATAAAAGAAAACAAGCACCACAAAGTAAGCAAGTGGAAAAAGTAAACACTAAGTACACGAGAAGTTCTGAAAAGTAAATGGTCCAGAATACAAACCCAAAAGAAAGTATAACTACAACTGAACGAAAGTACAACAGAAAAAGGCAACAGCTGGAAGAAGGAAGCAGCTCCTGGGTCGTCCTCCTCGGATCCTACCTGAAGGGTAGGTACAGATAGCGCAGCTCCTGGATCGTCCGCTATGGATCCTACCTGAAGGGTAGGTACAGATAGCCTCCTCAACACTCTCGCCCGTCAACCACCTCTGTGTGTCATCTCGCCGTGAAGTCCTCCTCCAGATACTGACTCGTCGTGTGGTCCACCTCCGAGTACCGTCCAGTCCTCGAACACTCGGCCTCTGTCAGCACTGCCCGTTGTCTGCAACCAACACAATGAGGTGCGGGCATAGCCTGTGCAGGGGTGAGTATAACGATACTCAGTAGGGACCCCGAGACCCTCAAGGTCTCTCTAAAACCAACAAGGATAACCACAAAGAAGATCTCAACAGATAACATCTACATAGGTATATACCCATACATATACCTAAGTTATCAAGTAACCCATCTCAATTATGAGGAAACACAAGGATCATGAAATCAATGGATAACCACTACCTAGGTATATACCCATACATATACCTAAGTTATCAAGTGACCCGTCTCAATCATGAGGTAAACACAAAGGTCAAAAGTCTCAACTCAAACCAGGATTTTCATTATCGAAACCGTAACTGCTGAAGAGCTCTGTCTCTGGAGTGTACAGTGGTCCTGTCACGACTCCGAGGTACTGCTCACTAACCTAAGACTGCTGAGGTACTCCTCCTGTCGAGTACCGTGGGTCAGCCACCCAAACACAGTAGTGCTTCCCGCCGAGGTATGTCACCCAAACACAGTAGTGCACACCCCCTAGTAGCCTGCTGAGGTACTCTCCGGACGAGTACCGCGGGTCTGCAATATCACACAGGTAGTGCTCCGTCCGCCATGGGTCTGCACCTCACAAGTAGTGCTCCGTCCACTGGGCTAGTCGACTCACTCCAAGTCGAGTCGGTCAAGCAGTCGTCAGGTCTCAGTCGGCTACACGGTCTCCGTACTTCGCACGCTCGTCTCTGGGAGGGTCCGCTCCACGAGCTACAGGTTGATACTCCAAGTATCTTAAAGTCCCATGAAGAAATATCTCAAAGGACCGCCTCATCATAGGGTTCTCAACGCAACAGACGGCGCGTCAATCAGACGCCCGGTCTGTGAGTTACTAGCCTTTTCGTCCTAGGGGCCCAGTTGGTTTCGTGTGTGAACCAACCCGGCCATAACTCAAATGTACCCCGAACTCTCATAGGGTATGCTCATAGGGACCGTTTCTCAACGTGATCACCAACGCCGCTGACGGTTCGTCAAACGGACGTCCGGTCTGAAAGATATCATCTTTTCCGTTCTAGGGGCCCGGTTGGATTTCGGGTACAATCCAACCCGGCCGTATCTCAACTGCATTCAAAACTTAGGCAAAGTATGCCAAAAGTTCCGTCTCAACAAGAGGAAAACAACGAGACAGACGGCGCGTCAATCAGATGCCCGGTCTGTGAGTTATTGGCTTTCTCGTTCCAGGGGCCCGGTTGGTTTTGTGAGCGAACCAACCCGACCGCACTCCGACGACATCCAAACCTCGAGCGGAGTAATCCAAAAGATCCGTCTCACTTAGAGGAATCAATCAAAGTCGACGGCACGTCAATCGGACATCCGGAGCTCAAGATATAAGCGTTTCCGCTCTGAGGGCCCGGTTGGTTTCGTATCCGAACCAAACCGGCCGAACCCAAAGTAATATGAAACCTTGAGTGCGATATACCGAAATGACTGTCTCGATCCAAGGATCGTGTTTCTGCTAACGGCGAGTCGTTTGGAGGCCCATAGCTCAAGTTACGGGCTTTTGACCGAAAGTGGTCCGAAAACGGGGGGTCTGGGCTCGGGCCGACCCGGCCCGGCCCAACCGGCCGGCCGCGGCTCGGCCAACGCAGCCGAGCGGACACCGCGGGCGGGGTGCGCGGATCCCCCGCCCTTCGCCGCTAATTGAGGTCGGCGGCGAACCACCGACCACCTCCCTTCCGGTCGTCGGCATCGCCGCGCCAGCGTGGCACGCCGCCGCCGCCTTCCGCGGACCACCGGACGCGTTCCAGTGGTCCGTTTCTCCTACCGTCTTCGCCTATGGTCCTCCCGGGACCCGACCTTCACTGCGGAGGCCTCAAAATTACCTTGCGGCCTCGTTTGTCATCGCCCTTCAATCCGCACGTCAAAAACGAAACGCGACGTCTTCATGGTTCTCCGGCGCGGCGCGTTGGCGCCGCGCCCCTTCGCCGCGGCCCGACTCCGTCCGCGGATGTCTTCGGGTTTCTTCGACGTGGTGCGACGACGTCGCGTCCTTGTTCTTCTTTTCACGGCGCGACGCGACGGCACCACACATTTTCTTGTCGCATGATTCCGCGTGGTGCGACGACACCACGCCTTTCCCATTTCAATCCACAAGGAACCAACGTGAAAAAAAGGAGGAGGGTCAGCCGTGTTTGTGCGGTCCGGCCCCCTCGCGTTATTCGATAACAATTGGTTTTAAAATCCACGAAGATAGTCAAGGTAATAATCACGAACAAATCAAATAATAATCCTCAACATAAATCCGCATGAACGAACGATCCGCGGATCAACCTGGAATTGGTTGGTCCGCGCTCGTCGTTCTTTTCTCAAAATATAATAGAACACCAAAAAAATAAAAACCCAACTCGCAACATAAACTTTGCGAATCAAATTAATGTTTATTTGATCCGCATTCTTTGATTTAGAAGGAAGTAGCATGGGGTTCATTAATATTTCATAAACAATTCCCTACCTTGGGTATAAGCCAATCAGAAGGAGGCGTCGTCGTTCGAGGTTCGTCGCGGTATGGCGTCACGAGGAGGACGACGTCGAAGGGGGACGTCGGCGTTCGTCCGACTCAAGGGAAGGTGAAGCCGTCGTCGCTTGCTACCCGATTCCTCTTCCGAGCTTGTTCGTCAATCCGTTGACGATGAAGGGGAAGAAGAAGATCCATTGAAGAGTCTCGCCACGGAAGGGGAGAAATTCCGTGGAAGGAAAACGAGCGTTCTTCGTCAGTGGTAGTGCGTTCTTCGTGTTCTTCGCGAAGGAGGAGGAGGAGAGGAAAACTCAGCGCAACGCTTCCCAACCCCAAAATAAAATGAGGCTAAGGCCTTATTTTATTGTTTTCCGCCAACTATTTCAAAATTCAAACGACGTAACCCTCACAATTAATTTCAAAGAATTAATTGTAAAACTTAACTGCCCAATTAAATTGAGGCGTTAAGAAATTAAGGAAACGCTTCAGTTGACTTTGTTTAATAGGGGGGTACAGGTGCGTTACTTAAGAAGAAAAGAAACGGTGGGGATTGTGTGGGTCCCACCTCAAAAACATCCTACCAAGTGGGTAGGATATTTTGAATTGCACCCTATCCGCTTCAACCCAACTTAAGTAGCTTAAAGTGGTCTTTAAGCAGCTTTAAGTGAAATGAAATAAAATTGTCGTACAACTTTATTTTTATTTCTTAACTTAAGCCCCAAAAATTAAAAAGCAAAACCGAGCAAACGCAACTCCGAAAGAGGCGTTTCTAAGCAAAAACCAGAGCTACGATTCCATCGGTGCCCTCGGAATTTGATTCCGAGCACCAGTTCAAAAGTTAGAAAAACCCGCTCATTCGTTCACTGAACGTACCTGAGCCAAACTTCAGAAATTGATTCCGGGCACTCCGGGCCTCAGAATCAAGTGCCGTCAGAAACCACGTTCTTGTAAAATCCCAAAGAAAATTTAGAAAAAATTTACCTTGAATTTTACGGGTCTTTACATGAATATTCAATAACATATATAAATGTAGATTTCCCATTGGTGGGTCATGTTCTCATAATCTCCTATTATAAAGATTACCAAGTGTGTACACCATAAGAAAGTTTCTCAAAGTCCATGAGTATCCACCCATAATAGCTTTTAAATTTTTTTCCCATAAAATGACACCATGTGAATATATATCATGTATTTAAGAATATTGTTGTGACAATTCTTGGTTCTTATCATAGCAGGAAGCTGGTATGAACTTTTAGTGTGAAAATTACCCTTCAGACATTATCACATACTACATCACAAAGAATAACAATCATGATGTGATAGGAACTTTATATTAATATTAAAAATAATTAAAATAAGTAATCATAAATTATGTAGAATTTGGTTCTATGGCACCAAATCTAATAGACTCCCATCTGCACTAGATCCAACTACTAACAATTTTTTATCTTTTAGCTCTCACATGATATTCATGATTATGTTGAGATAAAGATTTAGTCAAGGGGTACACCACATTTAATTTGGATAAACTCTAATCATTGTGACTTCACCCATCTAAGAAAAAACCCTCAAGAGGTGATATCTGTGGAGTATGTTCTTCATCTATCAATATGACCATGAATCCTTTTTGAGAGTCAGCAATACAATTTTTTCATAATAAAATGTGATTGTATATCCACTTTTAGGCACCACATCAAGATGTTGGATGAAGTTTCAAATCCAAAACACTTCATTGGATGCATTAAAAGATTCTATATACTCTGATTCCACTATAGAATAGACAAAAACTATCTTCTTTAAACTCTTTTAGCTCAAAAGTCCTCTATTTAGAGTGAATACATACCTTGATTACAACTTCATATCATTTTGTTATGTTTGGAAACTAGAATCATTATATCCTTTTATAAATAGATCCTTATATCCTCCATATACCAGGAAAATATCCTTAGTATACCTCAAATACTTATGGAAAAGCTTAAAAATATACCAATGTTGTTCTCCTAGATCAACTTGATATCTACCTACCATGCTTAAATTATAGGAAATATTAATCCTAGTAAATTACATGATATACATGATTGATCCCATTGCAGAATACTATGGGATCTTACTAATTTCCTCTCTATCATGTTGTTTATGAGGACACATTTTCTTAGAGATATATATATCAAATGATACTAGAACCAATCCCCTCTCAGATTATTCCATACTAAATCCCTTTAGTATATGATCAATATATGTACCTTTTTTTAAAGGTTGGGGCCGAAGCCTCATTTATTATTAACGCAAAGAAAAGAACTCTTTAACTGGGTAGAGGGAGACCCATTACATAGCCCGAAGGACCAGTGGGCATTTAGCCCATTACATGGCCCGTATGCCCATTTTTGGCCCAAGGCTCATTCTGTGAATAATACCGCTACAATACCCACACTGCTACAATGTTGTACAGTACCCACCACTGCTACAGTAATCTACCACCGCTACAATGACCCGACTCTACTACTGTTCCACCACTGCTATAGTTTCCACAGTACTTATATAAGACGTTTAACCTAATTCATTTATCAAGAAACACTTATTTAACTAGTCCTTAATAGACTAGAATACTAGTGATTCATTTTAAATAAGTAATATTTCATTGAAATATACTACTAGGAATATGACCACACTCCCACTAAACCTAATTTAAATACATGGCTCACATTCATTATTCATGAAACTAGAATCTCTCATGGTTTTTTCAAACTGAATGATCCATGACCTATATGATTTCTTCAATCCATAAATGGTTATCTACAACTTTGAAATCTTATTAGAATTTCTTGGAGTCACAAACCCCTTAGGTTGTGTCATATAGACATCTTTATAAATGTTCCTATTAAATAAATCTTTCTTGACATCCATATGCCTAATATCACTATCCTAGAAAACTACTATGACAAGTAGAATTCCAATGGATTTAAACATGGAAATAATAGAAAAGATTTCATCATATTTAATTCCTTGATGTTGTTTAAACCCTTTATCTAATAGCTTTATTTATAGGTATTTAATTTAACTTTCATATCCATTTTTCTCTTGAATACCCATTTTCACCCAATGGGTTTTAAATCAATTGGAGGATCAACTAGAACCAATACTTGGGTTTGATGCATGGAATCCATTTTAGAAATAATATATTCTTTTAGTATTTTATATTCTATGCTCTCTAATACCTTTTTATTGGAACGAGGATCATTATTGTCAAAAAATAATAAGTCACTATCCTCAGTGATAAGAAAAACATAACTTTCTGGTTCTCTGACCTCCCTCATACTTATATATAGTACTTGTGTTTTATAAACATCCTATTACATAGGGAACTATGAAATCTATTCCTGTTCCAACCCTTTTTCATCTTTATAATCTACATCATCGAAGAAAATCTTTATCCCACTATCCTTCTTGATGATGTGCTCCCTATCAGTAAAAAAATGTCTTTTCTTGCTACAATAACCTTCTTTTATAAAGGGTTTTATAGATAACATCCTTTGGTTTCCTTAGGATACCCTATAAAGATATAATTCATACCTCAAGGTTCAAGTTTATTGCCTAAGATTGCCTTAAAAAATGATTCAGAACTCCATGAACAAGTATTTGATAAAAAATATTATTTCTATACATTAATTCATATGGTATTCCATTTTCCATCTTAGTTAGTACTCAATGTAGAATGAATTTAGAAAAATATAATTCATTCCCCATAAAGATAATGCAAGATCTATATGACTCATCGTTGAAATCACCATATTAAGAAAGGTATGATTTTTTACTTTCACTTACACCATTAAACTGTGATGTATAAAGTGGAGTGAGTTGAGATAGAACCCAATACTCCCATAAAAAATGAATAAACTCTTGTATAAGATATCCACCACCTCAATTAAATCAAATATTCTTAATCTTATTACCAAATTGATTATCTAATTCATTCTTTATCTCTTTTAATTTCTTAAAGGATTCATACTTATGACTCACCAAGTAGATATAACCATATCCACTCAAGTAATCAGTAAAAATTATGAAGTAAGAATAATAATATTTAGTATCTACTAGAAAAGGTCCACATATATCAATGTGTACCAATTCTAGAAGCTCTCAATTCCTCTGCCATTATCCACAAAATGACATCTGGTTCATTTTTCCTTATAAAAATTCATGAAATATATCAAGTGGTTTTAGCTCAAAAGAGTCTAAGAAAACATCTTGATATAGATTTATCAAACACTCATTTATATGACTAAGATAGTGATTCCACAAATCAGTGTGAAATGGGTCATGCAAACCTGATTCATTACCAATTTTCAATATTTTGTCTTCATAATTTAATGCATAAAGACTATTATTTAAATTAATCATACCATAACATATTTATCTTTATTAAATAAACAAATTTTACTTCCAAATTTGAAAATAAAACCATCTATATTTTTTAAATATACAAAAAATATATTTTTGGTAATAGCAGGTACATAATATAAATATTTTAAAACCAAAATCTTTCCATTTGGAAAATAAATATTGTAATCTCCTATAGCGATGGAAAAAATTTGTGATCCATTGGTTACTATAAGATATATGTCTCGTATAGAAATATTTCATAATCTACTTAATTTTTACATTTGAATATAGATGTGTGCTCCAAAATCTATATCTAATACCAAATATATAGATATATAAATATTTTACTCGATAATGAATACACCTAAAGATTCCCCTTACTTTTTAAATATTGGAACCTTTCTTCTAGTGGGATAACTTGGAAAATGAAAAACATATTGTTATTTTTTCCTTCAACTGTCTTTGGATCTTCATTTTCTTGGAAGGATAGTTCTTGGAAGCTGTAACAAACCAACCTAGGTTGAAAACTAATTTTTCACCCAACCTAGCCTTTTACAAGGCCCGAAGGCATTGCTGATCCACATGGGCTAGAAACCAGCGGTTGTGAATCACACGAATTCTATTGGGAACAATTTCACCCAAATAAAAGATAAAATATAGTGGAATAAATAATACAAGATCCAAAATAAATGAACATTCCAAACATGACATAACCAACTAAACTGATCCTACCCATTTTCATAAATATAAAAACCATCAATAAATAGTAGGATACAATGAGTAATAATAGATAAAAAGTTAACCAAAAAATAAATAAAATAAAACAACAAAAAACTAACCTAAGCTGGGCTTGAACAAACTCCATGTAACTTCCAGTTTCTTACCACCATCCGACTCACTCCATATCAACCATAAGGATCAAAATTGTGCCAAAATGAAACCTAGAACCTAAAATATATATGTGTCAGATAAAAATTACATATTTTCACCAAAACTCACCAAAACTTTTCTATTTGTTTCATAAGGAAATTCATTAATTCTATCTTGAAAATAAAACTATAAAGTAATATTTCCATGTATAATTTATATAAAACCAAAATAATTCCATAATAAACTTTCAAAACATTTATCTTGATTTCATAAAGTGAACAAAATTCTTTAAAAACATTTCCACCAGCCCAATCAATTTCAAAACCATACCCATTAACATTTATCTAAAATAACCCACTTGTTTTATTAAAAAAAGGCCATCTAAAATTATTTCACCAACCAAATACATATTTAAACCAAAACACCCATGTTGAAACCCACTTTAAATATCCACATATGAGTCTTTTAATTTCAAAATAGGTTTTTAAGTATCTTTGAAAACTAGCTTTCTAAATGAAACATCACAACACATGCATGTGTATAACATAAAAAAATTACCATACATGAAGAGGTATAGATCAAACATAAGAAAGAAATGGTTCCATAACAAAGAAATTAGGGGAAATGATACAAATAATCATTAGATCAAACTACCCTATATCAATAACTGATCAATAAATTAAATGTGTCATGGGATCTACCTTGGATCTCTAACATGGAAAGAATTTAACCATATAAGAGTGTTCCAACTCATGAACCAACTACCAGTATATGCTGATGTCCAAACCATAATTCATCCAACTATCCCACAAAATCCTCATTACGATGAAACCCCCTAATAGCCCTTGTACCTTGCATCACCATAGGGACATTAACATTGTGTGAACCAACTAGAGGAATAGACTTTGACCTCCCACTTAGTACATGGGGTCCCATGACCAAAAAAGGGGAAGTGAGGAAAAATGATAATAAATCCAAGTATAACACACACAAAATGTAACGCCCCGACCCCAGTTACCCAGAGTCGGTGCATTATTACATAACATTGGCATGATCACAAGAAAGATCAAATCTCGAAAGACCGATTGGTTTAGTAGCCTTGGAAACACTAGATATATTCATAAGTTTTACATTATATCATAAAATGAAAAACTACTACGACAACATAATGTCTCCATAATCAACACTCATATCCCCACATAATATCCCTGCAGGTCATTCATAATTTACTTCTTCACTTCCTGGGAAAAATAAAACATAGAAAAGGGGTGAGCTCAAATGCCCAGTAAGGATAACAATATAGCAGAAACTTTCATAAATAAGAATAAACATTTAAGGAAATGTATAACTAAAAGAAAAGCCTTTTAAATATGAACTTTCAACATGGTATGGCATAAATAAAATGAAATAATTCCATTTACTTATTCACATGGATATTCTACTAATCGAATAATCACATGCAAAAATCAATAACCACTTTCATAATGTTGGAATGCATAATGCCAGACTATCATAACCACATAGCCAAGGCCTCGTGCCAAGACTACAAATAAGATTTTGTCAAGGCCTTGTGCCAAGACACTAGTTTGTCTCATGAGACCTACTGATGCATCGAGGAGCTATAGCGGGCTCCACCCGTCACATATTAAGTCCAATGCATTCCCATATGAAAAGGTTTAAACATAACATAAACATTCGTATTAAAACTAGCATATGAAATGTCAATAATTTCACCATAAACTATGAATGGTATAAAATAGCACATCCACAGTCAAACATATCACAAAACCTTCAATACAATATAGAAGTTTTGTATTATAATAAATCAACTTCAAATAAGCGTAAAATCCATCAAAGGATGTTGACATAGATGAAATCAAAACACTTTTTAGAGAAATATCTCTTTCTATTTTTGAAATAATTTAAGAGACATATAAAACAAAACATTTTCTTGAAAATATTCTTATAAGATTGTAAGGAAAGCTTTGAAGATTTTATAACGGCGGAAAATAACCGCACCTGCCGTATAAGTTAAAAAAACATTCTTACCTCAATTCTGTCGAAAAGGTTAAAAAGGACCTTGTTTTGAAAACGACGGAAAGATTCCTCTTATAAAAAGTCAAAAAGGGTATAAATGACTTTAAACCATATTATTGTAAATAATAAAAATGTTTTGAAATACATTTTGAAGAAACATGGATGTGGATAATAACGAGGTCCCAGTAGATAATTATGTATAAACAACCTTGGATAATGAAGAGGTTGTGAAGTAGACCCTTACCTTGTACTTTTCCTTGGTTGGGGTAGGTTAGCCTCCTGTATAATGGAGAAATAGTTGTTATTAAATTATACAAGAATCATATATAATAATATGATATCATATATGATCTTTTAACATTGATTTGTTAATAATATCTTAGAATTATCGTCGTTTCGGGAGTTAACTTACTCATTTTCTTTTATATGTTTTGTTACATAAGCCATGGTTTTTGTATATTATTCATATCCAGAATGATATATAGTCCTTAAACATCATTTTTAAATCATCAAATGATAATTATACTTGAATGGATACGATGGAGAATGAATCTCATCGCGTTCGTGGAGACGGTAGTCCGTACGTACGCACGAGCGACAATATCATTCTTTTGATATTAAAATAATATATAAATGGATGGTATATCATATATACAGAATAATTAACATGTTATATTTATTATTTACATGAGTTACACATCATTATTATACCCATCCAAATAATATTATATTGAATAACAATTACACCACGACGTGGAGACGGTAGTCCGTACGTACGCACGTATGGTGACATGTTATTCAAAGGGTGGATAGAATACTGAATATGGTTGTACCATATTTATAATAACATCACAGTATATGTGAGATACTGGAGTTATTATTTTAGAATGGTAAGAACAAAGGAAGAAGAAGTGGAAGAAGAAATGAACTTGGAGAAGGGTGGTGAAATCATTACCTCTTCTTCGGGTTCTTCCTTTTGATTTGATCAAAAGGGCTCCTTAGGTTGGCTTTCTGATCAAACTAAGGCCTCTAGGTTGTAGTGAGGGATGTTGGGAGAGTATTTGGGCAGAGTTTGGCCGAACCAAAAGGCTTTGAAGGTGTGAAGAAATGAGAAGGATGAGTGCCCTTTTATAAGAGGGGTGAGGGGCACCTTTGGAAAAGCTAGAAATATTAATTTATAATAAATTCATATTCGGTTTATAATGGCTCCAAAGCTTATTATTCAAAGGTTAAGGTGGGTATAGGTCTAAAACCACTCAACCTAAATAATTTAGACAGGTTTGGGTACTTATATTAAACTTATCTTTAAGTATTAACTCTAAGTTAATTAGTTTCACTTTTACAATGTCTCTTTGTATTTTTATATAATATGGTTAATAAACTTACTATATACATCCAAGAGACCCCCAAGTGGTACATTAATGATGAACCTATCATGATATAAGTCTCTTGGCCGAACCTTAGATTTTTAGGAATTTAATATCAATTAATAATATAATATTTGTTTTAAGAACTCTTTTATGTCAATTTTGACACTATTCAATAGTTGATTTTTGTGAAACTCATAACAGATTTATTACTTCGAAAAAAGTCAATTAAAGCAATCCTAATATATCATATTATCCTAGAAAATTATTTTAATTCATTAAAAGTTTCATATTATATTTATTGGGGTATTTATAATATCAATTATTTTAATTTTTCACTATTATAGTAATTACTGCATCATCATTGTGTCATAAATAAAATAAATTATTTAATGTCTAAAAATTATAAATAAAATATCATTATGTAGGAAATCGTTTTATCTTTCTAATGAATATTTATAATCTAAAATCCAACATATATAACCCTATGTAAAAATTGTTTTTCTAAAAGATATATGCTTGTGTCATTTTTGTATTCATTTTAACTTAATTAAAATAAAGTGTCATTATCACTTACAAGTGGATCCATGGGGTCCCAAAATAGACCCAAAGATTCCCATGGTCGACCATGTATCAACCAATAGGGTTAAGACACGTTTTAGGGTAATTTAGTATTATTATAATATTATTTTTTTAACCCTTATTTACCGGATTTACCCTTAACCATGGTAAATAAAATATTTACCGCAGTAATTATTCAAAATGTCTAAAAATAAAAGTTACCTATTTACACAATTTGAACATCCTGATTCCAAATATGGAATACATTATTCTAAATTCAAAACACAGAAGTGGCAGAAATTAATTTAAAATTAATTCCCGCTGTCAAAACAAAAAGCGTGTTTTTAAGAGATAATAACTATCAAAAGATTGACACTTGTTTATGTTCGGTTTAATTGTAAAATTATGTCCAATGAACAACATTATATTAAATGGTAAAAATATATTCTAAATATACTTTAAAACCACTAAAATTCATAATTTATCACTATTAATTATTTTGATTAAAAAAGTTGTTTTTAATTAAAATTTAGTAATTTTCACTATTCATCAAAATATGAAAGTTATCCGAAATGTACCAAAATTTCACCTTAGGCTAAATTCGATATTCCGAATCCAAAGATGAAGTCCGTTTTAAAATATAAAATATATATAATTTTAAAAAGTAGGTATTACTATTCATAACGGCTAGTTTGATTGGTTGTGGTGTGTGTTAAAACTCAAGGCTGCGTACAACACACGCTACTGTATTATTCAAAGAAAGCGTACCGTGGAAGCTTGGGATGTTTCATTTTAAATTTTTGATGTCCCCATTTAGTCAAAAAGTTTAAAATATTTTATTTAAAAAGGGTTCACTATTAAAAGTTGATAAAAGTGCAATACTAAAAATGAATTTGTTCTTGCATTATATCTAAGAAACTCATAATATGGATTCTAAAATTATAATGATTATATAAAGTTTAAAATTTAGATAATACTATCCATAACCTCTTTTGAATGGCTTTTTTTTTGTAAGTCATGGTGTGATTGAACTCGTTGTTGCGTGTAGTGCAAGTTATTGAATTATTTTGAAGAAATAACACACTATGAAATCTTGGGGTGTTACATTCTCCCCTCCTTCAATAAATTGCGTCCTCACAATTTGAAATTGTTCTTCGAAAATAAAAGGTTGAAAATAGAAAATATCTTTGTGGGAAAACCCACATCGGAAATTAGGTTACTAAAATTTAGTCTTAATATGAGGAAAAGAGAAATGAAAGAGTCACCACCAAATTATGATCTCGATTAGGAGAACATTGGTGGCAATTAGAGACATATAATTGGAGTAAAAACGTAAATATTTATAGGTAGTGATTGAGATCATCAATCACAAACAAGTGTATAATTGAGGTCCTTAAATTCATCAATCTATGATGATTTGAAATACCATCGGTTCAACAAAACATAGGGTATTAGGATAACACATTTTTGACGTTTCAAAATATATTAGTTGAAATCCCACATCGAAAAATGAATTAATGAGGCCTCTATTTTAAATAAAGAGTGGTAAGTATGAAGATTAACGAAAATAACACATACTAGGGTTCCATGTAGGAAAATATGGATATGGAAGAAAAATATAACCATCAATTATCTGATGGAGAATGGTAGAGAACATGGCTATGAAAAGGCCAAAAATCCCAAAGCCATAAATTAGTGATGATTTAAGGTACCATCTAGGACAACATTTTTGTTCTAAGTTCCTTTTCTTAATGATGAGGAATTTATTTATGAGATTGGCTAAGATCATAAGGAGATATAATTACTTTATAATTAGTGTTTTATCCATTAATAAATTTCTACCACAAACTCATATTTCACTCTAAAAGATAATAGAATGTAAAAAAATTCTATTTACACTATTCATATAGGGTTCCAAAATAAACGAATTTATAATTCATCTACAAGATCTTTTAATAAAAACTACATTATTTAATCCAGGACATTTAGTGGGCCAGTGGTAGGTGATACACCCTTGTCGCCCTTCGGTTGCGGGTTCAAGTCTCGCAGCCTTGCCGGACGCGACGGGTTGCCGCCCGACCTCCGGGTTGTCCTTTTATGGCAATCCAAAATAATCCAAACTAGAACTATCCAAAATACTTCTGTCCAAACTCACAGTCTAACATTTATAAGGAAGGTAAACATAATATAGATCCTTTTTACCCCGTAATAGCATATGAATACCTTCATCTTGTATTCTTTTAATAAACTGAAACATCTTGAATTACCATATTCCTTATTGATTATATTCATGCTCCCTTATTCCATATAGAATGCTGTATATACTTCATCAATCCAAAAATGTTTTAAACCCCAAAAAAATGATGGAATATACAAATCATTAATCAGTTTCAAGGTAGTCAAGAATATCCAACATAATTTATCCAAATCAATCATGTATTATTCTAAAATCACTAACTCGGTATCAGAACCATATTATGGTTTATATTTCTCTCAACCATATATTTTCCAAAAATTTATCCTGCTATTGAGTCACTTTTCTTTGTTCCACACAATCTCAAGTCCTTAATGAAATAGTACTGCAGTACAATCCTTATATACTCCATAATTATTATAACAAGTACATTGTTGATACAACACTCAATTGACATAATCAACATAAGAACTCTAATCATTCCTCTTCATCTGTGGTAGTATCATAACTTGATTATTATCCAATAGCATCATTTGCGGCATAGTCTGATGACTGGGGCATAGGTTCGCGTAGTGTCCAAACTCCTTGCAAATGAAGCATTGTACATTTGAAACCATTTTCTCACCCTTGCAGTCACGTACTTTGTGCCCTTTTCCTCCACACTTATAACAAACTCCCATTCCTTTCAGGCAAGTTCCAGGGTGTTTCTTTCCACAGTTACCACATATGGGAAAATTCTTCTTTTCCCTCTTCCCTTTATCCATTTTTCTCTCTTCCATCCTTTTCTTCTCTTGCTTCCCTTCAAAGCCATAGGACTCAGTAAACTCTTTACTTATCTTATCAACACATGATATTATTTCTTCATATGATGATAATACATGGGAGACTATTTCTCTTATCAATTCTAGCTTAAGACCATGAAAGATATGATCCTTCCTTCTCTTTGGATCATGTGCATTTCTGGAGTTCTCATTCCTTCTACTGGGCGCCATTTCTAAAAAATGGCATAAACTAGATCAGTTTATGAATCAAAATACATAATCCCATACTTATAAAACACTTAACATAAATTGAACTATTTATGGATATAATCCATAATCATAAAAATGTTTTCTTTGAGGAAGTATATACTCATAAACCCTTCATAATGATTTGTAAAGAAAATGAGAGTTATCCTAAGCATATCCCCCGGGAGTGTCGTAACCAAGAGTGCAGCAAGGCCCGTTGTCGTGCACTAGTTCCCGTTCGAGTCTAGCTCAAAGCGGTGTTTTCGGGTTTTACCCCTAGGTACATCTGTGCCAGAGCCGCCTCTACCTGCTCGTATCCAGACAGAGATGTATTGCTCGGAAAACTCACAAAATCTCTACAATACCAAAATTCTAGGAAGTTCTTCTATACTTATCCTCAAAGTTCATCTTAGGTCTACGTGCTCTAATCAGAGTTTATCTAAATCTAGCTTCCAAGGTTTGTACTAAACTTCCTCTGATACCAACTGTAACGCCCCGACCCCAGCTACCCAGAGTCGGTGCATTAATTACATAACATTGGCATGATCACAAGAAAGATCAAATCTCGAAAGACCGATTGGTTTAGTAGCCTTGGAAACACTAGATATATTCATAAGTTTTACATTACATCATAAAATGAAAAACTACTACGACAACATAATGTCTCCATAATCAACACTCATATCCCCACATAATATACCTGCAGGTCATTCATAATTTACTTCTTCACTTCCTGGGAAAAATAAAACATAGAAAAGGGGTGAGCTCAAATGCCCAGTAAGGATAACAATATAGCGGAAACTTTCATAAATAAGAATAAACATTTAAGGCAATGTATAACTAAAACAAAAGCCTTTTAAATATGAACTTTCAACATGGTATGGCATAAATAAAATGAAATAATGCCATTTACTTATTCACATGGATATTCTACTAATCGAATAATCACATGCAAAAATCAATAACCACTTTCATAATGTTGGAATGCATAATGCCAGACTATCATAACCACATAGCCAAGGCCTCGTGCCAAGACTACAAATAAGATTTTGTCAAGGCCTTGTGCCAAGACACTAGTTTGTCTCATGAGACCTACCGATGCATCGAGGAGCTATAGCGGGCTCCACCCGTCACATATTAAGTCCAATGCATTCCCATATGAAAAGGTTTAAACATAACATAAACATTCGTATTAAAACTAGCATACGAAATGTCAATAATTTCACCATAAACTATGAATGGTATAAAATAGCACATCCACAGTCAAACATATCACAAAACCTTCAATACAATATAGAAGTTTTGTATTATAATAAATCAACTTCAAATAAGCGTAAAATCCATCAAAGGATGTTGACATAGATGAAATCAAAACACTTTTTAGAGAAATATCTCTTTCTATTTTTGAAATCATTTAAGAGACATATAAAACAAAACATTTTCTTGAAAATATTCTTATAAGATTGTAAGGAAAGCTTTGAAGATTTTATAACGGCGGAAAATAACCGCACCTGCCGTATAAGTTAAAAAAACATTCTTACCTCAATTCTGTCGAAAAGGTTAAAAAGGACCTTGTTTTGAAAACGACGGAAAGATTCCTCTTATAAAAAGTCAAAAAGGGTATAAATGACTTTAACCCATATTATTGTAAATAATAAAAATGTTTTGAAATACATTTTGAAGAAACATGGATGTGGATAATAACGAGGTCCCAGTAGATAATTATGTATAAACAACCTTGGATAATGAAGAGGTTGTGAAGTAGACCCTTACCTTGTACTTTTCCTTGGTTGGGGTAGGTTAGCCTCCTGTATAATGGCGAAATAGTTGTTATTAAATTATACAAGAATCAAATATAATAATATGATATCATATATGATCTTTTAACATTGATTTGTTAATAATATCTTAGAATTATCGTCGTTTCGGGAGTTAACTTACTCATTTTCTTTTATATGTTTTGTTACATAAGCCATGGTTTTTGTATATTATTCATATCCAGAATGATATCTAGTCCTTAAACATCATTTTTAAATCATCAAATGATAATTATACTTGAATGGATACGATGGAGAATGAATCTCATCGCGTTCGTGGAGACGGTAGTCCGTACGTACGCACGAGCGACAATATCATTCTTTTGATATTAAAATAATATATAAATGGATGGTATATCATATATACAGAATAATTAACATGTTATATTTATTATTTACATGAGTTACACATCATTATTATACCCATCCAAATAATATTATATTGAATAACAATTACACCACGACGTGGAGACGGTAGTCCGTACGTACGCACGTATGGTGACATGTTATTCAAAGGGTGGATAGAATACTGAATATGGTTGTACCATATTTATAATAACATCACAGTATATGTGAGATACTGGAGTTATTATTTTAGAATGGTAAGAACAAAGGAAGAAGAAGTGGAAGAAGAAATGAACTTGGAGAAGGGTGGTGAAATCATTACCTCTTCTTTGGGTTCTTCCTTTTGATTTGATCAAAAGGGCTCCTTAGGTTGGCTTTCTGATCAAACTAAGGCCTCTAGGTTGTAGTGAGGGATGTTGGGAGAGTATTTGGGCAGAGTTTGGCCGAACCAAAAGGCTTTGAAGGTGTGAAGAAATGAGAAGGAGGAGTGCCCTTTTATAAGAGGGGTGAGGGGCACCTTTGGAAAAGCTAGAAATATTAATTTATAATAAATTCATATTCGGTTTATAATGGCTCCAAAGCTTATTATTCAAAGGTTAAGGTGGGGATAGGTCGAAAACCACTCAACCAATAGAATTTAGACAGGTTTGGGTACTTATATTAAACTTATCTTTAAGTATTAACTCTAAGTTAATTAGTTTCACTTTTACAATGTCTCTTTGTATTTTTATATAATATGGTTAATAAACTTACTATATACATCCAAGAGACCCCCAAGTGGTACATTAATGATGAACCTATCATGATATAAGTCTCTTGGCCGAACCTTAGATTTTTAGGAATTTAATATCAATTAATAATATAATATTTGTTTTAAGAACTCTTTTATGTCAATTTTGACACTATTCAATAGTTGATTTTTTTGAAACTCATAACAGATTTATTACTTAGAAAAAAGTCAATTAAAGCAATCATAATATATCATACTATCCTAGAAAATTATTTTAATTCATTAAAAGTTTCATATTATATTTATTGGGGTATTTATAATATCAATTATTTTAATTTTTCACTATTATAGTAATTACTGCATCATCATTGTGTCATAAATAAAATAAATTATTTAATGTCTAAAAATTATAAATAAAATATCATTATGTAGGAAATCGTTTTATCTTTCTAATGAATATTTATAATCTAAAATCCAACATATATAACCCTATGTAAAAATTGTTTTTCTAAAAGATATATGCTTGTGTCATTTTTGTATTCATTTTAACTTAATTAAAATAAAGTGTCATTATCACTTACAAGTGGATCCATGGGGTCCCAAAATAGACCCAAAGATTCCCATGGTCGACCATGTATCAACCAATAGGGTTAAGACACGTTTTAGGGTAATTTAGTATTATTATAATATTATTTTTTTAACCCTTATTTACCGGATTTACCCTTAACCATGGTAAATAAAATATTTACCGCAGTAATTATTCAAAATGTCTAAAAATAAAAGTTACCTATTTACACAATTTGAACATCCTGATTCCAAATATGGAATACATTTTTCTAAATTCAAAACACAGAAGTGGCAGAAATTAATTTAAAATTAATTCCCGCTGTCAAAACAAAAAGCGTGTTTTTAAGAGATAATAACTATCAAAAGATTGACACTTGTTTATGTTCGGTTTAATTGTAAAATTATGTCCAATGAACAACATTATATTAAATGGTAAAAATATATTCTAAATATACTTTAAAACCACTAAAATTCATAATTTATCACTATTAATTATTTTGATTAAAAAAGTTGTTTTTAATTAAAATTTAGTAATTTTCACTATTCATCAAAATATGAAAGTTATCCGAAATGTACCAAAATTTCACCTTAGGCTAAATTCGATATTCCGAATCCAAAGATGAAGTCCGTTTTAAAATATAAAATATATATAATTTTAAAAAGTAGGTATTACTATTCATAACGGCTAGTTTGATTGGTTGTGGTGTGTGTTAAAACTCAAGGCTGCGTACAACACACGCTACTGTATTATTCAAAGAAAGCGTACCGTGGAAGCTTGGGATGTTTCATTTTAAATTTTTGATGTCCCAATTTAGTCAAAAAGTTTAAAATATTTTATTTAAAAAGGGTTCACTATTAAAAGTTGATAAAAGTGCAATACTAAAAATGAATTTGTTCTTGCATTATATCTAAGAAACTCATAATATGGATTCTAAAATTATAATGATTATATAAAGTTTAAAATTTAGATAATACTATCCATAACCTCTTTTGAATGGCTTTTTTTTGTAAGTCATGGTGTGATTGAACTCGTTGTTGCGTGTAGTGCAAGTTATTGAATTATTTTGAAGAAATAACACACTATGAAATCTTGGGGTGTTACACAAAAAATATCTATCCCTATCCCCTAAAAACTAGCAATGAAAATCCCTAACATCACATGCACCCATGAAATAAATAATCACATTCCCACACTAGGTAAGCAACAATCATCTCATAGATATCAAAAACCCACAAAAGGGGTAACCAAATATAAATGGGGAAATCAAGGGTTTTATTTCACATCAACCATTTTAAAACCAAAGTTACAACCAAGAATTTAACAATAAAACATGGCTTATAATTCTAATCCCTTTAAAATTTTATAAAATACAATTCCCAAAAATCTTTAGAGATTAATGTAATCACACGTCATTTAAAAACATTTCAAATCCACCTTTAAACATGGGTCTTCTTATTTTAAATATAAAATAAGGCTAAAGGTCATATATTTCCATCAAATACATTTCAAAAGATCAATAAAGGAATTTTTCACAATGGGAAATCCACACACATTTCAAACCACCATTTAAAATCCATTAAAGAACCCATTTATAAACAATTTTGAGGTTAAAACCTCACTTTAAAATAAAACTCCCTTAAAAACATTATTTTCACTCATCAAAAACAAGAACTAGATTTATAATCCAAAAATTACATTTAAAAACATTTCAAAAGACACAAAAAATATCACAAAAATCTTATCACATGAAAACATTTCATTTCACAAATGAAAATATAGAATTTATAAGATAAAAACTTTATTCCAAGCTCAAAACACAACTAAAATGTTTTAAAATGTTATAAGGAAATCTCATATATTAATTTTTTTATTAAAAATGAATTTAGAAATCACAAGAACACTTTTAATTCAAAAATGAAACAATTTCATAGAAACACCTACTTGGAAGAAATGGAAATGAAGACAAAACTTTTCCCCTTTGATAATGACCACACTAATGAGAATAAAACTGACATATAACAAACCTAGACACCAAAAAACTAAATATTAGATCCACTTGGAACCCTAAAATTTATCACAATAGATCTAAGGTTCATGGGGGAAACCAAATCTAATAGAAAAGAGAGTGGGAATTAAAAAAGAGAGAAACAAAGGGAGAAATACTTCAAATCCTTTTGGAAATTGCCAAAGAGAAACACATAATCAATAATTTAGGAGGTTGGAGATCCTTCTTAGGATCCCAAGAGTTGGATGACATAATAGGGGTATTATAAGGGTGAAACACCTTTTAACTTGAGAGGGTATTTTGGGAAATAAGTCAAAATTTAAACACATAGATAGGTGACTTAGTTAAGCTACATAGTTTTTCAATCCGTGAGCCAACCATGCACAACCCATGCCTAGACACAGAGCACCCTCATGATTTGGCTGTACAATTTTTGAAATAATGCACCAGCCTCAGCCTAGGACAAAGTGGCCTCATAATTTATGGGGAGACCTATATAGTTTGAAAAACTACACATAAGATGTGAAAAATAGATTTGTCACCATGACCAGACCATCCACATGGGAATAGCACAATTACTTCTAATTGTACAGGATGATCATGCTCTTCATAATAATCTTCTAAAAACTTTAAATTCTAGTATAAAAACTAACATAACTAAAACCTACTAAAGAAAATATAAAATAATAAAAAATCAATAACACAGTGACACATAGTGGTGTCACAAACTCCCCACCATGCCACTTTCTTCCCCCAAAAAGTCCAATTGAAACAAAAAGGTGATAGAAAATGAAAGATACGAAGAGGAACTAAAAAAATAACCATTGAACATAATTAAATCTCAAGTAAAACAACTAAAATCCACAAAATAAATAAACTAAACCAACCACATGGTTTTCAATCATCTCCAATCCCAACAAAAATTGAACCTCAAATGAGAAGTCCTATGAAGCATGGGAGACTAAACATGTTTTCCCCACCATTTATAATTCATATAACATGGTGTAACTAAAGAAAACTATTGATAAACTCATCCTCAAGAAATGGAACAATCATGAGATAAACTCACTCTCAAAAAAGTACTTCCAAACCCAAGGTAGAAAAAACAACCATAAGTAGTCTCAAATAATGACATGAGATCTCACCATAGGTCACAATACACACATATAACTTAGGGTAAAAAACCTAGAACAACCTCATATGTTTTATCCAAAATAGCCATACCCAAACACTAGTTAGTATACCAAACCCAACTGGTATATTAAACACCCTAGTTATTGAATCATACACCCACAGATTTTCTCATATCCAAATAATGGGAACTTCAAAGGCTCAACACAAGAACATGTATGAACTAAAATCTCAAGGAAGGTTCACCCAAATAGATAGGCAGAAAAAATGACACTAAAAAACAACCAACAAGGAATAAAGAAACCCAAAAAAACCCAAAAATCCATCCATAGGGAATATTCTATAAAAAACAAGGCATTCCACTACAAAATCCAAAAACCACCCATAAGAAAAATATAGAAAAAGAAATCATTCACAAGATTCCAACAACCATAAACAAATCTCTAAAAACAAGATTAAAAACATCAAAGGAAAGGTCCCAAAATAACGCATCCTCAAAAGGATAAAACTTTACACCTCTTTTAAAATATAAGCTTACAAAACTTCTGAAGATGACCCAAACAACCACAAAAGAGGTAAAATCTTGGAGAATTAAGACAGAAGGGCTTAGTATTCCCTAGATCCCCATTATATAAGCACACCAAAGATATTTTCTTCCCATATGAAAAACCCTTTTCTCTAAGATCTGAATTTTCCGACTTGTTCTCTTTATATTCTAGGTTATCCTTATACCCATCATATGGAACTAAGACATCACCCACCATAGGCTACTAATACTAGTTATATTATATTAAAATGTCCTTATTTATGACCTCATTAAAAAATTCTAGACTAGACACAAGTATAGAATAACCAAAATCTAGGTGGGACTACCTCTAAAGAAATAATATTTCTTAGATTTATTGATGGCCATATTTAGATAAATGATGAATAACTTTGATAAGTGATCAATTTATTCTCCCACTAATTGATCACCTTGATGAAGGTTCATAAGATTAATCCCTTTATCTTCTTTAACCACATCAATAAAAAACCACTAGATAACCCCATCTTGAAAATATCATAATATATACCATCACATAGCTAAGAAGGTACCATCATCTCCCACCAAAATTAGCTAAAACCAATGATTAAGATCTCAACGAATCGTACCTGAAAATATTCAAATGTTCCAAGGGAATACATTATCACCTTAATCTCTTAAAACCACCTCACTACTTCCACTGACCCTTGATCACTGCTGAATGAAGGTGGATTCTATTCCTAGAAGTCCAAGATGGGGTTTGAGCTCAAGTAAGGTTCCACATCCACCACTGTACTCAGAGTCTGGGCAGGATCTGGAACTAAAGAAACCTTTTGGACCATTCTAAGAGGCATAATATAGACAATGTGAGTCATAAAAAACATCAATCTATGCCTCAAGATGTAATAATCCCTCATGATCCAGAAATAAAATAAAATAATAATCCACCAATGAAGGCACATATCATTCACACAAATAATAAAACCTTTCTTTTTTAAAATCACCATTTTTTAGCCAATGAATTTTGAAATCACACTCCACCAAGGGGAACCCTTAAAAACCAAGTCAACCCAATCTTTAAAATCAAAACAACCTTAGTATAAAACACACTTCCCAAAAAAGTAATTCTAAAAAAAATTCAAAATTACATTTCAATTTGAAAACCAAGTAACCAAAGAATGATCATCAAAATATCTTTCCTTTTGAAAACACCTTCCAAAATTATTTCAAAAAAAAAATCATTTTCCCATAAATATATAAAACCAGTTTTGAAAAAGTGAATTTCAAAAAATTACTTCATTTTCAAAAATAAGTTTTTAAAATCAAGTATAAAAAAGAACTACACAATAATTCAAACAAGGTTCACAAGAACCGAATCCATAGTGGGAATCAACACACCCCTTAATTCACCCCAACAAGCGAGAATCACTTTATGAGAAATTTAGATTCATTTGGAGTCAAAATAGGATAAATGATAGAGAAAATTTATACACATGCTTTGGTCACATGGGTTGGGAAGCCATGTTCCAATCATAGAGCACACTCTATAATAGAGTCATACTCAACCACACAGGTTCCACATGGTTTCTCAATCCATGCGAGCTAACAGTGCAGCTCAAGTTATATTCTATTTTCAACTCAAAACTATGGTGAGACCCCCCCCCCCCCCCCAATATCACTCAGTTACTCAAATGGGATAAAAACATCAATTCACATCAAAATCCATCAAAATTACTTAAAAAAGCTAAAATTCATAATTTGAAAACCAAATTCCCCTAGAACCATGAGGCTCAGAATGAGCGAGAGCTAGCTAGACACTACCCAACCTTACCTCTCAATATATAACAACCATAGTCTCTTTTATACCAGGACTTCCCCAAACAACAAGGGATACACAAAAAAGAATAGGGTCTTACCAAAGAAAACTCTAACCTACATTGATACCATTTTTCAATGAACTGACCCATGTTTCTAACTAAATAGGAACCTAGCCTAGCCCTTCATAAGGTTAAAAGGTTATTAGTGATCCCCATGGGATGGTAACTAATTATTGGGCATCATAGTAATCACTTTGATACCAATTTCACCCAAATTAGAGATTAAAGATAGTGGAATAAATAATATAAGAGACAAAATAAATGAACATGCTATGAAGATCATAACCAAATAAACTTATCTAACCCATTTTCATAAATATAAACATCATCAATAAATAGGATGATACAATAAGGAAGAAAAGATACATAGATAACAAAAATAAAAATAAAAAAAATAAAACAACAACAAACATACCCAAGCCAATCCTGAACAAACTCCATGCAACCTTCAGTTACTCACCACCACCCAACTCACCCACATCAGCCAAAAGGATAAAAATTGATCCCAAATAATACCTAGAACCTAAATTATATAGGCAAGGGATTAAAATACCTGTAGTTTTTTCTATGAATTTTCTTCATTTTGGAATTCAAAGTTTTCTTGTGCTTTCTAAATTCATTTTTAATAAAAGTATGAATATATGAGATATCCTTATAATGTTTTAAGACTATATCATTGTATTTTAATCTTTGAATAAATTGTTTCTCTTGAAAATTCCATGTTTTTTATGTTTGAATTGGAATATTTTCAAGTGATAATATTTTTTTGAAATTATGTGTAGCTTTTGAAGTGGCTTTAAATAAAATTGTTGGATTATAAATTAATTTTTTTCAAGGAGTGAAAACTCTGTTTTGAAGGGAGTTTTGTTTTAAATTTATGCATTGAACTAAAAATAGTTTATAAAGGATTTATTTAATGTATTTTAAATGTTGATTTAAAATGTGTGTGTGGTTTATCCCTTGTGAGAAATACGTTAATGTATCTTTTGAAATGTATTTGATGGAAATTAATGGCCTTTGGCCTTATTTTGGATTTCAAAGATGAAGACCCATGTTTAAGGGTGGATTTGAAATGATTTTTAATGATGTGTGATTATATTAGTCTCTAAAGAGTGTTTGGTATTTTATAAAATGTGAAAGTTATTATCATTCAGAGTTGTATTTTAGTGTTAAAGGATTAATTATCACTTTGGTTTTAAAATGGTTGATGTGAAAGACACTCCTTGATTTCCCCCTTTATATTTGGTTAATACTTGTGTGGGTTTTTGATCTCTATGAGATTATTATTACTCCCCTTATATGTCAATGTAATATTTATGTTTTGGGTACATGTGATTTTGGTTCAATTAATTATTTCATGTTGGGGGTGGGGGGGGGGTGAGGGCTAGCCATTGTTTGTGCCTTGTGTGTTGGACTTGGATTGCTTGTCCTTTTGACTCACTTTAATGATACCCTAGGTACTAAGTGAGAGGTATAAGTATATTCTTATAGTTGGTTCACACACTGATAGTATCCCTATAGTCATGCTAGGAACAAGTTCTATGAGGAGTCATCGTAATGAATCTTGTGTGGGCTAGTTGGATGACTTTTGGTTTGGACTTCAATGTATACCGTTAGCTAGTTGGTTAGTTATAACACTATTATATGGTTATATTTTTCACATGTTAGTGATATAGGGTAGAGACCATGAAACATTTGATTACTTGAACATTTTTTGATATAGGGGTGTTTGATCCAATGCTTGTTTGTATCATTTCCACTACTTTCATTATTGTGGAACCATTTATTACATATGTTTGATCTATGCCTCTTTATGTTGGGTGCTTTATTTTTTTTCCTGACCCGTGTGTGTGTTAGAATGTTTCATTTAGAAAAGGAGTTTTGAAAGATACTTAGAAAACCTATTTTAAATTAAAAGAATCATGTGTGGGTTTCTAAAGTGGATTTAAAAAATGGGTGTTTTGGTTTAAAAATGTATATGTTTGGTGAAATGTTTTAAGATGAACATTTTCATTCAAATGAAAGAAGTGTATTGTTTTTGAGAAATGTTAACAGGTGTGTTTTTAAAACATCTTGGGCCATTAGAAATGTTTTTAAATCATTTTTTCAGTTTAGGATAATGAGAGAAATGTTTTGAAAGTTAATTATGGAATATTTTTGGTTTTCCATAATTTATAACTAAAAAGATTACTTACTAGTTTTATATTAAAACTAGAATTGATGATTTTACTTATTAAAAAAATTACATTGTTTTAGTCAGTTCTGATTAAGTACTAAGATTTTTATCTCATGCCTATATATTTCTAGTTCCAGTTTTTAGTTGGGCTCCATTTTTATCTTTGTGGCCAATGTGTGGTGAGTTGTGTAGTGGTGACCAAATGTAGGTTTCATGGTATTGGTTCGACCTCAAATCAAGTTGATTTTTTGTTAGATTTTTATGTGTTATGACTTATTGTATCCTCCTATTTATGAATTATGTTTATATTTATGAAAATGGTTTGGATTAATTTACTTAGTTATGACCTATTGGGAATGCTCATTTATTTTGGATCTTATATTATTTATTACACTATATTTTACATCTGATTTGGGAGAAATCAAGCCAAAGGGGATTCTTGTGATGACCAACCACTAGTTTCCACCTCATGGGGATTAAGAACTCCCTTAGGGCCTTTGTGACATACTAGTTTGATGCTGAGTTAGTTGGAAACCTGGGTTGGTTCATTAAAAAACCTTTGACTTTGAATGAGTCTTAGGGACCTTTGCCTTATTCTTCATGTTATTCACCATAAGTACCACATGTTTTTAACACCTCATGTCCTTATCAAATTATATAATAAATATAAGGAATTTTAAGAGAGGATTATTAATATTATTCATATTATAATTAATAATGAAATTGAAGAAGCTCTTAGGTAGTGAAAAAAATGATATATGTGTGCAGATCAATAGATATATTAAAATCTAATATATCTAAGCATTCAATGTAGACAATAATCTTGATTATATGAGGTCAAATTGGCACTTAATCTTCAAGCTTTAACGTGAACAATGCATTATAGATTTCATTTCCATCTTATCGTACCTTATCTTGATGAATATCATGGAGGTGATACATGATATTATACACATCCATATACTAATATTGGTTTAGAATCTCACTAAACATGGGTTAAAGAAAGAAACATTGGACACCTATGACATCATCCAAATTTTTCATATAAAGAGAGAGTTCCTCCTCACTAGCTTATTTTCTAAGAACCTCAATAATGAGGGTTTATAACACATATAATTTCCATTCATGGAATAGTATAACACACAGGTGCCTATAAAATTATAGAAAATTTGAGCCACTGAGAAGGTTAAACATATCTGATATAGATCACAATGATATAGTTTAAGTTACGTGATTTTCCATTTCTATAATAAATAAAAGTGTAACTTTAGTAGTTTATTTGGATTAATAAATTAGATAATTAATATTAAACCCCACTAGTTTAGAAAAACCCAGTAAACCTCACTATTGGTTTCAAAATATCTCATCACATGAAAATTATAGTGGCAATGATCTATATGTCCCTTCTCATAACCTATACAGAGGTCTGCTAAGATATTTGAAAGTATTTATGTAGGTGTAACTTTCCTACTCCGTTAATTTTCATATCCTTGATCTATTAAGGGGACACTTCAATCCTTAAATCCTAGATTTGTATTTCCTCATTAATTTACCTATGAGTTTCACTAAATATATTGGAGGCAATCAACCCTAAATGGAAAATTGGTTAAGTCGACCCAAAATTCAATATAGAAAATAAATAATAATTGAAAGCACCTCAACAGAGGTTGGTCAAGCACTTCGAACTATGGTTAAATTTACACCTAAGTAGTAGAAGGATATATCGACTAAATATTATTTATTTGAGGTATTTTTATCATTATGTGTAAGATACCCATTTTATTTTATTACAAGAATGATAATTTTAAGTGGATTTTACTAAAGTTATTAACCATGTATAGATAAAGTTTACACATATTTTAATTTTATTTTAGTTCTATCTTTCATGACTATTAGTTAATTTATTTAATGAATAAGAATCCATAATTAATTAACCATGAAACTAGAATAAATAAAATAAATAAAGTGGAATAAACATGGGATTTTCTAATGGTTGGTTTAAATAGTGTTTGATAAACCAACCCTTGAACCTAGGGTATAAACTCCTCGAACCATGATTCATTTTAGTTGCATCATTCCACCTATGATCCTATGTACTTCATGGATTAGTTTCACCTCAGATCTAAACTTGAACCACATCTACTCATTTGGGAGATCCAAACATTATATAAGATTTTAATCATATGAAAGTGAGGGGAACCACATGACTTGTTAAAGGGGTTTACATAAAAGAAAATACAGGAACACAAACCCTTAAATTATGAGAGGAGATTAATGACATAGATACCATTATTTAATTTAATAAATTATTAAAAAACTATTAAACAATAAAAAATTAAATAAACCAATCACATACATAGGTTTTTCCAAGCTCACATCATCCACATACATGCAATGAATAAAAAAAAGTATGCTAGCTAGAATTAACTTCAATTCATTCTTTATTATCAAGATAAACTCAGTTGAATTAATTAATTAATTAATTAATTAATTAATTATGTTATCTTAATTTCCATCCAAAGAGTCTTGGAGAAGAATTTCTCATGATGCATCATGGAAAATAAATGGTTTGACTAGGATTTATAGATTATTACATGGAACTAATTGGGAATTTATTAATTCTAAAAACCTTGACACATAGTCAACACACCAAATTACAAAAATGTAATTAGGTTTTTAATGATGAAATTAATTATTATTTATGTAATTTAATTATTTCATTACTAGGTGACTACAAAACCTATAATAATGAGCTACACACTATGTTTTTCTCTTACCATGTATCCAAGACAAATGATTGGGGATTTTGTTTGTATCTTAGCTAGGATATATGATATATAATAATGAGCTACACACCATGTGGTCTTCTTACCGTTTGTTTTCATAACTTGTTTACTCAGTGTGTTATTTGGACATAAAGATTAATGAGTGAAATGGCATGTATTCCAACTACACACCATTTATCTCATTAATGTTACATTTTTTCAGCCTAATGCAGTATATTCCATGTATTTGACCACATAGTTAGCAAAGATTTCATTGCTAAATCATGTAGAATACATGGCCTATATTCCATCTACACATCATGTGGCCTAATAGGCCATGTTCTAGGCTATCTTAGTCAACACATAATGTGCATTAAATTCATCACATGTTATCTACTTATTAGCATGTTGTGTATCCCAAGACTCATCCAAGTGTAGAAAACCTTGGTACATAATGTTTCATTTCATTCACACATCATGTATTTTTTTCTACTGGATAAAATCATTAGCAATTTTGGATGTTATCTCAGGTTACTGTACATCTATTTAAGGCCATATGAAACTTTAATGAAAAATATTTATAAGAAAATAACCTTATTACATTACATAATATTGATTTTAGACAAAAAATAATTTCCTTTTACATTGAGTATCTTTTCAAGTTTAGAGATTTAGATAATTGGGACATAATACATTCATAACCTTACAAATTGTTATAGAGTGGATACCATAAAAACAGTTTACATTTTTTTTTCAAAATATAAAACATTAAATCTTAAGACAAGATTTCTTTGAAAATTCATCAAAAATTTAACTTGTCTTCCTTCTTTGTCCTACACAGCCTTATTACCTATGAAAATAATTAAAAAAACTTGGTATGATCACAAAAAGCTCAGTAAGGGATGTAAAAGAAGGAAAGAGCACATTAGTCCATGAATACTTGTAACGTATGAAAATATTTTCAAAAGACACGATTGTCACCCATATATACTTACTTTGTGAAACATGAGATTTAGAAAAGATCCACAAAAAACATGAGAACATAAATATAATCATAAAGGTATCTTGGGGAATTACATACATAATCTTGTAACCATCTCGGCTACCTTATAATTTTTAACCCTCACGGCTACCTTACAATTTGTGTAACCATCACAGTTACACTTGGAGTAACCATACAGCTGACCTCCAACTTATATATAACCAATGAATTGAAGGGAGATATAGGTCACACCCTTAATCATAAAAAATTTCCAAGAACCATAACATAATCATACAACATGAATAATTGCATAAAAACATTTCTTTTGAATTTTTAAAACAGATTTGTAAAAGAGGTTTTTAAAAGAAAAGCCCCTTTTAAATATCATACAATTGAAGAGAGACATAATAGAGTGGATGGATTATGTATATAAACTGTAAATACACATAATTAAACATAATATAAATAGAACCCATCACACAAACCATTATAATACCACATAAATAATGAAGTAGAAGGTTGACCCAAAGAATGGAAATCGGGTTAAGAATTCCCTTACCTTGGGTTTGTCTTACTTCCAACTCATTTAATCATCATGTATAATAGTTAAAAAAGAGTTTTATTAATATATTACATAATAATATCCATCTTTATAATACCTTATATGATTATTTCATTACATCATTTCACCCATTAATTGTTAGTATTTTTTCCTTGCACTATTTTGGGTGACTTCTTTACATGATTTTCATGATCGGTTCATGATGGGTTGTTCTTGTCGATTGGAAGTGAAACTATAGAATTGGAATGGAAAGGTATTTAAATATTTCCATTACCATAATTTATATCATTTATCATTTTGATTCTTTATATGAGTATGATTCATAAGTTAAAACATTAATGATGTTCGTTTAGATCATTTTAGTGGGTTTTTGATAATAACGACCTCATTTTGTCTTATAAATTAAAACAATGTGTACAAAATAATTCCAGAAACATGAATGATAAATAATACACATATTATAACCTTGTTCAACCATAAAAATTGTTTCATGACTATACTTTAAATAATTAATGAAAATTGAAATCACATCGTCCATGATGTCGGTAATTCGACACATCACAGACAATGTTTTTATTCCTTGAATAAGTGGGAGAGAAGAAGAAGAATGATGATGAATTTTACATGAACATGAGAAAATACAGAATATAAATTATTTTTTGAGCCTTAATTCCTCTTGGGTAAGAGGTGATTAGGAAATAATAATAAAGTAAAGGAACTCAAAATAAAAGAATAATTGAAAAACCCCTTACAAAAATTCGGCAGCCTAATGACTATGCAACATGGTCTTCGAAAATATTAAAAAGAGAGAGTAAAATAATCACCCATAAAAAAATGAATCATAATAAATAATAAGTCAATAATAATAAGGAAATAAGAACATGATATGGAAACTTGAAAGTTATACCACATAAAAGATAACTTGAATGGAAAAAGAAAGAAACTGAGAATTTTCTTACCTTGTAGAGTAACTCCTAGAACGTGAAGGTTGAGAACTTGGGGGATTGATAAAACCTTAGGAGGAATACTAGGGAGTTAAGGAGGCTAAAGATTCATTTATGTGGAATCTTTAATGAAGTTAATGAAGGAATGGGTTGATATTTATAGCAAAAGTGAGGGATTATTTTAATAATTTCCAAGGGACACCTCATTAGTGGTATTTGAAAAACCATGGGCTTGACCATGGTATTTGACCATGGTATTAGCCACTTGGGACACCTAACATATTATTTAACTGTAAAAAAGTAGACTAGATTTATTAAATAATTATTACATCATTAATGATGTCGTTAACACACCGAAACTCAAAATTGTATTTTTTTACTATTCACCCAAAAATCTACTGTTTCAGAAAAATCCAAAAAATTCACCCTAAACATTTTTCGATGTGCAGAATCCAAAAATAAAATAAATTTGTTTGAAATAATTTCCTAAATATTATTAATTTAATTTTTAAATAAAATCATACTTAATTCAAAAATTAACAAATTTAAGACTATAACTGCTTTTATATCACACTGAAAAATTAACCAAGATGTCATTATCTTAAATCCTTAGGAAAATAAATTAATAATACAATTTACTACTCATTAAGGTCACATTACTATTAATATTACTATTCATAAAGGTATGTTACTATTAAAAAAAAACAAGTTGGTTCCATCAGACTCTAAATAACTTACTAAACACAATTGTAGATGACTATTTTTCGAAATTCAAAACATAGAAGCTGCTAAATTAAGTTTAAAGGCTAGTTATAAATATCTACATAAAAAAATGTTTCAAGGATTTAATTTATTTTTAAAACCTTGGGGTGTTAAATTATCCCCACCTTCTAAAAATTTCATCCTCGTAATTTTATTTACTCATTAAACAAGTGAGGGTACCTTTCCCTTATAGCATTTTCAGACTCCCATGTTACTTATTCTACCATGTGGTTTCTCTACAAAACCTCTACCTGGTGGATTACCTTATTCCGTAATACCCGTTCCCTTCAATCAAGGATTTGAACTGGTTTCTCTTCATAAGAAAGGTTCTCTTCTAGTTAAACTTCTTCTGGGCTCAAGACATGTGATGAATCTGGAAAATACTTTCTCAACATCGAAACATGAAAAACATTGTGTACTTGAGACAAACTCAGAGGAAAATCTACTCTGTATGAAACTATTCCAACTTTCTCTAGGATTTCAAAATGGCCGATTAACCACACACTTAGTTTTTTTTTCTTACCGAAATTCATCACACTTTTCCAAGGAGATATTTTAAAGAAAACATAGTCACCTACCTCGAAAGAGAAGTCTTTCCTTCTGTTATATGCATAACTTTTCTATCTGTTATGAGCTTTCATCATGGGCTACTAGATCATCTTCACTTTCTCAGCCACTTCTTCTACTAATTCTGGCCCCATAAACTTTCTTTCACCAACTTCATCCCAAAACACTAGAGTTCAACACCGCTTCCCATACAGTGCCTCAAAAGGTGAAATCTGTATACTGGAATAAAAAATTTTATTATAAGAAAACTCAACTAAAGAAAGATATTGATCCCAACTTCCCTAGTAGTCTATTGAACAAGCTTGAAGAATATCCTCCAAGGTCTGAATCGTTTGTTCTGACTTCCCATCTAATTAAGGATGAAAAGCTGTACTGAAATTTAATTATGTGCCCCACGAATTCTGAAGTCCCTTCCAAAAGTTAGAAGTGAACCTAAGATCCTGATCAGATACAACGAAAAGAGGAACTCCATGCATCCTGACAATCTCTTTGAGGTACAATCAAGAAAGCTGATCCAAAGTCATTGTATCTCGAATAGAAAGAAAATGTGCATATTTTTTCAGTCGATCAACAATAACCCAAATTGCATTGTTACCTCGAGAAGTATTTGGTAGTCCCACCAAAATGTCCAGGGATACATTCTCCCATTTACACTCTAGCACTGGAAAAGGATGAAGCATCCCCTTTGGTAACTGTCGCTCTTCCTTAACCTATTGACATGTCAAGTATTTCACAGTAAAATCAGCAATATCTCTTTTCATTCCATCCCACCAATAATACTACTGAAGGTCCCTATACATCTTAGTACTGCCAGAATGAAATGTAAATGGAGAAGTATGAGATTTACACAACAATCCTTTCTTTAATTTGGAATCACAAGGCACACACAACATTTTTACAAATCTTAAAACACAATATTTATCAAGATTAAATTTTTGAAACTTATCCATTTTAACCAATTCTACCTTTTTTTGTAGCTCATGGTCTTCCTTCTGCCCTTGATTAATTCTATCTGATAACGATTACTACACTGAAACCTGAGATAAAACAGATGTATTCCCTGTACCAATAACTTCTAAGCCAAAATTCATCAAATCATTAATCATGGGATCATTTTCCAAACGTAACATGGTTAATGATGCATGATGTTTTCGACTCAAGGCATCCACCACTTTGTTTGTTTTTCCTGGATGGTAATTGATCGTGAAATCATAATCCTTTATCAGTTCAAGACATCTTCTCTGCCACATTTTTAATTTTTTCTGAGTGAATATATACTTCAGAATTTTATGGTCAGTATATATTTTACATTTGGCTACGTATAAATGATGCCTCCAAATTTTCAAAGAAAAAACCACAGATTCCAATTCCAAATCATGTGTGGGATATTTTAACTCATGAGGTTTAAGTTTTATTGAAGCATAATCAAATACCTAATCATTATGTATCAAAACACAACCAAGTATCTTCAAAGAAGCATAACTGTAGATGAAAAACTCACCATTTAGGGAAGGCAAGGCCAAAACTGGAGCATTCACCAATCTCTTCTTCAGTTCCTAAAAACAAATATCACATTCTTCTGTCCAAAATAATTTAACCCCTTTTCGTGTTAACTTAGTTATTAGGATAGATAACCATGCAAAGTTATTAAAAATCCATCGGTAATAACCTGTCAATCCAAGAAAACTAAAAATATCTGAAACATTTGTAGGACTTGTCCATTCATCAACTACTTTTTTTGGCAGGATGGACTGTTATTCCATCCTTATTTACAATGTGCCCAAGAAAAGAAATCTATTACAACCAAAAATCACACAAGATGAATTTTACATACAGTTTATTATCTTTTAAGGTTTTTAAAACAACCCTTAGATGTTTTTCAAGATCCTCTTTATTTTTAAAAAATACTAGAATGTCATCAATAAACACAACCACAAACATATCCAAGAACTCATGAAATATTATATTCATAAGATTCATGAATACAACAGGTACATTAGTTAACCCAAATGTCATAACCAAAAATTCATAATGCCCATATCTAGTACAAAGGGCTGTTTTCAGGATTTCATCCTCCTTTACCTTCAGCTGATGGCTTCCAAATCTCAAGTCAATCTTGGAAAAGTATTGAGCTCCCTGGAGCTTATCAAACAAGTCATCGATGTGAGGAAAATGATACTTGTTTTTAATAGTGATGTTATTCAAAGCTCTATAACTAATGAAAATTATCATGGAACCATCTTTCTTTTTAACAAACAAAACAGGAGCACCCCATGGTGAAGTGCTAGGAAGAATGAATCCTTTTTCAAGAAAATACTGTAACTAATTTTTTAATTCAAGAAGTTCTATTTGAGCTATATGATATGGGGGTTTTGAAATTGGATTATAATTAGGAACTAAGTCAATTGTGAATTCGACTTCTCGATTAGGTATGACACCAGGTAACTCATTAGAAAAAACATAAAGGTATTCATTTACCACATGCACATCATCAATCTAAATAGTTCAGTTGTTTTCAACAATATGAGCAAGATAAATTTCATTTCCATATTTCAATAGTTTCTTAGATTCCTAATATTTTATCAATTGTAGGGGTCCATTCTTGTATAAAAATCAAAACTCTTTCTAAAAAACAACTTCTTTAGCTCTACATTCAATCTTATCATGATAAACAGAAAGCTAATCCATTCCCAGAATAACGTCAAACTCGACTAAGAAAAAAAACAATGTTCGTAGGTAAAGTCTTTCCACATACCACAATAGAAATATTCTTATAATTCATCTTTGCTATAATATTTCCCCCTAGTGTTTTAACAACAAGTTTCGGTTTCATTTGTTGAGGTGATATTTCCAATTTACCTGAAAATTTCCCAGAGATGAAGGAGTGCGTAGACCCCGTATCAAACAAAACTTTAGCAAAATCTGAGTGAATGAGAAAATTACCTGATACAACTTCATTTGATAGCCCTAAATCTACTAAGATAGTCGCAAAGGATCTCACTACACCTTTCTGCTTATAGTCTAGATTCTTTGCATCATTTGGGTCTCTCTTTAGGTAGGCATTTTCATACTGACCCATCTGACCACATTTAAAACACTTTACAGTTTTCTCATCAGGATTAGTCTTAAGATCATTTTCATTACAATCTTGGTCCATATGTCCAAACTTACGACATTTAAAACACTTCCCAATTTTTCTAAGACATTCCCTAGGGCGTTTCTTGCCACACTTTTCACAAACTGGAAATTAGATTTTCTTACCATCAGATTTATTTGGTTGATTCTTACCCATCTCTTGCCATCTTGACCTCTTATTCTCTTCATTTCTAAAATTCAAATGATCATAAAAAAACTCCATCTCTACCCTCTCAGTATATCAGACAAGTTTCTCATAACTTTTTAATTCACAGGAGGCCAACACCCTTCGATACCTTGGCTTCAATCTTGAGTAAAAGCAGTTGATTTTTCTATAAAGATATTGAATAAGATTTGGAGCAGACCTCTCCAGTCGGGTGAAGTTTGCTTCATAAAAAACCACTAAATCTTCCTCCCGTTGCTTCAATTCAAGTAATTTCTTCTCTATCCTAAGTCACACCACCTTAGGAAAATATTTTTCAAGGAAAGGACTTTTAAATTCATCCCACTCTAAGGCATCAATATCCTCTCTATCCCTGATATTATTTACCATTGACCACCACTGATTATATTCTCCTTCAAAAAGATAAATGGAAAGACTTACCTTTTGATTATCTGAACTTCCCATAACATTCAATATATTTTCAAGGGCTTTAATCCATCCTGCAGCCGTTACTGGGTCAGAATATCCATTGAAAGTAGGAGGATATTGTCTCATAAAATGTTTCACTATTGTCATGTTCTGTTTTAGAACCTAGGTTTATTCTCTTGCATGGATTCCATCACCATTTATTTCTTGCATTAGCTGATCCATTACTATCAAAAACTGCTCAGTTCCAATCCCTACTATTCCAGGCTGCAGATTCAGAAGGATGTCATTCTGTCGGTGCCTCTCCTCTTCAGTTTCCCTGTTTCTTCTATGGAAAACCATTATGAATAAACATATCTTAGAAAAAGAAAAATGGTAATATATAAATGTTATAAAATTTAAAATTAATTATAGAGTAAAAATTATTTATGGTATTCTTTTAACATCATCATAACCCCTAAAGTTATCTAAACCATCCTCTGATACCAACTATAAGGACCTGACCGTGTTACATTACATAATATTGATTTTAGACAAGAAATCAATTCCTTTTACATTGAGTATCTTTTCATGTTTAGATCTCTATAGAATTGGGGCATAATACATTCATAACCTTACACATTGTTATAGAGTGGATACCATAAAACACTTTCCCTTTTTTCAAAATATAAAACATTAAAGCTTAAGACATGATTTATTTGAAAATTCTTCAAAAATTTAACTTGGATTCATTCTTTGTCTTATAAATCCTTATGAATTGTGAAAATAATTTAAAAAAACTTGGGATGAGCACAAAAAGGTTAGTAAGGGATGTAAAAGAAGGAAAGTTCACATTAGTCCATGAATACTTGTAACATATGAAAACATTTTCAAAAGACATGATTATCACCCATATATACTTACTTTATGAAACATGAGATTTAAAAAAGATCCATAAAAAACATGATAACATAAATATAATCATAATGGTATCTTGGGGGAATACTTACATAATCTTGTAACCCTCTCAGCTACATTATAATTTGCAACACTCACGGCTACCATACAATTTGTGTAACCATCACAGTTACACTTGGAGTAACCATACGACCAACCTCCAACTTATACATACCAAATTCATTGGAGGGATATATAGGTCCCACCCTTCATCATAAAAAATTACCAAGAACCAGAACATAATCATACAACATGAATAATTTCATAAAAACATTTCTTTTGAATTTTGTAAAACAGATTTTTAAAAGAGGATTTTAAAAGAAAATCCCTTTATAAATATCATAAAATTGGAGAGAGACATAATAGAGTGGATGGAATATGTATATAAACTAGAAATACACATAATTAAACATAATATAAATAGAACCAATCACACAAACAATTCTAATACCACATAAACAATGAAGTAGAAGGTTAACGCAAAGAATAGAAATCGGGTTAAGAATTCCCTTACATCGGGTTTGCCTTACTTACAAATCATTTAAACCTCCTATATAATAGTTAAAAGAGTGTTATTAATATATTAAATAATCATATCCATATTTATAATACCTTATATGATCATTTCATTACATCATTTCACCCTTTAATTGTTAGTATTTTGTTCCTTGCACTGTCTTTGGGTGAGTTCTTTACATGATTTTCATGATCAGTTCATGATGGGTTGTTCTTGTCGATTGGAAGTTAAACTATAGAATTGGAATGAAAAGGTATTTAAATATTTCTAGTACCATAATTTATATCATTTATCATTTTTATTTTTTATATGAGGATGATTCATAAGTTAAAACATTAATGATGTTCCTTTAGATTATTTTAGTGTTTTTTCGATAATAACGACCTCATTTTGTCTTATAAATTAAAACCATGTGTACAAAAGAATTACAGAACCATGAATGAGAAATAATAAAAATATTATAACCTGGTTCAACCATAAATTTTTTTTATGACCAGACTTGAAATAATTAATACAAACTGGAATCACATCGTCCATGATGTCGGTAATTCGACACATCACGAACAATGTTTTTATTCCTTGAATAAGTGGGAGAGGAGAAGAAGAATAATGATGAATTTTTCATGAACATGAGAAAAAAAATAATATTAATGATTTATGTAGCCTTCATACCTCTTGGGTAATAGGTTATGAGGAAAGAATAAGAAAAGAAAGGAACTCAAACTAAAAGAATAATTGAAAAATCCCTTAAAAACATTCAATAGCCTAACGTCTATGCAACATGTTTTTAAAAAATATTAAAAAAGAGAGAGAAAAATGCTCACCCATATATAAATTAATCATAATATATAATAGATCAAGAATATGAAGAAAATAATAACATTTTATGGAAACTTGAAAGTTATACCACATAAAAGAGAACATGAATGGAAAAAGAAAGAAATTGAGAATTTTCTTACCTTGTAGAGTAACTCCTAGAACTTGAATGTTGGGACCTTGGGGGATTGAGAAAAACTTATGAGGAATACTAGGGAGGTAAGGAGGAAAAATATTCATTGATGAGGAATTTGGAAAGAAGTTAATGAAGGAATGGGTTGGTAGTTATAGCAAAAGTGAGGGATTATTTTAAAAATTTCCAAGGGACACCTCATTAGTGGTATTTGAAAAAACATGGGCTTGACCATGGTATTATCTACTTGGGGCACCTCACATCTTATTTAACTGTACAAAATTATACCAGATTTATTACATCATTATTACGTTATTAATGATTTCCTTAACACACTAAAACTCAAAACTGTATTTTTTACCATTCACCCAAAAATCAACTGTTTCATAAAAATCCCAAAAATTCACCCTAACCATTTTTTGACATGTAGAATATAAAAATGAAATCAATTGTTTTTAAATAATTTTTTAAATATTATTAATTGAATTTTTAAATAAAATCATACTTAATTAAAAAATTAACAATTTTAAAACTATAACTGCTTTTATATCACACTGGAAAATTAACCAAGATGTCATTATCTTAAATCCTTAAGAAAATAAATTAATAATACAATTTACTATTCATTAGGGAACATTACTATTCATTTTACTATTCATAAAGGTATGTTACTATTCACTAAAAAACAAGTTGGTTACATCAGACTCTAAATAACTTACTGAACACAATTGTAAATGACTGTTTTACAAAATTCAAAACATAGAAGCTGTTAAATTAAGTTTAAAGGATTGTTATAAATATCTACTTAAAACAAAGTTTTAAGGATTCAATTTATTTTTAAAACCTCAGCGTGTTAAAATATTGATATATAAAAAACATGTTAATTGAACTAAAAATTAAAGAACAAATAAACTAAAAGTTAAAAATTAACAATAAATGTGTATAATCAATCAATGGATAATAAATAATTCTAAATTATTATATGACCCCTCTTATATCACTTAATGGTTTTGGGAACATATAAAATGTCGGTTGGGATGCTACTAAATCGAATTTTTGTCATAATACATTATAATTCAGAGATATAAATGATTAATAACATCATGAACAATGAAATTAAATCGAATATTAATTGATTTCTTTTCCAAAACCAAGAATAGAGAATCATTTCATATATAATTTATAATTAATTTATTTGATAATTAACTTTTGTTGACTTGTTTCTTTATTATTGATGATAAAAAAATATTTCTTGTTACACTATCATTGCATTAGAGAAATCAAGGATAGATTACCTCTAGTAGTGATCCAAATGTGTTCTATGGACCTCTGATCATTTCTATAGAATCCGTAGTGTGATAGCGCATATGGTTCTAACACTTACGGTGATTACTATTGATCAAAACAAAATCCTTCAAGGTGTGAAGGAACCATTTTAGTAGAGGAGAAGAATTTTCCACCATTCTTGAGAGTGTTCTAGGATAAGATATCTATTGGTCTCTGGATAATCATATCTAGAACTCATTACAATGATTAAAATATGGCAATCATTTCAAAAAAATACATAATTGGGTTTAAATAGTGATAGGTGTCACAAACCAACCTAAATTATCCAGCTGTATAGAGCTTGAGATAGTCTACAACATGAATTTAATGGATTTATCAATCCCCACAAGCTAGAAAAAATCACATGGGCATCAAAAAATACCTTTGGGAACTATTTTACCATGATATAATATAAACAGGATAACACTAATAAAGGAAATTTCGATATGCCAATATAATCACACAATGGAAAAGAGATAATATAATACAAAACATGTGTCCAAAAACCACAATGAAAATCCAAAGGTACAAGGTACAACAAAAAACCAAAACTCCATATTATATGTAGTCACCCACAGAACCCCACACCCAACTAATGAGAAAACCCACCACCACCCTGCGACGCCCTGTCTTTACCCTCATTAGACCAAACAAGATATACATACACCTAAAGGTGCATGCATGGTGTGTGAAAAAAATCCCAATAGGTTCCAACAAGTGATTCATAATATATATTTTAAAATAAAACAATTATGATCAATAAAATAAAGACATGATATGACATACTGTTTTAAGAATTTAATATAAAGAATAGAAATTCACTGTTCTTAAACATTTCATAAAACATGTATAGACTAAATGAGTTTTTAAAATCATTTCCATAACATTCCAAAGAATCATTTCATGGATAATAATACATAAACCTTCCCCTTAGGTTAACATAAATTCCAAGTCAGTGAGGATTATCATACAATTCATGTGATCAATAGGCCACCTAGTGTGCACATTACCCTAGAATAACATTTCTAGTGGGTAAGAGTTCACTCTTGGGAGTTTTTCATTTATAAAAATTAGGCTAAATAGTGCACACATTACCATAGAATAACATGTTTGGGGGAGGGGTAAGAGTTCATCCCCATGGATAGATCTCTGCCTCATCATTTATCACAAATTTGATTTCCAAATTAGAATCATTTAAATGTAATTTTTCTTTGAAACCATATTGATAATTTAAAACCATTTCCATTAAAAACTCCAAGGGAGAAATCCATTTTATAAAACACTAAAAAAACCACAAAATTTCATAGGTTATTCCTTAAAAACCATTTCAAAATCCATGTTCATGATAAGTACATAAACTATATTTTCAAACCATTTAAAAATAAATTTCAAAGAGTAAGCAAGAAAGATTAGTAAGATAAATCCAATTCATGAAACCACATACTACAAATCTCCAAATTATCACTTTCAAGAATGAGGGAAGCCAAAATAATTAATTAACACCATAATTACCGAACAACACACCAAGGGGATTAGAGATCTGAACACGAACCTTCAATTACCTAATGGATCTAAAAGTAATTTAATCAAAAACCTGGATCCAACATATTACCATCATTAACATGTTCAATACATAGAGAAAAACAAGAGCAATTATAAGAATAAGGAGACCCAAGACCAAAATAGGTATTAAATTACCAAGGGAGGACTATATAATTGATCGACACTTTGATCTGTCAAGAAATTGGGTTGGTAGAGCCAAAGATATCCCAAGAGAGTCTCCAAGTTTAAAGGATATATTTATGTTCAATAGAGGAGGGTTAAAAATTTAAATCAGGATTTCAATGGTATATAAATATGATAACACCCTTACTAATATGAACCAGATCAGTGCCACCAACGATCCAATGGGAGCCCACATACTGGTCGATGGCTACTGTTAAAATGCAGTAGCTACATACTAGCATATCAGATAGACGGTAGTGGACCACTAGCTATAAAGTGGCTATAATTGATTGGTGTATCCACTAACAAGACTGTTGGATAGCCAGTAGCCCCCACTTGTAAGTTTTTGAACCACCTGTAGCTCTACTTGCTAGAGGTTCTGCTATACACGTCACCGACTCCTCAAGACACAACCTCAACTCCTCTTATAAAATACCCATATAAAATAAGATGTAAATAAAAAAATAATAATGAAACTAAAAAAGAATAAGGTAGTACCTTAATATAATATTATGTTGTTAAAATTATACCCACCATATTATTTTATGCCCCCAAAAAGATAAGTCAAAGAAGGTTGGTCTAAAAAGAGATAAGGCCATTGCACCCTCATCATAGACTCCCACTCCCAAGTCTCATGAGAATCAAATACATTTTTCCACATAAATTTAACTAATGGTATAAAATTTCCACATAGAACCATCACTTGAGAATAAATAACTCACAATAGTTTCTCAAAAAATAGACATATCACACTAGTAAAAAATGTATTTATCACATCGGTAGTTTCATGTTGGTTATTTATAACCGACATGCAAAGTTGTGTTTATTGATTTATCATGTCAGTTATTATATAAATGATGTGAAAATTGCATTATCTCACTTTATCATGTCGATTATAGAATAAAAAACATGATAAATAAATTATCTTACTTTATCATTTCAATTATTCTATAACCAACATGATAATTCTAATTTTTTATGTCAGTTATATAACAACCGATGTTATAAAGAAAATGTCATTGATTTATCACATTGGTTATATAATAACCAATGTGATAAATGTAATAAAAATTTCTTGATAAAATTGGTTACTAAACAACCGACGTGATAAATCATTTAAAAATTTTATGAAGCCTTGTTTTGAGTCATTGTGGCATTTTTCAATCGGGAAACAATGACTCGGTTCTCTCTCATATGGAAACCCTAAAACCGATTCTTTGATCTCTTAGCCTCCAACCTCATTTTCTAGCTTCATTAATCATTTTTCCTCATTTCATGGGTTTTATTGACTCGAAAATCTTAAGTAAGCCTCGCACGCCTTGATTTCGGGCGTTCTATTTCGCAGATTCCCTAACTCTACTTTTTTTGAGATTTCGGTTACTAAAATATCACAATATATTATTTAATTTTACCATGTTATTTCATTGCATCTATAGCTAGAAAGAATTTTTTTAAGACATGGTTTTTATTCTAATTACACTCTATATATTCACTATAAGTTCATGTTTCATGAATTTAATTAAATTTATAGTTTTTATAATATGAATTCCTCATTTTTTGAACAAATAAATTCTTTGTTTCCCGCAAGGTGATCCCATGTGAGGTTTCAAATCAGGTACACTTTTTACAGAACATGAAATCCCTAGAACCTTGTTTCATATGGATGATAAATAGGGTGGATGTTGTGAAACTACCAATAATCCCCCAAAATGACATGCCATTATTTTTTTGCTCATCTAGGGGAAACATATATCTGTACAAGGACTGCACTTCTTAGGTAGAAGTCACGTATCAATTCTACTTTTATAAAAAAATAGAACCTCTAGATAGTTTCTTAAATAATTATTCACTAATTCAAGGCCTATATAAATATTTTTTTTGGTCAAACTATTGTTGAGATAAAGGATCCATGAGATGAATTTATATTGCAGTAATAAAAAATGAACCCCATAAACCTCCAAACACCATCATACAATAATCTAGTTCTAGAATGAATTATTCTCATATATTATATCATTCGCAAAATAATGAAATAAAACCCATTATGGGGATTTAGTAACTCAATAGAGTTATCTCATTTTCTAGAATGGTCATAGGATTAATGATGATATTTGTTCTCCCTAAAGTTATAGATAATAGTTCGTTTATAGAATTGGGAGAATTATCTAAAGGGGATTTATTTTTCACAATATTAATTTTACCATAAAATTATGTAACCCTTGGACATTATTTGTATACCACATCTCATAGAAATATGTTAAACTATAGTGTGACATAAAGTGTGAGTGAAATATTATATGAATTCAAGGGTTTTATTCTTATGTATTGATTTTTCCATGAGTTACATTGACACAAACAATTTGCGATGGGTTAAAAATACATCACACTATTGGATGATGATTTATTTTTACATAGTGGTTTTCTATCTTGTTGTTCAAAAACAATATCATTATAATTTTCAAATATTCATATATTTGTTTTATATTTCAAAATTTTGTTACTTTAAAATTATTGAATATTTTATATAAATATAAAATTGGATTATCTAAAAACATTTTTTTAAAATTATTTCCATGTATATCTTTTTATTATTTATTATTTATATTTAAACTTAACTTCCATTATTATATAAAATTTATAATTATATTTTTCATATACGGATATATTTGTTTTATATTTCAAAATTGTGTTGCTTTCAAATTATGAAATATATCTTAACAAGATATATAATTTTGATATTTGTTATAGGTAATAATAAGTTGAAGTTGGATTACAACACATCAAATGAGTGATTAATATGAGGAGGTGTTGATGATTTTTTGAAATTTTCTAAATGAAATGTTTCAAAAAACGACATGTTTTTCAATCTATGCCTAAAATGTTTAAATATAAAGAAGTTGAAAATTAAATAGATCAAAGATCATTTAATTTTTCATGGTTTTAATATGAGTTACAGCCCTTGGATTTGGCATGGTAAAATTGGTTAGAATTTTAGATCTAATGATAATGATGCTTTGTAAGATGGTAACCGTGATGAAATTGAAGAAATTATTCGTGATATTGAAGCAAAGAAAATTAAGAAAGAACCGAAAATTGAGCATCTATATGGTGATTCTAAAAAACCATTTTATCCTCATTGTATGGATTTTACGGTTTTATCGTCGATGTAAAGATTGATTAACTTGGAGGAAAAACATGATTGGAGTGAATAAAGTTTTACTAATTTGCTAAAATTGTTGATAGATATTCGTCATAAAGATAATGATATTCCCGATTCACATTATAAAGAGAATAAAATACTATGATCGATGGGATTAGGGTATAAAAAAATACATGCTTTCCTGAATGAATGTGTAATATATAGGAAGGAATATGAATTTCTGTCATAGTATCCTAAATGTGGGACATCACAGTATAAGTTGAAATAAAAATCACAAGATGATTTAGAGGTCATATAGACCCCTACCAAGGTATTTTTGTATCTTCCTATACATTTGAAATGTTTATTTTATAATTCATATGATGAAAAAAGGTTAAGATGACATGCTAATGAGAAGATATGTGATGAAAAAATACGTCATCTAGCTGATTGTCTACAGTGAAAAAAATTGATCACAAGTTTCCTACATTTAGAAATGAAGTTAGAAATCTCAGACTTGGGATGTACATGGATGTAATCAATACACATCGAAGACTTAGTAGCACCAATAGTTTATGTACCATTTTATTGGTAATTTAAAACATATCTCTTGAATTTTGTAAGAAGTGAAAATATGTCATGTTGAGTTTAATGATATCTAGACCAAAGAAACCCAGAAATGATATTGATGTTTTCTTGTCACCATTAGTTGATGATTTGAAACTCTTATGGGAGGATGGTATTAGGGTGTATGATTCTTATAAAATGGAACATTTTCAACTGCATGCAATGATTATGTTCATTATAAATGACTTTTCTATGTATGGAAATTTGTCTAGATATAGTGTTAAGGGGCATAAAGCATGTCCAATTTATGAACAATATAATTCATATTATCAATTTCATCATGGGAGGAAAACATGGGTCATCAAAAGTTTTTGTCTATGGATCACTCTAATAGAATATTAACAAAAGGAATTCAATGACTCATAAGAATTTGATATTTCTCCAAAACCTTTATCCACTGATCAATATTTTGATAGGGTACAAAACCTTGACGTGACATTTGGAAAGAAACATAAATTTGGTAATGATAGACATATTTGGAAGAAACAATCAATATTTTTTGAGCTACCATATTAGAGATATAATGAAGTGAAGCATAACATTGATGCCACGCACATAGAGAAGAATATCTGTGACAGTTTGATTGGAATATTGTTAGATAAGGAAAGACTAAATATGGGTTGAATGCAAGATTAGGATTATAATCAATGGGAATAAATTTGGATTTAACACCCCCTTCTGATGGAAGGTGAACATTTCTTCCCCTGACTTGTCATACATTATTCAAGAGGGTGAAAATTATCTTTTGTTAGTGTCTCCATGATATCAATGTGCTGCAAGGTTATTCTTCCAATGGAAATTTTTTTGTCTCTTTGAAGGATTTGAAGTTGACAGGTATAAAATATCATGATTATCATTTCATGAAGCAATAACTTATAACAGTTCCATTGTGTGGAATATTTCCCATCCGTGTTAGAATGACTATCATAAAGGTGTGTTATTTTTTCAATTAAATTTGTAATAAGGTTATTGATATGGTTGATTTGAACATTTTTGGAAAATGAAGAAATTTTTATATTTTGTCAATTGGAAATGTATTTTCCACCATATTTTTTGATATAATGGTGAATATAATGGTTCATTTGGTTTGAGAAATAAATATTTGTGGACCTGTATATCTACGTTGGATGTATCCTTTTGAAAGGTATACGAATATATTGAAGAGGTATGTTAAGAATCCATATTGACCCGAAGCCTCCATTTTTGAAAACTATATTTTTGAGGAGGTTATATATTTTTCTAAGAGATACATGTTTGCGGTGGGGCACATTGGTTTGCCTCTATCTCTCTATGAACGTGTTAATTATTGGGGAAAGAGGATTCATGGCTTGAAAGTCAAATCTTTGTCAGGTGAACAGAGAAAGAAAGAAAATTTATACATATTGAATGACATATATGATTATAAACTATATATAACATTAAATATAAATGTGTTGAAATAATTTCATCCAAATAAGAGAGAAATGTGGATTTTGAATGAGCGTAATTTTTTTTTCAATGGTATAAAGAGACTGTTATTGGTAGATCAGATCCATCAAAAACATTAAGATGATTAGTGGGTGGCCCAAGTTTAAATTTGATAACATGGTATAGGTATGAAATTAATGGCTATACATTTAATATGAAATATTAGGACAACAAAATTGAAGTTCAAAATAGTGGTGTATTGGTGTTCATAGAAGCAATGGATTTTTCAATTTTTAAAGACAAAAAACCTCATTTATGCATCAAGTGTATATTAAGAAGTTATTGGAGAAATATGGTAGGTTGATTACATTAAATTTAAAGTTATAGTGTTTAACTAAAAATGGTTTATTGGTAACAATTGTGTCATATATGATGATTTTGGAATGACACTTGTTAATATGAATAGATTAGAAGACACGACTGATCAAACACATATTTTGGAGATGAGAATGTTGATCATACCTTTCGGGAGGAATGTGCACATGCTTCTCTTGATGATCCCAAACCTTCATATACTACCACAGAGCTAGAGAAGAGTTCGAGGATTGGTAATCGTGGCAGCACATGCTTACAAAAATTATCAACTGCTAGTAGCTTGGAATAGAGGATAGTGGTAGAATTTTATAATAATGATATTCCAAGAGGTCCTAATAAAAAAAACAAGGTTTTTGTATCAATTCAGGGTAAAATTAAAGTCACTATTTTGTTTAATTATTGGAGAAGTTTTGAAAAAGTAACAATATCACAATTGTGGGAGACCATTTTAGTAATCTCGTTTGTTATTGTTTTACTAATATTGAAATGTTTATAGTATAATATGTTTCACCCCTTATTATTAGATTAAATTTGATATACCTGTCGCTAGAGGAGTTAGAAGGATATGTTTATCAATGGATTCTAGGAGATGAAGGGATTTCAAATCAACCCTCACATCTGATTTCATTTTTGGGAATATGCAACATGACAATCCATGTCATATATATCCTTTTATAGATGAAGACGCATGGAAATAATTTGTTTAAAGTAGAATACAAGAATCATTTTTGGTATGTGAAATTTAATCTTTTAGAAGTTTTCTTATATTAATGATCTTATTAATGATTTCATAATGATATCTTATTCTTAATTTATAGAAATCATGGAGGTATCATTAGGAGATCCAATATAGAAATTTATTCCCCCATACTTTATCACAGAGATCATATAATTTATTAGAAGAATAAATCATGGTTGAAAGTTTATAAAAGCTAAGAGATGAGCCTTCAAGCTCTTCAGAGGTTTCCACTCCACCCTCGGCTAGACATGAGAAATGGAAGAGGGCTCAGATGAGCCAAAAGGGGAATTATCTTAAAGAATAATTGAGGGTCATAGTTGAGAGGGTTGTAAGATGTTTATTTTATTTATTTATTTACGTTAATTAAATTTTTTATATATTTTGAATCATTATATAATTTTGAAATAATTCATACAAGATTCTCTTAAGGATAAGAGAACACAATGAGTATTTTTAGTTTAGGGGAGGTAGGATATTTTATCTACAGAATTGGGAAAGCCCGAACAACCAGGTCGTGTATGAGGATACCTGATTGGTGTATCAGTGAAAAAAGTGTTACCACATGCTTCAGATTTTAAAATGGAGGGTTTTTATAAAAAAAATAATCTTTAGAGGCTTAAGTTCAAAATATTAATGAAATGATGGAGGAAAGTATCAGAGCATCGGTACAATCTATGTTTTTAGACATGAAAATACAATTTCAGACTGTATCTCACACTCCTCCACCTCCTCTAGTAGCTCCCACTCCCCCACCTACACCTCCAAACCCCATTTTGTATCCTACTACTACACCCACTCCTTCAACTCCACATGTAGACCCCATTTTTTCTTATACTCCTACACCCACTCCTCCACAACTTCCCATTTACTGTGAGTTATATGTTGATGATACTCACTATCATATTGTTGCATATGGGCTGATATATTATATTGAATATATCATTCATCGTCAACAGTTAGAGATAGAGAAGCATAGGTTCACGGTAAATGATATTATAGATATATTAGTTGGAGTACCGTTACCCATAGAAGAGGCAAGGATAGTTAGACAAAGTATCAACCACTTTTTAGTTTTTCTATCTATACTTCTATGAAATATTAACATAGAGATATGTGTATATGTGTATATTTTATTTTATCTTTTCATTAAATTTGTTTAATATTTGAAATTTAATATATATATATATATATATATATATATATTTACAAGAATAATTTAATGGTAAAGAAATACTATATATACAATAAGAAATACAAAGGGATATGACTTCAGATAAAGATTCCAGTAGTCTTGACATATTGTCAAGATATTCAAATTTTTTGGAGGGTGTTTATGAGATTATAATGGAAGATGATGTATGTGGGCATTTAATAACTATTTGGATTTTGAAAAATTATTTCATGGATCTTATAACTGGAGATAATTTGGGAATCAACGTGATGAAAGTTTTTTCTGTGTAAGTATTAACATAAATATTTACCTACATTAAATTTATTGAAAATTTATACTTATTTATATTTTTTATTAGGTATATTTATAAACTGTGTGAGGAGAATGAAAATATATATGTATATGGATTGATGGATCCATAATTCATTTCACACGAAGCGTGAATAACAAATGAAGATGAAATAACAATTTATATTACTGAAAGATTTGAACAAAATATAATTACACAGTGCTAGATGTTTCCTTATATTGAGAGGTATGGAACATATATCTCACAAAGTGTTATTTATTACTTAACATAATAACCAATAAAATTAAATTTTCTTTTATAACAGTGACAATTATATGTTATTTGTTTTTTTCTAAGATAGAAGACACTTTACTGGATATTCTCTATCCATGGTGATGTGCAGGGAAATTTTATGAACATGTTGGAAAAGTAAGTTTTAATTTATTAATAGTTATTTATATTATATTTAATTTTAACTTTATTTCATTAATATTATTTTATAATAGGGTATGGGATTTCATTTGAAAAACCATAAATAAAAAGTGAACCAAGATCAAATAGGTAAAAGTAAAGGTGATTTTTAACTTATAATTAGTACATTTTAGATATATTATATTAAAATATTACTTTGAATTGACAAAATCATTTAAAAATCATTTTCATAAATAAAAAGGCATCAAAGAATTCATATATTATGTGTTAAAATTTATGTATGAAATAATTACAACTGGAACAGTTATAAAGTTTAATCAAGTTAGATTTACTTATAAATTATTGTTTAATATTTCATTTGATTTATTAATTATGCATGTTAAATACTTTCCTTTTAATTTGTAGATTTTTTATGACTCTCACCCTTATAGTACACAAGATCTTTCACACTTATAATTGGAATGAAAAAATCATTTTATATATTTGGTTGTATTTTAGTTTATTTTTAGTGAATATTTTAATTTTGAATGTTGTAATTGTAAATGTGTATTTGATAGTTTTTTTATTGTATTTAGTTTTTTTTAGTTAATATTGTAATTTTTGAATGTTGTAACTGTGAATATGTAATTTTTCTACTTTTTTCTATTTCTACTTGTTTCTTTATTTTTCTGGTTTGGTCAGCAGTGGAGAGGAAGGGTAAAATGAAATATTTTTTTTAAAATTACATTGTTTATTTTATAAATGACATTAAAAATCTACTTTGTTTTTTTACACTGGTTTTTATATAACCAATTTAGTATATAGTATTTTTTACTCCAGCTATTGAGTTACCGACTTAAATAACCCTTTATCCCATTCTTTTTCACATAAGTTTCAAGATAACTGTTGTAGAATACTATTTTTTACATCGGTAATTTATTAACCAACATAAAAAAGGATTTGGGATGGTGTTTTTATAAATTAGTTATATAAAAACCAATGTGGTATATGATTTTTTACATCGGTTATTAAATAACCGATGTAAAAACCCTTTATCTTTAAAACTTTTCATGTCACTCATATAAATAAACGATGTGGTATATGCTATGTTATGTCGGTTATTAAATAACCAATGTAAAAAAGCAGTTCCATTATATATTTACATCGTTAATTTTTTTAACCAACATTAAAGGCAATATTTACAATGTCTCATTTAGTAATGGAGGCTAATAACTATTGTAAATACTAAAAAAATCGACATGAAGAAGAATGTTTTCATTAGTATTGGATTCTATATCAAGGTATTCCCAATTCAGAACATGCTATGGGTGAGGCTGATACTTTTTGAGTTGATACAAATGAAAAATGTCATGGATTAAAGATATATGAGGTGGTAAATCCAAGTGATATTCCACTTTCCAAACCATTCAATGATCTCAAATAGTCCCACATATCTTGGAGAAAATATTCCTTGTCTTCTATCTATCAGTGACCTAACCAGGGAGAGAATTTTAAGAAGTCCTAGTTATCAACTGAAAAATCCAAAGAACAATGATGGAAATATGCATAAGACTTGTACCATATTTTAACTATCATAAAACATTGATGAATAATCTATTCCTTTATCGTGGTCCCCTGAACCAAGATCAATCTTATTAAGGAAGCTTCTCTAACCTCAGACCAAGAAAAGGGAGAGTTATAGGGTTGTCCATGAAAATATTCAAAAGGTGCCATCTTGATGGTTGATTGGCAACTATTATTATATGAAAACTCAACCAAATCCAAGTGGCTATCCTGGGAACCTCCAAAGTTTTAAAAATATGCACAAATAATATCTTATATAATTTTATTAACCCCTTTTGTCTACCCATCCATTCAGGGATGATATGTTATGCTCAACATGACATTATTTCCAATCACTTCTTAAAGTCCCTTCCAAAACCGAGATATAAATCAAGGGTCCCTATAACACCCTGATATTTTATGATTTTTTCCAAATAAATTTAATTTCTTCGATAGCTTGCATTACATGTGACATCAAGTTTTAACAAATCACATGATACTATTAATATTATTAATTAAACATGAGCATTATAAACTATCTTTTAAACTTGGAATTACGAATAGGAATAACCATAGTTTAAAAATTAAGCATAATGGTTTTATATAAATAAAATATTTTTATTTAAACATACTTAATTTCTAGTAAAGTCTTTACATTCTTCGAAAATAAATTTTTCTCAAAAAATTATTTTATCACTTTTCATGAACAAATAAAAAAATTAATCATTTTTATATTTTTTGGGAAAATTAACATCATTTTTTGAATCAAAATTAAAAAATTAGTTTAGGTTTTTTTTGGTTTTTTTTTCAATTTTTTGAAATGGATAATTGAAAATACTTGTTTTTATCGAAAATTTTCATTTTTTTAAACCATTTACAAAGTTATATTTTGTTTTAAAATGGTTTAAAAGTGAAATTAGTGAAATTATGTTATTATTAATAAAATATTTTTTATTTTAATTAATTTCAAATTGAATTTTGATATAATTTTTTTTTATACTTATGAAAATTATTTCTTTGAAAAACCATTTTTTCATAGTGTCTGTGGGTTAATTTTAAATTATATTATATTAATTATATGAATTTAATTTTATAAAATGGATTAAATATTTGGAAAAATAATAATTAATGTTATATAATAAGTTCAACTTATTTTTTGGTTATAATGAATAGAAAAAATAGTAAAAATTAATTACCGCTATTATGGTTAAAAGGGTTTACTGAGGGGTTAAACTAAAAGGATAAGGATTAAAATGACCTAAAAACTTATGAAAATACTATTTGATGTCCAAATTTCAACCTTATATCATATAAGGTTCAATAATGAGACATTTTTATCCTTTTTATTTGAAAAACATTGGTATAACTTTTTATTTTCAAAAATTATAATGTGTTCTCTCCCCCACTTATAAAAGAAAACCCCCTCTCCTCTCCTATTCACACTCCCTTTTGGTTTATAAAATAACTACCCAAGTATCTTCTTTAGTTTCATACCCATGTCTTAGAGTAACTTTTTTTATTATTAAACCCTTTTAAGAAGGCCTTTGGTGCAAACCTAAAGAGGTTGTCCAAAGAAGAGGTATCGTTCTTAACTGAGAATTTTTGATTTATTTATTCTTCCATATCCTTAAAATAGTATTACACTATTATGATATAGTAAAATTTTTATATTAAATAAAATTATATTTTATTATGTTAATGTAATAACTTATATCGATCTCCTTCTCTATCAAATGGGAAATGAATCTGTCAATCGTGTGTATGGCGGACTACCGCCTCGCGAACCAATGTAATTCATTATCCATAACCACCTCTCTAAAGATGGATATAATTATGTATTTAATGTTTTTTAAATTATATTTATGTCATATTAATATTCCTATAATTATAATATTATATCTAACTTCTTACCTTCTAGTTTGTTGTAAAATAATAACATCGCTTGTGCATACGTGTGGACTACTGTCTCCACAAAGCGATGGGATTTTTTTTCATTTTATTTTGAAATAGAGGGTAATAAGGATAAATTTAATAAATATATTTGGTATATATTACATAAAAATTATTCTATAATGTTTATATATTATTTTCCTTTCTTTCGTTCTGATCATTGAGAAAATGGAAATATCATTCAAGCTTATGTATGGACTACCATCTCATGAACAGTTTAATTAATTTTCTATCACTAAATTTTATGGATTACTCTAAATAAATGTATTATCGATATATATTATATTTATATCCTACTTAAAATTCTGGATATTATGTAACCATGATCAAAATAAAATTGTTGGAAATACAAAACCAAAACATAAAAGAAAAATGAAAGAGTTATTACCTGAAACACAATTTCAACAAGGAATTGTTAATAAATGATTAATAAAAGTTCATATGTAAATAATATATGGTATGATATATATATTATGGTTTTGGAATATATTTATAATAAACCTATATTTATTATACATGAGGTTCAAACATATTTGATGAAATTTGAGATACAAGGTAAGGGATTTCTGTTTCAAACTATTTTCTCTATGAAATATGTTATGTTATGAACATACTTTCTTTAATGAGGTGTATATATGACGTTTTCTTATCATGGGTAATGAAAAAAGAAAATTATTTTCCTATTTCAACACAGTGGATAACCAGGTTCGTCTCACGTGAGGAGCTTCTCAGTTTGTCCGCCTACATTATCTAAATCACCTAAACTACTTATTTTTGTTGTTTTTATTATTTTATAAAAACAATGATAAATATTTTTGGTTTTTTTATTTCATGAAATGATATGAATTATGAGAATTTAAACTAAACTACCATGAAATGCTAAAAATAATGAGTTAAGGAATAAAGAAATGGTTTTTGGTTTAATCATTATTCTCCTTTATATGTTTAATTTTAGTTTGATAATATAAACATAAAATCTCATGACGAATTACTATTATTTTCATCTAATTTTTTTTGAATATTTGAATGGATAATAAATATCAATTTTACCCCTTACTATAATCATGTTTGATGTTACACCTTGGTCTGAGGTGTGAAATCTTCCAAGACCTAACTCCATCGATGCTGTTTTATCTATTTACTCTCCCAAATCCATAATGTGAAGAATTATCCAATTAAGAGAGGAGAAATAGTTTAAAGAAAATAATATAAAAATATTCAGTTTTATGTTATTTGGGATGGGGAGTCACCACAATGGGTACATTCATCTCACCCATTCATGTTACTCAAATCTACCATAAATGTAAATTAAACTTTGCAAAAAACTCAAGAACACCTTGAACCCCCCCCCCCCCCCCCGTTCCAAGAATCGTGGTTAAACTCTTATTATCAGGAGTAAGATATCACCTGGTGGAATGTGAGAGGAAATAATAATAAAATAAAAATAATAAATGAAAGAAGAAGAAAATAAAAATAATTGGTATGATAGAGAGACAAGGATATAGATAAATAAAATAAAATAAAAGAAGAAGAGGGAGAGAGAAGAATAAAATAATAAAAGAAATAAAGAAAAGAAAATAAATATAATAATGTTAAAATAATAATAATAATATTAATAATTAATTTATGAATAATAAGAATAAGAAAATTATAAGAGGAAAATAGGATGGATTGGTGAAAAACTTTAAATAAAATCATGCATGTGGTTCTATTTATTTAATAAAATAAAATTACAATTAAAAGGGAAATAAAAAAAAGAAAAGAAAGAAAAATAAAAATAAAACACAAATGAAGAAGTTTGGACAAGACTCCTTGGTGGCTTCCCTACTTGGATTCATAACTCCACTCTCCTTTAGCATGGGTGAACTCCTCTTTATATAGGTCAATAGGGTTCCATCCTTCCGTATTTGAATTCAAGATCTTCTAAATCTCCCTTTAAGATCTCCTCTAGATTTTTTCCACTAAATGTTTGATTTTTGTAGAACAATATACATACAGAATTTTGGAAATAATAAATCTTTAAATTTGTTCTTAATTGTCTCATATATTTACCCATGAAGTCTCAATTTCATCTGACCTATTTAGGAAAAGTTATGTCCCATTAATTCAAAAAATTCATTCTATCCAAGAAGGATCTTCAAATTCCCAAAATCCTATTTTTGCATGCATTTATAGACTTTGAATAGGCCAAATAAAGTTGTTCCATAGTTATTAAAGTTGTACCTCCATACCTTATCTCTATCATTGTTGAAATTTAATTCAATTTTCTCATCCATTTACGAGATATAGAACTATCTTTAAAAATTACCAAATTTTACATAGATTTTTAGGCCTAACATGTGAGCTTACTTTGGGCCTTAAAATGATGGATTCAACTTTGGTTCTATAATAATGAAATGTATACCAAGATGTATTAATTCCCCCCAAAAAATTAATTTCATAAATTAAATCAGTTTATAAAACGTTATGGAAAAAATACTTAAATAAATTAAATTAAAATAGTTAAATTCTAAACTTGGAAATTTTTTCCAAGTAAGCCTAAAAAACTTATAAAACCATAAAATGTGACAATTTACATTAAAATATCACTTTTGAGGTATTAAAACCATTTAAATGTGTTTAAAAATATGCATGAAAATTGAGTGCATAAATATACAATCTATTTGAAATGTTATATCATGAATTTATTTATTCTCATGATATTTAAATATTTATTTAAAGTTATTATTTCATGGGTATTACAATTAAAAAGTTACCAAAGTGAGTAAGATATTTTTGTATCAGTTTTATTTCCATGATACATATGCCATACACAAAACTTGTTTCTTTTTTTATGGTGTATATATTTATCATGAATGACTTTTATAATGCTTATTAATAAATTAACAGGTATTTACATGTCCATATAAGGTTCTTTATTTCATAAGGACTATGATTCAAAAATTACCAAAGTGGTAAGAGTTTTATGTCAAAATATCATTGGTTATTATAATTTTTTATGATTAAGATTCGAATGATGATATATTACGGTTTACCTCACAATAAACTCATGAATTTTATTTTACTTTGATTATTTCTAGAGATTAAATTTTTCCTTTCATTTTCCTCTCTTTATGTGCTTAAGATTCCAAATAATATTTTTAATGAAAATAGACCTTATTTCTATCTTCAGTTGAAAATAAATTTTCTTCCATGTCCATGTTTTCTAAAAATGTTTTAAAGAAATATTTTACTATTCTCAAATTATTTTTGAAAGTAATTTTTACCCATATTTTAATTTTTATATTTTTTTGAAGCAATCTTCCTGTATTTATCCTAACTATTTTATTTTGTATTTTTACAAAAAACATGAAAGGAATCTTAATTTTAAGGTGTACAACATGAATGGTATTTTCCACCATCCTGATCAATGACTTATTTAAAGACTCCTTTACAAGTTTCCCATGTAATTATAAAATAAAACATTTTATTTAATATTAGGGAAAATTTTATATTTTAAAGAAGTGATTTCAAAATGAAAAGGTTATTTTCCTCAAGAATGTTTTAATAATATTTTTATGGAGTTTTTATTCATCAATGAAAATAATCTTTGGTGTTGCTTATGTTTTAATGGGGACATGATACAATTACACCATCCTTATTCTTTCGCTATATGGGTTATGATTATGATGAAAATATGTTTAGGAAACCGATTAATTTTCCATGGGTTAGGCAATGATGAATTGATGAAATGATTATAAAGCTCATTTCTTTTCCATAGGTTATGCTATGATGAAGTTTTTATGAAACCCATTTCTTTTTCCTGAGTTATGATATGATGAATATTTTATGATATTTTGGGAAAAAAATTATTGATTATTTAATGGGTGAGAACTATATATCCCTCTAATTCATTGTGTAATGATTAATCTTATATGAGATCAAAGGGTACATGAGTGGTTATCCCAAGCCCAAAAAAAGAAGGGTACATGGGAGGTTATCCCAAGACCGAAACAAGTGGGTACACGAGAGGCTATACCAATCCCAAAACAATAGGGTACACATTAGGCTATCCCAAGATCAAACCAATAGGGTACATGAGGGGTTATACCAAGCCTGAAATAGGAGGCTACACAAGAGGTTATCCTAAGCCCAAAAGAGGGTACATGTGAGTTTACCTAAGACTAAAATAGGTACATGGGTAGTTAGCCCAAGCCTAACATGTTATGAATTTATTGGATGATGTCCTTGGAATAAGATTTATTATTCTTATATGTTTTCCAGAAATCTATTTCTTAGGATAATGTTATGACCTCATGGCTCATGTTATTTTATTCCTTTATGAATTATGTCTTAAAAACTACCAAGATTTATTCCATGACTCAATTTTACTATATATGATATGTAGGATATGGTTTTAAAATGTTATTCTCATTTTTTCATACCCTTATGACCACATTATGTTAATATCTCTCTTTTTTAACATTATTGAGAATTTGAGATCACCCTTTCTTATGTTTCCTTTCCCCAAGTTATGAAGAAAGGTATTATGTATGGTATATATAAGAAGGGTACTAGTTATGAATAAATTAGTGGGAGATGATGTAGTTCACCTATGAAATATTTGTTTATGTTTTTATGCTTCCAAAGGCAATAGACCAAAATGATTCTAGTGTGGATCACTATGTTATTTAATGACTATTCATATATTAAGATGTATTATCTATGTATGAGAAGTTCGGGTCCTTACAGTTGGTATCAGATCAAGGTTTAGTTAACTGTTGGAAAATAGGATGAGAAAATTTTAGTGATAACCATACGGATATAAGAAAATATCCTAAAATCACGGTGAAGGATAAAGTTAGTGGTTTCTAAGAAATCGCATCCTTTTTTAGATACTATAAGTGGATGTGGATCTGGATCATTTTTACCTAGGGGTAATAACTATGAAAAGGGATCAGTGGGATTTTACTTAATCGTCACCTGGTACACAATAACAGGCCTCACTGGACACCTGATTTAACCCTCCCAAGAAATATGTTTTGTAAATTCAAAAACTCTTTATGAAACATCATTAAGAATATGAATAATAACTATGAATAACCTAGGTTAAGCCTAAGGTGTTATAGATTTAAAAGAATTTTTCATGATTTATACATCCTATAAGTGATATTTAATGATTATCTGGTTCCTCACAATGAATATTGTTGCTTATACTATGATTTTTGGTTTTAGTTGATGGGTGAAACAAGGAGGAATCATGTTGACACTGGATGGGATGTAAAATTTGGTGATTATGAACAACCAAATTGGATTGTGACCAGAGATAACGATATTGTGATTATACCTAATCAGCTATCCCAATATATGATTAACATTTTAAACTTTGGTGAGATTTATAACACATCAAATAAGATGAATATGGAGTTTTATGAAAGTTCATGTGGTAATAAACATAGAGGAAAGAAGATTCGACTTCCCATATGTCAAGAATGTGGGAACAAGCACTTAGAAGAATATCTCAAATGGAGGGGAAAATGTTTTATATTTGTAAATGAAGATCATAGAGTAATTATTTACCAATTAATTTGATGTCTTATATGTGGGGAACTTTGGAACTATCTAATTAAATTCCCTAAACTAATGGTTAGGACCTATATTAAGGAAGTACCTATGTTATACCAAATAATTTAAGTAAAAGGGTTAATGTATTTATTTATTGGGATTAAATAATTATGCTATAGATGTATTTTTACTAATGGTATTTTGGTTATAAGAATCATGAAACATATACGTACTATGTTAATTTTATAAGTATATATGTCTTTATGTAAAATTAACTTAAGAGTTATGGATACCATCATGGGTTTATGAGTTTAAGGTAGATCATAAGTTCAAAGTCTTAGAAATAACTTTTTAGGTTTTAAGTGTTTGGATTTTGATGTGATTAATGACATTTTGGGATAATTTTTATTGGAATAAGGTATATGTAACTCTTAGGTTCAACATGAAGTATTATATGAGGAAGAATAATCTTTTCATAAGATTAAAGGTATTGATAATATTTAGGGTTTATAATTTTTTTTATAAATAAGGTTATTTTTAAGGATATTCCAATATTCTCGGAGATGTTATAAGAACTATACTAATATAGTTTTTGTAAAAGGATAACTTGTCACATCTGGAAAGTTTTCGAGGGCTTAAACCCAAAAATAAAGGGTGATAAGGGTGAAATAATCACCACTAAACTATATGATGTATTGGTTTTTTTCAAATTATGTGATAGATAAATATTTATTTGATTTTGGGAACATATGTTTTATTATAGAGATAAAAACGGGATTTAAAAATGATATGGTGATGGATTTTACCTCATGATAATTGAATGTTCATGAGAAAAAAATACCCAAATCATGATTCAGAGTTAGTTCTAATAATTTTAGAATTAAATACATATAGGTTTTATCTTTATGGGGATACGTGTGATATATATATTGATCATAAAATTTTAAAGTATATATTCTCACATAAATTGTTGAATATAAACTAGAGAATATGGTTAGAGATGATTAAATATTATGACTACTCAATACATTATCACCCTTAGAAAGAAAATAAGGTGTCCGATGCTTTGAATCAAAAGGATCATGCTTGATTATCTATGATGAGGATCACAAATGATCCAATATTTATGGATTTTCAAAGGATGGATCTAAAAATCTTGAATGAAGGGGAGAAATCTTATCATTCCCTAATGAGTGTTCAATAATCTATCCAAATGAAGATTAAATAGGAACATAAGAAAGATATAGAGATATAGAATAAGGTGAGAAATGTTTTTGATTTTAACCTATATTATGATGGAGTGATAAGGTTAGAGAACTGTGTATCTATTCCATCCATACCATATTTGAAGAAGGATCTATTAGAAGAGGATCATAGTTATTCCTTCTCTATTTATCTTAGATTTATGAAGATGTAAAAATATTTGAAAGAGTATTTATTCTAGGATGACATGATGCGTGATATTTTATAGTTCGTATCTCAATGATTATTATGTCTTAAATCTAAGTCTAAGAGACAAAATTCTAAGGGTATTTAATAACCATTTCCCATACCGGAATAGAAATGGGAAAAATCACCATGGATTTTGTCATTGGACTCCCCAAAACATTAAAAGGGAATAATTCTATATGGATTGTAGTTTATTACCTTATAAAGTAAGAAAAATTTATCATTATTAAATAATATTTCTATCTAGATCATAATTATAGAATATATATTAAGGAAGTGGTAAGGTTTAATGGAGTACCACATTCTATTGTATCTGATCTATATTTTAAGTTTACTTTGAATATTTAGAAAAGTCTTCAAAAATCTATTGATACAGAATAGATTTTCAGCATTATATATCATCCTTAGATAGATGGACAGTCTGAGAGAAAAATTAAAATCCTATAGGATATACTGAGATCTTTTTCTAATGATTTCAAAGGTGATTAGGATCAACACATTCCTCTAGTTGAGTTTTCTTACAATAATATCATTCAATTGGGTATTCAGATGGATCCTTATTATACCCTATATGTAAATAAGTTTAAAACTATAAGGTTCTAGGATAAAGTTGGAGAAAAAAATATATTGGGTCCTAATCTAGATAAATAAATGTTAGAGAAGGTTAGATCCATTCAGTAACACATAAGGACAATAAGAAGTCAATAGAAAATTTATACTGATAATCACATGCATAATATATAATTAGAAGTTGGTGAGAAGGTATTTATATTAATTTATACGTGGAATAATTTTATGATATTTGGAAATAAATTAATGATGATCCCTAGGTATATTTTCCATTTATATATTCTTGATCGATTAGGGATGATTTATTATTTCTTGGTACTTCCACCGAACCTCTCTCAAGTCCATGATGTGTCCCATGTCTATCTCTTAAGGAAGTACATAACTGATCCTTAACATGTACTGAAATTAGAAGTTGTACCATTGGATCATGATATTTCCTATAAATAAAAATGTATATAAATTCTATATTGTAGAGAGGAAGTTCTACAAAATAAGACCACTCACCTGGTCCGGGTTTTATGGTGAAACCACCAACTTGAGGAAGCTACATTGGAACCTGATAATATGATGTAGTAAAAGTATTCTATGTTATTTGTATCAAAGTGTTGTAATTTTAAGGTATAAATCAATTTGAAGGGGGTAGAATTTAATACCAATAAATTTTATGAAATATATTTTATTTTTCAAATAAATTTATTTATTTTGGATAGCTTGTGCTACACGAAACACCTTGTTTTAATGAACTGTGGGATACTATTAATATTTTATATTAACATGACCATAATAAACTAGAATTTGAAATTGGAAATATTAATAGTAATAACCAATTTTTTAAAATTTATTATAATTTTTTTATATAAATAAAATATATTGACAAAAATGTACTTAATTTTTAGTTATGTCTATATGCATTGAAAATATATATTTCTAGAAAAATGTTTTTTATTTATTTTTGTGAACAAATAATAAAATTAATTTTTTAAACTTTTAGAAACTTTATATGAAATAATGAACTTAATTTTTATAATAAACATTTAAAAACTAGTTTAGGGTGTTTTTTTGTGATTTTTATAAAAAGTTTAATTTATTAATGAATAATGAAAAATAATGTTTTTTATTGAAAACTGCCTTTTGGTTTAAACCATTTTTAAAGTTATATTTTATTTTAAAATTATTTAAAAGTAAAATTAGTTCAATTATTTTATTATTAATTCAATTTAGGTAATTGTAATCAATTTTATGTTTAATTTTAATATAAAAACTTTTTTATACTTATGAAAACTTTATCTTTGGAAAACTGTTTTTTCATCGCTTCTACAGGTTTAATTTTTAATTAAATTCCATAAATTTATTGTATTGAATTTGAAAAAATAGATCATATATTTGGAATCAGAATAATTAATATTATATTTTAAGGTAAATTTAATTTTTGTTCATAATTAATAATAAAAATAGTAAAAATTAATTACTGCGGTTATGGTTAAAACGGATTTAACGGGAGTTAAACTAAACTGATAAGGGTTAAAATTACCTAAAATCTATTCCAAATCCTATTTTATAGCCATATTTTGACCTTATATCATCTAGGGTAAGATAATTATATATTTTGGGTCCTTGTATCAGGTAAAATTGTGGGTATAACCTTCTCTTTTCAAAAATTTCAGGTGTGTCCTCCCCCCACTTATAAAAGGGTACCCTCTCTCCTATCCTATTAACACTTAAAAAGTTTTTTAGTTTGGGCAATACCTACCAAAATATATTCCTTAATTCCATAAACATGTCCTAGAGGCATTATTTTTATTATTAAACCCTCATAAGAATTATTTTTGTGCAAACCTAAGAAGGTTTTCTGAAGAAGAAGTGTCATTCTTAACCGAGCATTTTTATTTTATTTATTCTTACATATACATAAAATCATCTTAAAATATGATGATATAATAAAATAAGTATCCTAAATATTCTTATATTTTATTATGTTAATTTCCTAACCCATATCCGTCTGCACCTCAATAAAATGGGAAGCAAAACAGTCGATCATGTGTTTGGTTGACTGGCATCTCACGAACTGATATAATTCATTTTCCATCACCACCTCTCACAACTAGATATAATGATGTATTTTATGTTTATATATGATATTTATGACATATTAAAACTCTTATAATTAAAATATCACATCTAAATTCTTACCTTCCAATTCATTGGGAAACGATAACGTCGCTTGTGCGTACATGTGGACTACCGCCTCAACTAAGTGATGTGATTCATTTTTAATTTTATTTTGAAATGGATGGTAATAAGGATATTTTTAATGAATATATATGATATATATAAAATAAAAATTATTCTATGAATTTGAAATATTATTTACCTTTCTCTATTCTAATAATTGAGAAAATAGAAATAGCGTTCATGCGTACGTACGACCTACCATCTCCATGAACAGTGTAATTTATTTTCTATATCTAATTTTTATGGATTAATCTAAAACATATATATTTAATATATATTATATTTATATCATTTTTAATATTCTAGATATTATTTAACCACGATTAAAATATCAGTATCAAAAATACTAAATCAAAACATACATGAAAAACAAAGATGTTATTACCCAAAACATGATTTTAACAAGGAATTGTTAATAAACGGGAAATAAAAGGTCCTTAGTAAATCATATATAGTATTATATATTTGAAAATTGTTTCTAAATATATTTAAATAAACCTATATTTGTTATATAGAAGTTTCAAACATGTACGATTAAATTTGAGACTTGAGGTAAGAGATTTTGGTCTCAAATTGTCTTTTTTGGGACATATGTTATGTTATGAACCTATTTTATTTTATATGGTATATATACAGACCCTTTGACATGTTATATAAAAAATTTATATATTCTAATTATATTTAAATTTTCATTTAAATTTATTCTTTCATTTGGATTTCAATTCAAAAGTTACCAAAGCATGCAAGGGATTTTCTTCTCACTTTTATTTCTGTAAGACACATTCCACATTCACTACTTTTTTATTCTGTGTGGTTTATATAATTCTGATTATTATATTTTATTATTATTATTATTAAATTCATGTATATTTTTATTTCCATATAATGTTCTTTCTTTCATGGGGATTATGATTCAAAATTTACCAAAGTGGTAAGGGTTTGATGTTACAATCTCATTATTTATCGAGATTGTTTATGATTAAGCTTCCAATGATGAGATATTATAATCCACCCTTAAATAAACTCATTTAGTTTCTTATAATATGGTTATTTATGAAAATTAAATGTTTTTCCTTGTTTTCATTATCTTTATGTACTCAATATTCTAAAATAAAATTTTTAAGGAAAATCAACCTTATTTCTCTCTCTGGTCGAAAATATTTTTTCTTCCAGGTCATTATTTTATAAAAATGTTTTAATGAAAGTTTTTAATATTACACAAATATTTTTTATGTTATTTTTACCCATGTTTTAATTTTTAAAAAATGGATTAAATGGAATCTTTTTATCAGTTTTCGAACAAGTCTCTTTTGACTTTTTACAGAGAATGTGAAAGGAGTCATTGTTTTAATGTGTATGAAATTAATTTTATTTTATACCATCATGACTAATCCATGATTTAAAGATTACTCTATAGGTTTCCAAGTTTATTTTAAAAGAAAACTTTTCTTTAATATTTTCACAAATTTTATATTTTAAAGAATTTATTTCAAAATGGAAAGGATATTTTCCTCAAGAATATTTTAATGATTTTTTAAGGAATTAATATTCATTAATTTTTTTTGGTGTTTCTTATGTTTTAATGGGGATATGATCCAATTCTATCATACTTATTCTTTATCTGGATGATTTATGATCATTATGAATAGACGTTTATAAAATCCATTCCTTTTCCATGGGTTATTCTATGATAAATTGATGAAATGATTATGAAACCCATTTCTTTTCCATGGGTTATACTATGATGAAATGTTTATGAAAACCATTTAATTTTCATGGTTTATGATATGTTATATTATTTATAATATTATGGCACACAAATGTATGGATTATGTTATGGGTGGGACCTATATCAACCTCTAATGCATTGAGTAATGATTAATGTTTTATGATTTGAAAGGGTATATGAGAGTTTATCCCAAGCCTAAAATAGAAGGGTATATGGGAGGTTGTCCCAAGCCCGAAACAAGAAGGTTCATGAGAGGATATCCTAAGCCTGAAACAGGAGGGTACAAAATAGGTTATCCTAAGCCCAGAAAAAGGTACACGAGTGGTTATCCCAATCCCAAAACAAGAGGGTACATGGGAGGTTGTCCTAATCCCAAAAGAGGGTGCATAAGAGGTTATCCCAATCCTAAAGTAGTTACATGGGTGGTTTGTACAAAACTAAAATATTATGATTGTCTTGGTTGGTATCCTTGACATAATATTTCTAACACTTATATGTATGCCACAAATCTATGTTTTAGGACATTATTATGCCCTCCTGGATCATTTTATTTGATTTATTTCTGATTTATGTCATATGAACTTCCAAGATTTATGATACAACTCAAGTTTATGATCAATGATATGCACGGTATGGTTTTAAAATGTTATTCTCATGTTCTCATACCATTATGCTCATGTTATGTTGAAATCTCCCTTGTTTACCCTCACTTATCATATGTTCTCACCTTTCCTATATTTCCTTTCCCTGGGTTATGAAGAAAGGAATTATATATGATATGTCTAAGAAGGGAGATGGTTATGAAGAACATAAGGGGAGATGACATAGTTCACCTATGAATTGGTTGTTTATGTATCCAATTTTACAAATTCACTGGACCAAAATTATTCTTGTTCAAATCATTATGTTTTATAATGAATATTTTTCTATTAAGATGTATTATATTTATATGATAAGTTTAGGTCTTTAAAGTCCCTATTTGAGACAATGGATATTGGAATTCTAGGAAACCTTATGATCTCCTATTCATATATCTTCCCCAAGTATTCTACATTGGTGGTATCACAAATTGCTATGAAATGTGCTAACTTGGTCAACTGATTGATCACTACCCAATTGACATTATTTCCATGGGGAGTTCGAGGTAAACCAAGAATAAAATCCATTAAAATATAATCCCATTTATATATTGGCATAGTGAGAGGATAAAGAAAACCACAATTATTTTGGTGATAAACATTTATCTATTGGAACATGTAACACCTAGATACAAATTCAACTATATCCCATTTCATACTAGGTCACTAGAACCGATACCTTATAACATAAAACATATTTTTGGTACCAGGGTAGACAAATCACAAATAATGATTACAATCTACTAAAACAATTTTCACTGTAGTTGATAACAGAATATATCAATTTATAAAGAAAATAATTCTTTCCATAGAGAGAGGCCACACATTGATGATCCCCCACCATACAAAGAATCTCTAAAATTCTCAAAATATTAATATTAATCATATTCTTGGAGAATCATATTAAGGAGAGAGTATTTTAAATGAAAACTATCCAAAACATTAATAACCTTCCTCCTTTACTCCCAAGTTAATTTGAGTAAACTGTACTATTAGTTTCCATTCACCCTTTAACTATTTTAAAACTTGAGAAGGAAAATTCATGATAAGAGCATCATCAACAAAATTATCTTTTACTAGAGTAGAGATAATGTCAAAGTCTAACAAGTGTAGGTATTCCACCCATCATCTTTTTCATAGATACAAATATTTATGAGAAAATATGTACCCTAAATTTTTTTGATAAGAGTAAATGATAAAATTCTCACAAAAAATAAAGTGACACTAAGTTTTAATGGAATTAAAAACAACTATAGGTTCCAAATCATGAGTGGGATAATTCCTCTCATGAGGTCAAAGCTGACATGATCTGTAAGACACCATACTATCTCCTTGCATAAGGACACAACCCAAACCTACACTAGAATCAAAAAAATAAATCATATATATTTGTATGGACTCTGGTAGATTTATAATTTCTAATGAGGTCAAATACCACTTTAGTTCACTGAAGTATGCCCGAAACTTTGAATCACACAAGAACTTCACCCCTTTTGAGTGAGATCAGTCAAAGAAGAAGCAAGTTTTGATAAATTTTTCATGAGTTGTTGATAATATCTTACAAAACACATGAACCTTCGATTCTTAAATAAATTATATGGATCTTCCCATGAAATGGAAAATGTCACCTTTTCAAGATCAACTCCGATACCATGTTATGAGATCATGTGTCCCAAGAAGATAACTTATTGGATTCATAATTGTAATTTTGATAATTTTTCATATAGGATGGGATACCTTAGGATTCCCAAAACACATCTCAAGTGAAACACATGATCTTGTTTAGTCTTAAAATATACCATGATTTCATCCATAGACACCCCAAAAAAGTTTATAAATACTAGTGGAAAGTACCTTTTATCAATTCTGGGAAAATAACATGAGAGTTTGTTAGATTGAATGACATTATGAGGTTCAAAAATTTTCCATACATGCTCATGAAGGTGGTATTTGGAATATATGACTTTTGATTATACGTTAGTGATAAAAAAACTGAAGATCTATTTTAGAAAACCACCTTCCCCATTTTAAATAATTGATAAGATCTTCAATGTGGGGAAATGGATATTTATTTTTAACCATTACTCAGTTGAGCTTCCGATAATCAACACAAAAATAGAGATTCCCATCAAAATTCATGGAAAATAGCACAAGGGATTCCCTAAGGTGACATGCCCATGCATATAAATCCCTTTTATTTCAGATCATCCAATTGAATTTTTAGCTCTTTCAATTTAGCTGGATCCATATGTTAAGTTGGAATCGATATCAGTTGAGTTACTAGTACTAGGTCAATCGAGAAATCCACCTCTTTCTTTGGAAGAAAACCTAAAAGGTCATCTAGAAACACTTTTGGAAACTTATTAAATATTACAGTAAGCTCAAAACTAAAGTATTTTTGTCCCAACTCAAACACAGAAAAAGAACACAAAATAAAAATCTTGGGGAGGGTAGGTTTCATCTTACTAGACCTCAGGTCCCACTCACCTTAAAGCACATAGGAGTTCCCATAGAGAGAAAAAAAAACCCCACCAATGATTACAATACATCTAATACTTATGAGAAATTAACTAGTATATCATGATAATAAAATAAAATAGGTCTATGTCAAGAACCAAATAAATCCCATACCAAATCTACATGGCACATAAAAAATAACACTAGGGAAATCATAAACCCCACTCATTATTTTTTCCTATAGGTATCACCAACTCCATAATGAATGGTATGATTTCTATTGGATGTTTTAAAAATACACCATATGAGTTGATATGAAAGAGTAAAAGACACCTGTATCAGATAAAGTGTCCACTAAGGTTGAATCCATATAAATTCTACAACTCACAATATAATATATCATATCAAATTCCATTGGAAACTCCTCTACTACGTGTAACTGATTTATTCTAGGGGACTGTAGATGGAACCCTATTGTATGAAAATCATTAAAATTCAACATATATCCTTTAGGATTCAAAGATCATATACATGATCATGGAGAAGAAAAATCCTGAAATAACCTCTATAAATGACTAGAACATCCACTTGAGTTTCAAATATTTGGAGGAATGAAACAAAAGCACTTCATGTTCCCCATATGGCCACATTCATAACATATCATTACATTAACTATTAATGGTGGTATAAGAAAAGGATTATTAGAAACACCACTACTATTTCCTTTGTGAATCTCACTCTACTTCCTCTTCCCCTTAAAATATCCACTAAATCTACCACTAGAGATTAGAAGAACTTCGGTAATCCCTAAATTTCATATTAGGTAAATCACTACCATAAACGCCATATCCACCACATAGACATAGTTGGAAAGATTTAAAATGAATAATTGTGACTAAATATCAGATTGAATACCCATATGGAAACTCTATGTATTTATATTCCCATTAGAAACAAATTCATATGAAAATCCAGTGAGCTCGATAAATAGATTAGTGTACTCCATTCACTATCTGATTCCCTTTCTCATGTTTGATAAATTCATTGGATTTTTATAAGGTTATAGATTCTAATTATAATTTCTTAGTGAAAATGGCCTTGATGTGTTTCTACTACAATCCCTCAATTTTTTTTCTCGAATAACCAAGTCTCACCATCTTATCCTCAGGCCCTCAAGGTTTAAAATGACACACCCCACTTTTACAAAAATAGGGGTATCTAGAAATTCAAAGTGTCTTTTGATCTTTCATAAAAAATCCTACACCTCTTGAGAATCTATTTTCCCATGGAATAATAGTGGTTTCTATCAAAGAAAATCTTGAACTAAATTACTTTCTTAGTATCTTCAAGTTTTTTTCCTCTATATCTTAAACATGAGAAATTTACACACCTTAGTACATAGCTCAAATAATGACCACAACTTCTTCGATCAAATTATGATCAATTGGAGGGTTTCCCTACTGAGGTTCATTGGAAACACCCTTATGAGGAACTGTGTGAAGTCTTCCAGGGGGCATGGTACTACACATCAATAGAAAAGGAGACACAAGAACATGGGATTCAATAATAAAATTTTATTTAATACAACAAAATTCAACTATAATTAAAGGGGAATGGGAAATAAAAAATCAGATAAAAATAATATAAATCCCAAAAGACGCATTTCTTGACTACAGATGGTAACTTAAGGATTATCACAATGAGATTTGGCCAAAAACTAATTCACAACATACCTATTAAGTCCCCAAATTACTATATCATGTTTACTAATACATTCATATTTTCATAATGATAACAGAAATAAATAAACCACCCATTGATAAATTTTTTTATAAACCAACCCAGATTACCCATCTGTAAAAAACATGAGTCAGTCTGTAACATGACTCAAAGGGAATTCCCAATCCCCATGGGACGAATAAAAGTGTATGGGAATCAAAAACTACCTTTGGGAATTATTTTTCCCTGATATAATATAGAAAGGATAACACCAATAAAGTAAAAATCAAAATGATAAAACAAGCACATAACTAATATAATATAATAGAATACAAAACAAGTTTCCAAAAACCACAATGAAAAAACAAAAATACAAGGTAAGGAAAATAAAAACAACTCCATGTGACATATAGTCACCCTCATATCCCCACACTTAGTTGACAAGAAAACCTACCATCGGCTTATGAAACCTTTCCTTTACCTACATCAGACAAAAAATGATCTACATACACCTAAATGTGTATACAAGGTGTGAGAAAATAAGACCAATAATATCCCACCAAGTGTTCCATAAGAAAAATTTATAAAATAAACCAATTATTCACAAATAAACAAATACAATCATGATGTACCATGTTTCACAATTTAGTATAAAACATGGAAATTCAACATTATTAAATAGTTAATAAAACATTTACAAACTAATTGGATTTTCAAAGCATTTATATAACATTAAAACATTAATTTCAAGGATAAAAATAGATAAAACTTTTCATTTAGTTAACATAAAATTCCAGTTTAGTGAAAATACTTATACAATATATGTGACCAGTAGGCTACCCATTGTGCACATTATCCTAGAGAAACAAGTCTTAGGGGTAAGAGTTTAGTCATATGAGTACCTTCTTTCCACAAATTAGGTTATGTGGTGCACACATTACCCTAATAGAACAAGATTAATGTTTAAAAGTTCATCCTTGAGGATGGATCCCTATATCATCATTGATCACCAACATGCTTACCAAATTAGAATCATTCAAAGGTCATTTCATCTTGTAAACCATACCCATGGTTTAAAACAATTTCCATTAAAAAATCAAAGGGAGAAATAAATTTTTATAAAATCATACCAAAACCATTATATTTAATATGCCATGAATTAAAAACCATTTCAAAATACATTTTCAATATAAACCCACAATCCATGTTTTCCAATCATTTAGAAATAAATTTTAAAGAGTAATAAATAATGGTTTATAAGATAAATCCAATTCATGAAACCACTATCCTTGAAACACTTGGATTGTTAACACATTCATGGAAACCAAAATAAAATAAAAACCAAAGGTCATAAGAATAAACGAAGTTTTATAAACCAAAAAACCCCAATAACGAATTGACAACTTATTACTTTTAAGAATGAATGAAGCTAAAATAATTACTTACCACCACAATTCCTGAACAATAAATGAAGGTGATTGAAGATCCTGAAAATAACCTTCAATTCTAGGAAGTATATAAAAGGAATAAAATTAATAAACTAGATCCAATAGTTTCCCATTGTTGGCACGGTCAATCCATATAAATAAATAAGAATAATTTTATGAATAAAGAGTTCCAAGACCAAATTGGTGATTAAATTACCTAGAGAGGACCAAGGCTTTGATTGAAACCTAGATCCACCAAGGGATTAGGTTGGGAGAGATGAAGATATCCCAAGTGAGTCTCTAAGTTTGAAACGATAGATTTAGGTTTTATGGAGGAGGTTTATGAAATTAAATGCATGTTTCAATGTCTTGAAAAGATGATAACACCCTTACTTAGACGGTCTAGATCGGTACCACCGGCTAGCCGATGGGAGCCCAATGGTTTGCAAGTGGATACTATAAAAATAAAGTATAAATATTCCATCACACCAATGAGATGGTGGACACAAAAAATTGGTGTAGCCACTGCCAAGCCCACTGGTTGGCCGATGACCCCCATCGGCTAACCAGTGGGCCACCTACAGCTTTACTAGTTGCGGGTTTAGTTATACACCCCATCGACTCCACAAAACATATTACTGACACCTCTTACAAACTAAAACCATATAAAACAACATGGAGATGGAAAATGAATAAAGAAACTAAATAAGAATAAGGCAGTACCTGAAAAAATATTGAGATGTTACACTAGGGTTAAAAACTAATAATTACACACAAGCCCTTATTATTTTCTTAATCCCCGATGAACCTCATATCTAAGTAATAATAGAATTATTATTATTTAATTTATATCTACTAAAATCATAGATTAAATAAATATAATTTTATTGAATAAATAAATTAATATTTATTTAAATAATATATAATATATCATTTCTCATTAGACCATCACACTTGGTTCACCAATCCTCCTTAATATTTATTAGGGCTTGAATAATGACTATTTATTAAATAAATACCACTTCATTATTCTATAATAAATAAATAAATATTATATTAAATGAATTAGTGAATAAATATTTATTAAATATTCATGTAACAAAATAAATAAATAAATGCTACCTTGAAAATAAAACAGAATAAATAAATATTATATATCCATGTAAATAATTAATTAATCACATAGTGAATAAAAATTTATTAATTATTCAACTCACATATGCATTCTATTGAGTAACTGGTGGTTGAATATTTGTGATCAAACTAACATGAATAATTATTAAACTATGTATGACAATAATATTTATCCAACATATTATATTCATGTGGAATTTATGTGAGGTCTAAATTCACTTAGTGCGTGACCCTATGAGATCCTTTCCGAGTGGCACTAGGCTACATGGACTAAAGTACACAATTATCATCTAAAAAAATTCCAAGGATCCCATAGAAAGTAAATTAATTTCATAATGATATACAACCTCGTATGAATGTACACTTTTAATATAGTCCCTTTATCTCAATATCTCTTATCCAGTGGGTTGAATGCCTATGTCATCAACCTATGTGCTTACCGTCACTTTGAATTTGCAGAAATAAACTTTCCAGAAAAATTCCACAGATAAGGACATAATTAGTAAGTTCCATTTCTATCAAAGGGTTTGAGATATCAACTTCTATTAAAGAACATATGGGAAAATACTTTCTTATACTATTCATTAATGCAATATTACTCATGATACAAACAACCTATCCTACCTCTTTATACACATATGACATCATTGTTTTCATCAATCCATGAAAGTAAGGAACTGATAATATGAATTAATAATATTATTAAATTTCAAGAACATTATACATGTCAATATATAGTAATATCCAATGACACATACAAATATAGATTTCTTATTGGTGGGTATGTTCTCATAATCGCCTACTCTAGAGATTACCAAGGGTGCACACCATGAAAAAACATCTCAAAGTCTTATAAGTCTTTACCCCTAATACCCTATATTATTTGTGAATCACCAAGTTATATCACCCAACTATAAAACATATACTTAAGTATAATTTCATGAAACCTATAGGTTCTTATCATATCTAGGAACTGCTATGAACTTTTAGTGGAATAATTTCCCTTAGGATATTATCACATATTATGTCACATAGAATAAAAATCATAATGTGATAAGAAATTTATATTAATATTAAAAATTATGAAAATAGGTAATCATAAATTACATATAAGTTGGTTTTAAGGTACCAACTCCATTAAAAATAAATAGATCAATTCTCTTTATATACAAGCGATTCTTGACACTCCTATTCATAGAGCATCTCATGAATTATTACCCATTGGTTAAATAATTCATTTAAAACTTCAATAAATAAATAAAAAACTCATTAATAAATCAACTCTTTGTTTCTAAACTAATGAAACCATTTAGGAGAGATGTTTTACTACATTCAACTATATTTTCATCTCATGCATATTTCATATATATATATATATATTAAAAATTATACATGAGTTGTATACATGATAATATACATTCATAATATTAATTTATTTTATATAAACTAAATATATAGTATCATATACTATATATATAACATTAATTACACGTATTTATACATGTATATTATGCATGTATATTTTAGTGAACATCCAATACATACACACCAGAGACTTGTAAAAAAAGTAATAAACTAGAATAATAAATGCATGTACAACTTATAAAAACCTAGAATTGAGTATAACAGATCATAAATAAAGTATAAGGGAAAAAATATTAGCCCAAAATCTAGGAATTAGCTTCATCCTAACAATCATAGAGAGTACTGTCACAACCTTCAACCTCTAAATCTAAACTACAAACTTGATACCTTCACCACCAATCACTACTAAGAACCAACCACAATAGGTCCACCAAAATAACTACTGAATAGACCATCATACACATAAGACATAACATGTGTGGGAAGATCCCATGTTGGGGTGAGTATATACATACTCAGTATGAGACACAAAAATTACCAAGAAGTAAAGAATAAAAAGAGATCCATCTAAAAACCATAACAAAGAGCCTAGTAAAGGAATAACCTAGATATACTTCAAGAAGTAATTAATTCATAGAGTATAGTATCAATCTTCATAGCTAGATAAAATAATTCTTGAAGTTTTTTAATGTTCTCATATTACCTTTGTAACCTTATGTGAATCATAATGGAGAACTCGCATCTTACTGATGTACGCCTGAACTGAGGGAGTACCATATCCAATGAAGAAATCATACCCCACTGAAGCTCATTTATGGTAGAGTACCAACTCCATAAATAGAGGAACTGTACCCCAAGAATGTATAGTGGAGTAATAACATTGACAATATATAGGATATGGGAAGCCTGCACTCTGATAAAGTTATTTAATCAGGGGATTATTTATCCCAAAACCAACTCTAATGATAAAAAATAAATATTATCATATAATAAAAATCACATACTATACAGAAAACTGCTCAGGGATTATGATCATATGTTCTAATATAAGTGAAAGGAAAGTACACGGTGTGTCAAAGGGGTACACAACATGTCACCCTGGGCCAACAACATGACATCGCACTACTTCTCAACATGTAATGTAAATTACTAACTATGGAAAATATAGAATAAGATACATGAAATTAAGGTTTAGGGTCTGAAACTCATTATGTGCCTCACTACCCAATTCATGTTTTACCATGGGTACATAGGGTATAGCCTAGGGCAACATGGAGTGTTAGCTACTAGAGTTACCCAGACATGTACTTATTGTACATGAAAATATGTCTATCTAGGGTCACATGATGTGAAATCCTAAATACACAATCATGTAATATTTAACTCAGTCTAGAAACCATAGTTCCTCTTCTTACAAATTTCATTGTGTGTGTTCTTCTAAACTACATACTGTGTAGTCAGAAAATTTCAAGAATTATCACTTCCTTCTGAAGCTTCACCACTGCCATCACCTACAACACAAATACTACCAAAAAACCCAAAAAGTGTTTAGAAGAAGAAAGATTATACAATAGAAACTATATTTCGACTATCCTTTGTTAGTGAATCGAATTGTTTTCACCCTCTCGTGTTTCCTTCATATCCTGGCTCATGTTACGGTCACTGTCCACAACCCCTAAAATTTCCCCATCACCCCCAATCATTCATGATTCTGAAATAATCAATGTTAATTCCACATTTTCAATCCATTAATCTAATAAGGATAACATAATAATGAAATAGTGTGTGTATTGGTCAAATATTTTAAAAAATAAAAACTTAGAGATGACTGTAAAAGAAACTGAGGGATAAATCGATAAACCAAAATGGGTGATTAATCAATGATGGTAATGTTTGATATGTCAATAATTTATAGAAAAAAATGAAGAATCATGGAAAGAATGAAAAATTCTGAAGTTGTAAAAAATCTAAATTCCTAATTATAGGAAAATAATAACTTGATAGGGTCACACTATAGTCATTCTTGAATAATATTCTTAGAAGAATTAATTCCCTAACATAATGATATTAAAATAGGGATAAATCAATAAAAAAAGACCCATAACTTTTCATTTGATATATATTTGGAAAAGAACAAGTATATGTTAATTACATTGGTGATCCAAATCAGTTTCGTTGTCAACCCCCAAGTTATGCTGAATCTGATTTCTATCCCATAAATACCCTTACAATGGTTTTCCATCTCAATAAATCTCCCAGGATTATGTGAATAAACCTATAGATCCTTTATAACAAGGTTTAAATAGAGTGTTTCTAGGAGTATACATATAATTAGACAAATAAATTAATCAATTAATTAAATTAATTAATTTTATCTAATATTCTCTTGTGGTCGCACATCGTATCGGGATCCAATGCTATAGAGACCCAAAGCTTGATGTACATGGACATTACATTACTTTTTTTGGAATACTTAATATATAAAAAAACAAACACACAAGGACCATAATAGTTTAGTGTCTTTGGAAACCCGGAATATAATCTTCTAATCGTGGTGAAAGATCTTCAACATCTCCCATAAAGATCTTCCCCTTTTGTTTTCTTACCTAAAAACTTTATTTAAATCCTGGGGAAAAGAAAACATAAAAAGGGTGAGCTTAAATACTCAGTAAGGTTAAGCATGGATAAAATAAAGCAAATCATATACATTTGAACTTAAAAACATGAACATAATGTTTAAACATCAAAATCTTGAGCAATGACATAAAACATGGCAGTACGTAAGGCATAGATCATAAAGAAACATTAATCATGATAAAATAGCATGGGAATAAAACATGTAATTTTGGAAAAAAATTAAGCACATGATATGATTTCCATAGTATCCAAGGCATTTCTGCAAAGACCATCTTATTAGACAAAGTCCCTTTCTGAATCGAGTTCACTCCTCGTTCGAGTCCTGTATCACCGAACTGGATTAACTTACCATTCATCCATGTCTATATCATGAGATATAAATCTTTAACCAATGAATTAGAGGGAGATATAGGTCCCACACATCTCATATTGAAATCATTCTTTCATGTTCCACAAAAAAATCATAAATCATTCATCATAACCCAAATAATAAAATGGGTTTCATAAACATCATCCAATCACAACATAATCCATATAAAACAAATGGATATAAATTTATCAAAAGAAAAGTGAAACCATATAAATCATAGAGAAATTATACTTGAAACATACACATATGAAATTATTTCATCTTATATGGAAAAATGTTTTTGATAAAACACTTGAAATGAATTCTTGAGGAAAATATCCTTTCTTCTTCAAAATAATTTTCTTTTCACAAAATGCCATGAAATTTTAAATGAAAAGGATTTTGTTGAAAATATTCATGAAATCTTGTATATTAAGCTTCATGAAAATAATGCGTTATAAAACCATAAAAATCAGTTCATTCCATATAAGTTAAAAAAATATTCTCCTCGTACTTTTAACAGAAAAGTCAAAAAGTACCACATATGGTAAACAAAATCAAGATTCCTTTCATAACACAAAGTAAAATTCAAGAGGGGTAAAAATGACTTTAAACATACATGGAAGAATATTAAACAATTTATGAAAACATTTTTATGGACATGGATGAAAAATATAACCCCAGTAAATACTTACGAATAAACAATCTCGGATAAGAATGAGATTGGAATAATTATCCCTTACCTTATGTCCGATATGCTTCGTATGTATCTAAACCTCCTGTATAATGATTTAAATAATGTCATTGACTAATTATAGAATCATATTAATTGTTATTATATCATATATTGTTCACTTATGACTTTATATTACCCCTTCTTTTGTAAATTCATGTTAAAGTAGCATTTTGGGTAAAATCGTTTCATTTATCGTACGTGTTTCGACTTTTTGTTCTTGATATTATTAATTATATCCCTATTTACTTAATTTAAGAAATTAAAACATTATTTATATATAATATATATATTCAGAATATAAATATATATGATATATCAATAAATGGAGTGAAATACACCGTTCATGGAGACGGTAGGCCGTACGTATGCATGAACGTTGTTTTCATTTCCTTATTGAATTGAATGGAATTAAGTAAATTAAACATATATGTACATATATAAAATAGCATTATTATTTAATATATATAATTATTATTCATTATATATACTTTATAATAATTCTTGAATGGTTAACATGGAGAATGAATTTCATCACGTCGTGGAGACGGTAATCCGTACATACGCATGAGCGATGATATCGTTCCCATAATTATTGAATGGAATTTGAGTGGATGATATAATATCTTAGAATAAGTATGATGTTATAGTAACCATATATAGTTATTATTTACACCATTATACCCATCCAAGTAAGGTGGTGGTGGAAAAACAGATTACTCCACAGTGTGGAGACGGTATTCCGTACGTATGCACGTGCGGTGATTTCATTTTCCATAGGATGTATAGAATGTGAAATGGGGTTGTTTAATAATAAAATATAAGTATATTATTTATACTGATGTTATTAATTTATAATGAAACAACTAAAGAAGAAGAAGTTGAAGAAGAAAGAAACTTGAAAGAATCGGTAGAAGAGATTACCTCTTCTTCGACACACATCTTTTAAGCTTCCTCTTAAGGCACTAGAGTTGGTCTTTTGAGAAGACCAGAGCCTCCATAATGTTTCTAGGGAAGTTGAGAAGATAAATGGGTAGGGTTTAGCCGAGCTTTAAGGCTCAAAGTGTTGTGAAGAGGAGAGGGATGATGTGCCCTTTTATAAGGGAGGAGAGGGGCACCTTTGGAAACCTCAAAAATATTAATTTATAATACATCAAACCCCACTTAAAAACCTCCAAAAATGACTCATATTAAAATATTACATGAGATAGGGTTTTAATCTCATCAACTAATCAAATTTAGGCATGTTGGAAAATTATTTGAAACCTTATCAATTTGATTTGTCCTTATTTAATTTATTTAATCTTATTTGTGGTCATAATATTCTAAATTTTAAATTATAATAAATAAATAATTATGTGTTGTGAATTATCCATAATTGGTCACTTTATGAAATTTTAGACCATATAATTTTCAATTTATAATTTTTAAATATATATGTGATTTTTAAACAATTTAATAATATGTTATTTTTATAAAATAACAATAGTGTCAATTTTGACACTATTCATTTATTTGAATTTAAATAAAATCCACAGAGAGGATATATTCGAAAAAAAATGTTTAATAGATTTATAAAATGTCATATTAATCTTTAAAATTTGTGGAGAACCTTAATTATTTTATATAATGTTTATTTTAATATTTATAAAACCATTTATTTGATATTTCTCTTAATAAAACAATTACTACATGATTTTTGTATAACCATTTAATATACTTATTAGTTGTATAAAAATTAAAACCAAAATCCCATGATGAATATAAAAATAATACCTTTCATAATAATATTTTTACTCGAATTTATCATCTTAAAATCATAACATTTAAATTGTTATATTTATTTAATTATGAAGGTGACATCTTTGACATCAATTAAAATAAAATAATGTAAATGTACTAATTGATTTTATAAGGATCCAAATGGTCCAAATGTAGACCCTTGGATGATTAGGGTATATATATACTCTAAAAATAAATTTTTGCCACGTTTCAGGTCTTTTTGATAGGTATTATTATTTTAATAAAAACTATATTTTTAATTTTTCACTAAATAAATAATTTCTACATCATTAATGTATAAGATTTTAAGGTAATAAAATATTTATTAAAAATTACAAATAAATTTCCACGATAAATAAAAAATTTTTAACTTTCAAATGAGTATTTATAATAGAATTTATATTCTGTATAACTATATATTAAATATAATCTAATTATTAAAGTTTGAGTGAGACATTTCACTTTCCTTTAAATAAACTAAATAAAAGGTCTTAATAAAATACAAGTGGGTTCTATTAGATTACATTTCGACCCAAGTATGATTTAGGGTAAAATATAATCATCCAATTATATTAGGACAAGCGTTAGGGTAATTTTATAATATTATATTTACCCTTAGTTACCTCGATTTACCTTTAACTATGGTAAATAAAATTTACCGTAGTTACTATTCATAATGACTAAAAATAAAAAGTAGCTTATTAATATAATTTGGACCTACTAATTCTAAATATGGAATCAATTTTTCCAAATTCAAATCACATAAGTTTCAGAAATTAATTTAAAATTAATCCCGTTTTTAAGAAAATGAGTTTTAAAAGTTAAAACATTGTAAAAGATTGAAATGATTTTACCTATGAATTTAATGTAAAATAAATTCTAATGACATACATTATATTAAATGGTAAAAATATATTATATTTATAATTAAAACCATTAAATATTATAATTTAACCATATAAATTATTACGATGAAAAAAGTTTTTTTAATTAAAATAAAGCATGTTTTTACTATTCATTAAAATATGAAAGTTTTCAGAAAAATATGAAAAATTTATCCAAAGTAAATTTTTATATCCTGATTCCAAATAAGAATTTTATATTGTCAAATTGAACTTATAAACATGTCAAAAACTATATTTAAAGTGGGTGCGCCATCAAAAGGCGGCAAAACTGCATTTTTTGAAAAATATTATTTTACTCGAAAAATGTATTTTGTTCTCACAAGATGTTCTAGAAAATGTGTTAGATGAATAATAATATTATAACATTCAAAATTTAGTTAATAATATTCATAACGGCTTGTTCATAATAATGTTATAATAATATATCATTGATTAGTGAAACTCGGTATTGCGTACCACATACGCTATCAAGGAAGGTCGTGATTGCGTGTAATGCAAGCCAAGTCAAGGTTACGTGTAGTGTAATCTCCCTTTGTTGTTGCGTATAATATAATAAAAACTTATTTCATTTATACATTAAATAAAATCTACACTTAATGTTGCGTAGAATAATTTCTACAAAACGAACTTGAAATTGTGTGTAACACAAGCCAAGAATAGTGTTGCGTATACTACAAGCTAATACAGTGTTGCGTATAGAACAAGATAATTTTGGTGTAGCGTATAACACAAGAAATCAATGAAATTAAAAATAATAATTCTCATAAAATCTCATGTTGTTACATTCTACCCCCCTTAAAATGAATTTTTCCCTCGAAATTCGTCGGGGTTATAAATGGTTTACTACTTGAAAGTTTCTTTCATAGAAACCCACATCGTAAAAAGTAATACTAAAACATAATTTTAAAAAGTGAAGTATGAAACATAATGGTTACCCAAATTAACTCATCATTTGGTTTCCACATAGGAGAACATAGGTGAAAATATGGATATGGAAGAGAAATCTAATCATCAAGTTCTGATGGAGAGTGGTAGAGAACATGGCTATGAAAAAGTCAACAATCACAAAGCCATAAATTTCAGATGATCTAAGGTACCATCTGATTCATCATATATAAGAGAACTAGAACAAAATTTTTGGTTTTCAATATCATTTCCTTAAAGTTGAAAATTTTGAATTAGAAGAAATACTTACTTGATTTTGGTACAATCTCACTATTGTTTGTGCCTTGAATAATTTCTACTTCATCTCCTAAAGAGAAGAAGTTGAATTTGTCTTCTGTGAAGTGTTAGCAGATCATACGATATAATGATAGGTCATTCCATATGTCTCAAACATAAGGTTAACAAAAGTTATATACATAAGTGCATCTATGGTGAGATTAATCGTATATGGTTCCTAAAATGGACTTATACTTCATCTATCATATCCCTTAATAAAATAAAACCAGTTTCTACTAACCAGAGACTTCTTGTAGGCCAGTGGTAGGCGATAAAGGCCTGTCATACTTCGGTTGTGGGTTCGATTCCCACAACCTTGTCCGACGCGATGAGTTGTCACCTGTTCTACAGGTTGTCCTTTTTCTGAAACTATACTATTATAACATTCCAAAAATAATATTGAAAAAAGTTCTAGCCTTAAACAATACAATCTGATATCCAACACAATCCATTCCAGTTTTTAGACTTTTCCAAAATACATATGTCTAATCTCATAGTATAAAGAAAACGATTACTAGAAATGTCATCAACCAAGCATGTGAATACCATCATTTATCCTCCACATATCATAAGATATATCTTGTTGATCGCATTCCAAACATGTGAATACCTTAATATTGTATTCTCTTGCAAAATGAATTACCATAGAACCACAGTGAAAACATGAATGCTGTCAAAGGTAACTCTTTCCACATACCAAAATCCCAAAATTTCTATATACTCAAACCATGATATCACTTTGTCCTTATATTAGTCATGAGCTCATGAATAAATATATTATTTTCTCTTTATCCCTTCATTATGCGCATATCATCTGCTTTCCAAAAATATTTCAATCACTTTTCATGGTTACCGATGCCATATTATTATGGAAAACCACAATGGACCAATACATGGATTTTCCAATATACCATAAAAGTACCTCAACAACATTATTCTTGAATACCAATACATAAACACTTCAATCCATCTTCTTTAATTATTGTAATGAAATAAGTCCTTCCATGATTTAGAAGTAACCTCTTAGGTCAGGGCATTGAGTTGGGTAATGTCCATGTTCTCCACAGATAAGATATTGAACTCCATAACAGTTTTTCACTCTATGACCCTTCTCTCCACACAGATAACATTTTCCCCTCCATTTGATGTATTAATCAAGTTTCTTCTTCCCTTATTTAGATATCTCAATCCTCATTTCTCTAGGCTCCTCAACATGCGAACATGCATAAAAGTCCATCTTCATCTTATTTGATGAATTAGGAATACCACTAAATTTCACCTTGTTAATCATATATCGTGATGAATGATTCGGCATAATCACAAAATCTTTATTTCTAGGCGTTACGCAATTTCGTTGCTCATAGTCACCAATTTTTCCATTAGATTCAATGTTGACCCAATTCCTTCTGGTTCCCTTCATTGACTAAAACCAAAAACCATTGTGTAAGAAAAAACTAAAATAACGGGGAACCACATAATTATAAAAAGTCACTTATGGGATGTCTAACTTATCACACATTCTTTAATCCAGGACACCTTAGGTTCACCCTAGGTTATTCATGTTCATCAACATAATTCTAGGACTATAAAATATAGTTATACTAAACCTTAGGGACATCCTTAGACATACCTTAGATATATATCTAGGGATATCACCAAAGTTTTTGCATCCTATTTTCCAAAGGTTAAATAAACATTTCCTCTGATACCAACTATAAGGACCCAAAGCTTGATGTACATGGACATTACATTACTTTTTGTGGAATACTTAATACATAATAAAAACAGACACACAAGGACCATAATAGTTTAGTGTCTTTGGAAACTCGGAATATAATCTTCTAATCATGGTGAAAGATCTTCACCATCTCCCATAAAGATCTTCCCCTTTTGTTTTCTTACCTAAAAAATTTCTTTAAATCTTGGGAAAAAGAAAAAATATAAAGGGTGAGCTCAAATACTCATTAAGGGTAAGCATTGAGAAAATAAAGAAAATAATATACATTTTAACTTAAAAACATGAACATAATGTTTAAACATCAAAATCTTGAGAAATGACATAAAACATGGCAGTACATAAGGCATAGATCATAAAGAAACATTAATCATGATAAAATAGCATGAGAATAAAACATGTAATTGTGGAAAACCATTAAGCACATGATATGATTTCCATAGTAGCCAAGGCATTGCTGTCAAGACCATCTTAGTGGACAAAGTTCCTTTCTGAATCGAGTTCACTCCTCGTTCCAGTCCTGTATCACTGAACCAGATTAACTTATCATTCCAGCCATGTCTATCTCATGAGATATAAATATTTATCCAATGAATTGGAGGGAGATATAGGTCCCACCCATCCCATATTGAAATCATTATTTTGTGTGCCACAAAACAATCATAAATCATTCATCATAACCCAAAGAATAAAATGGGTTTCATAAATATCATCCAATCATAACATAATCCATATAAAACAAATGGATATCATTTCATCATAAGAAAAGTGAAACCATCTAAATCATAGAGGAATTATACTTGAAACATACACAAATGAAATAATTTCATCTTATATGGAAAAATGTTTTTGATAAAACACTTGAAATGAATTCTTGAGGAAAATATCCTTTATTCTTCAAAATCATTTTATTTTCACAAAATGCCATGAAATTTTAAAAGAAAAGGATTTTGTTGAAAATAGTCATTAAATATTGTATATTATGCTTCATGAAAATAAGGCTTTATAAAACCGTAAAAATATGTTCATGCCGTATAAGTTAAAAAAATATTCTCCTCGTACTTTTAACGAAAAAGTCAAAAAGTAACACGTATGGTAAACAAAAGAAAGATTCCTTCCATAACACAAAGTAAAAGTCAAGAGGGGTAAAAATGACTTTAAACATGCATGGAATAATATTAAACACTTTATTAAAATATTTTTATGGACATGGATGAAAAATATAACCCCAGTAAATATTTACGAATAAACAATATCAGATAAGAATGAGATTGGAATAATTATCCCTTACCTTATGTCCGATAAGCTTCGTATGTATCCGAACCTCCAGTATAATGATTTAATTAATGTCATTTACTTATTACAGAATCATATTCATTGTTACGATATCATATAGGGTTCACTTATGACTTTATATTACCCGTTCTTTTGTAAATTCAAGTTAAAGTAGCGTTTTGGGTAAAATCGTTTCATTTATCGTACGTGTTTCGACTTGTTGTTCTTGATATTATTACTTATATCCTGATCTACTTAATTAAATAATGTAAAACATTATTTATATATAATATATATATTCATCATATAAATATATATTATATATCGATAAATGGAATGAAATACACCGTTCATGGAGATGGTAGGCCGTACGTACGCATGAACGCTGTTTTCGTTTCCTTATTGAATTGAATAGAATTAAGTAAATGAAACATATATGTAGATAAATCCTTTAGCATTATTATGTAATATATATCATTATTATTCATTCTATATACTTTATAATCATTCTTGAATAGTTAACATGGAGAATGAATCTCATCGCATTGTGGAGACGATAATCCGTGCGTACGCATGAGCAATGATATCGTTCCCATAATTATTGAATGGAATTTTAGTGGATGATATAATATATTAGAATCCGTATGATGTTATAATGAACATATATAGTTATTATTTACACCATTATACCCATCCAATTAAGGTGGTGGTGGAATAACAGATTACACCACGACGTGGAGACGGTATTTCGTACGTACGCACGCGCGGTGATTTAGTTTTCTGTAGGATGGATAAAAGGTGAAATGAGATTGTTTAACAATAAAATATCAGTATATTATTGATACTAATGTTATTAATTTATAATTAAACAACTAAATAAGAAGAAGTTGAAGAAGAAAGAAACTTGAAAGAATCGGTAGAAGAGATTACCTCTTCTTCGACACACCTCTTTTTAGCTTCCTCTTAAAGCACTAGAGTTGGTCTTTTGAGAAGAAAAGAACCTCCATAATGTTTCTAGGGAAGTGGAAAAGAGAAATGTTCAGGGTTTGGCCGCGCTTGAAGGCTCAAAGTGTTGTGAAGAGGAGAGGTAGGAGGTTCCCTTTTATAAGGGAGGAGAGGGGCACCTTTGGAAACCTCAAAAATATTAATTTATAATAAATAAAACCCCTATTAAAAATCTCCAAAAATGACTAATATTAGAAGATTAGATTAGATATGGTTGTAATATCATCAAAAAATAAAATTTAGGCATGTTGGGAAATTATTTTAAACCTTATCAATTTGATTTATCCTTATTTAATTTATTTAATCTTATTTGTTGTAATAATATTCTAAATTTTAAATTATAATAAATAATTAATTATGTGTCGTGAATTATATATAATTGGGTACTTTATGAAATTTTAGACCATATAATTTTCAATTTATAATTTCTAAAAATTTATGTGATTTTTAAACAATTTAATAATATGTTATTTTTATAAAATAACAATAGTGTTAATTTTGAGAGTATTCATTTATTTGAATTTAAATAAAATCCACACAGAGGATATATTCTAACCAAAATGTTTAATAGATTCCTAAAATGTCATATTCATATATAAAATTTTTGGAGAACATTAATTAGTTCATATAATGTTTATTTTAATATTTATTAAACCATTTATTTGATATTTATCTTAATAAAACAATTACTACATCATTTTTGTATAATAATTTAATATAATTATTAGTTGCATAAAAATTAAAAATAAAATCCTATGATGAATATAAATATAATAAATTTCATAATAATATTTTTACATGAATTTATCATCTTAAAATCACAACATTTAAATTGTTATATTTATTAAATTATGAAGGTGACATCTTTGACATCAATTAAAATAAAATAATGTAAATGTCATGATTAGTTTTATAAGGCTCCAAATGGTCCAAATATCGAACCTTAGATGATTAGTGTATATATATACTCGACCAATATAGTTTTTTCAAGTTTATGGTCTTTTTGATAGGTATTATTATTTTAATAAAAACTATATTATTGATTTTTCACTAAATAAATAATTTCTACATCATTAATGTATAAGATTTTAAGGTAATAGAATATTTATTAAAAATTACAAATAAATTACCATGATAAATAAAAACATTTTATCTTTCAAATTAGTATTTATAATCGAATTTATATTCTGTATAACTATATATTAAAAATAATCTAATTATTAAAGTTTGAGTGAGACATTTCACTTTCCTTTAAATAAACTAAATAAAAGGTCTTAGTCAAATTCAAGTGGGTTCCATTATATTCCATTTCTACCCAAGTATGATTTAGGGTAAAATATAATCATCCAATTATATTAGGATAAGTGTTAGGGTAATTTTATAATATTATATTTACCCTTAATTACCTCGATTTACCTTTAACTATGGTAAATAAAATTTACCGTAGTTACTATTCATAATGACTAAAAATAAAAAGTAGATTATTAACATAATTTGGAACTACTGATTCCAAATATGAAATACAATTTTCCAAATTCAAATCACAGAAGTTCCAGAAATTAATTTAAAATTAATCCCATTGTTAAGAAAACGAGTTTTAAAAGTTAAAACATTGCAAAAGACTGAAATGATTTTACCTATGAATTCAATGTAAAATCAATGATAATGACATAAATTATATTAAATGGTAAAAATATATTCTATTTATACTTTATAACCATTCAATATTATAATTTAACCATATAAATTATTACGATGAAAAAAGTTGTTTTTAATTAAAATATAGCGTGTTTTTTACTATTCATTAATATATGAAAGTTATCAGAATAATATGAAAAATGTATCCAAAGTAAATTTTTATATCCTGATTCCAAAAAAGAATTTTATTTTGTCAAATTGAAATTAAAAACATGTCAAAAACTAGATTTATAGTGGGTGCTCCATCAAAAGGCAACAAAACAGCATTTTTTGAAAAATACTTATTTTACTCAAAAAATTTATTTTGTTCTCACAAGATGTTCTAGAAAATGTGTAAGATGAATAATAATGTTATAACCTTAAAAATTTACTTAATAATATTCATAACGGCTATTTCATAGTAATATTATAACAATATATTGTTGTTTAGTTAAACCCGATATTGCGTACTACATACGCTATCAAGGAAGGTCACGATTGCGTGTAATGAAAGCCAAGTCAAGGCTACATGTAGTGAAAGCTCCCTTTGTTTTTGCGTATAATATAATCAAAACTTATTTCATTTATACATTAAACAAAATCTATACTTAATGTTGCGTAGAATAATTTCTAAAAAACGAACTTGAAATTGTGTGTAACACAAGCCAAGAATAGTGTTGCGTATACTGCAAGCTAATAGGGTGTTGTGTATAAAACAAGATAATTTTGGTGTATCGTATAACACAAGACATCAATGAAATTAAAAAGAATAATTCTCATAAAATATCGGGTTGTTACAAATGCGATCAAGACTAATATCATGCTTAAGGAAAACCCCATAATCTAGATTTAATGGCAGTCCCAGTTTCTTCATCCAAGGCTCTATTAAGGAAGAAATCCATTATTTAAAAAATTAAATTCTTTCATGAGATAATTCATTTAATATTTTTAATTTTTCACTATTGAGGATATAAAACACCTGAAACTCCACGTCAACTCCATTACTAGTTCCATAAATATTATTTAAAACATTTAAAGGAAATAATCATAAAAACTGAATCCATTAAATTCTCCCCATATTCAAGGGGTTTCATCCCAAAAAGTAGGTTATACACTAACAAGTGAGGGTACTGAGCCTGTATATGGTTCTCCCACTCCCACGAGATATCCTGAATATTCCCTTGACACTAAAGAACACACATATGAGGAATAATTAATTGAAAAAGGATATTATTCTTCTGATCCTCAATAATTTTTGGGTACGTTGAAAGGTAACTATATATTCAATTTCCAACCTCATCTATTAAATAAACTATAAAAAATCATGCATGTCACTCCTCAATTGTGATACTTGGAAGACGTCATGGAATCAATCCAACTGCATTGGTAATGCCAAGTGGGATGCAATCTTACTGATCCTACATAGAAACTGAAAAGGATTGATGAACTTCATAGATAGTTTCCCACCTCATAAAAATCTCCATAAGTTATAACGAGGTGATATATTCAAGAATACATGATCTCCCTCACCGAACTCCAAAGGTCTTCATTATAGATCTTCATAGGATATTCTGCACTTTCTCAATCATTAATTGCACTAACTTTGACCCCATAAGTTAAAATTATCCCAAATATGACTAGCAAAGAGGTGACATAAAAAGTCTCATGTAAAGGTCATTGAATGGTGTAATACCAATAATAGAGTGATAAATATTGTTTTATGAAACCACTACTAATGGTAGGTTATCCAACCAACTTCAGCTAAATTCTAGCATGAAATCTTGCAAAATTTCCTCTAGGACCTAAATGGTCCATGTCATGACCCGCCTTCACCAAAAGGAGGGAAGGGTCACTAGATTTCCAGGACCTTCCTTATTTAAGTTGAAGTAGAGATAATGGCCCCCGAGACCCTCCTTCAATAGGTCCCGGAGTGGCGACTAGCACCAAGGGTATAGAAATTAATCACAAATGGAAGGCATTACCCCTTTTCATTTTATAGGATCGGGAGATAAGATGATGAAACCCAACAACAAAAAGGTAAAATAAAAGTAAGGCCAAAAGTAAACCATTCCCACATGCATGTTCCAAAAGTAAAAGCCACAAGGTACAAAAAAAGGTGACTACAAAGGTAAGTACCAAGGAAAGAAAAACAGCAACAACAACTGTCCCAAAGGTCCGAGATAGTACGGTCCTGCATGATCCCCAAAGTCCTCCTGGAAACCTGAAAGCAGTTTTATATACGTAGGGTGAGCATACGAGTACACTCAGTAGGGAAAACCAAAGACTCTCGTGCACAAGTGGGGGAACGCACTAAAGCCCCATGTGGAAAAGAGTAAACCAAACACCTATCAAGGTAAACTATCCACCCAAGCCTCACCAAGGCACACTCCCCAAATAACTCAAGTCAAGTAATATATATATAATAAGAGCACATTGATGTTTGGGTACACCATGCCACTTTCCCACTGGTTATTGAGACATCCTACGCATCGAACCAATCCCGCCATTCTCACCGTAGTCCCACTGCCACACCCACCCATACACACCTAGGCCACAACCACACACTGTCCCACTGCCGAATCCCGCCTGCAAACACCTGGGCCACAACTGTCACACGTAACCACACCTGCAAACACCTAGGCCATAACAACCACCACCACACCCGAAGACACCTAGGATAAAAGATCCACTGCCACGCCCGAAGACACCTGGGCCTCATCCCGACGACACTTGGGAAACCACCTGCTGCACACACCTATCTAATCACCACACAACCCCGCCCGAAGGTTATTGGGATAATAATGGACCTCAGGCCATCACAGCTTGCCCGAAGATACTTGGGCTATTCGGGAAAGGGAGAAGAAAATGAGTTAATAACCATCCACTAAGAATAGTGTTGGGAAAAACACCCTCCCCCATGAAATGGGGGTGTTTGGCACTAAGTGCTCAACTTGGGTGGGGCGCGAATAAGAAACACAAAACTAAAAGTATATACATAGGTAAAAAGCACTCACCCAAAGTTAGGTTTTTCTTTAGACAACCTATAGATCACAACAATGCTCAAGTCCGAGTCACAACTCTCGCCAACAAACCCCATTTTTCCCATTCTTGTTTTCATGTTCAGTAATAATGTTCAAATAAGTTTACGCACTACTGGGAAACTAGTAAGCATAGGCACAAGTCCAGGAAAGTAAACAGTCAAGCGTCAACCATAACAACCACACCCAGTTCTCAACAACAGAGGATCCCACCCCAATTCGTGATATAAACAAGGTAACCACCCGGTCTTAAAACTCACAAATACTGAATCCATAACAACAGGGGATCCCATCCCCAATTCCACAACCATCGAGAGTATAAAAATAGGGGATCCCATACCCTCCCACATCTCCAGCAACCATCCCGTGGAAGAACAACAAACAAACCACTACCATCAAGCGGAATAGGCCCATGCGGGTATTTTCAGATTTAAAAGATTTTACACGCTCCATGATTTCAATTTCCGTGTATTTTAACCGGGGGTTATCATAGAAGGGTTGATCCTGGTGCTTTCAATTTATTCAGCCAGGTATACATGATTAACCAATTTACTTTTCACAGCAGTAGTTTACAATTACAAAACAGCAATTTAACACACCACGAGGGGTTCATTAGTGCACAGACAATGACCACCAACGACCTCAATTTTCAGAAGTCATAAGCCAGCATAACTCGGAATAACTCGGAAATATGATCAAAATATAAAGCAGTATCAACGATCACAGCCCCCCCTCTTTCTTTATGGAATACGTTCATTATCTTTATTAGGTCCGGATTATCAAATTATACGGAGTCAAAACCACTCCCACCCCGCATGATACACAAAAGAGAGAGACGAAGGAGAAAAATTACCTACTTGATTGATCGACAATCGACGCTTAGTCCGGGCGTGGAACTTTACAGATAACGATGTGGATCGCCTGATGCACCAAAAGCTGTTCGTGAAAATATGTGATCGAGAAAATAAGAAACCATGTGTAACCCTTTAGTTTATAAGGGCAGCAGATGGTTGAGATAAGAACGTGAAACTGCGTAAGGTGCGGGCTCGTGGGTTGGCCACGTGGACCCACACATTATTAAAGGGTTCAGGTGGTTTAAACCCACTCATTAATTCATTAAGTATTTAATTAAAAAACTTATGGGTGTTACCGGTATTTAAAACACGCTTAACGAGTCATAATAGGGTTTAAAACCCTAATTGCGCAAGAAGGAACGCGGCTGGAAAGAAACCGCGGGGGTAGGCCAGAGCCACCAGTAGCTGAGAGCTACTGGTGGGTGATAGCTATCGGTAGCTAAGCTACCCGTAGGCTGCGGCCACCGGTAGACCGAGCTACCGGTAGACAAAGCTACTGGTAGGCTCCTCTACCGGTAGACCGAGCTACCGATAGACAAAGCTACCGATAGGCTCAGCTACCGGTAGTCCGAGCTACCGGTAGGCAGAGCTACCGGTAGACAGATCTACCTGTAGACAGAGCTAACGGTAAGCGCAGCTACCGGTAGACCGAGCTACCGGTAGACAGAGCTACTAGTAGGCTCAGCTACCGGTAGGCCAAGCTACCGGTAGGCCGAGCTACCTGTAGGCTGAGCTACCGGTAGATAGAGCTACCGGTAGGCTCAGCTACCGGTAGGCCGAGCTACCGGTAGACATAGCTACCAGTAGGCTCAGCTACCGGTAGACCGAGCTACTGGTAGGACTGCTACCGGTAGGCTAAGGCTACTGGTAGGCCTAGCATTCCCAAACTTCACCGAGATTTTGCAGACCAGAAAACCCAACACGATATTTTCACAAAGTAATGGACCCCAAAAACCCGTGCCATTACATCAGATACCTCTTAAACGATTCTCATCCTCGAGAATCGAAACAAACCAGAAGGAAAGAGAGGGTCCGAACAACCACCTCGAAAGATACCTCTTAAGAGTGAACCCATGCTAACTAAAAACACTTACCTGTCAAGAACCAAGCAACATACCATGCCAAACTGCCCAGGAATGTGGGTTGGGGAGTCTCCTCCCCCATGTCAAGATATTATCCGCTTTGGTCGGAACTGACTTGCCCGTACAGGTTTAATCGAATCCACCTTAATGCGTCTTGATTAGGGGGAGGGTCCTCTCCTCCCCCATAGCCAGGGATTTTCACACACATCTAGAGGAAAGAAAACCAGTACATTCCATATTCAACAAGACAAAACGTTCTACAACAACAGGTACAACAAGGAACAAAACTCAAAACAACTCTGGGTACTGGGTACGCATCTGTGCTTCCCTATCCCACGTACTCTCCTCAAGCCCACAATGTCTCCACAATACACGAACCAAGGGAATGGTTCTCCCACGAAGCACCTTCTCCTTGCGATCCTCGATCATCACTGGTCTCTCCACAAAGGTCATGTCATCCTCGATGTCCATCTCACCCCAATCAAGGACGTGTGAATTGTCGTTCAGATACCGACGGAGATGGGACACATGGAAGACATTATGTATCCTCAGTAGCGAAGGTGGTAATGCTAGCTGATAAGCCACTTCTCCGACCCGCCAAAACACTTCGAAGGGTCCGATGAACCTGTGAGAAAGCTTACTCCCCTTGTCGAACCTCCGCTGCCCACGCCGAGGGGAGACCTTCAAGAACACGTGGTCTCCAACCTCAAAATCCAAGGGCCTCCTCTTGGTATCAACATGCGACTTCTATTGGTCCTGGGACACCTTCATCCTTTCCCGTATGAGCTGAACCTTCTCTGTCATGCTCTGCACCTCTTCTGGGCCAAGGATGCATGCCTCTCATACTTCAGTCCAACACATAGGTGAACGACATGGCCTCCCATACAAAGCTTCAAACAGGGCCATAACAATTGTAGAGTGGTAGATATTATTGTAGGAAAACTCTACCAGAGGCAAGTATAACACCCATGATCCCTCTGAGTCCAGAACACATGCCCGCAGCATATCCTCAATGGTCTGGATGGTGCACTCTGTCTGTCCATCTGTCTGGGGATGGAAAGCAGTGCTAAGATGTAGTTGGGTTCCAAAAGCATGATGCAATCCTCTCAAGACTCGTGAGGTAAACCGTGCATCCCTATCCGAGACTATAGACCTCGGAATCCCATGCAAACACACCACCTCATCCACATACTTTCGTGCCAAATCATCCACAGTACTCGACTCCCTGATTGCCAGAAAGTGGGCCGATTTCGTCAACCTATCCACTACCACCCAGATGGCGTCGTATCCCCCTTGGAACTTAGTTAGTCCCATGAAGAAATCCATCGATATGTTGTACCAATTCCACTCGGGGACATCTAGAGGCTACAGTAGGCCGCCTGGAACTCAGTGTTCAGCCTTTACTCGCTGACACACTAAGCACTTGGCCACAAACTCTGCCACTTCTCACTTCACTCCGGGCCACCAAAACTGTCTCTTCAGTCCTTGGTACATCTTGGAAACTCCTGGGTGTACTGCCATGGGTGAGTTGTGGAACTCACTGATAACCTTTCCGCGCATCGCCTCCGGAACAAACAACCTTCCCTGGAAAAGCATCCGGTTCTGACCATCCTCTGTCCATCCTTCCGGAGCATTGCCCTGGTCAACTTGGTCATGCATCAATTCGCACTCTGGGTCTCCCCATTGAGACTCCTCGACTTTCTGCAACAGAGAATACTGCACTGTCATCTAATATAGGCAAACTCTACCGCCATCCATCTTCGCATCCAGGTGTAAAGCAGCCAACTCCTCCATTGCCTTTCAGGAGTTCGCAGACTCTCAGGCCGCATCCTTCTGCGTCCTCCTGCTCAAGGCATCGACCACTACATTGACCTTTCCCTCAGTATAAGAGATCTCGAAGTCGTAATCCTGGAGGAACTCCACCCATCTCCACTGTCGTAAGTTCGGGTCCCGCTAGGAGAAGATATACCTCATGCTTTTGTGATTTGTGAAGATCACAAAGCATTCTCCGATGAGGTAGTACCGCCATAACTTTAGCACAAAAACGACCGTTGCAAGCTCCAAGTCGTGGGTGGCATAATTACGCTCATGAGGGCGTAGCTTCCTGGACCCATAAGAGATCACCCCTTTTCGTTGCATCAACACACATCCCATGCCCTATCCTGAAGCATCGAAAAACACCTCATACGCTGCCCATTTTTCTGGTAGTCTCAGCACTGGGGAACTGACCAAATTCTCCTTCAGATAGCTGAAGGCTGACTCACACTACTCACTCCACATGAAAACCTAGTCTTTCTTAGTCAGAGATGTCAATGGGGCTGCTACTCGGGAGAAGTTGGGCATGAATCTCCGATAGTAACCAGCCAGCCCGAGGAAACTTCGGACCTCTACCACATTCTTGGGTGCTGCCCAAGAAACAACTGCCTCATCCTTTGATGGGTCCACTGCTACCCCTTTCTCGGACACCACGTGCCTGAGGAAGTGCACTTCTCGTGTCCAGAACTTGCATTTTGACAACTCCCCATAGAGCTGATGCTGTCGGAGGACCTCCAAAACTGTCCTCAGGTGCTCTACATGGTCCTCCTCTGATCTAGAGTAGACCAGGATGTCATCGATGAACACAACTACGAACCGATCTAGGTACTCCCGGAAGATGGAGTTCATAAGCCCCATGAACACAGCTGGGGCATTCGTAACACCGAAGGGCATAACCACAAACTCAAAGTGTCCACACTTGCATCTAAACACCATCTTCAGGATGTCGCCCTTCTTTACTCTCATATGGTGATACCCAGACCGCAGGTTGATCTTCGAGAACCATCCTTCCCCCTTCAGCTGGTTGAAAAGATCGTCTATCCTCGGAAGAGGGTAGAGATTCTTGATCGTCACCTGATTCAGCCTCCTGTAGTCTATGAACCACCTGAGGCCACCATCTGAATTCTTTGCGAACAAGACTGGAGTGCCCAACGGTGACACACTCGGGTGAACATAACCCCTCTTCATCAGATCGTCAATCTGAATCCGCAACTCCCATAGCTCTGAAGGTGTCATCCGGTAAGGAGCCATTGAGATCGGATGAGCATCGGGCTGTAGGTCTATCCCGAACTCAATATCATGTCAAGGGGGTAGATTCTTCACCTTCTTAGGGAAGACGTCCATAAACCCACAGACGATCTCTGGCACTTCCACCATTTCAGCATCTACTGACCCTACAGATAGCTCAGCTAGAAAAAAGAGGAGGGGTTCCTCTCGCCTGTTCCCCTTCTGACCGCTCCGCTCGCCGGTGAAAACAACATGCTGCCCACCCAAGTCTGAGAACACGACCCTTCCTCGGAAATAGTCGATGACAGAACACATATAGAATAGCCAGTCGATGCCTAGGATGACATCGTATGGCTGTATCTGAAGAAGAAGAAGATCCCTAATTGATTGATGTGGCCCTATCATCAGTATGCATCCCCGACAAACAAACAACAAGTCGGTATGACTCCTGACTGGTGTGCTCAACACCAGGGGCACTGGGTGTCTCTCGACATCTATACCCAAAGCACAAGCTAGACTAGGTGCAACAGAGGAGTGGGAAGCTCCGGTATCGAACAAGGCATAGGAAAGAGTGCTAAACAAAATGATCGTACCTCGAACAACCTACGACCCTACTGGAACTGCTGCCTCTACGGCGTGAAACTGTCCCTGATCAGCTCTTCTTCCCCTCGGCTACCGGCCACCTCCCTGACCACGCCCCGGTTGAGGTCCCTGAGGTGCGCCCTGAGGTCGACCTCCTCCTCCTATGTCAGCCCTCAGAGGAGCGGGAGCTCGCTGTCCCTGCTGATGCTGCTGGAAGGGTCTGGCTAGAAGCTACTGCTGGGGCGGGTGGTGGGGCTTTCCACCATCGACGTAATGTACTCGGTCTGGGCACTGACTCTGAAGATGTCCAGGGCTCCCACAGACGAAGCACCGTGGTCCCGGGCCTGAAGGAAAAGGTCGAGGACCAGGGGATCGAAACTGAAACTGCTGCGGCCTGCTCCCTGCCGGTCGGAACCTGGAGGGTCCTGATGCTAGAGGCCTGGTGCTGACGACCTTCCCCTTCGATGGTCCCAGCTGGATCCCCTCTCGTGACACTACTCCTAGAGCATGCATCCTCTCCACCACTTCAGCCTTCTTCTGGACCTCTAAGTACATCGGAAGGGTAAAGGGGGTAACAACATACTGGAGGGAGGGTCGGAGCGCCTCCTCCAAATGTCTTTCCCGAGACTCCTCATCGAGAAAGAGGTCCGGAGAAAAATGTAGGAGGTCCTTGAGCTTGATCCCTAACTCCCTCATGGACATACTCCCCTGTTGGAGGGAGAGTAGCTCCTGTCTCTTTTCCGCCTTCATCGTCGAAGAGAGGAATTCCGCCCGGAACTCCCTCTAGAAATCTGCCCAAGCCACCTCAGCCTCTCTCCTCTCCCCTAGGTAAAACGTCCACCACTAATGCGCCACTCCCCGCATCTGGCCAACGGCCAGAGGAACCCAGTACTCGGTCGGGGCCCGAATTAGGCCGAAAGCTATCACTAGCTCCTCTAGCCAGCCTTCCGTCTTTATGTCAGAGGTGCTGCCCTCATACTTCTCGAGGGTCTGTTGCTGGAAGGCTCGGAGAGTCCTCTGCCACTGGTCATCCTCCTCTTCTCGGTCAGCTCTCTGCCGATCGGCTAAGGTAGTATGCGGGGCCTCAATCGTCTGTACTACACGCGGTCGCCTTCCAGGTGCCATAGCTGCAAGGTAAACAAGGAATGCCTAATCCCAAGTAGTGCAGATTATTGTCTTTAAAACTTCTTAAACTTTTCATTTATTCTTAATTCCCAAAACACCCCCAAAAACATGAGAACACAAGTCATTATGATGCATGTACCTTTCCTAGGGTCTCTACCCTGCAATCAGCGTGGTATTACTTGGTCATTTGGTAGGTCTAGAGTCCTTGCGTCGGATCACGGGGGGCCCTAAAATCCCATGTCCTAGCCGGTATTCCCTGACCTAATTCATGCACCAAGGTCACCCAACACTGTTTCCATACCATCCCATACAATCCTCACTGTGCCTAACTCCAGACTCCATCCTATCCCTCAATCATCACCTCTGATACCATTCTGTCACGACTCGCCTTCACCAAAAGGAGGGAAGGGTCAGCAGATTGCCAGACCCTTCCTTCTTTAAGTTGAAGGAGAGATAATGACCCCCGAGACCCGCCTTCAATAGGTCCTGGAGTGGCGACTAGCACCAAGGGTATAGAAATTACTCACAAATGGAAGGCATTACCCCTTTTCGTTTTATAGGATCAGGAGATAAGATGATGAAACCCAACAACACCAAGGTAAAAGAAAAGTAAGGCCAAAAGTAAACCATTCCCACATGCATGCTCCAAAAGTAAAAGCCGCAAGGTACAAAAAAATGTGACTACAATGGTAAGTACCAAGAAAAGAAAAACAACAACTGCAACTGTCCCAAAGGTCTGAGCTAGTACGGTCCCGCGTGATACCCGAAGTCCTCCTAGAAACCTGAAAGAAGTTTTATATACGTAGGGTGATCATATGAGTACACTTAGTAGGGAAAACCAAAGACTCTCGTGCACAAGTGGGTGAACGTACTAAAGCCCCGTGAGGAAAAGAGTAAACCAAACACCTATCAAGGTAAACTATCCACCCAAGCCTCACCAAGACACACTCCCCAAATAACGCAAGTCAAGTAATATATATATAATAAGAGCACATCTATGTTTGGGTACCCCGTGCCACTTTCCCACTAGTTATTGAGACATCCTACACATCGAACCAATCCCGCCATTCTCACCGCAGTCCCACTGCCACACCCGCCCGCACACACTTGGGCCACAACCACACGCAGTCCCACTTCCAAATCCCGCCCGCAAACACCTGGGCCACATCTGTCACACGTAACCACACCTACAAACACCTAGGCCAGAACAACCACCACCACGCCCGAATACACCTGGGCTAGAAGATCCACTGCCACGCCTGAAGACACCTGTGCCTCATCCCGGAGACAATTGGGAAACCACCTACCGCACACACCTGGCCAATCACCACACTACCCCGCCCGAAGGTTTTTGGGCTAATAATGGACCTCAGGCCATCACAGCCTGCTCGAAGATACTTGGGCTATCCGGGAAAGGGAGAATAAAAAGAGTTAATAACTAGCCACTAAGAATAGTGTAGGAAAAAACACCCTCCCCCATGAAATGGGGGTGTTCAGCACTAAGTTCTCAACTTGGGTTGGGTGCGAATAAGAAACAAAAAACTAAAAGTATATACATAGGTAGAAAGAACTCACCCAAAGTTATGTTTTTCTTCTAACAGCCTATAGATCACAACAACGCTCAAGTCCGAGTCCCAACTCTCGCCAACAAAACCCATTTGTCCCATTCTTGTTTTCATGTTCAGTAATAATGTTCAAATAAGTTTGTACACTAATAGGAAACTAGTAAGCATAGGCACAAGTCCAAGAAAGTAAACGATCAAGCGTCAACCATAACACCCACACCCGGTTCTCAACAATAGAGGATCCCACCCCAATTCGTGATATAAACAAGGTAACCACCCGGTCTTAAAACTCACAAATACTAAATCCATAACAACAGGGGATCCCATCCCCGATTCCACAACCATCGAGAGTATAAAAATAGGGGATCCCATCCCCTCCCACATCTCCAGCAACCGGCCCGTGGAAGAATAATAAACAAACTACTACCATCAAGCGAAACAGGCTCATGTGGGTATTTTCAGATTTAAAAGATTTTACACGCTCCATGATTTCAATTTACATGTATTTTAACCGGGGGTTATCATAGAAGGGTTGATCCTGGTGCTTTCAATTTATTCAGCCGGGTATACGTGATTAACCAATTTAATTTTCATAGCAGGAGTTTACAATTACAAAACAGCCATTTAAAACACCATGAGGGGTTCATTAGTGCACAGACAACGACCACCAACGACCTCGATTTTCAGAATGCATAAGCCAGCATAACTCGGAATGACTCGGAAATATGATCATAATATAAAGCAGTATCAATGATCACAGCCCCCCTATTTCTTTATGGAATCCGTTCATTATCTTTATTAGGTCCGGATTATCAAATTCTACGGAGTCAAAAGCACGCCCACCCCGCATGATACACAAAAGAGAGAGATGAAGGAGAAAAATTCCCTACTTGATTGATCAAAAATCGACGCTTAGGCCGGGCGCGGAACTTTACAGATAACGATGCGGCTCGCCTGATGCACCAAATGCTGTTCATGAAAAGCCATGATTGAGTAAAGAAAAAACCATGCATAACCCTTTAGTTTATAAGGGTAGCGGACAGTTGAGATAAGAACACGAAACCATGTAAGGCATGGGCTCGTGGGTTGGATACGTGGCCCCACACGTTATTAAAGGGGTCGGGTGGTTTAAATCGACTCATTAATTCATTAAGTATTTAATTAAAAAACTTATGGGCATTACCGGTCTTTAAAACACCCTTAACGAGTCAGAATAGGGTTTAAAAACCTAATTGCGCCAGAAGGAACGTGGCTGGAAAGATCCCGCGGGGGTAGGCCAGAGCCACCGGTAGCTGAGAGATACAAGTGGGTGACAACTACCGGTAGGCTGCGGCTACCGGTAGACCGAGATACAGGTAGACAGAGCTACCGGTAGGCTCAGCTACCGGTAGACCGAGCTACCGGTAGACAGAGCTACCGGTAGGCTCAGCTACTGGTAGGCCGAGCTACCGGTAGGCTGAGCTACCGGTAGACAGAGCTACCGGTAGGCTCAGCTACCGGTAGACAGAGCTACTGGTAGGCTCAGCTACCGGTAGGCTGTGCTACCGGTAGTCTGAGCTACCGGTAGATAGAGCTACCGGTAGGCTCAGCTACCGATAGACTGAGCTACCGGTATACAGAGCTACCAGTAGGCTCAGCTATCAGTAGACCGAGCTACCGGTAGGATAAGGCTACTGGTAGGCCTACCGTTCCCAAACTTCACCGAGATTTCCCAAACCAGAAAACCCAACATGATATTTTCACAAAGTAAAAGACCCCAAAAACCCGGGCCATTACAGTCCATTTGAGCTGGTCTCCTTTTTTGGGTATAGATTGTCATGATCATCTGCAACCGAGTCTCTAAATACTACTAAAAACCTATCAATAACTAATATATAAAACAATTACCCTATCTTGAGACAATTTTCAAGGAAACACCATAAATATGGATGATATCATGTATGTACAAGCCTACCAAGATTTTCACTAAACTTTTCTCTTTGATGGTGAAGAAATGGGCCGACTTAGTGAGTCGATCTATGATCACCCAGAGGGAAATTTGACCTCTCACTTTCCATAAAAATACCATCATGAAGTCAATGGATATACCATCCCACTTAAATTTTGATACCTCTAGGGGATGGAACAAACCCATGAGAACATAATTCTTAACTTTCACATAATAATAGTTGATACATCCAGAAATGTACTCTGTAATACTCCTCTTCATCCCTAGATACCAAAAATTATATTGAATATCCTGATACATATTTGACACACTAGGATGCAATATTAATGGATATGTGTTAAAATATCTTAGAATATCCTTTTAAGTGTAACTAAAACCATATTCAATTCTTGGAAGATGAATATGTGCTTTCGACCTTTAGAAAATCCACCAAATGAATGAAAAATAAATATATAGACATGAAAAACCTCAAAATCAATGCCTCAAAGATGAGATTACCTTATGTTATATAAAAGGGGAGGGGTCAAAACCATCTATCTAAGGTATTATACTTCTAGATCAACTAATAGGGATAACTGAAATGAGCATTACTCCTCTAATGCCTCACCTAAAAACTAGGAATGAGGTTTTTTATTGATAGAATCTACCACCATATTCCCTTTCCCTAGAGTATATACTATATCAAATTCATAATCCTATAAGAGAATCAACTAGAACCTCTATCTTAGGTTAATATCTAAGTAAATATGTACTTGAGATGATTTTTGTCATAATGAATAATAAACCACTCACTAAGTGGGTAGTGTCTCCATGTATTCTGGTCAAGCACTAAAAGTATCTACTTCAAGTCATGGGGTGCATAGTTTTGCTTATGGGTATCAACTATTGGGATATATAAGTATTTATTGTGTATCTTTACATCAACACATAGTTAATCTTGGATCTAGAGGTATCAAAAAATACCACATACCCAACCCCCTATTTTAGAAACCTCAAGATGAGAGCACGTATCAACCTTGTCCAAAAATACTCAAAGGACGTTTGGAACTTCTCTGACCATATAAAAGGTGACCCTTTTTGTGTCGAGGTATCCAAGGGACTTGAAACCTCAGAGAATCCAGGTATGAATATATGGTAATAACTATCCAACCCAAGGAAGCGTTGAACCTCCTACACACTCTTTAGCGGATCTCAAGCTAACACTGCCTTGCTATTTTTTGGGTCCAAAACTACTCTCTCCAAGGAGATAACAAGCCCAAAAAGTGAAAACCTCTCATATAAAACCAATACTTATATATTTTCTTATATTTCTAAGCTATCAAAGTACATCTTAGACCATCCAAAAATTATTTGCATGCTCAGTATTTGAAACTAAGTAAATGAGAATTTCATTGATAAAAACTACTATAAACTAGTATAATAATGACTAGAAGATCCAGTTTATAGGACCCATAAACACCAATGGGATGTTCCTCATGCTAAATGGCATCACCCGATACTCATAGTTACCATAGTGACATCAAAATTTCATCTTTGGTAAATCTCCCTCAGGAACCCATGACTGGGGATAAGATTACCAAAGGTCAGTCTTTGAGAATTTTTTTTGACCTTTCAGTTGATAAAAGAGGTCATCAATTCTCAAAATTGGGTTATTATTATTAATGGTTACCTGGTTTAGGTAATGATAATCCACACAAAACCTCAGGATTCCATAACCCTTTTTGGAGAATAATATTGGAGCTTCCCTGGGGGACATATTGGGATTGATAAATCCATTCCTCTAAAGTACCTCTAACTACACCCTCAAATCTCAAGGAACTATGGGGGATATCTGATATGATATTAAAGATATTAGAGTGGTAAAAATGTGCAAGTAAATATGTAAATCAATGTACCAATAAGGATTTCAAACATGTATATCCTCAGGAAAGACATCTGGGTACTCCTCTACCACCGTAGGGAACCAAACATTTGCTGAGTTTTCTACACCAAGGGTCAAGCTTTCCAAATAGTGTGAATTAGTTGTAGTATACTTCAAAGAAACCCAAATTTATTTAACTCAAATTCTATTTCACCAGTGAAGGAAAATATCAACCCATCAGTCTAAGTACACCACACCCTTCACTGAAGAAAATAAATCTAGGCATGGATAATAGATAAGAAGCCTATTTCAAGAATAACATCATACAACTTCATCAGAAATATGAAGAGATACCTTAATAATTTCTTCCCTACAAGTGCTAAGTCACACTACCAATAAAAGAGTGTGATCATATAATCTTCTCATATAGAAGTTACAGTCGTAAAGGTCGAGTTAGATGCTTTATTGGAATCTTTAGTTCTTAAACAAGGGATAATTCTTGGAAGGAATAGATTGTACCTATTTCTACCAAAACTGATGCTAAGGTAGAATAGTCACATATAGTACGTTGAATCATACTAGGAGCCTATGGGTTGTAATCTTCAACTACTTGTAATTGTCTATTCCGTGGCCTCCAACTCCCTGATCTTGATGTCGAAATCCTAGAGGTGGTGGAGTTAGTATTAGGTCATAGCATCGACCACTTCCTATAGCTCCCCCAAATCCTCTTCCATGACTACCTCTTTGATGATTACCCTAATTTTTACACTATATCCACCTCAACAACCTATATAATACCTACCCATTTACCATCGCATGATGGTTTGGGCAGTACCGTGAAATATGACCTCTTCTATAATAAAAAAAACATTGTCTATACCTTGTTTGATTGGAACCCCTCTAGGAGCCCTGAGTCATTGATCATATGGTATGAGTCTGAGAATGAGTATGCCTCATATCAACAGTGGATAGTGAATCTACCCCATGGTGGTTGTTTTCTCTATCCACCACCTGCTAACCCTCGAAAAAAAATTTATCTACCAATAGGGCTCACTCCAATAACCCAACATACATAAGGATGTAAAGTGGCACTGCTCTAGCTCAAATATCTTAGTGAAGTAAGGTCTTCAAATTTCATGGTCGAATGTTCCCATCACGAACCATTTCAAAGAGTATCATACGAGGTTGAAAAAACTTGGCATAAACTTAATTACTATCATGCTACCTTATTTTATCTCTATAAGATCTTGTATGTACACTACTTATAGAGTCATTGGGAAGTACTCCTCATAGAAGATATAATTGAACTCAGTCTATAAGATAGTCACCTCATCATGAGTCTGAGTCACCAAGCTGCACCAATGTCATGTAGAGTGATGGAGAAAAGTAGTCACTAGAACCACTATCTTGTTATGAGGGGTGATAATAAGATGAAATTTGCAAACCATAAACTCAAGATAGTCCTTAGCCGCTTCATGATTTGGATTTCCCCAGAACCTGGGCATCCTTTTCCTTTGAAATTTGTGAAGTGTTCTCAGCCTTTTCACATCATCATCTTGTAATGCTAGTATAAATTACTTCTTAGAACAAATAACAACATAAGTCTACATTATCAAGGGAAGGTTTTCTTACTGTTCGATAGGTGGAAGTATTTTGCATTGTTCGTCTAGAATAAATACCCCATGTACATGCCCCTAAACTGAGATATCATCACTAATATGATCTCCATTTTGATCCCATCATACAATCCTCATTGGGTATCTATGTGGAGGCATCCTAAAATATCTATAATGTACTACAGTCAAAAAAGAATATCTAGGTAGATAAATCAAGAAGGATATGGAGACTAAAACCCATTTTTATATGATACATGTACCATTGTTTTCCCTATAACCAATTTATTGATGTACCAAGTCACCAACTAGGTTATTAAAATCTTGGTGAATGGATACGTCAGCTTCCACACCTTTACTGGGGTCCCTGGACTAAGATCCAAACTCAATACCCTTTAACACCACTTATCTAAATCCTAATCCAATCCTCACTACTACTCTATATCTATTTTTCATCCTAGGAAAACCATGGATTTTATATTTCTCTAACATGACTTGACCCATTGGGGACCATTTGGCTAGTAGTAAGCTAATTTTTCCACCTCAATCCAACCTATAATAGGAAAGGGGATAGTAATTAGCACAAATTAGACATATCAAACAAATTAGAGTCTTTACACTAATGTAATTGTACACATTTAGACATATCTCTATACACACTAGAAAAATGTAGAAAAGTAAAAAAATAGAATAATAATCACATTTAAAAACTCTAAAAACCAAAAATAAATATTTCAGGTTACAACTAAAGTATAAAGGTTAAAATAAAGTACCGAAAACTTGGAATTAAGTCCAAAATAAAAATTATAGAGAGTAATGCCTTATCCTATAACCTATAAAGTTAAACCACAAACCTTTTACCTCCACCACAATGCACCACAAAGAACAACCTGAATGAGGTGCACCTAGATATCTATTGAACTACCTATATTCTATATAAGACATGACATGTGCAGGTAGATACCATATAGAAGTGAGTATATACATACCTTGTAGGACACCAAAAAATAACTAATAAGTGAAGAATCAAAATAGAGTCTAGCTCAAAACCATAACAAAGAGTGTAAAGAAGGAATAAAACATATACGATTAAAGAAGTACTCAAGTAATAGAGTACAATATCATTCTTCAAAACCAGATAAAATAATTTTAAAATCTTCTTCAAATTTTCATATTATTTATGTAACCTCACAAGAATCATAATAGAGGACCCACACCTCGATGATGGATGCCTCAACCAAGGGAGTGCCGACTCTATTGGAGGACCAAGAACCCACTAAATCTTTTAGAAATGGTGTAACAACTTCATAGATATAGTAACTACACCTCAAGAGTGTATTAGAAAGTAACATCCCAACCTATATATGGGATATAAGAGACCTACATCTCGACAAAGTCCCATAATCGGGGGAGTACTAATCCCAACACAAACTCTGATATCACACTTGAATACTACAATTTTCTAACCATCACATCCTATGTGTAAACCTACTAAAGGAGTATACTCATAGGTGCTAATATAAGTGAAATTAAATTACATGACATGTCCAAGGGGTATATAGTGTGTCACCCCTTGTCAAAAACCTGTTCATGAATTGACACTCAACATTGAATGAAATTGACCAACAACATGATGTGTGTAATAAGAAAAATTATGTGTAGGGTTAGGGTTTGTTACTCGACACATGCCTTACTAAAAGAGTCATGTTTTAATAGGGTTACGTGAGTTTTTTCATTAGGCTATATGAAGCATACGCCACCCGGGTTTCTCAGTCATGTACTTCCTATACACACCAAGTTGGGCATATTGGGTCACACAATGTATGGGACAGACCAAAGGACCATAGGATATTTAACTTGGTCTTGAAAACCAACACCACTTCATATAGATTACATGACATGTGTTCTTCCAAACTACATGTTGTGTAGTTGAGAAATTTCAAGAATTATATCTTCCCCCTAAAGCTTTGCCGCTATCGCAAACCTCATCGTAATTACCACCAAAAATCCCAAAAAGTGCATAAACTAAAATCAATTCCACACTAGAAGCTGTATTTTGACCAACCTTCATCAAATAATACAATACTTTTCTCCCTCATATGTTGCCTGCATGTCCCAAATTTTGAAACGACCATTATCTAACACCCCTCAAATTTCACCATCTTCACCAATCTTCCATGATTCCAAAATACTCGATGTTAGTTAAACAATGTAAATTCACAAAGCCAACAACAACCACACACGAAATGGTCCACAAATTGGTTGTATCTCTAGCTAAATAGGAACCTAAATATGAACGCATATTAAATAGAGGGATAAATATATAAACCACAAAAGTAGTGAGTAATAAAATATGGTTGAACTTGATACTGATATAGTTGATGGAAAAGAAACAAAGAATCAATGTAATTACTCAAATTCCAAAGCTGAAAAATAATAATATAAATTAATAATTCTAGTAAAATAATAATTTGACTGAGTCACACTATGGTCATTCCCAAATTAGATTCTTAGGAGAATTAATACACTAATGCAATGATTTTAAAAATGGTGTTAAATCCATAAAAATATATCTATACCTCATCATTGGATTGATCATTAGAGAAGAACGAGCTTGCAATGATGTCATTAGTGATCCCCATTCATTTTTTTATCAACCCATGAGTTCCACTGAATCTGATCATCATCCCAGGAATCCTGTTACAATGATTGTCCCACTCAATGGGTCTCTTAGGGTTTTATGACTAACCCTAAAGATCCTCCATAATGAGGTTTAAATAGAGTGATGCTAGGCTTAGACATTTAATTAAACAAATAAATTAATAAATTAAATTTATTTATTTATTTAATATAACATCAACTATCGGTTGTGCATTATCTCAGGGTCCAATGTGATCAAGACTTATGTCACATCTAGGGTAAATCCCACATTCCATATTTAATAACTATCTTAGTTTCCCCATCTAAGAATTTTTTAGTGAAGAAATACATTATTTACAAAATTAGACATGTGCATGAGTTAATATGTTTAATATTTTCAATATATCAATATATGGGCTATACGACATCTAAAAATGCTTTCCAACTCTGAAAATTTCTCTAAAAATATTATTTAAAATATTTAAAGGGACCAATTATAAAAAAATGGATCCATTACGATGATCGTTAAAAAGGTGAATTTGTAAAATGAAATGGTTAAACATAAATCTACACACACGACACTATATATCATCATCATCAACCAACCAAACATGAGTTGACCCACTATGACCCCACCCAAATCGGTGGTAAACTGAGTGTGTCACATTAATATCGCCTTTAGTAGGTCAATGGATGGTTTTTATCACTAATAAGGTATATCATACATGATGGGAATTAACCTATAACAACCTAAAACGAAACACACATACTCAATATGAAAAATAACCAGTTAAACCAAAAATATATATAAAGAAACAAATTAATTATATACAATGCATAAATGAGATACCATATGATATGTAAAACACCACAAGGAAACCCCAAATGGAAAATACATATTCATAACACAACATCACCAGGTAAAATAAACTATAGATGAGGGAAGATAAATCCCTACTAGAATAACTATAAGATCAAACTCCAATGATAACCATCAATATCATATACTACTGTATGCCACCACACACCAACACTAACAGCTCCACTATCTCTAGGCTCACTAAGGGACACCTCTAAACAGTGCATTTTTTACAAAAAATACAACATGTGTGAGTACAAAATCAAGAGGGGTGAGTATAATATAATTCATAAGACACCTCAACACACACAATGTGAAGATAGTGGAGTTTAAAGTGGACGACTTCCCACAACTCCACTGTGAATAACCATAAGGAAACACTACCCTATACCATAACCAATGATTGTATTCTGGCACACAACAAAAGCCAACGAGTTGGGGGTTTTAAATTTTTATCACTGGAGATACGGTACTTGTCATATATGGTGATTTGAGCCCTGGTATGATACAAGTATATCATGTGAATTATACAAAGTAAAAAAATAATTCAGATTGTGTACCTCGTTCCGAATTGAAGTGCATTAATTTGTCGCACGTTGCCAATAACCATTTCTTGAAGGATCCATAACTGAACCCCTCAAGATCATCCAAAGATGCTTCAAAAATTTGTGCACACATCATTCATCTAATTCCAAGTTCTACTTTAGAGCTCTAATGATCTCTTCAATCTCATGATAATCACAACAATCCCATGCCTTCGATCCATGAAGACGATCTTGGATCGTTTTCTTAGATAAAGGCTTTATTTCTATAGGACTTGGGAGGAGAGAGAATCTCTAAATTTTAAATTCATGAATTGTACATGGAATTAATCTACTATACTACTTATATATTAGATTGCACAAAATATCTAGACAGGCTTCCTTGACCCTTGAAAATTTAACATGCACTAAATAAGTAATAATTAATAATTATGATGAACTAAATGTGTCATATATATTATTTATGTTTCATATTTTATCAAATAATTGTAATATATATTAAATATATTATGTGATAAACCTGAGTCATTAACATGACTTGTAATTCCCACCAATATCAAAATAATATTTAATATTAAAATAATATTCATTCATATTATATTATTCCTCGCATTTACATAAACACATATAAATAATTTTAATATATAAATTCAACCCAATTATTCTATACTTGAATAAAAATGAATTTATTAATTTATCAGTGATTGATTACGCTTGTACAACACTCATACCCCATGGTGGGGACCACCATGTCCAATATACATATTCACTAGAATAGGATAGATTCTTGAATGTGCTATTGTGAGTAACCTTCTAGGCCCTTATCTTGAAAGAAATGAATAGTATTCACAGACCAAGAGCAGAGTATAGAAACCCATCAAGGCCTCTAAAGAGATGAGGAATATTCATATAAAGGATAACCATCCTATGAACACACACTGTGTAATATAATCTCTTTGTCTTTTGATATTTCATAAAGTAGGACGCACACTTGTGTCATATTTTTCTTTCTTGCTTTATTATTAATTGATATAACTAGAGCGATTTAACATCAACTACCATGGATATGGATTTATGAAGATATTACCTTCTGGATCAACCATGTCTAATATATTACTTCCTTAACTCACATGAAACAAATTATATATTGACCATTCAACCAATTCCATACCACCAACAACACACCCAACAAAAGCTTCCTCACCATGATTTTATTATGATGGTTTTTCCATTATATTAAATCATGCAATCAAATGGAATACATTAATAATGATCTCAATCTAGGAGACCAATAATCATGTTCTTATATAAGAAAATATAATTACACCCAACAAATTTGGTGTTCCTATTTTATGGTCTTTCCTCGTGACCCCACCTACCAGAGATCACCAAGTGAAAAATTAATGAGAAGAAGTATCAATGATTATAATCCCCCATCACCTGATAGACAGAAATATACTATGTGTAGTCAGTATGATGTATTTAGACAATATTAAATATGTTTAGGATTAATGTCTTAGTATCTCAATATTCTCATTATAGCATAGGATATGCAATAACCTTCTAATATGGAAAATAATCTATGGAAATTACCATTAAATAGTGGATTCTGAAATGTTTATACTATAATGGTAAGGGAAAATCATGTATATATCACTATATATATGAAATTGTAATAGAAAATTACTATTTAGTTGGGTCTAGGGAACCCACTATTACAACACTCCCACTTTCACTAGGTCTAACTTGCTAACTATCATTGTTATATATCACATGATTAAGATAATGTTTTTTTTGAGTCACGACTTTATTTTCTGGGTCTTCCATGTCTCTTATCTGTGTCTATTCTACTACGTAAAACCTCATCTCCTTGAGTAACAATCCCCAAAAGATATAAACCCTAAGTGTATCCCTTTTATTCCACTATCAAAACATTTCATATTGGATAGTAAGGGTATAATAATTTTTATTATGATTATAATTTTCTTACTATGTGTGATTCAAATAACTGGAATAAATATTTTCATATTTTACACTACTTCTTAGCTACCTTAGAAGCCGAAAATCACTTAGTGTTTTTACACATGGCTACTAATGGCTTGAATGAGATTTTATTTCTCATTAACTTAGCCTAATAGTGATATTAGATCATATTAATCTGATAGGAAAACTAATTTTTTCCCCTTGCAACTAGTATCCCTTATTCACTATATACCAGGTCTATATCTTTTTTACTTTCTTAAGTAAAATCAGATAGTTCTGATTACGTCCCTTATATTTCTCCTAGATATAACTGAAATTTTCCTACTTTAAAGTATATGTTGACAATATCATATCTTTTACATATCATGGGATACATGAATGAGCCATCAAAAAAGTTTATGGAATTCAAATCCCAATATTAATCTCCTTTTATGTCTCATACATGACTTCTTGGAGAGATTTATGCCATGTGTCATTGGATACAATTCTCTCTTGAATTATTTCAACTTGTATTTTTCAATACATTGTTTGTATATATATGGTTGACTAGGTCTAATAAACCTATAGATCTACCTCAGTAGATCATTTTCCCTAGAACTTAGGTTGATACTTTAAGTCAACCTTTGGAGAATTATTTTCATTTTGGTCTTAACTAACTGTAAGACCAATGGTTATTTTCCATACGTTATCAAGCATAGTTTACTTGGAAAACAATGGAACTCACACTATCCTCTTGTAGACACATAGAAAATATATATTCCAAATTAATATTCTATGATATAGTTGGTTACTTTAATTATGAACTAGATTTGAGTAACTTGAACTCCCTATTATAATTATATGATGTCACCACCCTTATTTGGTTGTGTTGTATAGACACCTTCCATGATTGCTGGTGTTTACATCCAATACTCAATAAAATGATCATATAAATTTGATATGAATGTAAAATTATAATGGATTGAGGCATAAAGACATATTATAACTAGTCAAGTCTTATTGGTACTATGCTTGTACCATACTTGTATGATTTCACTTGAATAACCACCGTAGTATTCTAAATAATACGACCCTTGTACTTTTATACATGGAATCAATTATTGAATTTTAATTGATCTTGTCAATTTTAGATAATTTCCATATACTTAATTCTTGTAGGAATTAATAATGTATCACCCGCCACCATGAATATAAATCCATCACCATGGTTTTATCCTTTATATGCAATATGTGTCTTTGGAATATTAGTTTTCACATTCTCTTGTAGAACTTATCCCTATGCCAAATTCTTGTGCATCTTTGGCATTGACTAATCCAAAGTCAATTAGGATCCCACTATCTCAAATAGAGATGTGCACCCTTTTATAGGAATATAGTATATCACTTTATTATAACATTTATATCAAATGTATTTCTGTAATATCTTAAGTAACTTTTAGGATAACTTCTTTAGATTCACATTATGTTTTATTTGATACAAGTTTATTTATATCCTCAACAAAATCTTTGCATCTAAGAACATGTTTTTATGAAATAATGGATTTCTATCATGCTAAAAATCATATGATATCCACTTTTCATGATAGATGGAATTTGATAATGGTATAACACCATTATTTTCAATGTAAAATGAAAGTATTTTTAATGAATATATGTTACAACATTGATACTCCCTTTACTTGCATCATGACCCTGATGTATATAAGGAAATGTGCATTTAGTAATTTATCCATGCTATATTTTATTGATCAATGTTAACATGTAATACTCATCATCAATCCTCATTATTGACATCATTTACATGATGTTAATAAGGTAATGTGTGTTTAGGAATTATTCCATGCTACATTATATTGTTTGATAAAATCTTGGTCAAGATATTCTTTGAAAAACCATCCCAAAGAAACTCATATCTTATGAAAATGAATATACCACACTTTACTTTCAAATTCCTTAAGCACTTAAATGAATATTATGAATTATACTTACCACTAGCTTACACATGGAGTAATTAACACTCTCTAGACAAACTAATTCTGGAATCTTTGCGCCTTAACTTTATTTCTAAAGGTTTCTTTGTCCAAAACTAAGTATATAAGTGTGACAATAATACCGAAGGTGTTTATATCCACTAAGTGTAGATATCATACTGGGCATATCCTTGAAAACTACCTAGTTTATCTTTTCAAATAATTATATTGTAACAACTGGGTATATTAGTATTATATTTTATATTCATTATGTATTGCCTAAGATTCAAGTTTCACTGAACTATTGGTTGAGTATGAGACACCATAAACAACATTCATTCCAGAACATGGAATAATGTATCCTCGTATATAAAGGACTCATGAGATAATTTTTTTGGTAATACTACACAAAATTTCACATACAATAATTAACCTAGAAAGTATTAGTTGTGTACTTCTAACTACTGAATTAGGAACCAACCTTTCTCTGCCACTTGGAGAAAACACCTTACTTATAGTAATGTTTCTATACTTACTTGGTTACAATATTTAATTACAAATGTAATAGGAATATTTTATTTAATACCCAAGAATTATGACCATAACATTACTTTTATATTGACGAATATACTCGAAGAGGAAGTGAATACTTTCTTCTATAATTCAGTTCATTGCATTTAAAATTTCAAAGATTTATTTCATGATATGCAAATAAAATAACCTCTTGTTTAATGAATAACCTCTTTTCTTTAAATGGAATTTCAAAGGAGCCTTTTGAATCACTATTTATATTGGCATTTTCAAATAAACATTAAACTTTTTTTTCCATAAGAACTAAAGATTAAACATTCTTTAAGTTCTTATTTGATTGGAGAACCTTACCAAAATGCAACGTAGCATTTTCCCTATATTATTCATTTTTTAATCTTAAACAAAACTAGATTAAATGAGTGTAAATTATATGAAAAATTGATTCTTTGAAATATTGTGATCCATATTTCAATTTAAAAATCTCCATTGTAATCATCACCTATTCATATATACACTTCACTTTCTCCTCACAAGCTTCTTAGATTTGAGAGTACATGTAATATCATCCATGCATTGATGTTGTATCCACAACTCACATTGGATGTTGATGATAACATTCTTATATAAACATCATATGTATCATTCATGAGTCTCATATATGAAATTTTTACACCCTCACTTCCCAAGGTTACTTAATAGGTATTGAAGACACCAACACCTTGAATTTAGACTATTAGAAATTCATGCTGGATAGGACATTGAATTTGTCCAATAAATATCACTATATCCCTTGTGGTATTTATTTCCATTTTCTTAAAAAATAAAATCTAGTAGATTAGTAATTTTATCTTGATTACCTATTTATACATTATTGATTAATTAATTAAATCATTAAATATCTCCCACTATTTTATTGAACTATAGAAATCCTTTGTACTAGAATCAGAATACTTAGTCTCTTGAGTATTCTAGTGGAAAAGATCCTTGAAATTCCCCTCGTAATATACAATCTAAATCAATAACACCATGAGAATAGTTCAAGGTAGGAATTTGATTGGAAAATCACATTAACTCAGGACTCCTTGTTCTATTGAGTGAATTTTCATCTTCCAAAATCATAAATATGATTTAATAAATGCTTACCTCTAAAGTTGAATAAATATAGCTATGAATACCACTTTGATGTCAAATCTAGTTAAGTTAACCCATCGTTCTTATAAGAACTCCCTAGTAGTAGGAGGCACCCTCAACTATGGCTGAGTGAGCATCCCGAACACTTGGTTGTGTTCAAATTCATGCGACATAAGGCATTTTATGACTTAATATTTATTTTATGGTTTTTTTAATGAATGTAATCCATTTCTATTAATATATCAATTCTATGTTTTCATGGTCATAACTAAACATGCATTAATATAAAAAACATACGTTTCACCCTCATTCATTTTTCTTGTTTATTATGTGATCTTAAAGTAAACATGCACACACAAAATAAAAAACAATGCATAAAGGAAATAAAAATAACCAAATGGTCTTGAACATATAAAATTGGTTGATCTGTTTAAAGTTAACGGATCAACTATGAACTAGGGTAATTATACCTGATTCACCACTTGACTCATGATGCAGCTTTCCCCATCTAATGTCCACTTCTCATCTAAATCTCGCATTGACTTGGCATTGTCTACGACTTACAACATCCTCATCATACATTATCTTCATCATAATACAACTGTACTCACACACATGCGAGGGGGTATAGGGGTGTAATATATAACATATAAATTGGTCACACATACCCTTATACATGTTGAAAGAAAAGAAGATGAACAAACCATCATTTAATTAAATTCTTATTACAATCTTCATGTGCAAGAAATATGTAATAAAATAAAATAAACCATCCATGCATAGGTTTAGTCAATTTCTCTAGACCAGCCAATGTGATAAAATTAAATTGTATTAAATTTATAGTATGGGGGATTTTAAATAAATTAAATTAATTGATTAAATTAAAATAATTTCTTTTAATTAGATTCAAGGATTAATTTAATTTTAATTCTAAAAATTTAATTAGTTAATTAATTTAATTTAATAACTAAATTAAATTAATTTTCCCAAAAAATTAAAATATTACATTTTTAAATAAAAAATAAATATTTAATGAATTTTGATTATATAAAATATTACCGAGCCTCAAAACCCCTCCCAAACCCATTTTGGGTCGGGGTGACCCTGCACAGACTCATACCGGTCCATACATACCCCCATGCGATGGTGTTCTGGTCTAGGCAGACCAGCCCAGATTCATTTTGAGTCTGGTATACCCACTCGACCTATTTTGGGGAGGATAAGGTCCAACATATCCATGAAGGGGTTACCTCAGTTGGCATGAAATCTACCAGCATCCATATCTGGCTGTCAAGAGTCCATACCATGGTTGACCGGAGCAGTGAGAGACCTTGAGCGGTGGTGGAACAGTTGGAAATGTCTCTGGTCCTTGGTGCAGGCTCATCCAGACAATGATGGAGGGAAGAGGTGATGGAAATGGTGAAGCCCAATGGGTAGCGGCCAGATTTGGAGCAGGAGGTTAGGAGGAGCCCGCAACGGGGTTTAGGTAAAAGATTCCACTATGGGGTGGCGAGCTAGCGATAGAGGTAGTTGCCGTGCAACATCAGCACCAAACCACTGGTCTAGGTGGCTAGGTCGCGATGGCTCCAGTTACTGGCGAGAGAGGAGTCAGGTCTCATATGGAGGGATAGTCTTGACTGGGGTTTACTACTCTCAGTGAGGCGAGGTATCCATGGATGATCGGGAGGTGGTTCCAAAGTATCCATGGTATGGTGAAAGAGGAATGACATTGCAGGTGGCTGAGGCGGTGGGGAATTCATGGGTGGTTGGCAGGCTTTGAGAGAGGGGTTGGCTCGCCGGGATAGCCAGGGTGGGGAGTGGTGGGAACGATGGTTCCCCGATGTTAGTAGGGGAATATTTTAAAAGAATAATTCCATTTTAAAATTAAAGTATTTTTTTAAAACCTTTTTCATGTTTCTCTAAGTCAAATTTCCCCCACCATGTTTGTTTTTTTTAAATTGTCATTTTGGTGACTATCATCAAACCACCACTCTGTTATTGATTTGGGTGGATTTGTAAACTTCCCACCAATTCTTTTAAAATAATTTTTTAGAAATTAATTCCATAAACATATGGAAAACAATATTCCACCAGCCATAGATTATTTCTAGTGATCAAAATCTGGTCGGATCTTGACCAAATTTTCAATGTGATTGAAAATGATGGGTAAAAATAAGAATGCGATCATATATATATAATGTTCTTGAATTTCTAAATCCTCACACTAAAAATGATCCATATTAAAAATTTAGGATGACCATAACATGGCCATCCAAATTCATATCAACACGTGGTCAATTTTTCTGGTGCTAAATTTAAATCCTCTACTTAAATTTTAAGCTAATTTTCTTTTCTTAACTCATAAAATTCACATTATCACTATGATACTAATTTCTAGTACCAGGGAACACAAAAAAAGCTATAGAGATGATTATTTTAAAATTCTATCACTGGAGTGTTGGGGAACAGAGCCAGGTGCCGCAGTGGAAGCCATTGTTGCAGAAACACACAAGAGGAGAAAATTTCACCAAAAGACATTTTATCACATGAATGAATTTTACACATCACCCGAAGGATTTTTAACATCACACCCAAAGGACCTTTACAATGCACCCGAAGGATTTTTCACTCGACACACGACTCCTATGAACATACCATTTTTGTTCGTACCGCTGATCATCACAACCGGGACACGCTGCTTGATCTCCGCAACCAAGAAGACTTTTGATACATGACACCATCATCATCATCGTCTTCAATCATAACCTCCAACACACCATCATTGTCGTGATCACTATCCCCACTTCACACCGGTTACTGCAAACATAGCAACCCCTTCGCCGCTCTCTCTTGGTGGCTACATCTTTTCCATCCCACATTCCAAAACATGCTACCACATCTTCTTATATAGATACCTCGCCCGTATCTCCATTTAATGTGGTCAACATTCATAATCTCATCATTATTCCACCAATTAATATTGGGAATTACTCTTCATTAATGTTGGGAGAAAATCCTCTATTAATGTTGAGAAAATCCCTCCATTAATAATTTTTCTCACCTCATTATTCAAAATTTTAAATCATCAATCCCAACATGGAGTGATAGTACTTGTCATCTACAATGATCTGATCCCCAATATAGAATGAGGATCTCATGTAAATTAGTCAAAGCAAAAAAATAAATTAGAATGAGTACCTCATTCCAAATCAAATTATGTTCATCTATCACACATAACTGGTAACCATTTCTCAAAGGATCCAAAGTTGAACCCCTGTAGATCATCCACCCACAATTAAATAATCTTCATGCATGCCGTTCATCAAATTTTGGGTGCTATAGCAGAGCTTCGACGATCTCTTCAATGTCACACCAATCACCATGTTCCTATGTCTTCAATATGTGAAGGCGATCTTAGATCATTTTCTTAGAGAAAGGATTTATCTCTCTAGGATGTGGGAGGAGAGAGAATATCTCAATTCCAAATGCGTAAATAGTAAATGGAATAAATCCCCTTTTAATTATATAGTGGATTTCACAAAATACCCAGATAGTGTTCCCCAACCCCAAGAAATTTAATATCCACTAAATAAGTAGTAATTAATAATTATAAAGAACTAACTAAGTCATAAATATTATATATATTTTATATTTGATCACATAATTATAATATATATTAAATATATTTCATGATAAACTTGAGTTATTAACTCAACTCATAATTCCCATTATTATTAAATTAACCTTGAATATTAAAATAGTATTTGTTCATATACAAATATTCTTCATATTTACTTAAACCCTTATAAATAATTTTAATAAATAAATTCAACCCAATTATTCTATACTTGAATAATAATGAATTTATTTATTTATCGGTGATCAATAATGCTTGGACTACACTCAGACCCCATGGTGTGTCCCACCATGTCCTATTACTTATTTACCAGAATAGGGAAGATTCTTGAATGCACTATTGTGTGTGACCTTCTAAACCTTTATCATGATTGTAGTTAATAGAATTCATAGATCAAAAGAAAAGTATAGAAACCCATCAAGTCCCCTAAAGAGTTAAGGAATATTCATATCAACGATAACAAATCTATGAACACACAATGTGTTATATAAATTTTTTTTGTATTTTGATATCTCATTAATCAGGATGCACAGTTGCATCATCTCCCTTTCTTGCTTAATTGTTTATTGATCTAACCCGACAGATACCCTCGACTACCATGGCCTTGGATTTATTGAGGTACTACCATCCTGATCAAACAAGCTTGAGATATTATTTTCTTAACTCAAAAGTGAAAAATTCTATCTTGACCATTCAACCAATGTCATACCACCAATGATGCACCCAACAAAAGCTACATTGCCATGATTTCAATATCATGGGTTTTAACATACATCAAAGTAAATGATCAAATGAAACACATTGATAACTATCTCAAGTCAGGAGACCAATATACATGTTCATAGATAGGAACATCCAATGACACCCAAAACATGTGGTGTTCTTATTGGAGGGTTTGTCCTTATAATCTCACCTATCAGAGATCACCAAGTATGAACTTAATGAGAATACATTTCAATGATTATGATCCCCAAAAAACTGATAGTTAGATATCTAAAATGTCCAATCAGTATGATGTATATAGACCATAGGAACTGTGTTTAAGATTAATGTCTTAGCATCATGAGATTCTCATTATAGCCCGGGATCTTCTATAATCTTTTGATACAACAAATAATCTATAAACATTACCATTAAATAGAGGATGAAGAAATGTATACACTATAATGGTAAGAGAACATCATGTATATATCACTATATACATGAAATGGTAATAAAATATTATTGTCTAGGGAACTCACTATCACAACAACTAACACTATAGTAACTTCCATTTTTATGAAGACTCATTCACAATGAAAAAAAATCAGTTGAAAATAATCATTGTGAAATGTTTCTTTATGATGAATATTCATAACAAATAATAGCCCACCATAAATAGTTTTTATGACATTATGAATGTGTTGTTAGGAAATAATAATTTTTGATTCAATTCATATATCTGTCATAAATATATTTTCTTTGAATGAGTTATTTCAATAGATTGATGATCTGTCACAAATAGTCTAACAAGAAATAACTACTCACAATTGAATGCATATTTTTTATCAAAAATATATTTTTTATGAATGAGTCATTTTGTGATGGACCCATTGGCCTATTGAAAAAGTTGAGGGATAGGTTTATTTTCGAAAAAGATCTTCCGTCACAAATAATTTTCAAACAATTGAAAAAATCAATAATGATTGATTCTTATTACTATAGATTTTGAGTCATTATAAAAACCCACCACAAATAACCAGGTCCGTTGAAAATAGTTCAAGTGACGAACTTTTTGTAATGAATAATCCGTTGAAAATAAATTTCTATAAAAGTCATGTGCCCCTCCTTACCCACTCATTCCAAAATTTTCAAACTATCTATTTCTCTCCCAAATCATTTGATTTCTTCCAAAAATACATTTTTGAGTTACATATCTACTATTTGCGATCTAAATTTCAGTTTAAAGGTACCTGTAAACTGTTTTTAACATATTAATTAATTGATATATTTTTTATTATAGAGTTTTTTAGCTAATTTAATTTATTATAATTTAATTATGTTTTTAAGTTGAGTTATAAATTGTTTTTAAATTGATATGTTATTTGTTATTTAATTTATGAATTTTTAATATAAAAAATCTATATTTTAAAATTGTTGTTAATATTATTTATTAAATACATATTTTAGTTAATTAATATTAATATTATAATAAATTATAATTAAAAAATCTATAAGATTATAACAGCCGAAATGTTTTGTGATTGTAACACTTCCATGATTGAAACATTTTCACGACTATAATGCATTAACTATTATCAAATAATTGTTTAGTAAAAAAAGTTAATATAAAATAATAAAATATTAGTTAAAACTAAGAAAAAATTATAAAAATATAAATAATGTAATATAAGGAATAATAAATAAAAAATGAAGTCATTAATTATTATAAAATAGTATAAATTATTAAAATTAATCTAAAATTATAAATATTAGTTATAATTACTTACAATAAAAATATAAATAATTTATTATAAGTAAAAATTATTTAAAAATGATTAGTAATTAATTATTATAAAGTTTTGAAATTAATCTAAAATAATAAATACTAGTTAAAATGAACAAAAACCAATAAAAATAAAAATAATATATAAATTATAGTAAACAAAAATGTATAGAAATTAATTATTATAAATTAGTATATTTTTTTTAAAATTAATCTAAAATAAATAAAAAATAATGAAATATAACAATTATAATGATGTAAATTAATATAAATTATTAGAAAATGAGGAGTCATTAATTATTATAAATTAGTGTAAATTATTAAAATTAATCTAAAATGATAAATACTTGTCACATTTTGTTACAAATTAGGAATAATAATAAATATATAAATAATTTAATAGAAATAATACTAAATAAAAAGTAAATGGTCATTAATTTTTAAAAACTAGAGTAAAATTATTAAAATTATTCTAAAATAATATATATTAGTTAAAATTAAGATAAATAAAAAAAATAAAAAAAATAAAAAAATAAAAAATGAATGGAAATTCATTATTATAAATTAGCTTAAATTATTAAAATTAATCTAAGATATATAAAAATTAATGAAAAATAAAAATTATAATAGTTTCAGTTACTATAAATTATTAAAAAATAAATAGCCGTTAATTATTATAATTCTTTATAAGTTATTAAATTCAATTTATAATACTAAATGTTAGTTATAATTAGTTATAATTTGGGAAAAATAATAAAAACATAAATAATTTAATAAAAGTTTTAATAAATAAATATAAATCGTCATTAATTATTATAAATTATTAAAATTAATCTAAAATAGTAAATTTTATTTAAAAATATGGAAAAATAATAAAAATAAAAATTATAATAATAAATAAATTATTATAAATTAGTATAAATTTTTAAAATTAATATGAAATAAATAAAACTTCATGAAAAATAAAAATTATAATAATTTAATACCAATTATAAGATAATAAACTAAAAAAATATAATTATTAAGTATTATTTAAGTCATTTAATTAATAAATAGTAATTTTATTTGAAATTTATTATATAAAAATATAAATAGACAATAATTATTATTTAAAAAATATATTTTTTATTTAATCTATTAGAGTTTAATTGTCTTTTCATGATGGGTTATTAATTACTATTTAATTAATATGTTTTGGTATGTTATTAGTTTTCTAACTTATTATGATTTTCAATATAATTTTTTTTCTATTATTTAAAATCATTCTTAATATTTGTTAAATTAATATTTTAATTTATTTATCAAAAAATTATTATTATAAATTATAATTTAAAAAATTATAATATTATACTAATCAAAGGATTCAAAAATTCTAAATCCTTTTGTGACCACGAGAGGCTTCCATGACTGATGGGCTTCCACAATTGCTATGATTTTGTTACTACCAAAGTCTTTTATAACTTCTAGGCTTTCATAACTATTAAAAGATTTCACGAATGCCAAAGAATTTTATGGATGCCAGTCTTTCATGATTTCTATGTTTTCACATGGGAAAGACTTATTTGCGATGGAATAATTAATATTCATTACAATATGTATTAGTTGTGATAGATTTAAGAATTCATTGTAATTATTTATTATAATGAAATCCCCCCACAAATGTAGTTATGTATAAACCCATCTATGATAATAAAATGAGTTAAACTAAATCACCTAATAATTTTTTAATATTTCATATAATAAAGAAATTACTGTTATTTTTTAGAAAACTATGGTTACCGAAAATTCACATCATTTTTTTAAAAGATCATGATTGGATAAATCATCATAGAAATCCACACAGTTCTATTATAAACCTATTATATATTGATGGTGTCAAAACTTTTATATCATTTGAATCTTCACTTTAAGAATTTATTTCAAAAGGGATAATTAAGTAACAATGTAAGAAATATGATCTTAGGATATTGAAACTTTATATAATTTTAAATTTAATCTATTGGTTTTTTTTCAGAAAAATTATGTTTTTGGGTATTAATATGGTGAATGGAATTTAGAAGAAAATACAAATTTTTTGGTTCTAGATATATCATAGTTTTAACATTTAACACATGTGGTTTTTTGTGCTATCTTTTCAAGAAATAAAAACTCAGAATAATAATTTGAATTTGGAATCAAAACCATAATAATTTTATTATTTATTCAAATCTATTGAGGATGCCTTATATTATGACTACCCATTACATTAAAAACCCATAAATATGAGTTTAATTATAATGATTTCAAATTTTTTACATTTCCATGATCTTTTATATTTAGAGTTTTACAGAATTAGGGAAAATATTATATAATAAATAAGACACTTCTATACAATATACATTTTTTCCTATAAAATAGGCCTCTAAATTTACACGCCTGCTTTATTTAAGAAACTTTTGCTTCTTTAAAAACAAGTCCAAAATAAAAAATTTGACCTTGATATAGTTCCTACTCATCCTACTCATCCTATTTTTTTTGAAAACATATAATGAGCACAAGGAGCTTAATAAGGGACATAAAAATAAAGGAATCCCATTAATCCATTAAAAACATAGGAATCCATAAAAATATTTAACTTTTTCCTAATACAACCTTTTGTACATAAATAAAAAAATTAAACATATGAAAATCAACTGTTACTAAAAGAAAAAAATTTAGACCTTATAGGAAAACCATGAATGCATATTGAGGAATTTGGTAACTCAAGAAAACATTTCTTTGAAAAACAATCCTTTCACCTTTAAAAGTTCTTAAACTTTCCTTACCTCAAGAAATAAAACAATTTCCATGAAAAACCTTTTTGAAATCATAGAGTAGGAATATTATAGAATCATATTCATAACACACATTCACTAATGTTTAAACCATATTAAAATAACTGAATCCTAATTAATTCCATAAGAGCACCAACCCTATTATCACCCTTATTTTTTCCTTCAAAGAATAAATAATTACCCAATACATTAGAGAGATATATCGGGCTCAACCATCATAAAATATATTCCCCAATTACCGTATCATAAATAAAAATATAATAATATTTCATTTTCTCATTATAAAACCCTTGAAAAACTTATTTCATTTTCACATAATTATAAGGTGACATATCCATTTTATTTGGAAAATCATAAAAATAAAAATTCCCCATAATAATGGAAATTAGATATAATTTGAAATACCATGTTAACTTATTGAGTAATATTGATAATTAATAACAATTATTATGGTGGGAATAGTTATTCAAGCCATATATGTTACAAAAAATTATTTTTTCACTTTTGAAAAAAGTATAAAATAATCCATACAAAAAACATTGAAAAGATTCATTTTAAAATATTTGTAAATAAAGTTAAATATATTTTAAAATAACATTTAAATTCCTTTTAATAATAAATAATAACATTTTTGAAACATTTAGAACAACCTTGTCATGGAAGAAAAATAGTTGGAAGGAAACCTTCAAAATATTATTTTTAAAAGAAAGTCCATTACCTTAAGTCTCATATAGATTTGTACATTCTCTAACAACTGAATAATAAAATTATATTATTTATTAACTTGATTAATAATATTTTTCATGTTAATTATATTATCATTATTCTATTTATTTCATTTATTAACATGTTCTATGTAGTTATAATATGGTTAAGTTCACATTGGATGTTTTGGGGTCATTCGGTTTATAACCTCAAAACAACATCTGTGTGTTGACTGTGGTAAAAGGGGTTGTGGTTAAATTAACTCAAATATATTAATTTATTTATAATTATAATATTTATACATTAAATTCAACTTTAAAACCAATCATGAAAGGTATTCATGAAAAATGAATCATGCTATTTCATGGAAGTGGTAGTATGTATGTATATATGAATAAAATTTTCATTTTTTTGCTGGATGGAAAAGAAATAAATTAGATAATATATTAATTTTCCAGAATCATAAATATTTTTATAAATTTTATATTTATTAATTAGTTCCATACTTATGACCATTATTTCAAGGAGTAAATGGAAAACAAATCACATCGCTTCGCAGAGGTGGTAGTTCACACCTATGCACAAGCGGCATTATCATTTTACAATGAGTGTAAGTTTAATAAATTAAGTAATATATTATATTTAAATAATAATAATTATGTTATAAATATAATATATATTCATTTTATCCATAATCTTTACCATCCATATGTTTCGATGATGAAAAATGAAACACATCTCTTCGTGGAGGTGATAGTCAACCCTTATGCATGATCGATGTTTTCATTTCCCATGGGATGGATAAGAAGATGAAAAAGGGTTATAATATAATTATTATAATATTTAATTATAATTATATACTTTTTATATTATATAAAATGGTTAAATAATATTTTAATGAGGTATAAGAAGAAATAAACATGAAACAATTGATTAAGAACTATACGTTTTCTTTGAAAAACCTCCCTTGGTTTACACCTTAAGCCTTACTAGGTTGGTATTTTAGTGATACCAAGACCTCTAATATATTATTAGGAGAGTTAGTAAGGGATTTCGGTAGGGATTTTATGATATATAGTTCTCAATGTGTGTAAATAATTGAACATAAAATGTTTCCTTTTATGAGTGAGGGGAGTGTCACACTTATAAATAATTAAACTTTTTAAATATATTATATGTATTTGTAAAAGTAAAGTGGGAATAATTTAATTTTTTTAATATAGTATGTTGATGAGTCAAAATAGAATCATAAAATAAAATTTAAACAAGTTTTTATGATATTTTAAAGCTTATATCTTCATTCTAACCTCCTCATTAACTTTTTTAACCATTTCCGTGGTGACAAAGATTATCTAAGGTTACTATTCATAATAACCAAAAATGAAATTAAAAATATTACAAAATTTGAAAATAATGATTCCAAATATGAAATAAACTTTATCATATTCAATTTCAGTAATTATAAAAAATTATTTTTTATATAAACACGCAAAACATAATGTAAGCAATTTTAAAACAATGCCATTTTTAAGCATAAAAATGATTTTATTCTGAAATAAAATTTAATAATAATTAATATGGAATTAATTATATTTTTTTAGTAAAATATGACTAATTTTACTTTGAAAACAATCTAAAATATAATGGTCCTTTTTAAATACTTGAAAATAATTATTATTTTTCACCATTCACCTAGAAATCAATCTTTTCATAACAATTCTAAAAATTCACCCTTATATAAATTTGATATGATAAATAAAAAAATGAAATATTTTTTATTAAATTAAAATTATAAAACTTAAATATTTATCATTTAATTAAAACAATGTAATACATGGAAAAACAATTAGTTAAATAAACTATTCCTTTTGTGATTTAAAATTTATATAAAGTCATTTATAAAAATATAATGAATATAAATCCATAAATCCATAAAATAAAAAATTATAAATTATAAGATAAATTTATTTCTAGGATTATATATGTTTTCATATTATTCCCCCTTTAATAAATTGTTCCCTCATAATTTTATTCTCTACTTAAAAAAGTGAGGGTATTTTCCCCTCATAGCTTTTTTTGATTCCCAAGTCATCTCATACATCACGTGATTCTTCCATAAACCATAATTTGGTGAATCACATTATTTCATAATATATTATCTCATCAATCAAAAATCTGAACATACTATTCTTTATATGAAATATTCTCTTCCAACTATACAACCTTATGGCTCAAAACATGAGATGCATTTGGCATGTATTTCATTAGAAACAAAAAATGAAACACATAATGTACCTTAGATGAACTCAGAGGAAAGACCACTCAGTATGTAACTAATGCCACTTTTCCCTAAAACTTTTATGTTTCAGTAAATGGTATATTTAAATTTTTATCTTTACCAAAATGAATAACACTTTTCCAAGCATATACTTTAAGAAAAAATGACCGCTTACCTAAAATGAGAGATCTTTAATTTGGTTATATGTATAAATTTTATACCTACTATGAGTTTCACTCATATAAAACTAGATCATATTTATCTTCTCAAACATATCTTATACTAAATCTAGTCCCAAAAACTTACTTTCACTAGCTTTGTCCCAATACAATGGAGTTCAACATCGCTTTGCATATAATTACTCAAAAGGTTACATTTATATATTAGAATAAAAATATTATTATAGTAAAATTCAACTAATGAAAGATTTTAATACCAACTTCTATGATAATACAAAGATAAATACTCATTCATATCTTTTAAAGTTTTATTTTTTCACCCCGACAGTCTATTGGACCGAGGATGAAAAACTGTAATAAAATTTAATTCAGTACCCAATGAATTTTTAATTCCTTTCAAAAACATTTAGGTAAATCTAGGATCATGATCATATAAAATAGATATAGGCAATCCATTTAATTTTACAATATATTTAAGATAAATTTTATTAAGTTGATATAAAGGCATAATATCTCAAAGAGAAAAAATGTAAATATTTAGTTAAATGATCAGTAATAATCCAAATAAAATTATTACCTAAATAGGTCTTTGGTAATACCACCTTAAAATCCATAGATATATTTTCTCATTTCCATTATATCATTGGAAAAGTATGAAGCTTCAAATTCAGTAGTAATCGCTAAACTCTAACATATTCTCAAGTCAAAAATTTCATGGTAAAATGAATAATATCATTCTTCATTCCACCCCACCAATAATACCCCAAAGGTCTATATATGATTTAGTAATACAAGGATGAACAATAAATTAAGATCTATGAGTTTCACTTAACAACTCATTCTTTAGCTGGGAATAATTTGGCACCCATAACCCCTTTTCAAATCCCATAACACCTTCTTTTTCAATGTTAATTTCAAGAAACTTAGCCTTCTTGGACAATTTTACCATTCATTTTAAATCGTGATCTTATTTTTGAGTATGTTTAATTTTGTAAGAAAAAATGTCTACACTGACACATAAACTGAAAGAGATAGAGTTCCTTTAATGAACATTTTTAGGCCAATATTCATCAAATCATTAACCAAATCATCATGTTACAAATAAAAAAATGATTAATAACACATTATCTTTTTTAGATCACAGAATTTACTACCATGTTTTATTTATATGGACTATTGTGAATCTTTAAATAATAATCCTTTATCAGTTTGATCCATCATATCCACCTCATGTTCAAATATTTTTGAGTAAATATATACTTTAAACTTTTCTGGTCCATATATATTTTATATTTTATTTGATATAAAATATACCTTCAAATTTGAAAATTAAAAACCACTACTTCAAGTTTAAGATCATTTTTAGTGTAATTTTTTCCATAGAGTTTTAATTGATGTGAAGAATTTGTAATTACTTGATCATCTTATATCACGACACAACCAAGTATCTTCAGAGAAGAATCACTATAATTAAAAAATTAAAAAATTAATTTCTGGAAATGATAACAATGGATTATTAAGAGTTATTATTTTAAATTCCTCAAAACATTTATCACATTCTTTTATCTAGATGAATTTAACTCCATTTCTTATTAAATTAGTTAGTGTGATAGATAACTAAGAAAAGTTTTTGATAAAACATCAATTATAATTTGAAAATACAATAAAACTTTGAATCTTAGTGATATTTTAGGTCTTTTACACTCTTAAACTGCTCCATTTTTAACATAATCAATAGTTATTCCATCTTTAGAAACAATATTTGCAAGGAATGAAATCAACTACAACTAAAATTTACATTTTCCAAATTTTCTAGACAACTTTTTTTTATTTTAAAGTCTAAAAAACAATACTTGGATTTATTTTATGATCCTAATATTTTTTTATAATAAACCATGATTACATTAATGAAAACTATTATAAAATTATCCAAATTATCATGAAAAAATTTATTGATAAGATCCATAAATATAACAGGTGCATTCATCCACCCAAAAGGTATAACTATAAACTCATAATGGCCATACTTAGTATGGAACACTGCCTTCAGAATGTATTACTCTTTTTCCTTTAGCCGGTGATACTCATACCTGAGATCCATATTTTAAAAATAATGGTCACCCTAGAGCTGATCAAATAAGTCATCAATATGAGGAATAAAATACTTTTCCTTAATAGTGATATTATTGAGTACCCTATAATCTATATAAATTCTCAGGGAATCATCATTGTTTTTAACCAATAGAACAAGAACTCCCCAAGGTGAAGTTACAAGGTGGAATAAACCCTTATCAAGAAACTCTTTAAACTATGTTTTCAATTTCAAAAGTTTTACTAGACCCATTTGACAAGGGGGTTTTGAAATTGGATTAACATCAAACACTATGTCTACAGTAAATTCAACCTATCGATTAGGAATAAAACCATAAAATCACCATGAAATACATCCAGATATTTATTGAATACCAAAACATTTCTAATTTGAATAGTTCATTTATTTTACATAATATATGCAAGATAACTAACACTTCTATATTTTATCAGTTTCTTATTTTCTTTATATTTTATCAAAGGTATGAATTCATACATATATAAAAACTGAAACTCATTATGAAAAAGAACTTCTTTAGCTCTATAATCTATCTTTGTGTGATAAATTGAAAACTAATCCATACCCAGAATAACATCAAACATTACATTGGAAAAAATGATGTTTTTTACAAGAAAAACTATTCTATGGATAATAAAATGAAGGTTTATCTAAATTATTTCATCATTTATACTACCCAAGAGTTTTTACCAAATGTCTTAACTATATTTTGTGATATGGTATTTCCATTTTACTTTCAAATTCAACAGATATAAACGAAAGTGTATATCCCAAATCAAACAATACATTGACATAATATGAATAAACAAGTAATGCACTTGTCATAGCTTTATTTTAGGTTTCCTCATCCACTGTAGTAGTTGAAAAAAAATTTCCACGCCTTTCAGTTTTTGATATTGATGATTCACACATTGGGACTCTAATTTTAGGTATGCGTTAGCATAATTTCCCAACTAATTTTAATTAAAACATCTTACTACTGGATAAATATCTTTTTTTTTCATTACTTTTTTGATCAAAATTTGTTTTTAGTCTTGATCCAAATAAACGAGCTTAACGCATTGTAAACACTTCCATGATCTTTTCAAAAATTCTTTAAAATTTATTTTACCATATTCAGAACATTTGGGGGGGGGGATTACCTCTAGATTTATTATTTTATTTCTTCTCCATTTATTACCACCCACACCGCCTCCTAATCTTATTGTCACGAAGTACATAATGTTCAATAAACTCGATATAATCTTTCTTAGAACTACTCATTAATTTTTAATTAATGAGACAATAATTCACTAATAAACTTGTTTTTAGAAATATGTAAAATCTATGAATTTTACTCTCATGGTCCAGAATAAAATCCGATGCACGTTTGGCATGTTTGGTAAATTTTTCTTCATAAATGAACATTGAGTATCTTTATTTTTTCTTCAAGTACATAAATTTTATTTCCATATTTAGTCATTTAACTTTAAAAATATTCTTATATTGGAAAATATATTTAAATATTTTCCTCTCCATGTTATTAATACCATCATTTTCATTAAAATTATTAATCACATGCCATCATCAATTGAATTCACCTTTAAAATGATAAAGAACAGTAAATACCTTTAGATGTTCTACACATCCTAAAATTAAAATATATTCTCTAATTTATTTATCCATCCTTCAACTTTAACTAGGTATTAAGATCCACCGAAAAATAGAGGGTGTTGTTTCATGAAATTCTATACTATATACAAGTTCGTCTATAAAGAATTCAGTTGTTCTCTTTCATGGGCGATGTCATTAATAACATACATTAACTAAGTTAACACCACCAAAAAATAATCTATTCCAACCATTATAGGTTAATAATTGGAAGATTATCATCCACATGATGTCTTCCTACTTTAAATTCTTTTATTTCTCTATGGATAACAATTTTGAACAAACATAGATTAGATAAAGTAACATGTAAATCTTAAAAATACATCTCATGATAATATAAATATAAAATTAAATATCTTAATAATGATTTTTAAAATTCTCCTAACTTAAAAATATGTCTAAACATTATTCTAATTCCAACTATAACGACCTATTACTTTTAAAAAAATTAAATATGTATTTAGTAGAAAGGATTTCACATTTTTTAAATTCCTAGGTATTTTAGGTTTATATTTTTATAGAATTAGGAAAAATATTATATAGAAAAGTGGAAACTTTCACATAATGTATATTGTTTTCACAAAAACTGAGATTTAAATTTACATTCCAGTTTCATTCGAGACACTTTTGCTTCTTTTAAGACAAGTCTAAATCATAAAATTTTACCTTAATGTAGCTCTTAATAATCCTTAGATCCTATAAAAAACATTTGAGAACATGGTATTAGCACCAAAATCTTAGTAAGAGATATACAAATAAAGGAATCTGATCATTATAGTAAAAACATGAGAACTCATGAAAGTGTTTACCTTATTCCCAATAAAACCTTGACCACATAAATAAAAAATCTTCACATATGGAAATAAAAATTTGGGAAAATAAAAAATTTGAGATTCCCATGGAAAACCATGAAGGAATCTTGAGGCATATGGGAACTCATGAAAACATTTATTAAAAAAACCTTTCACCTTTAAAAGTTCATAAACTTTCCTTACCTCATGAAATCAAATGCTTTCTATAAAAACACATTTTACAACATAATATAGGTATCTTGGTGCATCATATTCATAACCCTTGTTCACTTATGTTTAATCTGTATTAGAATAACTAAATCTCAATTAATTCTATTGTAGTAGCAAACCTGATCATCTCCCTTATTTTTCACCTTCGATGACTAATTCATTAACCAATGCATTGGAGAGATATATTGGGAGCACCCATTGTCATGACATATATCAGGATCACCTATCATCATAAATAATTAAAATGTACCATATAATGAATAAAAAATCTATAATCTTTCACTTTTTCATTATAAAATCCTTGACAAACTCATTTGAAACCAAAACCAAAACACTTTTCATTTTCACATAATAGTAAGGAGAAATATCATTTTTCATTGAAAACACTTAAAAATAGAAAAACAAAAGAATATTGGGAATAATATATAATTTAAAAAATAGATAAATTGTAGTAGATGATTGATAATGAATAACGACTATGATAGTGAGAAAAGGAGTTCAAGCCTTATATGTTAAAAAACATTCATTTTTTAATTTTCAAAAATGTCAAAAACAAACCATACGAAAAACATTGAAAATATTATTTTTTATAACTTCGTAAAAAATTAAAATATATTTTAAAATGAACTTTAGAAACATTTAAATCATAAATATGAACATTCTTGAAACATTTAAAAGAACCTCTACAAGGAAGAAAAATATTTGGAAGAAAAAAACTAAAACATGATTTTCAAAAGAAAGTCCCTTACCTTAAGTCCAATACAACTTCAAACATTCTATAACTCAAAAATAATAAAATTATATTATTTATTTACTTTCTTAAGAACATATTTAATGTTAATTTCAATATAATTATTCAATTTATTACAATGTTTTATTGAGTTACTAAAATGGATAAGTCCATGTTGGATATTTTGGGGTCATTCGATTTATAACCTCAAAAAAAACATCAATGTGTTGACTATGGTCAAATTTTATATGGTTACATTACCTAAATAATATTGAAAAAATTATAATTGTCACTTTTATATATGAAATAAAATTTTAAAACCAACCATGTAAGGTATTCATGAAAAATGAATCATGTCATTTCATGGAGATGACAATCCATACGTACACATGAATGGAATTTTCATTTTTATACTAGGAGGAAATAATAAATTAGATAATATTTTAATTTTATAGAATTATTAATATCTTATATTTATTCATTATTTTCATCATTATTAGGAGACTTATAATGTGTAAATGAAAAATGAATCAAATATCTTAGTGGATGTAACACCCCGAGATTTCATAATACATTATTTCTTCAAAGTAATTCAATAGCTTACACTACATGCAACATAGAGTTCAAGCGCACCATGACTTTCCAAACTAGCTGTTCAAAAGAGTTTATGAATATTAATAACTGAATTTTGAACTTTATATAATCCTTATAATTTTAGAATCCATATTATTAGTTTATTAGGCATAATGTAAGAAAAAATACATTTTTTTTTCAGATAAAAGAAGTATTTTTCAAAAAATGCAATTTTACCGCCTTTTAATGGTGAACCGTTTTTTAAATCCAATATTTGAAACTTTTATATATTAAATTTGAAAAAATAAACTTCTTCTTTAGAACCTGGATATAATAATTTAGTTTCAATAAATTTTTGGTGTTTTTCTGATAACTTTCATATTTTGGTGAATAGAGAAAAATACTATATTTTAACTGAAAACAATTTTTTTAGTCAAAATAATTTATAGTGTTTAATTATAAATTTTAATGGTTTGGAAGTATAATTAGATTATATTTTTACCATTTAATCCAATGATGGTCATTGTAAGTAATTTCACTTTGAAATTGGACGTAAACAAGTGTCAATCTTTTGATAGTTATTATTTCTTAAAAAGACGCTTCTTGGTTTTGACAACGGGAATTAATTCTAAATTAATTAATGAAACTTCTATGTTTTGAAATTGGTAAAATAAATTCATTTTTGAATTCGTAATATTAAAATTATCTTAATGTGATTTTTTTTTTATTTTTATGAAAACTTTCGATTTTTGATGAATAGTAAAAAAACACCGAGTTATTATTTAAAACCGAATTTTTATTTAAATAATTATTTATTTTATTTAAATTTATTTTAGGTCAAAATAGATACATAATACCTATATAAATTCAATGTAATTCATTGGATTCAGTTTATAATAATCTTAGATATATAAAAAATTTATCGAACTTTTTACCGTCTTTTACCCACCCCCTAGGAGCATTTGAAAATTTACATAAAACTTAATTTTACCACTTCCGTGAGGTTAATTTCAACAATACGAGAGACAAAATTAATATCAAGGAGTAAAATGTGGTTCAATAAGAAAAAAATAATTTTTGGTTAATAGTAACCTTTTACTTTTATTTACCATAGTTAAAAGTAAATAGGGTAATTAAGGGTAAAAAAGATATTATTATTAGCCTAAAACATGTCCTAATTCTATTATATAAGTGTAATTCGACCAAAAACAACCTTAGGAATAAAATATTACCCTTTAGGTCCACTTGGATTAGATTTAGACATTTATTACTATTTTATTTAAAGAAGAGTTAAAAGAGTTAAAATAAAAGTTTAATAACTAAACCATTTTAAATATAGGGTTATACATAAGATAAATTAGACTATAAAAATTAATTAGAAAGATAAAATTATTTCCTACATAATTGTACTTTATTTATAATTTTTAAAGATTAAATAATCAAATTTATTAATAACACAATGATGATGCAGTAATTACCTTATTAATGAAAGAATCAAATAAATGGTATTATAAATATTAAAATAATTATAATTTCAAAGTTTTTATGACATAAACGAATTTTATAGGTGAATATGACATGTTATAATTGATTAAATGTATTTTTTTGATGTAATAATTCTGTTATTAGTTTATCAAATAACAAATACCAAAGAGTGTCAAAATTGACATACAATAGTTTTTAAAAACAATATTATATTATTAATTGATATAACGGTCCTAAAAATCAAAGGTTCGTCCAAAAGTATTATATAATAATATATATGACATTAATGAACCAACTGGGGTTATATTGGAATTTTATAGTAAGTTTATTAACCATATAATATGAAAATACAAAGTGACATGGTAAATGTAAAACTATTTAACTAAGAGTTAAATATAAAAGATAAGGTTAAAATGGTAACATAAACTTGTATAAAACATATTGGTTGAGAGTATTTCTACCCATAACCACCTAATGATTGAAATAAATTCATTTGGAGCCATTATAAACCGAATATGATTGTATAATAAAATAATACATTAATCATTTCCTAAAGTGACCCTCACCCCTCTTATAAAAGGGAACTTCCCCTTCTCTCAAAATCACACCTCCAAAGCCATTTGGCTCGGCCAGACTCTACCCAAATATCCTCCCAACTATCATACATTAATCATATAGGCCTTACTTTGGTAATAAATCCAACCTAAGAATCCCTTTTGATCAAATCAAAAGGGAGAACCTGAAGAAGAGGTGATGATATCACCACCCTCTTTCAACTTCTCTTATTCTTCCACTTACTCTTTATTTGTTGTTTCCATTATAAAATAGTAACTCCATTATCTTATATATAATGTGATGTTATTATAAATATGTCACAACTATATTCATTATTCTATCCATCTTATGAATGATAATGTCACCATGCATGCGTACGTACGACTTACCGTCTCCACACTATGGTGTAATTTGTTATTCAACACTATGTTATTTGGATGGATATAATGATGAGTAATATGTATATAAATAATTAAAATAAAATTCTAATGTATTTGAAAAATTAATATACCATCTAATTCCACACATTTAAGGAAATGATATTGTCGCTCGTGCATACGTACGGATTACCGTCTCCACGACGCGATGAGATTCATTTCCATGTTCACCATTAATCAACGATTATAAAAATATATATTACTAATAAGTATGTAATATATGACATAATAATGATACTGGATATATATATATATACTTACATATATCTTATTCACTTTATTTCGTTCAATACGATATGAAAACGGAAACAACGTTTATGCGTATGTATGGACTACCGTCTCCATAAACGGTGTTTTTCATTTAATATATATGTCTATTATACATATTTATATTATAAATATATATGATATATAAATAATGTTTTATATTTTTGAAGTATTTAAATATTTATTTAATTTATACAATCAAGATTAACAAGTTAAAACATGTACGATAAAGAAAGCAATTATTACCCGAAATGTTAATTTAACATGGAAATTATATTTAAATGGGTAGTATAAAGTCATAAATGAATCATGTATGATATCATAAATATTAATATGGTTCTGGTATAATTTAATAACATACTATGATCTTCATACAAGAGGCTAAACGTACCATCGACTAAAGGAAAGTGCAAGGTAAGGGTTAATTCCTCAATTTCATTATTATCCGAGATTGTTTATGTGAAAGTATTTACTAGGAAATTTTTATCATCCATGTCCATTTTTTCATAAAAATGATTTCAAAATGAATATTTTAAGGATTTGTGAAAGGTACTCTTTATCATGATCATAATTTTAAATGTTTTAAGGATATATCTTTCTAAATCTTCTTAATTAATGTCTATGTTTTCTAAATTATTTTAAGGATTTATTTATATGGACATGAATGTTTTGAAATGATAATTCTTTTCAAAAGTTTCAAAGTGGTATGGGAGACTTTGATTCAAAAATATATTTTAAATGAATTAATTTATAAATGTGTTACATTTAAATGATTTCACAAAAAAATGATATTTTTCTCAAAGTTTTTAATGATGATTTTCAACTATATCAACATCCTTTTTAGATATTATTCTTGATTATGGTTGATTTATTATAAATAAAATCTTCAATATTGTATTGAATGAGATATGATATGTTTGACTGTGAATGTGCTATTTTTATACCATTCATGGATTATGGTTAACGTATTAACATTTCATATTCTAGTTTTAATACGGATGTTTATGTTTTGATTCAACATTTTCATATGAGGAATGCAGTGGACTTAGTAAGTAACGGGTGGAGCCTGCTATAGATTCTCGATGCATCGGTAGGTATCATGAGACAAACTAGTGTCTTGGCACAAGGAATTGACAAAAATTTTATTTGTAGTCTTGTCACAAGGCCTTGATTATTTGGTAATGAGGTTCGGCGTTAGGCATTATCTCATTATGAAATTAGTTATTACATGTGATTATTCGACTAGTAGAATATCTATGTGCATGTTTATATGGTAATGTTTGATTTTTTTTCATATTATGTTCAAGTTTATTTTTAAAAAGGCTGTTGTTTTTATCACACATCTTGCCTTAAAAGTTTATAGCTTCCGCTAAATTATTTACCCTTACTGGGCATCTGAGCTCACCCCTTTCTTATGTTTTATTTTCCTAGGATTTCAAGAAGTGTATTATGATTTATATGCAGAGTTAAGATAAAGGGAATAATGTCACTTTCAAAGAACTATATTTTTTGTATTGTATGTTAGAAAGTGTAATGTAATGTTCATGTATGCAATCTTTTTTCCAAGATTGCTAAACTAATCAGCCTTTAGGGACTTGATTCCTTGTAATCATGCCAATGTATTAAAATAATGCACTGACTCTGGGAATCTAGGTTCGGGGCATTACAGTGGAGGTGGTAGTCCATACGTACGCATGAACGACATTATCATTTTACAAAAAATTGAAAATAAGAAGGTAAATAATATATTATCTTTAAAGAATCATAATTATGTTATTAATATAATTTATATTCATTATATATATTTTTAATCATCCTTATTACATACTGATAAAAAATAAAACACATCGCTTCGTGGATGTTATAGTCTACACAAACACAAATGAGATGTTTTCATTTCCATTAGGATGGAAAATGAGATAAAAAAGGGTTGTATCATAATCATAATAAAATTTATCCATATTTAAGATACTTATTTAATTATTTTATTATGGTTAAGGAATATTTTATTGAGGTAGAAGAAAAAATAAACATGAAACACTAAGTTAATAATTATACCTCTTCTAAGGAAAACCTCTATTAGTTTACACCTTAAACCATATTAGTTTAGTATTTTGGTGAGAAAATGACTTCTAGGAAGTGTAATGGAGTGTTTTTAAGGTATTTTTAGGTCTTGGATGAAGTAGAGTACTAAAAGTGTGTGAATAATTTAAAACATGAAGTTTCCTTTTATAAGTGAGGGGAGTGACATACTTGTAAATACTTAACACTTTTAAACATGTTATAGGTCTTTCTGAAAGGAAAGTGAAAAAATTGACAATTTTAGAATCTAGGATGAATGTGATTCTAAATAAAATTATATAATCAAATTTAAACAATTTCATGACATTTTAAACCTTATATCTTAGTTTTGACCACCTTATTAACTATTTTAACCATTACTATGGTGAAAAAGTTTTTCTAAGGTTACTATTCATAATAAATAAATAAAAAATGAAAAAAATTAAAAATTTGATCCTATTAATTAAAAATCTGAAATCCATTTTACCATATTAAAATTTTATAATTGGTTAAAATTATGTTTTATATAAATATATAAATTGCAACAAAAGTAGTTTTTAGAAAAATTCCCCTTTAAGCATAAAAATGATGTTATACTAAAATAAAATTTAATTATTATTAATATGAAATTAATTAGATTTTTTTGTAAAATGGGAATAATTTAACCTTACATAAAATCCAAAATAAAATGGTTCTTTTTTAAATAATTAAAAAAATGACAGTTTTAATAAAAAATGGTATTTTTCACTATTCACCTAAAATTCAATCTTTTTAGAAAAATCACAAAACATAAACCTAAGCTAAATTAAATATTATAAATCCAGGAACAAAGTACTTTTTATAAAATTTAGAAAAATTTCTTATAATTAAAACCCTGTAATACATGAAAAAACAATTTAGTTTAATAAAACAGTTCCCTTTTCGATTGAAAAGTTATATAAATCCATTTATAAAAATATGATGAATATGAATCCATAAAATGAATAATTATAAATCATAATATTGATTTATTTATAGGTTTAACTAGGTTTCTAAATATATCTTGTATGCAAGACAAACAAATTATAATCTTTTATAAAATTTATGGCTATTAAATTAGATTTTGGAATGCCAAATAGTTGCTTCGATCAAATATTTTTTTGTTAAATTGTTGCTGTTTAAGGGAAATAAATAAACTTAAATTTTCTATGAAAGTAATAATTTGGTCCATAATTTGGTTCTAATTTATCATAAGATTAATTCATATTCAAATGACTACATATTATATTATAGTGAATATGAGTCATTTTTAATTGTCTAATATGCGAGAAATCTAGGTAAAAAGAGGCATAAAAAGTAATATATATATTTTTTTTCATGCTAAAAAGTTTATGTATTTTTCCAATTAAACCAATATTGAAACTTCTATTTATTCTTGAAACACAATATCATTTTTGACATGACATAATTTTAATATTGATGTAATTAGAAGCTTAAATCAAACATTTGATGGTGATTTGGGAAAACAATTTGATCATTTGCATATTTATTTTGATTTATAACCTTGAAATGTGTGATTATAAATTTGTACCAATGGTTTTTGTCTATTTGGTTCTTAGAGAAGTAAATATTCTTATTGGCATATTTTGATAACTCTATATAACTTATCCTTGGATGTTGATGAATGAACCATATATCTATTTATCATTATTAATTCCAAAAAATCTAATGAATAATATCAATGTTTATTTAAAGCCTCTAATTTATTTGTTAATTTTTTATAGAGTGATGGTCTAAATATATTTTATATTATTGTAGAAAAAAAATTATATAGAAAGTGGCACTAATGTGGGAAATCATTGAATTCCCATCATATGGTAAGTTATCTGGATGAAGTACAAAAGGTATACAATATTATTTATTCTACATATGTGACATAATAGTGTTTATGTTTTTAAATGGAATAAAACGTTGTTTTTTTGACTATCATCATATATGTATTACCTACTATTAATTTCAGACCAACTATATCCAAAAAAAAAAATAAGTGACTTTGGCAGAGATCATAATCAGATAAAATGAATTATCTTTTTGTAATATTCCATATTGGTAAGATTTTTTGGTTCATCACATGTTATATGTAATTAATATTGATAGGAGAAGTTTTCATAATTTATTATATACCATTTTTGAATCACTAGACATGACTAAATATACTATAAAGGAACTTTTAGATCTTGCCCAAATTTTCATATGTCCCTAACTTGAGTTATTTGAAAATGATAGATCACATAATTTAATGAATCAAAAATTAGATTATGTAATTTCTAGAGAATGTTTTTTTATTTTTATATCAATTTATTGAATATTTTAGGTTACTAGATGTCCATACATCTAATTTGTCTCATTGTATCAGAAATGGTAATATTACTAGGTTAAAAAGTCATGATTTTCTTTTTATAATGGAAATATTAACACACATTGGTCTTTTAGGATTGATTAATTATTTCATTTGTGATGTTTTGATTAAAATATCATATTTTTTAAATACATTTTTTCTATAACAATAGACTATGATACCCTAAGTTCATTGTAAAAATAAATTTCTATGATTTTATTTAAATTATAAAAAATATTTTCAACAACCTTTAATTCAATTTAACATTTAATATCAAATTTTTTGTATGAAGAAAAAATATAGATTCCCAATATAGTTCAATGAATATATTCATATGAAAGATTCATGTGAAAATTAAAGAACAAGGTAAGTAATAAAGCATTAGTTGAAGGGTTGATTGTAGAAGCATACTTGAAGATGAAAATTTCAATTTTTTTCTCTTATTATTTTCAATATGAATATACTTCAAAATATAATCAAATGGGGGTGTATTAATGGATATGTTTATAATGTCACAAACCATCTATTATTAGCATTTAATCATCCTTAGCTTCATTTTAGTTGTGATAATAAATGACAAATTTTATATGATGAACAAGACATAACTCATACACATGTTCTACTCAATTTTTAAATGACATAATTTTTATAATAAGTTCCACTTTTACCTATATTTTGTTAAATATTTTTTTAAAAATTATATTTATATTAATTGTTTTTAGATTATACGACGAACATATCAAAAAGCAATGCACAAAAATTACCCAAGTTTCTATTGAAAAGGTCGATAATGTAATTTTTCTTTCTAGTTTCAAATACTGGAAAATTTAATTGTTTAGGGTTGAAAATATATAATTACTTTTTTATTTTATCTTTTAATAATTATTTTTTATTTTTCTAGGAATCAAATCATGGAAATAAAATTTATTTTCAATTATGTGCATTGAGTAACCCACTATAAAAATTTGTAAATTATTACAATTTTTATGTGGTTAATGGATTTTGATTTCATAAAAGAACATATAATGAATAAAAAATCAATGAACAATGATTTTTTAAAAGGACCCCATTATAAATAAAGTGAAGTTAAACTTTATGGAATGCTGGATAAAATAACTGATTTAATTTGTTTTGGAAAGAATTATGTAATAATGTAACAATGTTATTGTTTTGATACTGATTGAGGGTTTCACATTAATCCACGAAATAGAGTCGTTGACAATTACTATAAAATTATTCTTCGAAAAAATGAACCATTTATGTTGGAAAATCAGGCACATCGGGTTTATTATAAAAATTACCATATTGCTTTAATAGATTTAAAATGTATAGTGGAGTGTAATAAAAAACAATTCTCATAAAAAATAATTTATGGAAAATAAAAGTGGTCCTATTAAAGTGAAAAAATATTGACATATTTCAAGAAACATCACCAAAGACATACCTTAATTGAAGAGTTATAAATATTGATAATGAGAACCCATAATTAAGGGCTGATGGCATTGATAATGTTAATGATGTAACTAACTAATTCGAAATAGTGAGGTATGATTAAATTGAAAATTGTATGAAAATTGATTATACTAAAGAGGAAGATGAAGAAATTTACATTAATGAATATTAATTTTAAGATGATTAATGGTGTAATACATTATAGTTATAGTCATAATCAACATATATTATTTTTTTAATAAATATTTATTAGTTTTTTATATTTGATATATGTATTGATAATTATTTATAGATAAAATTATTTTCTCTTAGTTTATTTAAAAATAAGGTTTTATAATTTTTAAATTACTTATATTTGTATATAGAATGATGAATTTGTTATTAAATTAATTATATGATTATGATGTCTCGAGGGAAGTTTAATGATATGATTCATAGATTTAATAAGGATGGTAAACCTAGTGATGAGCCATTTGTTTTGTTTTACAAGGGGGTTGAAGTGACACTAACTATTAGGAAGGGTCAAGGCATTGCATGATTGATGATTCTATATCTCTCTCTTAAGTAGCGTTTATATGATGACTTTGATCATCATCAAAATAAGCATGTTTAAATATTAATTTTATTTAGTTATCATTTAATTTATTTTTTATTATTAATTATGTTACTAATTATTCAAATTTTAATAGTTTTTCACATATAGTCACTGGCCAAACTTGTAATATTCTAATGAAAAGTTTTTCCTACTCCATGCATTCCATGGGATCAGGTTCATACATATTTTATTTTATGAAAGTTTGAGAACATTATAGTCTGTATAAATAAATAATTTATTTTATTTTAAATTTATATAATTTCTAATTTACTATATTGTTAAATATTTTTAGGGTTTATGGTCTTCTATTGATGATAACATGAGAACCGCTATTTGGGAGACATATAAGGCTTGCATGTGGTATAGTTTCTATTATTCTTTACATATCCTTGGGATGAGAGCTTTGGAGAGAGAATATGTGACTATCTTTGATGAGTCTTGTGCACCTCATAAACTCGATTACAACCCTACACATACTTGTGAGGGATTGTGTACTTATGGGATAATGGATAATTCAAGAGGAGATCATCTTATGGTCGATAAAATTGGGGTTTACATGATATTAAACACAAAGATGAGATTCATACATTTAGTATACATCATTAATAATTTGTAAGTAATATTATTTAATAATATATATATATATATATTTAATACTAAATGTATATGATAAATTTATGCAGTCTATGGTTGATCCAACCATTACAAAATTGAATGTATAAAAGAGGATATACATTGATAGTAGTATAGGGCATATTTCTAGTGAGGAAAAATTGTGTTCAATATTTATTTTTTAGTTTTTAAAATTTAAATTATATATTTTTTTATCATTTTAATTTATATTTATATATTTATAGGGGACATATGAGATAAATATTTCTTGGATGTAGGAGAGTTATTCTGGGATGGATGGTGGGTATGGGGCCTTGTGTGAGTCATGTTTTAATGAGGTGATTGGTTTTAGGTGAAAATAAATGGTATTTAGAAAGTATGGGCGATTAGTATTGGTTTATAATCAACTTTATCTATTTACTATTGTATTGATTTGAAATATTCATTTACTATTAATTGAAATCATGCTTGATCATTATCCTTAACTATTATAGAGTATTAGGCGAGGCTATGGGTTGAGTACAATAGTATAATAGACTAATCAAAAAGTCTAAAGAGTAGTGATAGTGGCAGGAGAATCAGTGACAACATAAAAAGAAGTAGTGGAAATGTAAAGGTCTGGAATATCACCAAGCCTTTATTTTTTTTGGGTGTTCTGTGGTTCAAGAGCAGTTTCATAATTTTTATAAGTTGTTTTAAAATAATTTTAAAATTTATAAAGTGATTTCGATAATTTATTTATAAGTTATTTTGAATCTAAACAATTTTTCAAATTATTAAGCTAATTTCATATTTTTGAAAATTTTATTTGGAAATATAAATTAGAGTTTTGAAAGTGATTTGATAAATTTTGGAGTTGTTTTGGATTTTTTGTAATTAATAATAAATCCCATACTTTAATATTTATAAGTTAGCTTAATTGAAAATTTATTTTTCTTAAAAAATTTCTTACCCTTTTATAGACCTTATTATTTGCATAAATGGTAATACTTATTTTTAATAGCTTAGGTAAAGGTAGAACTCTTTTTATGGGTTCTTTAAGGGAAATAAACCTTTTTTTCTTCATTCATAAAGGTAATCCTACACTATATAAAGGTATCTCTATATTTATTCTGCTCATGTCAGGGTAGTTTCTTGTTGCATCAGGGTCAATAGTAAGTTTTAGATACTGTGTAAAGGTCTTTACTAGCTCAGGTAAGGGTAAATTTTAGTTTTAAAGGATTTATAAAGGTAGTAAATTCCTTACATAAGGGTCTCTTGTAGCTTGTTTATGGGTACCAACTCATGCAAGTGGCTTCCCTTTCACCATGTAAGGGTCAAACGAGTTTTCCAAACCTCACATCAGGGTAAACTGGCTACATAAGCATAAAAGTACATTCCCTTATATAAAACAGTCTTCTTTTGTAAGGGTATTATTTTGGGTTCAAAACCTTATTTTTCCCTTCCCTTTTGAACTATAATTATTTTTTAACATGATAAATGGGAATTAATATGAAAATTAGTGATTTTTTAAATCGATTAAGAGTTTTGAATGAAATATTTTTAACTCTTGTTAATTTTGTGATTTTTAATGATTTATATAGGGAATTAGTTTAGATATATAAATTTAATTGTAAATTTAATGGGGATTTAATATCAATATTTCTGTGTATTTAAAAATTCCATATTTTAATGTTTATTATCTCTTCATTTCCCTCGAGTTTGGGTGAACCAAACCTCACATTACAAGATCGAAAAGCCTTCTATGATATTATTCAAGGATTATTTTATGTTTTCTAGCCTGTACACATGAATCCCTCTCTCTCTTTTTCATTTTGATGTTGTAGTGTGTGAAGCTTCCAATAGGTAGATGATTTGTTACTTTTCCTTATTCTATACTATGAAAGTGTAACTTTAGCATGCTTTAAACTCATTTGTTTAAATTAATGTGATTAAACATAATTATATAATAATATAGAAAATAACCATATGTGGAATGATTATAAAATAATTTGAAAATTATAAAAGAGAGGGGATTAAATGAATACACTGCATTACTATTAATGAAATATTATTATTCTAAGAATTAAAATAAAAGTAAAATTTATGTAATATAATATTTTATTATAATAAAATAAAATACACATGCTATCATGTGATATTTAATATTGAATAAAATTTAGGGATGTGAAATAATTATAATATATTCCCTTGATATTTTAAGAATTGAAATAGCATCTTAGTTCTTGTTGCAGAATTATTTCATATAGATTACCAGTAATTTATTAATATGGAATTTTTAAATAAAAAATTTTATCACATGGGTTGAAAAATTATTAAACACATGATGAAATGTGTACTTAATATTATTTATAATAATTTCGACAATGGGATTTAATTATTTTTCATATGTGGTATATAATAATATTTGATAATCTATAAGATTATTCGAATAAAGATAAATTAAATAATTTCATGTTATAGATTAATTATCATTATTTTATAAGTAATCCAAGAGAGAGAAATAGATAATAATAGGCCATTTTAAAATTATTATTTTATAAAATCAAAATGATATCATTCCACAATGTTTAACTGCATAAATAACATTAATAAAGATTTTTTTATAGATATTCTAGTATTTAAATGAGAGTTATCACATTATGAATATAATTAATGACTTTAAGTTTATGGAAATTAAATTAATTATTTGGAACTCGTGATCAAATGTGTTTTTTTGTTTCCTCTTGATATTTACTAGATAGTGTGCTATCTTTTATTATATTTTTTTAATCATAGTTGATTTTATTTGAAATTTAATAAAAACATAAAGCATGAAATGATTTGATTATATTAAAAGAGACTTGTTAAAATAATTATCATCATGATGGTTGATATATGAAAGAGTATATTAAGGTGAAAATCTAGATTAAATATATAATATTTAGTCTTAGAAATTTTTATGGTCATTTCTACTAGGATTTATTCATTATAAATTGGTTAATTAATGATGGTAATGAAAATTTAAGGTTTTCTTGAATCATTGTTTTTGGGACGAGCATTACTGTCATTGTTGGATAAAGGCCAGAATGTTGTGTTTGTTTTGTATATAGTTACCTTGAAAATTATATGTATAATAATAAATTTAATGTGTATTTATGCTCTATGAACTTAGATCCTTGACTTGATTGTTTGGTAACCTTGTGTGGCTGGAATATTTGATGAGTAATGGGTGGGGATGCTCAAAGTTATGATAGGGGCATGAGGTTCTATTTATGATGATGATATTAGAAAGAGATTCCAGATATGATTTTAATGTGGAATAGTGTGGGATGCTAGTGTGGTTGGTATGAGTTCAAAGTAGGCCTTGATCATTGATGCTTACTTTTATCTTCATTCTTACTTGATGTCTGATGCCTGGATGTTATTTATATGAAAACTTTCCATATAAAAGATGCATTTTGATGTTATACACTATGAGTGAATTCTTTTAAGTGGCATCATAGGCTTATTTATAGAGTACCCAAATGTTTTTAATGATGATGAATTAATGAAATAATGGGGTTAGTTGTTTTTTATTACAATGTTGATATACTTGAGATTATAAGAAAAAAAATTATGGTGTCTATGGAACTGTTTTAAAAGATTAAAGTGTTAATCTTGGGAAATAAGATATTTTTTTAATTAACAGATAATTATTTAATTAATGTTAATTAAAATTAATGCATGTATTCTTATTTGATATCTTTAATTTATTGGTGTCCTCCAGGTGTCATGTGTGAATATAATGACAGATGAGTCTAAGGATAGGTATTTACCCATAGTGTGGTTGTGAGATATATCTACTTTGTATGTTTTGTTATTTCATATTCACCCACCCATGTTGGATGGAAAACCAAAACCATAGGTTTTGGTGGTGTTTTATCCAAACTTCAGGTTGGTGAGGATAAAGATGACTAACTACCCCCTTACTCCCGTGTAGGACCCTGGGACACCCTGAGAGGGGAGGGGTGAATCAGGGTGGAAACTTTTTCTTCTTAAAGTTGTGGATCTTGTTCCCACGTTGGTAGGAACTACTTTAACCTATATGATGGATGTGATCAGCAATGAAACAATCACATGAAAATAGATAACACAACAATTTTTACTTGGTTCACCACTAAGGGCTATGTCCAAGGAGCATACGCCGACAGGTTGTCGGTCGTACCAAAATATACTATGCTTCACTAGCTGTAGATTACAAATGTTCGGGTAAAATCACTCTGTCCCAGGCTCACTGCCTTTATAAAAGTTTAGGGATAGCTCACTACGTCCCTCGGGTCACTCCCGTTGACTCCCCCTGGCTCACTGCCGTTGGTGAAGTCCCACTCAGTTTATAGACGTGAAGGTCTCTTCAATATATGTGCATTGAAGATCTTTGTCTCCTTTTCTGCATGAGACTTTTCTTGTATCAAGGTTCAGAGTTGATTCTCTTTCTAGTTCAATCATTCTTCTTTAGTGCAATGACTGAATGCACTAGATCCCCTTGTCTTCGTTTGGCTGAATCACAATCACTTATGTGATTGCTCAATAAATGATGATCAACTTACTTGTCATCGTCAGAATCAGTTCACCATGTATGCATGAGATCATGTATGTATCATTTAGATTTCTTCTTCAATATCACTTTGCACTGAAAGTATCAGGCAATATTTCAGCTCTTGTACAGCTCCAGAAAGGCGGTCGCACTCCAACAACACCTGGCGCGCTTCTCTAAGACAGGCGTGCAAGTCTCAATATGGCGCGCAGGTCCAAACTAGCATGTAGGTCTCACCAAACCACCTATGTGACACTGCCTTCCTCAACTCTTAACCTACGCGACTCACTTCCTTTCTCACCCAAACCGCCTTGGGCGCGAAACCAACAACCGGCGCACAACTTCAAATATTGGCATGCAAGTCCACCTGTGCGACCACACACACAATACTTGCGTGACTTCCACACCTGCGCGACAAGAGCTATGATTTTTCTAAGTGTTGAACTCCGTAAGAAATGAAGAGGGGTGGTCCTCTATTTATAGGCAAACTGGACCCCCTGCGCGGTGGCGCACAAGTCTCTCCTGGGTGCGCAAGTCATGGCATGCATGTATCTTACCCGGTAAGTCACTTGCGCGACCAAATTCCAAACATGCACGAACCTCCATCGTTTTCCATATTTTATGTTTTTGATCTTGAAAAACAACAGGCGCACAAGTTCCCAAGCCTTCTAGGCATCGGCGCACAAGTCTCTTCATGGTGAAAAAATCACTTGCGCGACCAGCCCAATACTTGCATGAAAATTATCCCTTTTCCATAAATTGATGTTATGATATTGAAAAACATATGGCGCGCAAGTTTCATATCCTCCAAGACCTTGGCGCGCAAGTCCCTTTTCCAAAAAAACTTTTCTTTATTTGTCAATTTTTAGGCCCAAAAATTTGGAAAACACTGGGAAACAGCGCCACCTTGTATCTGCTCTTTTTGTCCGCCTCCAGATCATCCATTCCTTTGTCGATGTTCCTTGAATAAAACATGGATCATTATCCACAGTCCTTGAACTCGACATTCCACCATGGAATCTCCTTTGTCAACAAATTTGTATGTCGTTTGTTTGCTTTTTCAACAAGCACGATCACCTCAAAAGCACTTCTTCTTGGTGATCTGTATCCTTCAGCAACTCTTCTGCTTTTATCACAAACTCCACTATTGTGATATGTATTCTTTGAAGGAATAACATTAGCATCATCATCTTCTATGACAATGTGATGTGCATGGCTATCTCAGAATTCCAATCCCCGCACAACCATATTAGAATTCCAATCATTTTCACAATGTCTTCTTCATCCACCATCATGATTGACTTCATGCAAACCATATGATTTAATTCGTCAAGAAGTATCTTGCATGGTTCTCATGAAATCATGAGTAATTTCATGGTATTCATAAAAAACCCATGGGTCTCATGGAATAAGTAGGAATTCATGGTCTTCATCCAAAAACCCCATTCTTCGTTAATCATCCTCAGATGGAGTACACCTCACATTATTCATTGTTGTAAACAATGTATCACCTTTGATACATGTTCTTTGAACTTATGATCAGTACAAAAATCATCTGAATTATTATTCCTCCACTTCATTGGAGTACTTCTTTATCTCCTTCATTTTGATCTTCCATTCCTCCATTTCATTGGAGTACTTCATGATCTCCTTTATTTTTATCTTCCATTCCTCCATTTCATTGGAGTACTTCTTGATCTCCTTTATTTTGATCTTCATTGACAACTATTGAAAACAGATACAACCTTATACATAAAGTGGTTCCAACACCCTGCTCACTCTTTAGCTATAGTATTATGTGTGGGTATGCACAAGGGTTATTTCCCATACATGTGTGATGTGGACTATGATGGCTTGAGGTTGTAGCGCATGATTTTATCTAGTCATGGTGGCTCCAAATTCCTTTGGGTGTTTGTGCATGAGTTGTAATGGCTTGATGTATAATGCAATTACAACGACTATAATAGACTCTAAACATACACTTGGTTACAGATTGGATGGTGATGATGATGAGATGAATACAAGGATTTATTCTATCATGATATGTTGGGACCTGTGCAGGAATGAGGTAGGTAGGGTTGTGGTTTGACTCACATCAAGGATTACTTGATTTATAGAATAGATGATAACTCATGATGCATGTATTTAGGACATGAGATTGGAAAACTAGTTGGTAAGTGGTTGTGGGGTACCCAAACACACACACACACATATAAGTTCTCAATATTTTGATTATACTTTTGTGAAATATTTGGAAACTAATACATGGTAAGGATGTAAAAATATTAGTATACCTATTTAGGTTACAAGCTAGTTTCAGTTATTTACTCACTTGACTTTAGTATGATTCACTCACATTTTTCATGAGAGGCTTCATAGAGGATCCTTCTGAGAATACATGTTATGCTCACCCTATGTATATATAAACATTTTTAGGTCAACATGAGTTGGTTGGTGATCTAATTGGAAATTTATAGTTTGAGTATTTGTCTAGGAGTTTTTTGTGCTATATTGAAACTATTGAGGATTTACCTATTTTTAATTTTATTTTTTAATTATATCCAATTATGTATAGAATTACATCATATATTAGAATTTGTTATTCTTTTATTATGAGAATGGGTTTTTTAGTGGTTATTCTTTTCATATATCTTACTTCTCAATTTTTAGGGTAATTCCTCCCATGTGTGTGATTATACACCATCAGTAATTATTTCCAACCCATGGTCTATTTGAGGCATACTTCATACAAAATTATCTCCCTTTCCCCATTACCATACATGTAGGGGTACCTTTGGAGGGAGGGGATTGTGACTGGATCCATCTTGCGTAAAAATATGAGTACATTATGAAGTATATGTGACAAATTACATGTAGTTTAGGGATTTATTTCTCTTCACATGATAGAGTGGATTACTCACCCATTAGTGACATTATCATTACATTCTAGCCAAAGTGGTCCAAGAGCCGGGTGAACCCACTTCTACTAAAATTTATTAAATAAAAGTAAATTGATGACATCATAAGGAGGATTTATAGAGCTAATTATGAATGTCACCCCATGCATCCACCTTAATAAAATGTGATCAGGAATCCATGTCCACAAATTACCATCTTGAGCTTGCCTCTATAATAACTCTCTTTGACAGAGCATCAAAAACCATGTTAGATTCCCTATTAAAGGGAAATGAAAGTCTAATACTCTAAATAATCCTCCATCACCTAAAGATTAGTATTTTTTCATAAACCTATGAGGCATTTATCACTAGAATGAAAAAAATTATTCATTATATAAGTAGTATCATCCAAATATATGGGAACTACTATGTACTTAGAAAAAGGCCCAAAATAAGCACAAATTATGAATGATACACCCTATTATCATAGATAAAATATACCCACCAATCAGTCATTGAATCGATTACTCATCTATCAAATGATTAACAATAAGAGGATGCACTAGCACAATCTCATCATTTAAGGATCTGGATGTAACAAAATAACCCCTTGGGAATATGGACACCTTTTATTTTATTGGATTCAGTGAATTATATATAATGTACATGAAGATAAAATTCAGGAATAATGAATTAATTTAAATAATATTAACATAATATATTAAAACCAAGAAAGAGGATCTTTCACATAAATTTATAATTAGTTAAAATTTCATAATTAACTCGATCATGATAATTCTTTCTTCAATGAAGATATTGATCGATCAACCATTTTCTAGGCCATTCTAATGTTGTTCCATGATGATAAAAGGTTTGAATCCCTCTAGAGGTGATCCAAACATGATCCTTAACATCATAATTTCACTGATTGAAGTCTAAGTGATAACAAAAATACATCGATCATCTTACTTCACTCATGTTGATAAAAACACAATCCTTCATTGGTGAAGAATTGTTCAGTCTCTCATTCTTGAGAGGGAGGAGGAATAGGGCATGGAATTATCTCAGTCTTGAAAGAAAATTTCTAGAGAATTCATCATTGGAGGGAAATCTCATAGGAGATGATTCATTATTCACAATCTTTTATCCCTTAGAAAATGATATATGGTTAGAATATATATATATATATATATAGATCTAGGGGTATAATATAAACAATTTCACATAAGGCCATTTTAATATTATACTATAAATATTCCTCATGTTAATAATAATAATAATAATATTATTAAATGGCATGAACAAGCCAAAAAATCGTTTAAATATAATTTTATTCAAAAACTAAATTTATATTAATTTAATGATATTTAACCCACATATCATTGTCATCACTAAACCAAACTTGGCCCATCCACCTTCTTCTATATTTACTAAACCCTAATTAGTAAATATTATCCATTTTATAAAAAATAAATATTATATATTCGTGAAATTTCAAATAAAAAATTATTTTAATAAGAACATAACTAAATAAATATTTATTTAATAATAAATATGATTTATTAATTGTGAATAAATATTTATGATAAATAAATCCCAAATTAATATTATTTCTCAGTGAGAATAATATTTATTCCAACTATTAAATATATAAATGGTATTTAATTGAGACTATAGTAAAAAATAAGTGCGTGGACCTCTAGGATTCATCCTTAGTGGCATTAGGTGGGAATGATTAAAGTCCAATGTTAGCATATAGAAACATGTAAAGTAACCAAATAGAAAGTATTTAATGTCACAACAATGACAACCACATACAAGTCCTCATTGTGTAGTATAATCCCTTTGTCATAATATCTCATCAAGATGGTTTCATACCCATGTCATCAACTTATACATTTGATATGTCATTATTTAACTACTTGAAACAAACCCTTCAGTACATCATGACTATGAAATTTAGTTTGATATTTTTCATTCCAATTAATGGACCACGAAATTTGATTCTATAAATATGTAAGAGATAAATCCTTTCTCGACCTATTCATTAATAACATATCACTTGTGAGACACCCAATATACCCTACATCCTAGTGAATATATGGGGTCATAGTTTTGGTCAGCACATAAAAGTATGTGAGTCATGATATTCATTAATAATAAAATTATAGTTTAAGGACCGTTACACTCACTCAAAGATAGAAATATCCAATGACATGTAACATGTGGAATTTTTTGGAGTTGGTGTCATAGGACCAACTTTTTTGTACTTTGATTACATTTATATTAAATGTATTGAATATAAATTAAACATTTTATTACATATTATTCATTATTATGTATGTATTTAATGTAATAATATCATAGAGTATTTGTCCCATTGATAAGGTCATAGTACTTCCACTCTATGATGAGAACCTTGAAGTGCTATGATAATATTTTTAATATAGTTCTATGGTTGGATAACATACTATAATAGGGAACATACTATTTAGAACATCAGCGAGTACTCATAAGAGAATGAGGCTTCTTATAATAAAGTTTTCACTTGTTAATATCCAAAATAAGAGATTATGAGAAAATACCTTCCAGTTGGAATTCTTCATGTTTTGGTGTCATCAGATATTCCTATCTATGAGCATGTGTAATGATACTTAGGATTTAATATTATCATTGGTTCATGTCATGATTTTCACACATTGATTTACTTGAAAAAACCATCATGACATATATTTATGGGAAGTAGGGTATGTTGGGTGCATCACAATTGACATGTCATTAATCGATATGTTGAGGAAGTATTTTTACCTTCCACATTTATGGAAGATGATATCTTGACACTTTTATTATAATAGAACCATCACCCAAAATTCCATGTTCATGGTGTAATGATGTGTTTATTTCAGATAGTCAAAAAATAAATATCAATAATATAGGTCGATTACAAAATCGTGAAACCTTCTTGATGAGATATTATGATAAAGGGATTATATTATACAATGAGTTTTTTAGGTGATTGTCAACCTTGTGACATTAAGTTATTTATTTAGGGTTACTTGACCCATTTCTAGAAAATAATCTTGAGCTTTAGGAAATCCTACCTAATGAAAATGATAAAGGAACCTAGAGGGCCACACACTAAATTTTTTCATTGATCTCAGTTAAATTCTATTTTAATTTAATTAATGGAAGATCAAGTAATAATTTTATTGAAGTTATATTCATTACATAAATTTGATAAATATTTATTCACTGACATGTGAATACAAATATATTTATTTATTTTATTTAATAATTAATAATTAACTATTCGCCAGTATGTGAATGAAATATTCATTTATGAATAAAATATTTATTCAGGTATTCAATAAATACCAAGGAGTTCAAATGGACCAAGACCACATACAATGATAAATAATTATTTACAAGCCAATAAATATTATTTATCAATTTTTAAAATTTATCAAATGCCACACAATAATAATAATATTATTATTATGTTTCATGAGGTTTCATTAAATGTTATAATATTATTTAATGGCCGACATAAAATTAAATTTTTATTTTAACGTAAACCCTAGCTCTATAAATAGACAGTGATTTCTATTGTGTGGAGTAGGATCATGCAATCAAAAAAGGAGTGAATTGTTACACACAATGAATTTTATCTTGAATATAATTCTCTCTCCCTATTAAGAATGATAAATGAAAGTGAGATTTCATCAAGATTGAAGAATGAATGATCAAGAAAGAACAATGCAAGAAATTCAATTTGTTATGCTAGCACATGAAGATCGAGTGGAATTTCTCAGAGATCATAGGAGCATGCATGGATCACCTCTAGAGGGATTATATCCTCGGATACTCATAGTGAAATGAATACAGTCCTAAAGGGTCTTTTTGGAAAATCAAAATTTATCAATGAAGAAAGTTCCTAAGCCCAAGCATTTATTTCATTAGATATTAAATAAATTAATTATAAATATGATGTGAAAGATCCTCAATCATTGTTTTGGGAAAAGATAATTAAAAGAATTTTTAATATATCACTCACCACTACATGCTTCCACTACATCCGGAACCAATAAGCAGTATCGAAGGGTTCATGTTTAAATTTATAATTATTTATTTGATTGTTGATCTATGTGAAATTGTGGTTAGATTTTCATTTCATGTTATTATTTTTTAAATATTATTAAAATTAACATGGTTTGAGATACTAATCATGATTCGTTTAGTGTTTCATTTTCATGAAGGTTTAATAACATATGAAGAATGATAGGATATTCCATTATTAAACTACCAATTTTTTCTAGTAATACAGAGTTACATGGTGTGTACTCAGAAGTACATGTCGTTTACCACAATGTTATATATTTTGATGTGCCGAGGGATACATGAAATGTCACTTAGTAATTACAAATGGTGTATTCCATGTGTTGACTAACAATCCTACCACATAATATTTGGATTACATAGTGTTTATCGGTGTACAAGTCATGTAGTCTATACAAGTTACCAGTGTAAATAGCACAATCTATGTGGTCATTATGAATAGTCAAAACCACATGAGACTAAAAATCTATATAATTGATGTTATAAATGACATGTATGCAGTGTACATGACATGTATTTCATCAAATATTATGTCTGAAGAATATATCGAACCACTCAATGAGAAAAAAGGCACATAGTTCAAAGAGATACAAGGCATGTAGCTGACCTGTAATCACCGTGTATTCCATCGAGATACACGATGAAGAACCAAGAATCTATCCTAGACACATGGAATCTAGCTAGTTTGTACATATTGTGTAGTCTGGCTAAGGTATAGACCACAGAACTAGGCATGTACCCTGGATACACAAAAATTGAGATACATGACATGTAGTAAGATGTATATTCCATGTAGTCTTTCATTAATGAAAAGAATTAAAAATTACATTAAATTAAAAAATTATATCATTAAAAGTTTATTTTAATGATTATAATACCATGTTTTTAAAAACATAATAACGGTTTTAAATAATTTTAAATTCTCAATTAATTTATTATAATAAATATATATATTTATTGATACTGTTGTTTATTTTCCATGAATGCCATAAATGATGGGTATCTACAATAAAGTTCTGATGATCATTAATATGAAATGTAATTAATTAATTAATTAATTAATTCAAGTGTGTTCTTCTTAATAATAAATAACAAATAAATAAATCAATTATAGTGAGTTACTTTTGCGTATAGATTGTTTTTATTACCATTAATGAGATTGACCAAAACCTATGTATGTATTGGATGTTTTAATTTAATTTATTGAATAGGTTTGAAATTATTTATTATTAAATTAAATATAATGGCCTACACATAACCCTTACCTCCATTAGTCTGTAGGACATGCATGCCCAAGGATATTTATGTAATCCCCTTTTAATCAATCCTTTGGTTCCCCTCACTTACGCATGACTCATAAATACATGTAATTAATGGAGTATCTCAAGGCACATTATAGCGACCCAACCTTTTCTTACATTACTATTAAATTATTTTAAGATAAACAACGTAATATTATTACAAATAGAGGATCCAAAGGTTTAGTGTCTTGGGAAAATAGGACCATACATAGCAATTACATCATCAAGCATAAACAATTATTTAATTTCTTCTTCTCTAGCTTATTATTAGCACTTGAACTATCCTTAGTACATGTAGCCAACTGAGGATATACATAAAAAGGGGTGAGCTAAAATCCCAGTAAGAGGATATATAAGAACAATATAGAAAGGGGTGAGCATAATCATAACATGGGAAAAAGATCATGACCATGAGAGGAAGCATAAATATAATACATGAAATGTGGCAATGCATAAAAATGAAACATAATGTCTTAGTGGTTAAATACAACACATACTTGTGAACAAAGCTAGAATCTTGTCCACATCATTTCAAATTTACTCATGAGATTAATCACTTTACCCAATTCATTGGAGCGTTGTATAATTCCGGGCGCACCCATCACATTTAAACATTCATATTGCGCTATATAATTCCAGGCGCACCCGTCACATCATAACATTATAATTATCATAAATTCCACATAGAACATATATCAATAATGAACATAAATAACCCGTGGAAAGGAATGTGTTTCATATCATAAGAACAAATTAATAAACATTGGGTTCCCAAAACAATGAGGGAATAACATACTTGATACAAGAACCATCAACCATGAATGAGAAGTAAAAGGTGAGTTCTTAAAAGAAGAGTTCTTTTGGAAAATAGGTTTTTGAAATAAACAATAGTGGTAAACATTTATATCCTATAAAAGGAAAGGAAATGATTAAAAAATTATTTTTTAGGAGTAACCACATAAAAAATGGAGTGAAAGAGGGAGAACCTGAAGAAAGAAAATTGGGTTCGAGATTTTCCCCTTACCTTGTATCTGAACTCTTCCTTCTCTTTAATGTCCTATATAATGACATTATATTAATTAATTATAAATCACAGAACCTTTTATACATGAATATATTTCATTCTGGTTTCATTATGTCATTTTATGTTCCTTTTGATGACTTATAGAGTTTAAAAACATTGTTCAGGGATGTTCGTTTTTTATGGTTTTTCTTGGGTGGTTCACTTGTATTCATAAATTGAAGTTCGGGTAGAACATGGGTAAACATACAGAACTGATATTACATGTTATTAATGAAATTAAATAATTTAAATTGATCTTATAAATAGTTATATTATATACCATGTGGATGAATAATTAGATAAAAATTAAATGATGAATGTTTGAGTTAATTTGGGTGGTTTTTTGATCACAACGAACTTGTTTTAATTTATCACTTAGTAAAATGTATATAATTTAGTTCAAAAATTTTAAATTGGACATAATAAATATAACATATTCTGGTTCAACCATAAAATGGTTTCATGACCATATTAGAAGTTATAAATGGAAGAAGAAAACTTGTCATTCTTGAAGGTGATAAATCAACACCTCACGGACAACGTTCTCTTTAATAAAATAAAAGGAAGAGAGAAATGGGTTGGATGATATAACATACAATTAGTATCATAAAATTATAGTATATTCATGATACTGGAGTTACCATAAAATTTGTACAAATATAGGTGGGGAGATAATAAGAAAAGAACTTGAAATTAAAAGGGAATTAAAGAAGAAGAGGGCGAGAAATTACCTCTTGAATCCTCCTCTTGAGATCCTTTTTAAGGGATCTAAGATTGGTCTTTTGATGAGACCAAAAGCTCTTGGAAATGAGATAGGGGAGGGGGAAGATTCTAGGGAAGAGTTTATACATGGATTCAATCTTGAGAGGTGTGAGGAAATGGGGGTGTGAAGGGTGGTATTTATAGTGGAGGGGAGAGGGGTTTCATTAATATAAAATTTATTAATTTATTATTTTCCCACAATACAAGGAATAGTGAGTCTTGCATGAACAAGAATAGTAATTTTATAATTTAATCTCGAACCAAGTGGTCTTACATTAGTAGAAAATCACACATGACCCTATAATTAGCTTATTTAGCTTTTTTTGTAAATTATGATATTTCACTATTCATCAAAAAGTTCAAGTATTTCAGAAAAATCACAAAATTTAACCCCAACCATTTTTCGATGTGTAGAATCCAAAAATAAATTCCATTTTTTTAAAATAATTTTATAAATATGATTAATTTAATATTTAATTAAAATCATGGTTTATTACTAAAAAAACAGTTTTAAAACATTCATTTACTTATTCTAAAATATAAGTACATCATACTTTCACTTGAATATTATATTTATACTATCATAGGTAAGGTTAATATTAATTAGGGTATATCAATATTCATAAGGGTATGTTCTATTCATAAGGGTTGGTTACTATTCACCAAAAATTATTTTTGTTTTATTAGACTCTAAAAATCATCTTGAACACAACCGTGTATGTCAGATTTTCAAAATTCCAAACACAGAAGTGCAAAACTTATGTTTAAAGGTCAATTAGCACTTAGAATTTCATTATGTTGTGTTTTCATGTGATTTTATGACATAATTATAAGAAGGTAATTTCCATCGAAAAACTTTGGGTTATTACATTCTTCCCCCCTTAAGAAATTTCACCCCCAAAATTTCACATTACACAAATAGGTGAGGGTACTTCTCCTTCATTGCCTCTTCCGGTTCCAAAGTTGCTTCCTAAAAATTATGGTTCCTCCACAACACTTTAACAAGATGAGTTGTCTTGTTTAATAGAACCATATCTCTCCGATCTAGAATCTTTAATGGCTACTCCTCAACAGAGAGATCATCTTCCAGCTGTACCAACTCTGAGTTTAGTACATGTGAGGGGTCCGGTATGTACTTCCTCAGGAATGATATGTGAAACACATCATTAACATGATCCATATTCAGTGGATATGCAAGTCTATAGGCCATGGATCCTATGCGGTCAAGGATATCTAAGGGGTCAATGTACCTTGGGCTTAGATTCCCTTTCTTTGCAAACCGCATGACTCTCTTCCATGATGATATTCGCAGAAAGACTTTATCTCCAATGTCAAAAACCAAGTCCCTTTGACGGTTTTCAGCATAGCTCTTTTGCTGACTCTGAGTAGATTTGATGTGTTTCTGGATGACTTGAACCTTGTCTGTCATCTCTTGAACAAGATCGGGTCCAAGTATCTTTCTTTCTCCAACTTCATCCCAACAGGTTGGAGTTCTATATCACTTTCCATATAGAGCTTCATATGGAACCATCTGAATACTCAATTGGAAGCTATTGTTGTATGGGAACTCAACCAATGGGAGATTCTTATCCCATCCACTTTTTAATTCTAGAGTCCAAGCTCTAAGCATATCTTTAAGTGTCTGAATAGTCCTTTCAGACTAGACATCAGTTTGGGGGTGATAGGCCGTGATGAAATTTAATTCAATACTCAAATCATGTTGAAGGCTCCTCCAAAATTTTGATGTGAACCTTGGATCATGGTTAAAGACAATTGAGAGTGGAACACCATGCATTCTCACCACTTCCTTCACATATATCTTTTCAAGTTGTTCAAGTGAGAGATCTTCCCGAATAGAGATAAAATGGGATGTCTTGGTGAGTCGGTCAACCACAACCCATATTGCATTATTTCTATTTTATGTCTTTGGGAGACCCGTGACAAAGTCTATAGTAACATTTTCCCATTTCCACATGGGTATAGGCAATGGCTGCTTCATCCCTTTTGACTTTTGTTTCTATGATTTAACTTGCTGACATACCAAGCACCTTGATATATATTTTACAATCTTCTTCTTCATGTTATCCCACCAGAAGTGTTCTTAGAGGTCACGACACATCTTGGTACTCCCAGGATGGATAGAGAAAGTTGAGTGATGAGCATTGTCGAATAGATCCTTCTTTATCCCGGGTGATGAAGGCACATAAAGCCGCGTTCAAAACCAAATCACACAATCATCATCAATATAGAACTCTTGAAGCTTCCCTTCCTTTAATACATTCACCCTCTTTTGTATATCCACATCATCCCTTTGTGCTTCCTTAATCTTCTCTTGGATGGATGGTTGCGCAATCATTTAGGAAAGGTAGGATGTATCCCCTACCCTTATGATTTCTAAATCCATCTTTTTCATATATAAAAAGATAGGGTCTTTCTCAATCCGTAACATGGATAGAGTAGAGGGTTCTTTTCTGCTTAGAGCTTCAACTACCTTGTTCTACTTTCCAGGATGGTAGTGAATAGAGCAATCATAATCCTTTATTCTCTCTAACCATCTCATTTGACGCATTTTGAGCTACTTTTGTGTGAATATATACTTTAGGGTATTGTGGTCGGTGTATATATCACACTTCTCACCATAAAGGTAGTGCCGCCATATTTTCAAGGAAAAAATCACGGCTGCCAGCTCTATATCATGCGTCGGGTAGTTCTTCTCATGGATCTTCAACTGTCGTGAGGCATAGGCTATCACATTGTCACTTTTCATTAGTATGCAACCTAATAATTTCTTTGAAGCATCACTGTATATCAAAAAAAATTTCTCCACTTTTCAATAGTGCGAGTACAGGTGCAGTGATTAGCCTTCTCTTTAGATCCTTGAATATTCCCCCACATTATTCCATCCATACATACTTTTCCCCTTTCCTTGTTAACTTATTTAGCGGGCTTGAAAATCGTGAAAAGTTTCTCACAAAACATTGGTAGTACCCAGCTAATCCAAGAAAACTATGGATTTTGGTGACACTAGAGGGCCTGGGACATTCTTCAATCACCTTTGTTTTTGAAGTATCCACAAAAAATTCCCTCACTTGTTATCACATGTCCCAAGAACATGACTTGCTTCATCCAAAAGTAATACTTTCTGAACTTAGAGTACAAATTCTCCTTTCTCAATGTCGCCAACACAAGTCTTAGATGTTATTCATGTTCCTTCTTACTCTTGGCGTATATGAGAATATCATCAATAAACACTACCAAAAATTTGTCAAGGTAATGTCTAAATACCTTATCCATCAAATCCATGAAGATTTTAGGGGAATTAGTAAGTCCGAAGGCCATCACCAAAAACTCATAGTGTCCATACCTTATACAGAAGGCAATCTTCTGAATATCTTCCTTCTTCACCTTTACTTGATGATATCCATAATAAAGATCCACCTTTGAGAAGTATTGAGCTCCTCTTAAATGGTCGAACATGCCATCAATCCTTGGGAGAGGATACTTGTTCTTTATGGCGATCTTGTTAAGTTCCCAATAATCGACACACAGCCGCATTGTTCCATCCTTCTTCTTCAAAAAGATCATTGGTACACCCCAGGGTGATGCACTAGGGTGTATGAAACCTTTTTCCAGATGCTCTTGCAGCTACTTCTTTAACTCCTCCAGTTCTATAGGAGACATCCTATAGGGACACTTTGAGATAGGAGTAGCTCCAGGTATGAGTTCAATTGAGAACTCTACCTCATGATCCGGGGGAATTCCAGGTAACTCTTCAGGAAATACATCTTCATATTCCCTCACGATGGGAAATTCTACAAGGTTAGAACTATCCTTCGACCCAACCATTTGGGAGAGGTATGCTTCTTCGTAAGGAATCAACACCCACACAGATGAAGGACTTTTCAAAGGAGATTTATAATCTTCCTTGAATTTGTAGAGGAGCATGGGATGGTTCTGAATATTAAAATATATTTCCTTTTCTCGATAGTTGATATGTGCTCTATATAATGAGAGCCAATCCATTCCCATTATAGCGTCGAATTCCACCAATGGAAGTATTACGATATTTTCCGGAAGAATCTTCCCACATACGCCAATAGGAGAAGAGTCAAACACTTGGGTTTCAGTGATTGAACCACTTGGTGTTTTTACAGATATCTATACATTAAGGTTTCAGGGATTCGATTCTATAATTCTATAAAACTTGCAAGATATAAAGGAATGCGTATAACCAGAATCAAATAGGACTTTTACCATTCTTGAGTGAATAGGAAGTGTACCTTGTATGAATTCATTATATTTCTCCACTTCCATAGTAGTGATGGAATAATCCTTCCCTTGTTCCTTTGTCTTTGGTGGCTGCTGACGCTGATTACCCTTGAGAACTCAAGGTTTAGTGCAATGGCTTGCATAGTGCCCTAGCTCCTTGCAGTTGTATCATTGAACCATGGGTGGTTCTATCCTTTATTCCACTACATTATCCTTCATCTTCATGTCTTTTAGGCACTCTTGAGCATGATTTACTTCTTTCCCACACTTGAAGCATTTCCCCGTCCCTTTCAGGCAGTTCCCATGGTGCAACTTCCCAAATTTTTGGCATGTGGGTCATTGAGTTTTCTTCCCACCTTTATCATTAGATCCACCAGCTTGAAACTTCATCTTTCATTTCTTATCACCATAGTTGTGGGACCATTCTCCAAAATCCATCTCCACTTTGAGAGCACACCGAACAACTTCTTCATAACTCCCAAAGTCTTTAATTTCAAGAGCCTTTCGATGGTGTGGTTTTAATCCACTAAATAATCTATCAATTTTTCTATCATTGTTGATAATAAAACCTGAAGCATACCTTGAAAGCCTTGTGAAATTCACTTCGTAGGTTGTGACAAAGTATCCTTATTTTTTTCTAGAGCTCTATTAATTCTATCTCTATATATGTATGAAGAGTTCATGGGAAATACATATTAAGAAACATTATCTTAAAGTCTTCCCATTCCATTTCTTCAATTTCCTCCCTTGGCTTGGTGTTATTAATCAAATCCCACCATTGATCATCTTCTCCATCTAGATGATAAACGGCTAGGGTCACCTTCTCCGTATTAGAATATTGAATCACAGAAAATATCTTCTCCTTAGAGTTGACCTACTATTCTACAACTAGTGGATCAGAATATCCACTAAACATTAGTGGTCATTGCCGCATAAAACATTCGATATCCAGTTTCTCCCTCTTTGGTGAAGGCGGATGTTCTCCATTATTATGGTTATTGTTCATAACATGAGATAATTGGGTAAGAATCACCATGATGTTCTGAACTCTTCCTCCCAAATCATTAGGGATGTCGTTCAGGCAATCGTTGCATTGGCCCTCGCATGAGTTGTTGGCATGGTTTCTCCTGGTTCCCACCATTTTCTAAAATAGAAAAGGTTAGAACAAAACATAAGTCAACAATTCATGAATAAATAACTTATTAATTTTCACAATTTATACTAAAATCATAACATATGGGATCCCTATGTAAAGATTCTTGTGTGCCTATTTGTTCTTAGTATCATGCTAGAGGTTTTCTCTAGGTTTCACTAATCCTATATCCCAAATTAACTAAACCTTTCCTCTAATACCAACTATAGCAACACAAACTTTTCTTACATTACCATTACATTATTTTAAGATAAAAAAAATAATTTTAGTACAAATATAGGATCCAAAGGTTTAGTTTATTGGGAAAACTTGGACCATACATATCAATTACATCATCAAGCATAAACATTTAATTAATTTCTTATTCTCTAGCTTCTTATTGTCACTTGACCTCTCCTCAGTACATGTAGCCACCTGATGATATACATAAAAATGGGTGAGCTAAAATCCCAGTAATAGGATATTTATAAAAAATATAGCATGGTATTAGCATAATCATAACCTGGGAAAAAGATCATGAACATGATAGGAAGCATAAATATAAGACTTGAAATGTGGCAATGCATAAAAATGAAACATCATGTCTTAGTGGTTAACTACCACACATACTTGTGAACAAAGATATAATATTTTACACATCATTTCACATTTAATCATGAGATTCATCACTTTAGCCAATGCATTGGAGAGTTGTATAATTCTGGGTGCACCCATCACATTTAAACATTCATATTGCGCTATATAATTCCAGGTGCACCCGTCACATCATAACATTATAATTATCATGCATGACACATAGAACAAATATCAATAATGAACATAAATAAAACATGTAATGTAATGGGTTTAATCTCATAATAACACATTCATAAACATTGGGTTCCCAAAACAAAGAGGGAATAACATACTTGATACAAGAACTATCAACCTTGAATGAGAAGTAAAAGGTGAGTTCTTAAAAGAAGAGTTCTTTTGGAAAACATTTTGTTTGACATAAACCGTATTGGTAAACATTTATATCCTAGAAAAGGAATGAAATTTATTAACAAATTATTTTTTAGGAGTAACCATATCAAAAATGGAGTGAAAGAGGGAGAACATGAAGAAAGAAAATCGGGTTCGAGATTTTCACCTTACCTTGTATCCGAACTCTTCCTTCTCATTAATGTTCGGTATAATGACATTATATTAATTAATTATAAATTAAAAAACATTTTATACAATAATATAGTTAATTATGGTTTCATTATGTCATTTTATGTTCCTTTTTATGACTTATAGAGTTTAAAAACATTGTTTGGGGATGTTCGTTTTTTATGGTTTTTCTTAGGTGGTTCACTTGTATTCATAAATTGAAGTTTGGGTAGAACATTGGTAAAAATCCAGAACTGATATTACATGTTATTAATGACATTCATGAATTTTAAATTATCTTAAAATGAGTTATATTTTATACCATGTGGATGAATCATTAGATAAAAATTAAATGATGATTGTTTGGGTTACTTTGGGTTGTTTTTCGATCACAACGAACTTGTTCTAATTTATCACTTAGTAGTATGTAAATAAGTTAGGTACATAACTTTAAATAGGACATAAAACATATAATATATTCTGTTTCAATCATAAAAATGGTTTCATGACCAGATCTGAAGGTAGAAATGGAAGAATAAAACATGTCGTTCTTGAAGGTGATAAATCCACACCTTACGAACAACATTCTCTTTAATAAAATAAAAGTAAGAGGGAAATGGTTTGGATAATATAATATACCATTAGTATCATAAAATTACATTATATTCATGATACTAGAGTTACCATACCATTTGGACAAATATAGGTGGAGAGAGAATAAGAAAAGAACTTGAAATTGAAAGGGAATTAAAGAAGAAGAGGGAGAGAAATTACCTCTTGAATCCCCCTCTTGAGATCCTCCTTAAGGGATCTAATATGGGTATTTTGATGAGAAAAAAATCTCTTTTACGTAGGGGAGGGGCTAGGGAAGATTCTTGGGTAGAGTTTAGACAAGGCTTAAATCTTGAGAGGTGTGAGGAAATGAGGGTGTGAAGGGTGGTATTTATAGTGGAGGGGGGAGGGGTTTTCTCAATATAAAATTCATTAGTTTATTATTTCTACACAAGACAAGGAATATTTAGTCTTGAATGACCAATAATAGTAATTTTATAATATAATCCCTAACCAAGTGGGCTTACATCAGCAGAACATCACACATGACCCTATAATTAGCTTATTTAGCTTATTTTGTAAATTATGGTATTTCACTATTCATAAAAAAATTCAAGTATTTAAGAAAAATCCCAAAATTTCACCCCAACTATTTTTTTACGTGTAGAATCCAAAAATGAAGTTCATTTTTCAAAAATAATTTTCTAAATATGATTATTTTAATATTTAATTAAAATCATTGTTTATTACTAAAAAAAAGTTTTAAAACATTCATTTATTTATTCTAAAATATAGGTACATTTTACTTTCACTTGAATATTATTTTTATACTAACATAGGTAATGTTACTATTCATTATGGTATATCACTATTCATAAGGGTATGTTAATATTCATAAGGGTAGGTTACTATTCACCAAAAATTATTTTTGTTTTATTAGACTCCAAAAATCATCTTGAACATAACCGTGTATGTTATATTTTCAAAATTCCAAACACAGAAGTGACAAAATTATGTTTAATGTTCAATTATCACTTAGTAGTTCATTATGTTGTGTTTTCATGTGATTTTATGACATAATTATAAGAAGATAATTTCCATTGAAAAACTTTGGGTCGTTACACACATGGAGGTAGTTCAAGACAAAACCATTATGATTCCAACTCAGGTGATTCATAGGTGGACAGGTGGAATGCTATAACCGATGCCCAAACTGACAATAGAAGTTATTTTCACTTGGTCAAAATTTGGTTTAATGTATTATCATTAAATAAACTATTAGATAAAGATCATCAATGAGTCATTTAATTAGTCATTTATTTATTTTCTATGAAACTATTGTTTTATGGATTCAATGTCGCGATCACATAAACATATTAATTAATGTGAAAATATAGAAAATTAAATAAATGAATTATTTATAAATGTTTTATCCAACATGGTTTATTAATTAAGTAACACCCACTTAATTTTAACAAAACATGTAAAGGATAAAATTTATGAATAATAAATTTAAATACTTTAATTAAATATCCAGTCAAACTTGGCCTTCTATTACTTAATTAGGAATGAAACTCAATAGAACTAAATGTTTTTCCAACCATTGTTGGGTCACTTACTTTTATAAGGAGAGTTGTTATGATGATTTTTTATTGACTTAACCATTTTACATCAAGAGGAGTATCACTTACTATACTTGGTGTAATTTTGAGGCAAATGTTAAATAAATACAAGTTAGTAGTTCAGGACAAGGGAATACACTCAGCATATCATGGAGCTGCAATCCCGTAGCTGGAAAATACATGCCTACCAAAATACCTTCTAGTAGCTTGAATAACCATTTTTAGGGTTATATAAAGTTGAATATGGATCCTTTACACTATAATTTCCTATAAACTAGCTATTCCAAGTTCAATGGTGAGGGATATTGGGACTTGATAAAATAATGGGACATTTAATAGTTAATAAAATCAATTAATTCATTATTTTTCACATAATATATAAATCAAGAAAAGTACTACTATACAATTTTAATTGTAGAATAAAATGTAAATCTCATCATTAAATTAATCCCTATGGTCAATATTTGATAAAGACAACCTACTAACTAGAATTAACTTCCAACAATGGTATATAAGCATTCGTGTTGTTTTTCACCATGAACGAAAATCATACATGTTAGAATCCCCATTTCCTAGACCACCTACTAAGAAGGTGAATGATTAAGAGTTTTTAGTCTATAAGAAACATTTTAACCACATGGTTGAAATTCATTATTTTATGCTTTCTTCCATGTCTATTAAACTCATGAAGTATCCTGAAAACATGGATACATATAGAATGCTTGAATACCTTCATGGTATTTATCATGAGAGATCTAGATTGAAACTATTTTAGATTTACAAGGTGATTTTTTAGAGGAATATTTGAGAGGGTTCCCCATATGGGCCTCATGTAGTAAAGTTTATTGGACACATTGAGTGGCTAGAAGTTATAGGGTTTAAACTCCATGAAGAATTGGGCACCTATCTCATTATAGAATCACTCCCTCGAAGCTTCTCCATATTTGTTTTAAATGTTAATACGAACAACATTGAGAAGTATCTAAAATATCATATTACTCTCCTTTTCCAAGTAGATAAATATATGAAGTATGAAAATCCTTACATAATTATGGTGAACAAATGGATAGGGAAATTAAAGATATTTAATCCCAAAGCTTCTTCCAACCATTCTAAGAATAAGAAGATCAAGGGGAAAACAAGGGAATATGATGTTGTCTATTTTGAATGTGGAAAGAAGGGACACTAGAATAAAAACTAAACCCAACCAAATAATAAAGGGGAAGCTTCAGGTGAATTTGTTATCATGTACACTTTTACCGGTTCTACAAATTGGGCATTAGATACAGCTTTCGGTGCTTAAATATGTATTCAAATACAGAAACAAAGTAGGCTTAGAATTATTGACTCAGGTGAGGTAGATATAAAAGCATGAAATGGAGTTAATTTTAATGATATATCTATTTGTGACTACCAAATCACATTAACAATATGTATTATCTTGGTTTTAAAGGGTTTTCGTTATCTTAGTTTAGTTAACAAAAACATTTTATCAGTATACAGACTAGATACAGATGGTTTTATTTACAAATTTGGAAATAAAATTTTCTTATTTTATAAAGATATCATTTTTTATAGTAAGGCCCAATTAAATAATGATATTTTTTGTAATGTATTACACTAACCAAGTAATAGAAATTGATAATGAAACAACCTCACATGACTCATACCAAACCCAACATTGGCATCACCAGTTAGGTCATGTAAACAAAAAGTGATTGACTAAATAAATCAAGATGGATATTTAGATTGTTTTTAACTAAAACCACTTGATGTATCTCACACATTTTTATAAGATAAAATGACCAAATCTGTATTTAGTGGGAAAGGTAAAACAGATAAAGAGCTTCTTGAATTGGTTCATACCGATGTGTGTGGACCATTTCTTATTTAAGTGAGGGGTGGGTACTCATACTTCAGAACTTTTAATAATGATTTTAGTAGATATGGATATGTCTACTTAATGAGGTATAAGTTGGATTATTTTGATAAATTAAAATAATACAAGAATGATGTTGAGAACCAGCTTTTCATGATGATTAAGAAACCACGATAAGACTGTGGTGGAGAATATATTAATCAAGAATTCATCGATTACTTTTAGGAGGGATCCCATCCCAACTTACTCTTACTCACACCCCTATGTGGAATGGTTTAAGAGAAAGGAGGAACCAAACCTTGTTTCATATAGTGATATCAATGATGAGTCATGCAACTCTTCCATTATATTTTTGTGGATATGCATTATAAAAATCAGTACATATACTAAACCAAGTAATAACTAAATCGATAAATGATATTCCATACAAATTTTGGAGTGAAAAAAACCATGTTATTGAATTTAAATGTCTGGCGAAGAAAATCATTTATTAAGGCCTCCTTCGGTAACAAACTTTCACCCCAAGGCACAATGTATACCTTTATAAGATATCCCATGTAAACAAGGTGATATTACTTATATGAACCCATAGAAGAAAAGGTTATAATGGAAATAAATGTGATATTACTTGAGAGGGAGTAAATATATAAAATAGATAATGTTAGAGAGATAAACTTCAATGAATTCGGGGTATAAGGAAAATAATAGTGGGTATAATAAAAAATTTCACAAATCCCCGTGGAAGATAAAACTATTCTGGAGATACAAGTACAATGTAGGATCAAAAGAGAGTTTAGAGAACCAGAACATTACGATTTTCTAGTCACTGAGGATAGTGACTCATTATTAGTTGATAATAATGATCCTCTAACCTATAAGAAAGTAGTAAGTGGCACATATGTTTCCAAGTGGAAAGAATCCATGAATTCTAAAATGGATTCCATGTACCAAAACCAAGTCCTTATTTTGGTAGACCATCAAGTAGATGTAATACCCATTGGTTTCAAATGGGTATTCAAGAAGAAACTAGACATGGAAGGAAAAGTTAGTTCCTATAAGGTATGAATGGTTTCAAAAGGGTTTAAATAACATCAATGCATTAAATACAAAAAAAAAACTTTCACCATTTTCCGTTCTAAAATTTATCATAATTATACTTAACGTTTAAACATTACATGAATATGATATTTGGAAAATGGATTTCCAAATAGCCTTCCTTAACATGAACCTTCACAAAGATGTCCATATAGAAAAACCTGAATGGATTGTGATTTCAAAGGATTCCAAAAAGGTATGCAAGTTTCAAAGATCCATTTACAGATTAAATAAACAAACCAGGTCATCGAAAATTGGTTTTAATGAGTCCATAATGGAATTTAGTTTCATAAATAACTAATTTGAGCCTTGTGTCTATAATTGGTTTAGTGAGAGTGTGTTCAATTTTTTAATGGTATATATTGATGAAATATTACTCATAAGAAACAAAATACCAATCTTATAGTTTGTTAATATATGGTTGAATAAATTATTCTCTATGAAATAATTAGACAAGGTAGCATATATTCTTGGGATTAAGATCCAGGATATTTCATATCCTATGTCAAGGTATATACATTGACAAGATAGTGAAGATATTTATTATGGAACAATCCAAGAGGGGATTGTTTCTAGTGTCACATGGAATTAATTTTACAAGAAAATGTGTCCATAGAAAAATAAGGAAATAAATATAATGTCAAGGATTCCCTAAACATCAACGACTGAGTCTGTCATGTATGTCTTGTAATGTACTAGGATAGATGTTTCCTATGCATTGTGTGCAATAAGAAAATATCAAGATGATCCAAGTGACTTCCATTGGATGGTAGTCAAGACTATCCTTAAGTATCTGAGGAATACTAATAATATGTTCCTCATCTATGGATGAGATGATGAAATAGATATCAGAGGATATGAAGATACTAATTTACAAACTGATCAAGATGAAATGACACCGAAAATGGGATACATATTGAATTTAAATGGAGGTATTTTTAGATGGAAGAGTTGAAAGTAGGATGCGATTTCAGACTATAAAGAATAGTATGAGTATATTGAAGCTTATGAGGTAGCTAAATAAGTGGTATGGATGTGAAAATTCATCTAATATCATGACATGGTACCTATTAGTAGAGATTATATGAAACTCTATTGTGATAATACTACAATAGTGGATCTCACAAAATATCCAAGGTCACATTAGCAGGTGAAGTACATAATTCATAAGTATAATTTATTGAGGTATTTTTCTCATATAGGTGAGGTTTCAGTGAGAATTATATCTATAGAAGACAACATGGAAGACCCCTTGACTAAATCCTTGACCAAGTAAAAACATGATTATCATGTGAGGTCTAGCAGAATGAAAGTCATAGATAGTTGTATCTAGTCCAAGTTGGAGTTTGTTGGAGTTGGTTTCTTAGAAAAAACTATTTGTACTTTTATTACATATATATTCTTTGTATTGAATATTAATTAAACAAATTATTACATATTTTTCATTGTTCTTCATGTCTTTAATGTAATAATATTCATGAGTATTTTTCATATTGATAAGGTTATAGTAGTTCCCTACTAAAATGACAACCTTAAAGTTTTATGACAATATTATTAATACATTTTTATAGTTTGATATCATACTATGATGGGACACATAGTATTCATACCTTCAAGTGTGATTACTCATAAGAGGAAGTGTATTCATCTCATGAAGTTTTCACTTGGTAATCTTCAAGATGAGAGATTATGAGAACAGACCCACCATTATGAATTCTGTATGTTTTGGGGTCATTAGATATTATTATTTGTGAGTTTGTGTAATGGTCCTTAGACTTTACAATTATCATTGGTTCATGTCATGACTCACACACTTAGATTTATAGATGAAAACTGTAATGCCATATGTAGGGTATAAGTAGGGTATGTTGGGTGCATCACAATTGACATGTCATTAATAGATAATTTGAGGAAGGATTTTCCCTTCCATACTTTTAGAAGATGATATCTTGGACCATTGATTAGAATAGAACCGCCACCATAAATTCTATTTCCATGGTGTAATGATGTGTTTATTTTAGTTTTTCAAATAAATACGCATTGAGTTTATATGTTGATGAAACTATCATGAAACTTGTTTGATGAGATATTGTGATAAAGGGATTATATTACTCAATGATCATTTTATGTGGTTTTCGATGTTGTAACGTTAAGTTATTTCTCTTGGGTTCCTTGAATCATTTCTAGATAGTAATCTCAGACTTTAGAAAAGCCCACCTAATGCCAATAAGAAATAATCCTAGAGAGTCGCACACTAATTAATTCCATTGGTCTAGATTAAATTATATTTTAATTTAATTAATGGAAAAAATATTATTCTCAAGATTGAGGAATAATTTTATTCAAGTTATATTTATTGCATAATTTTCATAAATATTTATTCACTTGCATGAGAATAAAAATATATATCTTTATTTTATTAAATATTTAATAAATATTTATTAACCGGTATGTGAATGAAATATTTATTTATTTATAAAATATTTATTTAGGTTTTCAAAAAAGGCCGAGGAGTTAAAATAGACCAAGACAAAGTCTAGTGAAAAATAATTATTTACAAGTTAGTAAATATTATTTATCAATTTTCGCAAGTTCTCACATTCCAAATAATGATAATAATAATAATATTATGTGGTGTTGGAGTTGGTTCCCTGGGAATAATTATTTATACATTGATTACATGTATATTCAATGTATTTAATATTAATAAAACTTATTATTACATATTTATTATTGTTTTTCATGACACTAATGTAATAATTTCCTAGAGTATACATCACATTTATGAGGTTATAATAGTTCCCCCCTATGATGAGAACCTTGATGTGTTACGAGTACATTCATAAATAATGTTTTGTAGTTGGATAATGTACTATTATGGGACACATAGAACATAGACTGTCAGGTGTGAGTACTTGTAACAAGACAAGGATTATTCTCATGAAGTTCTCACTGGTAATCTTTTATATGGGATATTATGAAAATATACCTTCCAGTAAGAATTCTTCATATTTTGGTGTCAACAAATATTCCAATCTGTAAGTGTGTTATGGTCCTTATACTTTAATATTATTATTAATGCATGTTAAAACTAGTTTACTTATATATATTTCATAAATAATGATGATAACAGTTCATGGTGAAGTTGGATATGTTGGTTTCATCATGAGTTACATATCAAGGAAGGATTTTCTCTTTTTTCTTTATGGAAGCTGATATCTCGACCCTTTGATTGGAATAGAACCATGGACCCAAATTCCATGGGCATGGTGTAACGATGTGTTTATTTCTAATATTCAAAGAAATAATTATCAATCATATAGGTTTCTTGATGAGATATTTAGACAAATGGATTATATTATATAGTAAGCGTTCTTATGTGGTTGTCATTATTGCGACATTAAGTTATTTTTCTTGGGTTCCTTGACCCATTGCTAGATAATAAACTTAGGCATTAGGCAAGCCCACCTAATACCAATGAAGAATAATACTAAAGGGTAAAACACTGAGTGTTTCCATTGATCTTAATTAAATTCTATTTGAATTTAATTATAAGAATAAATATTATTCTCACGACTGAGGAATAATTTTATTCATGTTTTATTGATCGCTAATATTCACAAGGTAAAAAATTATTATTATTTTATTAATAAATAATTTATTTGATTATGTAAAAATATATATAAAATATTTATTCAATAGATTATGAATAAAATAATTATTTTATTTATTTAATATTTTAATAAATATTTATTCGCTAGATTGTAAATAAAATATTTATTTATGAATAAAAACTTTATTCGGTTGTTCAATAAATGATAGAGAAGTTTGAACAGACCAAGACCAAGTCTAATAAAAAATATTAATTAACAAGATCATTACATAATATTTCTTATTTCTCAAGTTATCATGTTCCATAAAATATTAATAATGATATTAGTTTTTTTAATTAGGTTGAGGAAAAATCCCCTTTTATTGAAAAGCAAACATGAAATTCTATTTTGAAAATGGGGCAATAGGTAACCCATTGCAATTACCATGGAAAATGCCAATAAAAACAAACCCAAAGGATAAAAATGGATCCAATTGATCAAAATAAAGAATATGTCAAGATAGGTAAGGGAAAAATGATCATTTCCCCCCATGAATAATGATGCAATAGTGATATGGTCCAAGAGAATATGTCACCCCTGCCAATAAGTTGCACTGTCCTGGAGGTACAATGATGCAGAACACCCCTCACACCCACAAAAAGTGTGGAGGAAGTATTGGATGATAGATTCCAAAACATCTATCTCTATTTCAAGTCGCCCAACTGAAAATGCACGTGAAAAAAATCACAGTAAGTCAACCTGATGCAACACAACTCAAGACTAAAAACACTGTGAAAAATGAAATCAAAGCACCCACCCATCCAAAAGGATGGATGGTCAGGTGATGGGTGTAAGCACACCCATCCCTATTTCGTGGCCGCCCACCCAGAATTACCTACAAGACACAGTACCACAACCTAATGTGATGAAAAACATGATCCCAAACTCAGGGATACATTGGCTATTAAATCAATCAACTAAGGAACCAATAGACATAAACAAAACCATCAGATTATATCCAAATCCAAAATAATGTGTAGGATAGGCATACATGCATTCCAACATCAGACTTAGACACCGACTAATGACCAGGTGAACCTTCCAGAAGGAGAACCAATTTATGGCCACCCCACCAGCTTCAAGACCTCGACCAAAGACCAGTGACATAACACATGGCAGAGAAGCGTCAACGCATGAAGACCTCCATAGCATTGCTATTGGCATCCTGCCACCATTCGAACCCCCTTCTCGAAACCACTTCCTCACTCTAGCCAAGTTCAATCCCATAACATCAATGACCACTCAACATACTCCCCCTGAAACACGCAGTAACATGACCAGATCTAGAAATATCTGGAGAGCAGAAGTCCAGATCTTCAAAAAATATAGAGATCCCACTGACCAACTCTGCAAAAAGTACCTCCACCATCACCAAAAGTTTTTAAGGTTGAATAAGAATTTATTTTGGTAGTAATAGAGGAGATCTAGCAACAGTGAGCCAATGAATAGAGATAAATAAGAAACCAAATTTGAAAAGAAACTGGCTCAAAAAATTCATCAACTAATCCCAAACTGTCACTGCCAAAACAACGTGTATAATGATGAAGAAGTAGCCACCATAGGATGAATAGACAAAAATCATATAAAATCGCCTTTCTAAGCAAGTGCGGAACCATCAAAGAATCCAATCAATTATTATTACTTAATAATTTTTTTATGATATTATCATTCTGTGGTATGGGGTTTATTAAAGGAATTAAATGTTATTTAATGGATGTAATGAAATTAAATAATATTTCAACATAATACCTAACTCTATAAATAAAAGGTTATGTGTATTTTATATTTCATACAAAAATTGAGAATAGATAATTATTTCACAAAAAAAATCTCTCGACTCCTTCTTCTCTGTCCCTCTCAAGAATGATAAGTGCAAGAGATATTCCTTCAAGACCAAAGAATGGAATATAAAAAAGAACAATGAAATATATTATATTCACCAAATTAGCACATGTTGATCTATTTGTGTTGATTAGAGATCATTAGAGCATGTTTGGACCATCTCTAGATGGATTCTATCCTTGGATCCTCATAGTACAATGAAGGAAATCCAAAATGGCCATTTTGGACTATCAAAAATCATCAACAATGAAATTTCCTAATAGAATGTATTTATTTATTTGGATATTAAATAAATTAATTATAAATTTAATGTGAAATATACTCACACATGGTTTCAAGCAATGATTATAAAAAGAAATTTTAATATATCACCCACCACAAGACGCTTCTGTTGCACTAATAACCAACAAGTAGTATGAGAGAAGTCATGTTTAAATTTATAATTATTTAATTTATTATTTATCCATACACAATAATGGTTTAATTTTCATTTCTTATTATCCATTATTTAATATGATTTGAATTAACATGATTTTACATATTAATCATATTCATTCAGTGTTTCATTTTTATAAAGGTTTTAGAATCGATGAATAATGAAAATTGATTCCATCTGGATGTTCCAAATATTTGGTTTGTAAAACGGGGTTACAAAACATGCAGTTAGATTCAATTCTATGTACCCATGAACATTATACCAAGATGCACAAAGCAGTTAATTTCTTGAAGTGAATTTATTTCACACCATGTGTTGACTAGACCAACCTAGTACATGGAAATCAGATACATGGTGTGTAACTGGCATGTACACATCATGTAGAATGGTCGAGTTAACGTGCCAAATCCCTAGGCATGTGACTTAGATACACAAAAACCAAGGTACATAGTGTGTTTCTGGACTATACATAGTGTGTAATATCTCACCAAAAGACAAAATTAAAAATTAAATTAAGTTGAAAATTACAGTATTAAAACATATTCTATTAATTGGAACACCAATGTGTGTTTGAAAATTTAATAATTGTTTTAAATAATATTAAATGATAAATTAATTTACAATAATTAATATGTCATTATTGGTTCTGTCATTTATTTTCCTTAAATTCCATAAATAATGGGTATCTCTAATTAAGATTGGATGATCATTAAGATGAAATAGAATTAATTAATTAATTAATTAATATAAGAAAATTAATATTACGAATAAATAACTAATAAATAAATGAATGATAGCGAGTTAATTTTGTGTATTCATTTCATGTATGACTGGTGATGAGCTTGACAAAGACCTATGCATGTGTTGGCATTAATTTAATTTAATTTATTATATGGGTTTGAAATTATTTAAAATTAAATTAAATGATGGTTTGTGATTCATCCCTACCCCATTATTATGTTGGACCTATGTGTCCTAGGATATTTATGGAATCTCCTTTAACAAATCCTTTATCTCCCCTCACCTTCACGTGAGTAATAAATACATATAGTTAATGAAGCATCCCAAGGTGTGTGGAGGCGATTCAATATGAAACCATGATGATGCAACTCAGTATACATAGATATACATGAGGAATGTTGTAACTCATACCATGACTATAAAATAGAGTTATTACCCTAGGTAAAAGGATTATTTAATGTCCACTCATTAAATTAACTGTTAGATAAGATCATGATTGGGTCATTTACTTTATTTATTGACTTTTTTCTATACATTATTTATTTTATTGGTGCAAGACCATAGTCACATTAATGAATGAATTAAATGAAAATATAGAAATTAAATAAATTAATTATGCATAAATGTTTTATCCAACATGGTAAATTAATTAATATCCACCTAATATAAACATGGCATGTAAAATATAAAAAAGATAAAATTTATGCATAAGTTAATTATAATACGTTAATATAATATTTAGTCACACTAAGCCTTCCATTACTAGATTTGAAATAAAACCATAGAACTAGGTTTAGTACATCGTCAAAGTATGGAAACTTAATTTTATAGAGGAGTTATCCTGAGTGTTTGGGTTGAATTAACCAAAATTTTATTTATTTTAATGTAAAAATTCTATTCAATAAAATTTTTGAGGCAAGTGTTGAGGAAATAAAAGTAAAAATTTTCAGATAGGTGAATTCAGTCAATAGATCAAGGAGATGAAATCTTGTAGTTGGTAAGACCACCTACCAAAATTACTTGTTTTCAAGGCCAAATTCAAGATCATTAAAAAAATTAATGAGGACCCTTTCCACTAGAATTTCATAGATACCATAAATTCTAAGTTCAATGATGAGGACCATTATGACTTGATAAAATAGTGAGAGATTTAATAAACCTAATTAATTAATTTATTATTTCTCATATAAATTGTAATCGATAAAAGTAAAAATAATATGCTCTTTTAATATATAATAAAATGTCATTCTCATCATCCATATTATCCCTACGATCAATATTGGATAAAGACAACCTCCTAACTAGCAGTAACTTTCAGGAGTGGTTTAGATGACTTTAGGTCGTGCTATACCATGAATGAAAATCTTACAATATAGAATCCTTAATGCCTGATCCTACTACTAAATAGATGAGTGATAAAGAGTTAAATATCCACAAAGAATATTTGAGTGATGTGGTCAAAGTTCAATGTTTGATGCGTTCATTGATATGCAGTGAACTAATAAAAGCTCATGAAATGCATAAGTATAGCCTGAGCACCTCCATGATCTATATTAGGAGAGGGAAATGTAAGAATGGTTTGATATTTCCAAGGTTATTTTTTTGAGAAAGCATAGAGAGTATTCCCCAGATGGGTCTCATGTAGTCAAGATCATTGGCTACATTGAAATCCTAGAGGTTATAGGGCTTAAAATCCCAAAAGAACTGAGAACCAATCACATTATATAATCACTAATAAAATATTTTCTTCATATTTTTGTGAATATTAATATGAAGAACATTGAGAAGTATTTTACATATCTTCTCACTCTTCTTTTACAAGTTGATAAGGACATGGAGAGTGAAGATCCTTCCATCCTTATGGTGAACAAATAGAAAGGGAAAGAGAAGATATTTAGGTGTAAAGCATCTTCACACCCATCTAATAAGAGGAAGACCAAGGGGAAAAAAGAGAACATGATGCTGTCTATTTCACATGTGATAAGAAGGGACACTAGAAGAAAAACCACACCCAACCAAATAAGCAAGGGTAATCTTCATATGTATATTTTATCGAGTTCAATTTATCTGTTTATAAAAATTGGATATTAGATACAACTTGTGGTTCTCACATATGTATTCAAATACAAGAACCAAGTATATTTAGAAATACTGACCGAGGGGAGGTAGATATATTAAAATCTAGTGAAACTAAACATGCTGATGTAACTATCATTGATTACCACCTCACATTTACTACCAAAATGATATTGGTTTTTAAGGGTTATTATTATGTGTCTTAAGTTACCAAAAACTTTATTTCTCTATATAGACTTGATACAAATGGATTTATTTGAAAATTTGGGAATAAATTTTGCTTCTTTTATAAATATAGCATTTTTATGGTAATACACATTTAAATAACGATCTTTATGTGTTCGATCACACAAACCAAGTAATGTAAATCGAAAACAAAGGTACTTCACATTACTCATACCATACCCAACTTTGATATCATGGTATAGGTTATGTAAATGAAAAGTGATTGACTAAATTATATCAAGATAGATATTTATATTCTTTTTAACTAAAACTACTTGGTGTATGTCATGCATATTTACATGAAAAAATGACCGAATCCCAATTTAGTGGGAATGGAGAAAGGGATAAAGAGATTCATGAATTAGTTTATAATGATGTGTGTGGAACATTTCTTATTGAGGAAAGGGGTGGGTAATGATACTTCATAACTTTTACTGATGATTTTAGTAGATATGGATATGTCTACTTAATGAGGTATAAGTGAAATTATTTTGATAAATTCAAGGAATAAAACAATGAAGTTGAGAACTAGATTGGTAAGAATATTACTAAACTCTAATCAGACTATAGTGGAGAATATATTTATCAAGACTTAAATGATTATTTATAAGAGTTTAGGATATTATGTCAACTCAGTCCTCCTTATATTCCTAACTAGAATGGTGCAAGTGAAATGTGGAACTACATATTTTTGGACATGGGGATATCAATGATGATTCATGCGAGCCTTCCATTATCCTTTTGGAGATACACATTACAATAACAATATACATACTAAACTAAGTTCCAAATAAAGAAATAGATGGTATACCATAACAATCATGGAATAGAAAGAAACTTGTGTTGTCTTACTTATATGTGTGGTGTTGCAAAGAATTTTTTATGGACTCTTTAGGTAACAATCTTGCACCCTGAGGAAAAAATTGTATCTTTATAGGGTATCCCAAAGAAGAAAAGGGATACTGCCTATACAATCATTAAGAAAAAAGGGTGACGGGTTACCGAAGTACCACATTTCTTAAGGAGGATCTTATCTCTAAATGAGATAGTGGGAGTGAGATATAATTCAATAAAGACTAGGATCAAGATAAATAAGAGTTTGAAAAGGAACAAATTCCCCAAATTCTCATAGAAGAAGAAATTGTTCCATAGAAATAATTATGATATAGGTGTACTATGGAAGTTAGAGAACTATAAAGGTATGGTTTTCTAGTCACCGAGGATGGTGACTCATTATTAATTTATAATAATGATCCTCTAACCTAAAAGGAAGCAGTAAGTGCCAAAAATTTCACCAAGTGGTAATAATCCATGAATTCTAAAATATATTCCATATACAAAAACCAAGTATGGATTTTCATAGATCCTCCAGTAGATGTAAATACCATTTTTTGAAAATGGGTATTCAATAAGAAATTGGACATGGAAGGAAAATTCAGTACCTATAAGACACAACTGGTTGCAAAATGGTTTAAACATAGACAAGTAATTGACTACGATGAAATATTTTTACCAATTTCAATACTGAAATCCATCAGAATTATAAATCCTATTACTTATTTCATTGATTATGATATTTGGGAAATATATGTCAAAATAGCCATCCTTAATGGAAACCTTTTGTATGATGTATATATGAAAAAAACAGATAATTTTTTGAATCCAAATGATTCCAAAAAGGTATTCAAGTTTCAAAGTCCCATTTATGGATTAAATAAAGCATTAAGGCCATGGAACATTATTTTTGATGAGGCCATAAAAGAATTTGGTTTCATAAAGAATAAATGAAATATGTGTGTCTATAAATGGTTAATTGGGTGTACATTCATTTCCATAATAGTATATTTTGATGAAGTATTACTCATTGAAAATTAAATACCAGTATTACAGTTTATTAAGGGATGGTTGAATAAATGCTTCTCTATGAAGGACTTGGGTGAGATAGAATTTATTCTTGGGATCAATATTTATCATGATAGATCGAAGAGGTTTCTCATCCTATGTAAAAGTACATACATTGACATCATACTAAAGAGATTCAGTATTGAATAATCCAAGAGGCGATTGTTTCCAGCATCACATGGAATTCATATTTCCAAGAAAATGTGTCCTCAGACACATAAGAAAAGAAACAGAATGAAAAATGTACCATATACATTAGTGACTTGGTTAGTCATGTATAATATGATATGTACTTGGATATATTTTTCTTACTCATCTAGTGCGGTAGGAATACATCAAGCTAATCCAAGTGACTACCATTGGATAGAAGTCAATAATATCCTTAATTATTCAAGAAATACATAGGATATATTCCTATTTTATAGTAGAGATGAAGAAATATTCATCATAGGATACATAGAATCTAGTTTCCAAAATGATAAAGATGACATGAAGTGACAAATAGGATACATATTCACTTTGAATGATGGTTATATGAGGTGGAATTTCTCAAAAAGGATGTGGTTACAGATTCTATAACAGCATCCGAGTGTATTACGGCTTCTGAGGTAGCTAAAGAAGTAGTATAGATGCAAAAATTCATTTAAGAGCATCACGTGGTACCTAGATATAAAGTTCCTATCACACTATATTGTGATAACACTACATTGGTGGCTCTTAAAAAATAGAAAATGTGATATTAGAGGATAATGAACCTACATTAGAAGTATCATCTCTTGAGGGATTTTTCTTAGAGAGGTGAAGTTGCAGTGAGAATTATTCTCATGAAATACAATGTGTTTGAAACATTGACTAAATCCATAACTTAGTAGAAACATGGCTATCATGTGAGTTCTAGTGGACTAAAGGTCATATATAGTTTCCTCTAGTCAAAGTGGAAGTTTGTTGGAGTTGGTGTCCTATGACCAAATGTTTGTACATTGATTACATGTATATTTGATGTATTTAATATTAATAAAACTTCTTATTTCATATTGATTTTTTATCTTCATGAATCTAATATAATAACCTCATAGAGTATACATAACATTGATAAGGTCATAATAGTTCCCTACTATGATGAGAACCTTGATGTACTATGGTGATATTCTTAAATAATATTTTGTGATTGGATAATGTACTATGATGGGACACATAGCACATAGGATATCTGGTGTGTGTACTCATAAGAATATGAGGTTTATTCTCATGAAGTTCGCACGTGGTAATCTTTTTGACCATAAATTATGAGAAAAGACTTGTCGATAGGAATTCCGCATGTTTTGGTGTCATCATACATTCCTATCTGTGAGCAAGTGTGATTATAACTAAACTTTAATATTATTATTAATTCTAGTTACAACTCACGTACTTATATGTATTTTTTAAATCACGATGATAAAAATTCATAGTGAAGTTAGATATATTGGGAATGTCTTGAGTAAAATTTTATTAATGGATAAGTTGAGGAAGGATTTTTCCCTTCCATATTTATAGAAGCTGATATCTCATCCCTTTGATTGTAATGGAACCATTTCCCTAAATTCCATGGACACGGTGTAACAACATGTTTATTTTAGATACTCAAAGAAAGAAGCATTAATAATATAGTTTGGTGACACATATGTGAAACCAACTTGATAAGATATTGAGACAAAGAGATTATATGACATAGTGAGAATTTATATGTGGATGTTGTCATTGCAACATTAAGTTCTTTCTCTTAGGTAAATAGACCCATCAATAGATAGTAATCTTAGACTTTATGAAATATCTCCTAATAATAATGAGAAAGAATCATAGAGGGTGACACACTAAGTGTTTCCATTAATCTCAATTAAATTTTATTTGAATTTAATTACAGAAACAAATATTATTCTCAAGACTGAGTAATAATTTAATTGAAGTTTTATTGATCACTAATATTTACAAGGTAATAAATAACTATTTTTTAGCAATAAATAATTTATTTTTTATGTGAATATATAAATATATATATACTATTTATTCACTAGATTGTGAATATAATATTTATTTTATTTATTGAGTATTTTAAAAAAATATTCATTATCTAGATTGTGAATAAAATATTTATTTATGAATAAAATATTTATTTGTGAATAAAATATTTATTCAGTTGTTTAGTAAATGCTAGAGGAGTTTGAATGTACTAAGACCAAGTCTTGTGACACTTATTAATTAACCATGCCATTACATAACATTTGTTATTGCGTATGTTGGTGCGCACCAAAAAATAATAATAATGATATTATTATTATGCAACATGGGGTTTATTAAATGTTTAAATATTATTTAATGGATGAAATTAAAATAAATTATATATGAAACTAAACCCTAAATATATAACTTTATGATTATTTCTATTTTATATTACATTCAAAAATTGAGAATACAGAATTATTGTGCACTACTGATTCTCTCTCCCTTTTAATAATGAGAAGATCAAGAGATATTTCTTCAAGACTAAATAATGAGAAATAAATAATAAAAAATGAAATACATTCAATTATCTATGCCATAACTCGATGATCTAGTGGTTTTTCTTAGAGATCATTAGAGCACATGTGAAACACCCCTATAGAAATTCAATCCTTGGATCCTCACAGTGGGATGAAGGAAATTTGAAAGGATCTCTTAAGATGATCAACAATAATCAATGAAGAAATTTATTAGATCATGTATTTATTCCTTTAGATATTAAATAAATAAATTATAAATTTTATGTTCAAGATCCACACTCATGGTTTTGGGAAACTATTATTAAATGAAATTGTAATATATCTCCCATCACTTCACTCCTCTACTGCATCAGAGACCAACATGTTGCATATGGTTTCATTGAAGGTTATTATATTATTTAATGGAGGGAGAGTAATTAAATTATGATTTTTACCTAAACCCTAAATCTATAAATATACAGTTATTTCTATTGTGTGGAACATTTATGTTCAATAAAAAAAGGAGAGAATTGTTTCACATATCAAATTCTATTTGGATTCCTCCTTCTCACTCCCTCTCAAGAATGAGAAATGCAAGAGATATTTTTCAAGTCTGAAGAACAAGAGATCAATAATGAACAATGCAATGAATTCGATTTCAAAGATTAAGTGGCATTGCTCAAATATTATAGGGGAATGTGTGGATCACTACTAGAAGAATTTTATCCTTAGATCCTCATAGTGAAATGAATGCAATCCAAAAGAGTATTTTATGATGATCAACATTCATCAATGAAGAAAGTTCTTAAGCCTAGGTATTAATTTATTTAGATATTAAATAAATTATTTATAAATTTTACATGATCCTCTATCATGGTTTCATGAAATGATAATTAAATGAAATTTTTATATATCTGTCACCAACACACACTTACATTTCTCCCAGAACTAAAAAAATTCCTATTAGTGGGTTTTTCCTCATGATCTACAATATTAGAAGATTACCATGTGTGGAATTCATGAGATTAAGTCTCGTCTACTTATGGGTACTCATACCTGACATTCAACATTATATGTGTCCTATAATATTACTTTATATAACCATATATCTATATTTAAGAATATCATCATAAAATTTTAGGTTTTCATCACAATGGAGATCTACATTGACCTTTTTAAATGTGGTAGATACTCCATTACATTATCAAATTATATCAACACAAAATAATAATAAATATGTGATATGGTATTTATTTTAAAATTCATCCTTGAATAAAGAGTCAATTTAAAGTATAGAGTTGTTAGTTCTAGAGAACCAACTCTAATAGAATCCCACTTACAGTAGTACTAATCACTAATAAATTTTAATCCAACCACTCTCACAAGATACTCATAATCCTAATGAGAATTTATATAACTGCTAGTCCAACCATGTTATTTCATGGCTAATGTTAGTATTTACACATAACTATATGGATTTCATTTTTACCACAACTTTACTACATTGAGAAAATCCCTTAATATTTCATATCATAGAGTATCTGCCTATATTCCCTTTCCAGAAAACTGACATCTTATTTGATTTCACAATAAATTTTTATCATAAAATTGATAATACTATTAATATTTGTATAACATAAAATAGGAACATGATATTTCTTAGTTGCTTTTTTTTAAGCTGAATCAAAAGGTACAACATACTCGGATATTATATATATGAAAACTAATGAAAACAATAAGTTTTTCTTTCATATAACATTATATTCACTATGAAACTAGTTCAAAATGATCTAACAAATATACTAATGTTCAATTCCATTTATCACTAGTATTCTTATTTTCCCAAACATTAGGAAATCTTCCAATTCTTCTTTTTTGAGTGATGTGGGATAGTTCTAACAAAAAATCAGTGCAATTATTCTAGATGCATTTTATAATCATAGACAATGACTCATGAATCAGTATATAAAAAGTTCTATACATATCATGAAATATAAGATAAATTCCTAGAACTTAAGCTTTTGAAATTATTTTATCTTAATAATCTCTTCCTATTCCAATACATGTTTGACTAGAAAGACTATATATCAATAAAAATCTAGTATTGAATTGTTATTATAATATCCCAAGATCATAAAAGAAGAAAATTATATTCGATAACGTAAAGGAAAAGAAACACTAATTTTATCTTTCATTACATGTAACACTCAGTTTAACTTGATTTACCCACAACCAATAGATTTTTACATTAAATAGCATTTTCAACACATAAAACTGAATATAAATAACCCATGATATATATATATATATATATTACCATTATAACCTAGTTGTTAAATTTGTGGGTATGAATAATATTAAATAATTTATAAAATATATATACATATAAATAAATTTCTCACTCAACATAAATTATTGATAAATTTTAAGTAAATAATCAATCATTTTTTAGTAAACTGATTTTATTCTTTAAAAATATATTTGCTTCAAAAATGATTTTTATTTATTTTCATGAAAAAATACTATAATAATTTTTTTAAAATTTTAAAAAAATTATTTTAAAAAATTAAATTCATCATTGGAATCGGAATATCAAAATTTACTTTGGGTAAAATTATGGGATTTTTCAGAAAATGTTTATTTTATTTTTGAATCGTGAAAAATACCGATTTTGTAAAAAGTATTTTCTTTTCAATAAATAAATTAATTTAAAATTTACAATGTTTTTTTAATATATTTTTAAGTAACATAATTCTTATTTAGTTATATTTAATTACTTTTTAAAAAAATTTATATTGTTTTTTCACATAGGTTTGTTTTTGGATTTAAAAATAGTTAAAAAAAACTCTTTTAAAATGCATATTGTTTCTCCTTTTTAATTAATTTAAATAATAAATAATGGTAATTTTTTAGATTCAATGTATATATACTATATCATTAAATACTAATTTATTTTCATATAATTGTTACTATTATTCATTGAGTTAATATAAAATCATCTTTTACTAAAAAATGTCCTTAAAAACTCGTTAAATCATCACATTTACAAGAAAAATATTTAATTAAATTTTACACTTCTGTGAATTGAATTTGGAAAAATGGATTCTTTATTTTGAAAAAGAATAACTTAAAATTTCAAAAAATTAAAACCTATTTTCCTTACCAAATTTCTTATAGAAATAGTTAAATTTAATTACAACAATTATAGTAAAAATGAATTTACCCAGGGATTAAACTTTACACTTAAGGAAAAAAATGACCTAGAAACTTTTCCAAACCCCATTTTAAGGACATATGTAGACCCTTATTACCTTATTTTATATTTTTATAATATTTTATGACCCTATTCTATGAAAGTGATCGATATAATAAGTAAAGTAAAGAAAAATCCAAAAAAGAATCTTTTTTCCTTTTAATTTCTATAAAGATTTGGGATAGGGAAAAAACATAGTTTAGGTTATATATATTATTTTTATATATTAATTATATTTTTATCATAATAGTTTATCTTTAATTTTTATAGGTGAAATAATTACATATAATTCTTAAGAAATTCCAATGCAATAATTATACCATTTGCAATTAAATGAAATAAATGATATTAAAATATTAAAAGTGAAGTAAATTGAGTAAATTATTATGTTCCATTATCTTTATAGATTAATATATAATTTTACATAGGTTTCAACATAATATATTCAAATTAAATCATTGTATTGATATTTTTTTTAATTTCAATTTAAATGAATAATGTCAAAATTGACATTAATGTTATTTTATAATAAATGATATTTTATTATATGATTTAAAATTACTAAAAATACTATCTTCTAACAAGTTATTTTTAAATTTTGAATAATATAAACTATATTACATTAATATACAAAATGATCTTTTATAATGAAAATATTGACCCCCTAATTATTTAAAACTCGATTAGCGCAGTTAAGGTTAAAACAATGTTTTTTCACATTAGTTGTGCATGTGTTAAAAATAATTTTCAAAAAACATAATATTTTTATCTAATAAATTGGATTTAATACTTAGAATCAGTTGGTATAAATTATCTAATAATTATCACTTTAATTTAGTCCTAATGAATAAATTAATTAGGTTGGAAAACTAGTTACCTTAATGAAAAATTAAAATGAAAAGATTAAGAAATCATAGGAGTTAAGAAAAAGATTAGTAAAAAATGTGTTTAGTTGTATGGTGGAGGTTTCTATAGATAATTTAATCCATAAAAATCTTTAATTATAAATCTTTGAGCCTCTTTAGGTAATTTTGACCTCCCAATAGTGATTACTTTTGAGTATTTACAGGAGTACCACTCCTCGTCAACAATAAAAGGTCACTCACTGCCCTCACTTATTCACACATATAAATACATTTGAATCATAAAACCTCTTACCAAATAAATTTTAAAATTACATACTATCATTCTAGAAGCCTAAGTTTGGGTATAAATAAATCCAAGTGAGGCCTTTTCTTTAAACCAAAAGGAGTTACCCAAAGAAGGGGTAACATTCATCAATGATCATTTTTGTTTTATTTATTCCTCCACCCCATTAAATTATTATTAGGCCATGATTTTATAATAAAATAAGTATCATAAATATACTTAGATGTTGTTATGTTAAGGGTATTACCTAAAAACACACACAATTCAATCAAATGGGTTAAAAATCATCGTTCATATGTACAGTGGACTACTGCCTTGCGGAACAATATCATTTATTTTTTCTATTACCACCACTGAAGGTTGGGAATAATGATGGATATAAACTATATATATGATATTTATGAGATCAATATACCTTTAGGTTCATTATATCATATATAAGTTTTTTTAAAATTTCATACCATAGGGGAGATGATAACGTTGCTCATGTGTATGGCTGATTACCACCTTGCATAGTGATGTGAAGAATATTTCACTAATGCATTACATGGAAGGTAATAAGGGTAAAAATAATGAATATATTAGATATATATTAAATAATTATGATATTAATTTCATAATTATATTTCTGTAAATATAATAGAGCATTTTCATTATTACATTTTCACACACTGAAAAAGTGATTACATCGTTTATGGACATGTGGACTACAGCCTCCTCAAAGTAAGGTGATTCATTTTACATCACAATAATGATATATATAAGTATATATAATTAAATATAATGGTAGTTATATTATAATTATCATGATTTAAATATAAAATACTACTTAACTTCTTTCTATAATGATCATTCAAAAATAGAAATGTTAATCATGCGTACATACAACCTACCATCTCCATGACCATAACATTGATTCATTTTTCATAACCATATTTCATGATTGGTTTTAAAAGTTCTATTTGTGTATAAATATTATAATTATTCCATATTATTATTCTTTATATGTTTAAATAATTACATTTTTGACCTTATTCAACCTACCAAACTAATTTTTGACACCTAATCTGAATATAGTCAAAACATCAGACTTAAACTGGATTGATTAAGTAATTAATTATAAATTAATTAGAAGTGAAAAAAGGCAATAATAATATTTTAATTTTTTTTAAAAAAATTAAATAATTAACTTAATTTTATTATTTAAGAAGTTAATGAACAAGCATGATGAATCAGACTCAAGGTAATGGCTTTTCTTATTTCACTTTTATTTCTCTGAGATATAAGATATATTCACAATTTATTTTTATTATGCAGTGTATATAATTAAAATGAATATATTTTATTATTATTGTAGTTAATTTTATGGGTATTTACATATCCATTTGAGAATATATGTTTTATGGGGCTTATAGTTTCAAATTTACGGAAGCAGTAATGAATTTTGTCTCAATTTTCCTTCTTTGAGACTTATGTTGTGTTATGAACCAATATTATTTTATGGGGTACATAAACATCCACTTTGACATTTAATATGAGGAGTTTATTTATTATCATGTTATTTTATGTTTGATTTAATTTAATCCTTTCATGGTGCTTGTTATCCAAATTAAGTCAAATACCTTGGGAGTGGGAATGAATTAGGGTATGATATATTAAAACAATTCTACCTTTTGATCTTGTTTCATTATTAATAAAAACAATCTTCTATCAATTTACCATAGAAATTTATAAGCAGAAATGAAATCATACATGAGACACCACAATTTTACTTGGTTCACCCTCACTAGGTTATGTCCAAGGAGCATACTAAGGCAATGTTTCTATGTACCAAACCCACTAAAGTATATTGATGTTAGAAAGTTTTAAGAAGACTAAATATCCCTCCAAGTATAAAACAAATAACAATTTGAAAGCTAAATGATATCTTAACTAAACTGTGATCACTTCTGCTCAAGGAGAATCTTCTTCTGATAACTTGAATCAATATGTTTATCACCTAATTTGTTGCATCATTAAGTTCTAATTTCATCAACTTGATGAAAACAATATTACCATAGATCTAATGGGAAATCAATTCTCAAAACTTTCATGATGCTAAATATTTTTTTAATCTCACATATCCTCCAATAAACTGCACATTTATTCACAAAAATATCGTTCTTTCATGAACCCCAAAACTATAACAAAGCACCCTCCTTTCGTGAATCTCACTTAGCCTTTGAGAAGCTCACTTAGACTTTATGAAGATCAATACTTTCATGATGATTAAAATTTTTGGTTGGATTACATGTCATTATCAAAAATCCTTTATTCATGAAGGTTTTCATAAGAACAACCTTCATGAATCACCTTCACAAATCCACACCATTTGGATTTTCATTAAGGCTTACTCCGCTTATAATAAAGGGATAAAAGCCAATTTATAGGAAATTCCACCCTTTCTTTAATCATTCATCCTCATCCTAAAATTTTCATGAAGCTCTCTAATTTTGGTTCATAATCCCCATATCTTTACGAATAATAAAGGAAATTTTCAGTTTGAGTATCTTCTCATAGTCTTGGAGATTTACTATCTTTTTATTATGTATTTGAAAACCTTAAAACATTCACGACACCAACTCCCTTCATGAAGATAAAAATATTTTTTAAACTCCAATATTCGTGAAACTTAAGTCTTTGCCATATTTTTATGATGAATTTATAGAAATAAGACTTTCCTAAGGCTTGATTAATTCTTAAAATTTTGTACCGAAAAAATTTGGTAAACACTAGAGAAAAGTGCCACCTTGTATATGCACTTTTCTATACCAATTTCAGAGCATCCATTCCTTTTTATTGGATCTTTTCTATATACATAGTCAAAAATCACTTCGAACTCCAAAAATAAACTTAAAATACTTCTTTTTCAATGAACACAATCAACCCAAAAACACTTCAATATTTCCTCAATGTATTTTTTGCCAACATGGATTATGATTCAAAGTTACCAAAATATTAATTATTTGATATTACAATCTCATCAATTATTATGATTATTTATGATTAAGTCTCTAATATTGAAATATTATGATCTAACTATGAATAATTAACATGAATTCTATTCACCCGTGGTTATGTTATGAGAATAAATGTTTCCCTTCATTTCCCCCTCTTTATGTACTTAGGATTTTAAAAAACATTTTTATGAAAAATCAACTTTTTCATCGAAAAATCATTTTCTTTCAAAACCATGTTATCTAAAAATTATTTCAATTTTTTTAAAAAGTGTTTTTCAAATATTAAAGGATATTTTCCTTAAGAAATATTTTATATTGTTTTAAAGTATTTTTTTATAATCACTCAAGGTTATGATCAAATAAAAGGATTTTCAAGATTTTTAATATTTTAAAAATTTATTTTCAAAATGAAAATGGTATTTTACTAAAAAATGTTTTTAATTATATTTTAATAGTATTTTCATTCATCAACATGAACAACCCTTGTTGTTTCTTATGATTCAATGGGGATATTTTTTTAATAATATTATCCTCTTTCTTTATCTAGTTGGGTTAATATTGTTGCAAAGAGATTGTAATGGAACCCATTTATTTTCTATGGGTTAACCATGTTTCAAAGAGATTGTTATAGAACCTGTTTCTTTTACATATGTTTACCATGTTTCAATGAGATTATTATAGAACCTATTTACTTTCTGCAGGTTAAACATGTTCTAAAAAGAATAAATATTATTTGAATGAGTTATGATGAAATGAATCCTCCATGTACTTTATTCATTATTTAGTTCTTGGACAAAATATTTGACAGGTGTTCATAGATAGTGCCAGGTGAGGCCATTATATCTTATATGATGGTAAAAACTATATAGTTCTTCAATTCATTGGGTAATAATTATATATTTAGGTAAGTTATATTAGAAGTTTTTCATATGATTATTCTAATTTTAAGGGATTCGTAAGGGTTCTATGAGATGATTTTCTAAGATATAAATATGTTTTATTTAACCTTACTATGGGTTTATGATGATTCATTTGATCAAGATTGATATCACATGGAACATGATTATTGATTATTATGATTTGATACTTTTATTAATTCTTTATTCCATGTTTTCATTTTTGATGATCCATGTTTTGATGGGTATGAATATTCATATATTATACTCATTCATATTGATTATGTCATTTTACCCTTATGCTCTTCATATTCTCACTGGTGATATTCATTTGTTAATGTTTGCATTTTATCTTTCTAAACAATTGAGATCACCCTTCTTATATTTCCTTTCCCATAGTTTATAAAGAAATAGGTTGAATGAGTTATGTGTAGAAGGGATTTCATATGGATGATGATGATGTCTCAATGTAAAAAATAAATTCTGGGTTAAGTGGGAGAAACACTCTTTTAAAGTCATGTGAATTAATTATATATGAGTTTGTACTGATTTTCTAAAACTCTAAACTAAAAGAGACCACATAGATGTAAGTGATCAAATTTTTCCTTCGGATGTGGTATGGTTTGAATGGAAAAATTATATTACAATCATCGATATCAAAGCTAGAAATGTAAAGTTTACAAATTTGACACCAAATATAGTAGTGTGGGTTTTGGGATATTATAGTTGGTATAAAAGGTTGGTTTAAATAAATTTTGATATTATAATGTTTTCATGTGTGGTTATATTAAGAGCTATTGATACCATCATATGTCTATAAGACTAAGGATAATCATAATTTCAAAGTCTTAGACACCCCATTGAGGTTTTAAGTGATGGGATCTTAAAGTGATTAATGGAATTTTTGGTGATGTTTTATTGGGTTTGTGTATTTTAGTCCCTAGTATCAACATAAAATGTAATTTAGGGAGAATTTTTTTTAATGTTTATAGAAAAAAGGACAACCTGAAGTCTGGGTGAAAACTCATCGCATCGGGCAAGGCCGAAGGGCTTGAACCCACAATAGAAGGGTGAAAAGGTTGTAGTGCCTACCACTGGCCTATATGATGTCTTGGTTAGTATGAAATTTTACAGGTAATGGTAAATTTTATTTTTGGAAACCTATGAGATTTTATTCAAGGAATAACAGTTGACTTATCTTGGAAGAATATATGATCAAATCCTTTTAATCCTTGGGTTTCAAACTTAGTCAAGGAATGTTTAATGAATTTTAAGGTTAGTTATTTATAGAAGAATTTGGAATGAAATTTTCTTATTACTATTTAATTTTTAAAATTAGTGTATCATATGATTGTTTATTAATTTTGGAATTATCTTACCATGTGGTAACCATTTTTGTTTTAGTTAATGTCTAATGACCTGAGAATTATCTTATTATCCCCTTTATGGTTATGTGGTAAAATTTTCTTTTTGTGCTTAAAGCATAATAAAATTTATCTCGAATACTCATAGTTTGGATGAAAATTTGAGCTTTATTGTGGAAATTTATTAAATGATGAAATTATACTCATCATGTAAATATATTTCCATATTCTCTTAGTCTGTATGGTAAGAGAGTTCCTTAACTCTAGGAAAAGGATCTTGAAAAAATGTTATCATAGTACCTTACTTTATGATGAACTGATGGTTTTTTTATATCATCAAATATTTATTTTTTTAAGGCCCTTAATGTTTCATTGATCATTTATTTGTTATGATTAATGACCTCAATCACTCTTTATAATTATTTACACTTTTCCTCTATTCCCACCCATGTTCTCTTATTTGGAAACCTTGTTTTGTGTTATTACATATGACCATTTTAATTAACTTTAAATATTATTAATAGGATGATTTATTAACCCTTTTTATGATGTGGGTATAAAAAACTATTTTCAAATTTCCATCCATTGATTATCGAGATAATGTTAAAATTTTCAAGACACAATTTATTAAAGGGGTGAGGATGTAAAAACCAATGATTTTAAAAGATGAAAAGTATATTAGAAATCGTAAGGGATATAAAACACTAAGTTTATCATTCATTTTATGAAAATTTCAATTTATCTTTCATTATATTCAACCATTATAGTTTTATGTTCGATAGCATATGCAACATGCAACACCGAACTTAAACAACCCATGATATGAATATTACTATTATAACCCAATCGTTAAGTTGACATGTATGAATAGTATTAACTAATTTATAATATATATATATATAAATATATTTTTGTCTAACACAATATAAATTATTGATATATTTTTAGTAAATAATCACTCAATTTTTCTTAAAGTGATTTTATTTCTCGAAAATATGTTTTGTTCAAAAACGATTTTTATTGCTTTTCATAAAAACAATTATATTCAATTTTATGGAATATTTAGAAATTTTATTTGATAAAATAAAATTAAAATTTTAATCATAAAATCCAAATTTACTTTTGGTGAAATTTTGGGATTTTTTGGAAAATATTGATTTTTTTCGGTGAATATTGAAAAAGTAATGATTTTTGTAAAAAGTATATTATTTTCAATAAATTAATTTATTTAAAAGTCCCAATGTGTTTTGAATGTGTTTTAAAATAAAATAATTATTGTTTATATTCATTTAATTAATTTTAAATCAACTTTATATATTTTTTCATATATGATTTTTTTGGGTTTAAAAATGGGGTTTTTCTAAAAACTGTTTAAAAATGGATAATGTTTCTCCTTTTTAATTAATTTAAATAATCCACAGTGAAAAAGGTTTTAAATTAAATTAATAGAATATATATCATTAAATATTAATTAATATTCATATAAATATTTTTAATAGTCATTGAGTTAGTATAGAATCATCTTTTTCTATAAAAATAATCTTCTTAAAAACCCACTATCTCACCGCATCTATGGGATTTAAAATAAAATTTTACACTTATATGAATTGAATTAAAACAATTATTAAATATTTGTAGTTATAATAATTTATATTGTCCAATAATAAAAACATATTTTTTTTACCAAAGTGATTAATAGAAAAAGATAAATTTAATTACAACGATTAAGGTAAAAGCGAGTTTACCAAGGGATTAAACTTTAAACTTAAGAGAGAAAATGACCTAGAATTTTTCTCAAAACCCATTTTATGGAAACATTTATACCCTTATGACCTTAGGATATATTTTTATACTTTTTTGGGACTCTAGTATATTAAAGTGACTAATATAATAAGTTAAGTTAAGAAAAATACAAAAATGTACCCTTTTCAATTTAATTTCTATAAGGATTTGGGATAGGAAAAACACAGGTTTGGTTATAGATATTATCTTGATATATAAATTATATTTTTTATCATAATAATTTATCTTTAATTTTTATATATTAAATAATTACAAATAATGCCTAAGAAATTCCATTGCTGTAATTATTTAGTTAGCAACTAAATGAAATAAATGATACTCAAAATATTAAAAGTGAAGTAAATTGAGTGAATTATTATGTTACAATAATTTTTTATATGAATATATCATTTTAAATATGTTTAGACATAATAAATTCAAATTACAACATTTTATTTATAATTTTTTTAATGTCAATTTAATTGAATAATGTCAATAATTGTCATTAATGTTATTTTATAATAAATAATATTTTATTAAATGTTTTAAAATTATTAAAAAAACTATATTCATAAAATTAAATTTTAAATTTTAATAAATATAAATATGTTCCATTCATGAACTAATTTATCTTTTATAATTAATCTATTAACCCCTTAATTAATAAAAACTTTGTTAGCACAATTAAGGTTTAAACAGTGTTTTTGCACATTACTTGCACTTGTGTCAAAAATAATTTTAAAGAAAGATTTTTATTTTATAAATTATATTTAATAATTATAATAAGTGGTTATAAATTATCTAATAATTCTCACTTTAATTTAGTCTTAATGGATAAATTACTTTGGTTATAAAACTAGTTACCTTAATGAAAGACCAAAATGAAAAAAATATGGAAACATAGGAGTTAAGGAAAAAAATGTTTAAAACTATGTTTAATTATGTGAATGAGGTTTTTATTGACCATTTAATCCCTCCCCAACTTTAATTATCAATTTTTGAGCCTCTCAACATAATTTGGACTTCCCAATAGGGAATACCTTTGAGTATTTACAAGAATGAATCTCATCATCAATAATAAAAGAGAACTCACTACCCTCACTTATTCACACCTATAAAACCACTTTAATGCTCAAAACTATGCCCAAGTAATTTATCAACTTCCCTCATCTCATCCTAGAATTTAATATTTTGGTAGAAATTGAATCAAGTGGATCCTTTGGTTCAAACCAAACGGAGTTACCCAAAGAAGAGGTAATGTTCATCAATGAGCATATTTATTTTATTTATTTCATCATTCCATTAAATACTTATTATACCAGGATTATATAATAAAATAATTATCCTAAATATACTTATATATTTTTATGTTAAGGGTAAAACCTCAAACCACACACATTTCTTTCAAATGGGCCACGAAATCATTGTTGGTGTGTAAGGAAGACTACCGCCTCGCGAACCGATGTCTTTCATTTTTCCATTACCACCTCTCAAGGTTGAGAATAATGATGGATCCAAAGATTTTAAATTATATTTATAAAATAATTATAAATATAGATTCATTATATTATATATACCCTTTTTCATTCCATATTGTTGGGGATGCGATAATGTTAGTCATGCATACAACCGACTACCACCTTGTGAAGTGATGTGGATCATTTTTCAGTAACACATTACATGGAAGGTAATAAGGGTAATGATAATGAATATATATTATATAAATGAAATAATTATTATATTAATTACATAATTATCTTTCTTTAAATGTAATATACCATTTTCATTATTACCTTTTCACACACTAAAAAAGTGATAACGTCATTTGTTGATGTGTGGAAAACCACATCCTCAAAGTGAAGTGATTCCTTTTACATCACAAGAATTATATATATAGGTATATATAATTAAATATCATTATATTTATTATATAATTATAATTATGTAAATATTTAATATTACATACCTTATTTCCATAATGATCATGGAAAAATGGAAACGTTACTCCTGCATAGGTACGACCTACCGTCTCCATGATCGTAGAGTTATTTAACTTTTCATAACTATATTTCATGATTGGTTTTAAAAGTATAATTAATGAATATATTTTATATTTATTTCATGATTATTATTATTTATATGTTTAAATAATTATATTTTTGACCTTAGTCAACCTATAAAAGACATATTTGACACATAAGCTAAATATGGTCAAAACATCCGACTTAAAATTAATTGATTAATTAATTATATATAACTTTTTTATTTGTGAAATTATGGTAATAAAAATTTTGTAAAATTTTATCAAGAAATTAAAGAATTAACAATATTTTTATTATTAATTAATATAAATAATAAGCATGATGAACCAGACTCAAGGTAAGGGGTTTTCTCATCTTACTTTTATTTTTATGAGATATAAGCCATATTCACTACCTATTCTTATTATGTGGTGAATATACTGTACTTAAATGTATTGTATGATTTTTGTACATAAATTTAAGGGTATTTAAATATAAATTTTAGGATATCTCTTTCATGGGGCTTATAACTTCAAAGTTACCAAAGCGACAATGAATTTTTATCAAAATTTTGTTTATTTGAGACTTATGTCATGTTATACACTTATCTTCTATTATGAGGTATATATACATCCAATTTGACATGTAATATCAAGAATTTATTTTTTCTCATGGTATTTTAGTTTAATTTAATGTAATCCTTTCATGACGATTCCAAGTTACCAAAGTGGTAAGAATTTGATATTACAATCTCATCAATTATTAGGATTGTGTGTGATTAGGTTTCCAATATTGAAATCTTATGATCTACCTATAAATAATTCTCATTAATTTTCTTATAAAATGGTTACTTCATGAGAATACATGTTTTACCTCATTTTACTCACTTTATGTAGTCAATATTTTAAAAAAATGTTTTTATGAAATATCATATTTCTGTTGAAAATTATTTTTCTTCCCAAACCATGTTTTTTAAAAAAGTTTTAAAAAATGTTGTAATTTTTTTTTCAAATATAGAAGTATATTTTCCTTAAAAAATGTTTTAAATTATTTTCAAAATTTTCTGTTATAATATTTTAAGGTTATTTTTAAATAAAATTATTTTGAAAATGTTTTATGTTTCAAAAAGATATTTTTAAAATGAAAAAGTTATTTTCCTCAATTTTTTTAATGATATTTTAATGGAATATTTATTCCTCAATGTAAATAACCCATGTTTTTACTTATTCTCCAATGAGGAAATTTTGTAATGATACCATCCTCATTCTTTATTTATTTGAATTAGGATTGTTTCAAAATGATTGTAATGGAACTCATTTATTTTCCATGGGTTAACCATGTTTCAAATATAAAACCCATTTCTTTTCTATGGGTTAAACTTGTTTAAAAGATATTGTTATTGAACCAATTTCATTTCCAATGTTTAATCATGTTTGGAATAGAATAAAGGTTATTTTAATGAGTTATGATGAAATGAATTCTCTATGTTCTTTATTCATTATTCGATTCTTGGACATTAAATATGATGGGTGCACCCAGATAGTGTTGGGTGAGCCTGTTATATATTATATTATGGATGTTACTTGATTTTAATCTAATGAATTAGGTAATGAATAATTTATTCATAGAATTATATTGGATGTCAGCCATATTTTTATTCTAATTGTAAGGGTTCTGTAAGGGTTCTATGAGTTTATGTTCCAAGATACCAATATGTTTCACTACTAAAAATCTAGCCTATACCAATAGTTTTGAACTGTTGTGATAAGCCCTATAACCATTAGGGTAGCCTATCCCAATGGTTTCAACAACTGTTGGTATGTTAGCCAATGGGATTGCCCTATACCAATGGTTCATTATGAACCATTGGTATAGGGTGGTTGGAATTTGGCTTACCCAATGGTTCAATATGAACCATTAGGATAAATATATTCCAACAGTTCTAAAATATTGGAATAGAGGTAAAACAATATTTAAAACTTTTGGGATAATGGTATCCAATGCTTTGAAACCATTGAGAGAAGCCTATGACAAAGGTTTACTGTGAACCATTGGTATAGGTTGGTTGAAATGTGGATTACCCAATGGTTCACTGTGAACTATTGGGATAGATATATTCCAGTGGTTTTAAACTATTGGAATAGAGGCATTGCAATGGTTCAACCTATTGGAATAAAACTATCCCAACGGTTGGAAACCTTTTGTATATGGTGGTGGATAGATGTATACCAATGGTTATGGAACCATTTTTATATACCCCCACCTCTCCATCAACATCCCAATACACTAACAACTCCACTAGAACATCCCACCAGTAATAAAAAACACACAAAAATGTAGTATCCCACCTACAATAAGAAAAACTACCCAATCCACTACAACATCCCACCTACAATAAAAAATCACAACAATGAAAATCCCCCTACAATCAAAAATAGAAAACACTGAAACATCCCAACTCTAATAAAAAATAGACAAACTACAGATGCCCACTCTACTACAGAATCCTACTACAATAAAAAACAAACAACCTAAACATGCAATGCATAGAAAAAACCAAACAGAAAAAACCTACACCTGCAATGAATAGAAATGACCTGCATAGAACATTGTAATAAAAAATAAAAAGAATAAACTACAGATAACACCTACACATAAACCTATAATTCCCAGTCATGTGGTCATAATCAACATCATTGAAAACCTATACAGATAAAATGAAATAAAAAACAACAGAAAGAACAACCTGTAAAACCTACAATTCCCACTCTAGTAGGCATACTAACATAACAGAACACCTGAAAAACCTGTAATTCCTACTCCGATGGACATACTCAACATAATAGAACACCTTCAATTCCTACTCTAGTGGATAGAAAACTGGCCACAAAACCAGTAATAAAAAAACACTTTCAATGAAAACATAACATCCTAAAGCTATAATGAAAACAATAGAACATCCTGAACACAAAGAACCTACAACACAACCAATAAAGTATCCTAAAATCGAAAAAACTGATAAATAAATAATGATAAAAAAATAAATCAATTTATGAATTTAACTAATGATAAAAAACATAAAAAATATCACATATATTCATTAACACCAAATCATCAAACAAAAAATGTCATAAATATTAGTAAAAAATGTAATAGATTAATATGTACCTATTCACCATCACTATCTTAACTTTTGTCATCAACTTTTTCCTCATCCTTGTCCTCATCCTCATCCTCATCCTTATCCTCATCCTCGACCCCACCCTCTTCCTCACCATCATCCCCACCCTTTTCCTTACCATCACCCCGACCTCTTCCTCACATTCATCCTTACCATCACCATCTCCAAGAACATCATCATCCCAAACACCACTAGGACTAACGATCGATGCACTATAAAATGTATGCATCCTCAACATATATTCATCACAAATCATGACTATCTTTAGTGGAATTTATAGACATAATACTTCCATCAGTTTCAAAAATTTAGTGTCCGCCATTTGAGCCAGTTCTTTCACTTATATGGCAATTTTCCATCCTTTTATACCTTTTCCTTAGATTGTGACACCCATTTCAAATCATTGTTACTGGAACCTACACATGAAGTGGGACAATACCGTGTTGGGAAAATACTCTTCCCTATTCGGAAGCATACACTTCCATGGTACTCGTCTCCCAAAACTTGATGTAAGTGATCATTTGGTCCAAATTAGTCGGGTTCCTGAGCATCAAGGGACTCCAAAGAAGACTTTACAAATATAAATAGACTATTAAGTAAAAAAATCGATATTAAAAATTTAAATCAACCAAGGAAAACATATAATTCTCTACTGTGTCTGTTCGTTTACCGTTCTTCCATCTTTTTTGTTTCTACTTGAGAAAAAGAGTTTTCTAGAGGCACATGTCCCCTGCTCTGCGCTCGGCTGATGCACCCCCCAGCTGTAGTATTGTCCCAGTCGTGACCCCACCCTGCAGCTCCCTCCTCCTACACCCAGTCGCTTCGGATCTGCCTCCTCAATGCGGAAGCCCGCCACTGGTGCCCCCTGCATGTAGTGTGCCTCCCCGTCCCGGTCCCTCCTTACGCAATGCGATGAACCAGACCAGTCGCACCTCTCCTTTTCCCACTGCTGCACCCAGCCAATGTCGACCCCTGGCTCCCCTTCCGCCCTGCACAGATCCCTTCTAGAATAACCCCGACACCTTGGTGCGCGTTCCACCCACTCCGGAACCCCTGCCTTGCACAATCCAAACTTTATCTCCACTATCCAGCCTCAGCCGGAATCGTCCCCGCCTCTCCGCGACAACCTCCCCACTTCAGCCCTGCATTTTTTTATCGCCTCCCTCGGTGCATCATCAACCTCACCCTGCCAGCGTGACCAAATTCTGGCAGAGACCCCCTCAGCCTTGCTCCACTAAGACGCGCGACTCGCTGCTTCGACGATCCGCACCTAGCAATCCCTCTGCAACCCTCAGACCTCCCTAATCCAACTGACCAGCCCTAGACCTCCTTGCAGCAGTATCGTCCCCCCCTGCTCACTTCCTGTCCTACGCGCTCTATCCAATCGCACCTGCCTCCGGTCGCGAACCTCCAACCTCCCCTTATTCAGTACGCACAACCCCTTCGACCACTTGTCGGTGCGCCGCCTCCTTCCGGCGTGTTTCACCCCTCCCTTTAGGTATAATCATATTATCTCTTTGTGTTATTGTAGTTAGTTTGGGGGTTTTATTATTAGTGGTTATTTTGGTTGGTTTATAATTTTTTAAACCCTCAAGAAGTGGTCTTGGGTTTTTCATTATCGTCGCGCCTCAATTTCTAGGTGAGGGTTTCTCCTCGCTGATTGGTTTCACACACTCTAGTTGGGTTTTTATTTTTGTATGTGTTTAAGTAAATGATATTTATTTTGCAATACGTTGGACCTCACCATGTGGCTCTGAATGTGAATTGGTTTTATCACGCTATGTATCCAAGGTAGGATTCCCATGAACCTATCCTTTTTTAATTTAATAATCATTAATTTTATGCTTTTAATACCTTATATGATTATTACATGCTAAAGTCAAACTCTGGTTCAAATTTACTTAGTGCACAAGTGTTATTTTAAGCTTATTTGTTGATTTTTGACTTGTTTTGTGAAATAGAACACACTAAATTTAGGGTCTTATTACTCTTGACCTCATAATTTGAGTTCCATCGATTTATTATTGCTCACCCTTTTTCTAGGTGTTAATTTTTATTGTGCTACATTTGGTTAATTCACCTTGTTTGAAAATGGGTAGTTTTGACCTTGTTTTTTAAAAATGGTATCTTCCGGATATAGTTGCACTCATTTATTTCTTTAATTAAATGTTTCTTTTGGGTCCAAACTTGATTTCTGAGTTTTATTACATGGTTTAGCATTTTAAATATGACCCTAACAGAAAAAATGGTGTTGTATAACTTTGTGAGGGTCAACTAAAATTGTTTGCTAAGCATTGCATGTATGGTCTTTGTAATGGTGCTCAGTTGGCCTTTATGTGTTAAAAGTGACATAAAATGTTTTTTTGTTTTTTTCAAAGCGTTTCCAGTGTGCAAAATTCTGTTTTGAGGCATTTTTATTGATTTCCAAAGTGTTTTGGCTTTGATAAAAAAATGTGTTGCTTGTGAAATAATGGATTTAGGGGTAACTGAAAAAGTTTCAAATATTTTAAGCTAAGTGAAGTGTGAAGTTAGCTTCCTTTAATATTTGGTTTATTTTGTGACAAGGAATTGTAGCTCGGTTGGGGATTTTCATAAAAGTTGGTTTTGTTTGAAAGTGAATCAGAAATGTTTTGAAGGGGTTTTACGAATGCTTTTATATGTTAAACGGTGTATCTTGCACATCTTTAGAAATTGGTTTGAATATTTGATAAATAATGTTTTTATGGAATGTATAAGGGCCCGTTTGGCCACTTTGTGAAAATAAAAGGAAGTGCTAATTATAAAAAACCCCCATTGGTTGGTCCTCATGCCTTGCCAACATGGAATGGTAGAGATGTCCTTGGTATGGGATCCCCGAGTTCCATTATGTAGGTACCTCGATTAGAGACCATTGTAATATATTTATTTAAAGTCATGAGAGTCATACTTGGGGAGAATCAGGGTGATACCTGCTGTGGAATATTATTATTACATATATTGGTTGTGATTTGATGCTCGACGACATCTGTTGGATCACCTACTTTTATACTTGCGACATACAAACCTGACATATTGAGAGAATTTTCTAAGATGAGTACTGCACTGTTAGGTTATTGTACTGACTAGTGGCCCATAGTAGGCAGATATGTTTGGGTTTATTCCTATGGGATTTTCCCTCGGGCTGCCTGAGGAAGGATGGCCGAGCATTTTGGAGCATTAGATTTCATCATATGTGCCATGCTACTGTAGATGGGGCCGCATGTATTAGTGTCGTCTGGATTATTCTCGATCTCTTAGGTTCACCTATGTCTAGTGATTTTTAGCTAATGAACTATTGCTAAGATATTTTCATTCTTATTGGTATTTCCCTTGCTATACTTGCCTTGGTACCCTTGTGTGGTGTTTTTCATGAAAAGTGACATTTTGGTTTTCTTAACTCCTATAATAATGTTTTCAAAAGAAAATGTGTTTCAAACTATTTTGTTATGGATTTTCAAATGACTAAGGGCAATGGTTTGTACTTTTTTTCAAGTAAAAAGTGTAGAAATTCATATTTTAATATGCTGTAGTTCAAACTTAGAATTGATGTTTTTTAAATTTAATGTTTGTTCATTTGAAATAGATATCAGGTTAGCCTACTGAGTTTTAATACTCATGCCTATAGTTATTTTCTGTTTTTAGTGTTTGTGCATGCTCCAGTTTGGGTGCACTCTCCATGGGAGACGTTTGATCCTTGAGTCGGAGAATGACCCACGGGGTGACATGGAGTTAGTTCAGACGTCGAGTTTGGTTAGTTTTATTTTCTTTTGTTTATGTTTAATTGTTTTATTTGGTTTATTTATTCTGTTATGCTCTGTAATATTTCTACTGGTTTATTTATTTGTATTGGGAGAAATCATTCCCACAGCCTCTGTTGATTCCCTGGCTCTTGTCTCCAGCCCGGGAGGATCGGGAATGCCTCTCAGGCCATGTTGCAGACCGGCTCAGGTGACCGGTTTAGGGTCGACCTAGGATGGTTCACGAAAAAATGGTATTAGAGGTCATATTTTACCGGACCTCAGTTTTTAGAGTGCACTTTGTTATTTGGGATGCTAAGGTAGATAGAGTTGGATTTTTGGAACTCGAGGGCTAGATGCGGGAAGAGCGTCGTGAACTCTTGCTCGTTCTGATCCTTGGGTTTCCATGGGAAGTTTGGTTTAATTAGTTTCTTTGGGTTTTATGGAATTTTTTGTCATTGGGACATGAAAAAGGGAGTTTGGATAATAGTCCTCCTAAGATGCATGGTTTGGGAAGCCATGTAGAGTTAGGTGCATGGTCCAAAAAGGCTCTCAGTGGCGGTGACATGTTTGGAATATGGCCGCCAACCATATAGTCAAGTCACCCACCGACACTAGTTCCCTATTTGAGTTGTTTTGGGTTTCCTTTGATTTCTAAAAGTGGTTTGAATCAGGAAAGTTGGTTTTGAAAAATGGTTGTTTGAAATGACATGTTTAATTTTAGGATTGTTTTAAAGGAAGGGGGATGAATGATTTTTTTCAAAATAAAGTTACTTTGTTTTGTCCATGGTGTTTTGATGAGTGCTCACATGCATATGGTATGTTGGAATATGAACGGATTTCTGGTATGGAGGATGGATTCTCAGGGTGGCACAAATACATGCATGTGAGTGAGACTCTAAAGAATACAAATGGCGGGGGTTTAACCCACCAAGATTGTTTTAAATTAAAGGTGTTTTCAAAAGAAATGTTTTGATTTTATGGTGGATCGTTTTCTTGTGTTTAGATCTTTTCATATATGTTGTTCTAGTTTTTGAGGATTTTTATTTATTATGTTAGTCTTGATTGGGTTCTTGACTCTTCTTTTCCAGTGACTATTCTCTCAAAGCTTCTATGGGTGATCGTAGTACGGTTGATCAATCTAAGGATTTTATTCTTGAGTTTCAAAAGCTAGATCCACCTATCTTTTATGGTTAAGAAGACCCTTCCACAATAGAGAAGTGGATGTGCAAGATTGAAAGGGACTAACCTCATTGAGTTTCCCGAGTCGTTGAAGGTAATGTTTGCAACCTTCATGCTTGTAGGTTCACCGTGGATATGGTGGATGTCAGTGTCTCAAAACAAGCCCCGTCAAGAGCTTACTTGGGAGTTTTTCAAGGCTTTGTTCAATGGTCAATATTTCTCTGAGGAAGAAAGGGTGAGAAAGGGGATAGAGATGTGCTTCCTGCAGTAGGGTGACATATCTGTGTTGGAATATTTCTAGCACTTTGTGGAGCCAGTCCCCTATGATTCAGAGTATGCCACAAATGACTCCATGAAGGCTCAATGTTTCGAGGTAGGTCTCCACCCTGATTTACAGTCGAAGGTGTCAGAGTCCAACCTAAATTTTTTTGCGGATGTGGAGAGAGAATCTTTTCATGTCGAAGCCATGATGGTGGGATTTCTCAAAGTGGTCCTCCCTCCATCAATTATTAAGAGTAGTGGGGATAATTCCAACAAGAGGATGAGTAAGTGATCGAAAGTCGATGGAGAAGGTCATGGAATCAAAAGTCCTTGGGATCTTTCATCAACCTCTTCAAAGCGAGAGATCCTCATGTGTTATCAGTGTGGCAAGCTAGGTTACAAGAAGCCGTCATGCCCAAGTGCTCAAAAACCCTACAAGGCATGTGGATGCCTGGGTCACTTGCGACGATTCTGTCGGGGCGTTGCTAGAAAGCATCGTGGAAGAAGTTCTTAGAAGTGATGTGCTATTGGGTTTTTTTGTCTAAAGCTTCTTGTGTAAGTCTCATTTCAGTTTATGGGATATCTTATCGTTTTAGTTGTACTGATGGTGTTTTTGGGTTTTGAAATGTATGGTAATGTTGTGGGTCTTTTGATGAACTCTGATTTTCCATACCAGTTTGTTTTTCATTTTTAAAATCTTTTCCTTTCTTTGTCAAATAAAAAGTTGTATGTTTCATATGGGGATTATTAGAACCTGACTGCGAGGAAGGATACACTTCATCCATCAGATCTCCAGCCAAAAGGCCTCGGAGTGATGCTGGCACATAGTCAGGAACCCCGAGGGATTTTAAAAAGTCTGGTTAAGGTTGTGCCTCTATCGTTGTAGTGATATAGTTTTAGCGTCTGTTGTGGTTTATTTGTCATTGTAATTATCCTCTTGTCACAAAGAGTGCAATGGACTTGTCCCTCGCACAATGTTAGTAATTGTGTCTTTTTGGATGTCAGCCGGCGATTAGTGGCCTTGCATGGACCACCGATGTGGATCAGTTGTGACTTTGGTTTGTGTCCATCCTAAAGTGAAAATTCATGAGTAGTTGTCCGTCGTAGTTTCATTTATCCAATCCTTGTGCCCTCCCACCCTGCCCATGGGGTTAGGGTTTATAGTTCGTATGGAGTTTTCGTTTAAGATCTTATCCCTTTCAGAAGGGAGTGAGTGGTTTGAATGTTATTGATGTTCTTATTTTGTCTTTAGTAAGGCCTGGTGTAGGACTAAGTTGGATTTCTGGTTGGGCGCTAGTAGGTTGGTTATTTATGGTGGGGAGACCCACCCTCTCTTTGGGTCTTCTCTTAAGTCGTTATCAGGTGTCAATTGAGATCATATGGTGGGGAGTCTGTTCAGGCCTCCGCTTTACCGGTGATCTGTTTCAGGAAATGAGGTTGAGTCCTATTGGTGGTCGATGGAATTTCCTTCGGTTAAGAGGTTATATCGTGTTTATGTTGAGTCTTTAGGTGTTAATCGATCACCTGGATAATGTTGTGGATTTTGGGGGACATAAAGAATTATGGTGGGGAGAATAGTCTCACCCCGACCTATGAGACCATTTTATTTTAATTATTTTTTTGTCTTTAAATCCTTTTTCCACGGTCCGGGATGAGTCCAGAACAAGGTTTTTGAGATTAGGATAAAAAGTGCACTTTTTGAGGCGACGTCATTAGGCTCACGAGCAGAATGCAATTTGGGAAACACCATGCGGCTCTGCCTGGGTAACTGTGCATCCCGTTGTCTTCAAAAAATTGGAATAAATAGTTTTTGTATTTAAAACGTGCACTAATTGTTGTGTAATTTATGGTTTTTATGGTGTTAATAATTTTATTAATATTGAGATAATCTAAATACTTTTATTATTTTTATTTTTAGCATCATGATTTTATTTTTATTTTTATTATTATTAATCTTATTAGTATTATAATTATTATTATTGAGAAAATTATTATTTATTATTACCATTAAAAAGTTTAATTATTATTATTGTTATTATTATTATCATTAATATTATTGTTATTATTATGAATATTATACTTATTATTATTATTATTATTGATATTGCATGTATCTATTATCTACTTTTTTTGTTCTATTTTTATTTTCTTTGTTTTTACTTATTACTTTTTAGGGTTTTTGGACCCCTCATCTCTCCCTCGTGGCTCTGTCTCTTCTCTCCCTTTCCTCACGTGCCACCACCCCCTCTGCCTGGCACCCAACCACACATATACCAACCTCTTCCTGCTCCTCCTTAATCCGTCTCCACACCTAAACCCCTCCTACTCCGCGCTCGACTGACGACCCCCAGGCTACAGTATTTTCCCAGTCGCGACCCCACTCTGCAGCTCCTACCTCCTGCCCCCAGCCGCTCCGGATCTGCCTCCCCAGCACAGAATCCCACCATCAGTGACCCTTTCATGTGGTGTACCTCCCTGTCCCAGTCCCTCCTTGCACTGCACGATTAACCAGACCAGCCGCACCCCTCCTTTTCCTGCCGCAGCACCCAGCCAGCGCCAACCCCTGGCTCCCCAGCTACCCTGCACAGCTCCCTTCCAGCGTGACCCCATCCCCCTGGTGCATGCTCCACCTGCTCCAGAACCCCTTACCTATTCACTCCACCATTGATCTCCACTTTCCAGCCTTATCCATCACCGTCCCAGCCACTCCGTGATGACCTCCCCGCTCCAACCCTACGTTTTTCTCATCACCTACCTCGGTGCAACATCGTCCTCACCCTACCGACATGCTCAACATCAGGCTGAGACCCCCTCGACCCTGCTCCACCAAGACGTGTGACCCCCTACTTCATCAGTCCTCACCTATAAATCCCTCCGCAACCCTCATACCTCCCTGCTGCAACCGACAATCCCTAGGCCACATTATAGCAGCCTCGTCGCCCCCTGCTCATATCCTGCCCTGTGCGCTTTATCCAGCCACACCCGCCTCTAGTCGCAAACCTCTGGCCTTCCCTCCTTCAGTACGCACAAACCCTTGGACCTCCTATGGTTTCGGTTCCTCCATCCAGCATGTTTCACCCCTCCCGTTCGGTATAATCATCTTCTCTCTTTGTGTTATTTTAGTTAGTTTGGGGTTTTTGTTGTTAGTGGTTATTTTTGTAGGTCTATAATTTTTAAAACCCTCGAAAGGCGGTCTCAAGTTTTTCGTTTCCATCACACTTTAGTTTCAAGGTGAGAATTTATCCCCACCAATTGGTTTCATATACTATATTTGGGTTTTTATTTTTTATGGGTTTAAGTACTTGATATTTATTTTTCAGAACGTTGGACCTTATCGCGTGATTCCGAACGTGCGTTGTTTTCGTCGCGCTATGTATCCGATGTAGGATTCCCATGCATCTATCCTTTTTAATTTATGATCATTAATTTTATTTTTTTCATACCTTATATGATTATTAGGTGCTAATGTCAAGCTCTGGTTTAAATTTACTTAGTGTGCAAGTGTTGTTTTAAGCTTGTTTGTTGATTTTTGACTTGTTTTATGAAATAAAGCACACTAAATGTAGGGTCTTATTACTCTTGACCTCATAATTTGAGTTCCATCTATTTATTATTTCTCACCCTTTTTCTAGTTGTTAATTTTTACTGTGCTACATTTGGTTAATTCACCTTGTTTCAAATTGGGTAGTTCTGACCTTGTTTTATAAAAACAGTATCATCCAGTTATAGTTACGCACACTACTTTCTTTAATTAAATGTTTCTTTTGGGTCTAAACGTGATTTTTGAGTTTTATAACATGGTTTAACATTTAAAATAAGACCTTGATAGGAAAATCAGTTTTTTATAAATTTGTGAGGGTCAACTGAAATTGTTTACTAAGAATTACATGTCTGGTATTTGTAATGGTTACCGGTTGGCCATGAAGTGTTAAAAGTGACATAAAATGTTTTGTTTTCTTTCTAAAAGTGTTGGTAGCATGAAAATTTTGTTTTGAGGTCTTTTTATAAATTTCCAAAGTGTCTTGACTCTAATAAAAAAATGTGTTTCTTGTGAAATAATTGATCTTGGGGTAATTGAAAATGTTTCAAATGTTTTAAGCTAATTGAAGTGTGAAATTGGAATTATTTAAAATTTGGTTTGTTTTGTGACAAGGAATTGTAGTTGGGTTGGGGATTTTTATAAAATACGGTTTTGTTTGAAAGTGCATTAAAAATGTTTTAAAGGGGTTTTATGAATGCTTTTATATGGTAAACGGTGTGTCTTGCACCTCCTTAGAAATTAGTTTTCATCTTTGATAAATAATGTTTTTATGTAATGTTTAAGGGCCCGTTTGGCCACTTTGTGAAAATAAGAGGAAGTGATTATTATGAATACCCCCATTGGTTGGTCCTCATGCCTTGCTAACATGTAATGGTAGGGATGTCCTTGGTATGGGATCCCAGAGTTCTATAATGTAGGTACCTCAATTGGGGACCATTGTAATCTATTTATTTAAAGGCATGGGAGTCGTCCTTGGGGAGACTCTGGGAGAGACCAGTTGTGGAATATTATTATTACAGATAATGTTTGTGATTTGATGCTCGACGACATCTGTTGGCTCACATCCTTTTATACTAGCGACATACGAACCTGACATATTGAGATAATTATCTAATATGAGTACTGAAATTGTAGGTTATGGTACTAAACAGTGTCCCATAGTAGGCGAATATGTTTGGGTTTATTTCTATGAGATTTTCCCTCAGCATTCCTTAGAAAGGATGACCGAGCAATTTAGAGCATTAGATTCCATCGTATGTGGAATGATACTGTAGATGGGGTCACATGTATTAGTGTCATCATGATTATTATTGATCTCTCAGGTTCACCTAGGTCTAGTGTTTTTTAGCTAATGAACTATTGCTGAGATATTTTCATTCCTATTTTCATTGCCCTTTCTATACATGCCTTGGTACCCTTGTGTGGTGTTTTTCATGAAAAGTGACATTTTGGTTTTTCTAACTCCTATGATATTGTTTTAAAAAGAGAATGTGTTTCAATCTATTTTTTATGGATTTTCAAATGTCTAAGGACAATGGTTTGTACTTTTTTTCATGTAAAATTTTTATAAATACATAATTTAATATATTGTAGTTCAAAATTAGAATTGATGTTTCTTAATTTTAAAGGTAGTGCATTGGGAATTGATATCAGGCTAGCCTATTGAGATTTAATAATCATGCATATAGTTCTTTTCTATTTTTAGTGTTTTTTTAGGCTTCAGTTTGGGTGCACTCTCCTTGGGTGACATTTGATCGTTGAGTTGGAGAGTGACCCACGGGGTCACATGAAGTTAGTTTTATTTTATTTTGTTCTTGTTTAGTCGTTTTATTTAGTTTATTTATTTTGCGCTGCTCTATATTATTTTTGTTGATTTATTTATTTTTATTGGGAGAAATCATTCCCACAGCCTTTGATGATGCCCTAGCGCTTGTTGCTAGTATAGTAGGATCGTGAACGCCTCTCGAGCCATGTTGCGGATGATCTTGGGTGATCGGTTCAGGGTTGACACATGCTGGTTCGTGAAAAAATGGTATCATAGGAGGTTATCTTTTAGCATACCTTTCTTTTCAGAGTTCCCTTTATTATTTAGGATGTCAAGGTAGATGGAGTAGGATTGTTGGGAATCGAGGGGTAGGTGCGGGAAGAGAATCACAAACTCTTGCTCATATTGATCCTCGAGTTTCCTTGGGAAGTCTGGTTTAATTAGTTTCTTTGGGTTTTATGGTGTGTTTTGGTATTGGGATCTGACAAAGGGAGTTAGGCTAATAGTCATCCTATGCCTTACGGTCTGGAAAGCTATGTGGAGCTAGGGGCATGGTCCAAAAAGGCTCTCCGTGGCAGTGGCGTGTTTGGAATATGTCCACCAACCATATGATCAAGTCACCCACCGACACTAGTTCCTTGTTTGAGTTTTTTTGGGTTTCCTTTGATTTCTAAAAGTGGTTTGAAGCAGGACAGTTGGTTTTGAAAAATGGTTGTTTGAAATGACATGTTTAATTTGAGAATTTTTTTAAAGGAAAGGGAATGAATGATTTGTTTTGTTGAAAATAACGTTGCTTTGTTTTGGTCGTGGTGTTCCAATGAGTGATCACATGCATTATGTTATGTTGGAATATGAATGGATTTCTGGTATGGTGGATGGATGCCTGAGGTGGCATGGATACATTCATGTGAGTGAGACTCTAAAGAATACCAATGGAAGGGGTTTAACCCACCAATCTTGTTTTAAATTAAAGGTGTTTTCAAAAGAAATGTTTTGATTTTATGATGGATCATTTTATTGTGTTTAGAGCTTTTCATATATGCAGTGTTTGTTTCTGAGGATTTCTATTTATTAAATTGGTCTTGATTAGGTTCTTGACTCTTCTTGTCTAGCAACTATTATCTCGAAGCTTCTATGGGTGATCGTAGTAAGATTGATCAACCTATGGATTTTATGATTGAGTTTCAGAAGCTAGATCCACCTCTCATTTATGGTCAAGAAAACCCTTCCACAATGGAGGAGTGAATGCGGAAGATTGAAAGGGACTTTAACCTTGTTGAGTTTCCTGAGTTGTTAAAGTTCAAGTTTGCAACCTTCATGCTTGAAGGTTCACCATGGATGTGGTGGAAGTCAGTGTCTCAGAACATTCCCCATAAAGAGCTTACTTGGGAGTTTTCTAAGGCTTTGTTCATTCGTCAGTATTTCTCTGAGGAAGATAGGGTGTGAAAGGGGATGGAGATGTGTTTTCTGCAGCAGGGCGACAGATCCGTGTTGGAATATTTCCTACAGTTTGTGAAGCTAGTCCCTTATGATTCAGGGTATTCCATAGATGACTCCATGAAGGCTCGGCGTTTCGAGGCCGGTCTCCGCATTTATTTACAGTCAAAGGTGTCAAAGTACAACTTAAATTCTTTTTCCGATGTGGCGAGATAGGATTTTCATGTCAAATCCATGATGGTTGGAGTTCTCCAAGTGGTCCTACCTCCTTCAATTCTTTGGAGTAGTGGGGAGACTTCTAAAAAGAGGATGAGTAAGTCATCAAAAGTAGATGGAGTAGGTCGTGGAATCCAAAGGCCTCAAGATCTTTCATCAAACTCTTCAGAGTGATAGATCCTCGTGTGTTATTAGTGTGGAAAGCTGAGTCACAAGAAGACATAGTGCCCAAGTGCTCTGAAACCCTGCCAGGCATGTGGACGCCTGGGTCACTTGTGATGATTCTACTGGGGTGTTGCTAGAAAGAATCATGGAGGAAGTTATCAGAATTGATGCGTTGTTGGGTTTTTGTTTAAAGAATCTTGTGTAAGTATTGTTTCAGTGTAAGGGATCTCTTATTGTTGCAGTTTTACTGATGGTGTTTTTGGGGTTTGATATGTATGGGAATGTCGTGGGTCTTTTGATGAACTCTGTTTTTCCATGCCAGTATTTTTTTCATTTTTAAAATCTTGTCCTTTCTTTGTCAAATAAAAATGTTTCTGTTTCATATGGGGATTATTAGAATCCAACTGTGAGGTAGGAGATACTTCATCCATTAGAGCTCCAGCCAAAAGGCCTCGAAGTGAAGCTGACGTGTAGTTCGGAACCCCATGGGATTTTAAGGAGTCTGGTTAAAGTTGTGCCTCTATCGTTGCAGTGAGAAAATTTTAGCGTCTATTGTGGTATCTTTGTCATTGTAATTATCCTTTTGTCACAAAAAGTGCAATGGAATTATCCCTCACGCAATGTTAGTAATTGTGTCTTTTTGGATGTCAGTTGTCGATTAGTGGCCTTGCATGGACCACTGATGTGGATTAGTTGCAACTTTTGTTTGTGTTCATCCTGAAGTAAATAGTCGTGAGTATTTGTCCATTGTAGTTTTATTTAACCAATCCATGGGACCTCCCTCCACGCCCGTGGGGTTAGGGTTTGTAGTTTGTATAATGTTTTTGTTTAATCTCTTATCCCTTTCAGAAGGGAGTGAGTGGTTTGAATGTTCTTGTAGTGTTTTTTTTGTTTGAGTAAGGCCTGGTAAAGGTCTAAGTTAGATTTATAGTTAGGAGCTAGTAGGATGGTTCATTATAGTGGGGAGACCCGCCGTCTCTTTGGGTATTCTCTTAAATCATTATCGGGTTTTAGTTGAGTCCATATGGTGGGGAGTCCGTTCAGGCCTCCCCTTTACTGGAGATATATTTCGGCAAATGAGGTTGAGTCCTGTTAGTGGTCGATGGAATGTACTTAGGTTAAGAGGTTAGATCGTGTTTATGTTGAATCCTTTGGTGTTGATCAATTGGATGGATAGTGTTGTGGATTTTCGTGGATGGAAAGCATTATGGTGGGAAGAATTGTCACACCCCGACCTATAAGACCAATTTATTTTAATTATTTTTCTTCCTTTAAATCCTTTTTCTGCGGTCCGAGGTGAGTCCCGGACAATGTATTTTAGCTTAGGATAAAAAGTGCGCTTTTTGAGGCGAATTCATTGGGCGCGTGAGTGGAATTCATTTTGGGAAGCACCGCCTGGCTCCGCCTGCGTAACTGTGCATCCTATTGTCTTCAAAAAATTAGAATAATGAGTTTTTGTATTTAAAATGCGCACTAATTGTTGTGTAATTTATGGTTTTTATTGTGTTAATGATTTTATTAATATTGATATAATATGAATACTTTTATTATTTTTATTTTTAGCATCATGATTTTATTATTATTATTATTATTATTGAGAAAATTATTAATTATTATTCCCATTAAAAAGTATAATTATTGGTATTGTTATTATTATTATCATTAATATTAGTGTTATTATTATGAATATTATACTAATTATTATTATAATTATTTATATTTCATGTATCTATTATTTACTTTTTTTGTTCTATTTTCATTCTCTTTTTTACGTATTACTTTTTAGGGTTTCTAGAACCCCCCATCTCTCCCTCACAGCTCTCCCTCTTCTCTCCCTTTCCTTACGCGCCGCCACCCCCTTATGCATAGCACCCAGCTGCACCCTTCCCGACCTCTCCCTGCTCTTCCCAGATGCACCTCCGCACCTCGAACCCCCCTTCTCCATGCTCGGTTGATGTGCCCCCCCCGGCTGCAATATTTTTCCAGTCACGACCCCACCCTGCATCTCTAGCCTCCCGCACCCAGCCGCTCCGGATCTGCTTCCTCTGCACAGAAGACCACCACCAGTGCCCCCTGCATGCAGTCCGCCTCCCTATCTCGGTCCCTCCTTTCACTGCGTGGTGAACTAGACCAGCCGCACCCCTCCTTTTCCCATCACTCCACCCAGCTAGTGCCGACCCCCGGCTGCCCTGCTACCCTGCACAACTCCCTTCCGGCGCAACCCCAGCCCCCTGGTGTGCGCTCCAACTGCTCCGGCGCCCCTACCCTACACACTCCACCCTTGATCTCCACCTTTCAACCTTAGCTGGCACCATCCCAGTCTCACCGTGATGACCTCCCCACTCAAGTCCTGTGTTTTTTTAATCCTCTCCCTTGGTGAAACATCGACCTCGCCCTGCCGGCATGCCAGACATCCAGCCGAGACCCACATTGTCCCTGCTCCACCAAGACACGTGACCCCCTGATTCAGTGGTCCTTGCCCAAAAATCCCTCCGCAACCCTTATACCTCCCTGATCCAACCAACCAGCCCTCGGCCTCGTTGCATCAGCCCCATCATCCCCCCCCTTCTCTCACTTCCTTCCCTGTACGCTCCATCCAGCCGCACCCGCCTCCAGTCGTAAACCTCTGGCCTGCCCTCCTTCAGTGCGCACAACCCCTTCAATCTCCTGTCGGTGCACCACCTATTTCCGATGTGTTTAATCCCACCCCTTCAGTATAATAATCTTCTCTCTTTGTGTTATTTTATTTAGTTTGGGAGTTTTATTATTAGTGGTTATTTTTGTGGTTTTATAATTTTTAAAACCCTCGCGAAGTGGTCTCGGGTTTTTTGTTATCATCACGCTTTAGTTTTGAGGTGAGGTTTTCTACCCACTTATTGGTTTCACATACTATAGTTGGTTTTTTATTTTTGTATGTGTTTAAGTACTTGATATTTATTTTATAGTACGTTGGACGTTACCGCGTGGTTCCAAACGTGCATTGTTTTCGTCGCTCTATGTATCTGAGGTAGGATTCCCATGCACCTATCCTTTTTAATTTAAGAATCATTAATTTTATTCTTTTTATACCTTATATGATTATTAGGTGCTAATGTCAAGATCTGGTTCAAATTTACTTAGTGCGCAAGTGTTTTTTAAGCTTGTTTGTTGATTTTTGACTTGTTTTGTGAAATAGCGCACACTAAATATAGGGTCTCATTACTCTTGACCTCATAAATTGAGATCCATCTATTTATTTCTTTCTTACCTTTTTTCTAGGTGTCAATTTTTATTTTTCTACATTTGGTTAATTCACCTTGTTTGAAAATGGGTAGTTCCGACCTTATTTTATAAAAACGGTATTGTTTGGCTATATTTGCACACACTAATTTCTTGAATTAAATGTTTCTTTTGGGTCTGCACTTGATTTTTGAGTTTTAGATCATGGTTTATCATTTTAAATAAGACCATGACGGGAAAATTGGTGTTTTATAACTTTGTGAGGGTGAACTGAAATTGTTTGCTAAGAATTGCATGGCTGGTCTTTGTAATGGTTCCCAGTCGTCCTTTATGTTTTAAAAGAAACATAAAATGTTTTTTTTAAAGTGTTGGAAGCATGTGAAATTTTGTTTTTAGGTATTTTTATAGATTTACAAAGTGTTTTGGCTTTGGTAAAAAAATGTGTTGCTTGTGAAATAATGGATTTTGGGGTAATTGAAAAAGATTCAAATGTTTTAAGCTAAGTGAATTGTGAAGTTAGATTTTTTTAAAATTTGGTTTGTTTTGTGACAAGGAATTGTAGCTGAGTTGGGGATTTTCATAAAATTTGATTTTTTTGAAAATGCATCGGAAATGTTTTGAAGGGGTTTTATGAATGCTTTTATATGGTAAACGGTGTGTCTTGCACCCATTTAGAAATTGGTTTGCATCTTTGATAAAGAATGTTTTTATGGAATGTTTAAGGGCCCATTTGGCCACTTTGTGAAAATAAGAGGAAGTTCTTATTTTGAAAACCCCCATTGGTTGGTCCTCATGCCTTTCCAATATGAAATGGTTGGGATGTCCTCAGTAATGGATCCTCGAGTTCCATTATGTAGGTCCCTCAATTGGGTACATTGTAATCTATTTATTTAAAGGCATGAAAGTTGTCCTTGGGGAGAGTCGGGGCGGGACCTGCTGTGGAATATTATTATTTCATATATGGGTTGTGATTTGATGCTCGACGACATCTATTGGATCACCTCCTTTTATACTTGCGACATACAAACCTGAAATATTGAGAGAATTTTCTAAGATGAGTACTGCACTAGTAGGTTATGGAACTCACCAGTGGCCCATAGTAGATAGATTTTTTTTGGGATTAATGCTATGGGATTTTCCCTTGGCCTGCCTGAGAAAGGATGGCCGAGTGTTTTGGAGCATTATATTTCATCGTATGTGGCATGCTATAATATATGGGGTCATAGGTATTTGTGTCATCTGGATTATTCTCGATCTCTCAGGTTCACCTATGTCTAGTGTTTTTTAGCTAATGAACTGTTGCTAAGATATTTTCATTCCTATTTTTATTTCCTTTTCTATACCTGCCTTGGTACCCTTCTGATGGTGTTTTTGGGTTTTGAAATGTATGGGAATGTCGTGGGTCTTTTGATGAACTCCGTTTTTCAATGCCAGTACGTTTTTCATTTTTAAAATCTCTTCCTTTATTCGTCAAATAAAAAGGTGTATGTTTCATATTGGGATTATCAAAACCTAACTGTGAGGCAAGAGACACTTCATCCATCATATTTCTAGCCAAAAGGCCCCGAAGTGAAGCTGGTTCATGGTTAGGAACCCCGTGGGATTATAAGAAGTATGGTTAAGGTTGTTCCTCTATCGTTGTGGTGAGACAGTTTTAGCATCTGTTGTGGTTTCTTTTTCGTTGTAATTCTACTCTTGTCTCAAAGAGTGTGATGGACTTATCCCTCGTACAATGTCAGTAATTGTGTATTTTTAGATGTCAGTCGCAGATTAGTGGACTCACATGGACCACTGATGTGGATCATTTGCAACTTTGGTTTGTGTCCATCCTGAAGTGAAGAGTCACGAGTAGTTGTCTTTCATAATTTCATTTATCCAATCCTTTGGCCCTCCCTTCCTACCTGTGGGGTTATAGTTTGCAAGAACTTTTCATTTATGCTCTTATCCCTTTCGGAAGGGATTGAGTGGTTTGAATGTTCTTTCTATTCTTTTTTTGGCTTCAGTAAGGCCTGGTGTAGGTCTAAGTTGGATTTCTGGTTGGGAGCTTGTAGGTAGATTCTTTATGGTGGGGAGACCCACCATCTCTTTGGGTCTTCTCTTAAGTCGTTATCGGGTGTCAGTTGAGTCCATATGGCAGGGAGTCCATTCAGGCCTCCCCTTTACTGGTGATCTATTTCAGGAATTGAGGTTGAGTCCTGTTGGTGGTCAATTGAATGTCCTTCGGTTAAGTGGTTAGATCATGTTTATGTTGAATACTTATGTGTTGATTGATCAACTAGATAGTGTTGTGTCTTTTGGGGGATGGAAAGTGTTATGGTAGGGAGAATTGTGACACCCAAACCTATGAGACCAATTTATTTTAATTATTTTTCTACCTTTAAATCCTTTTGCTGCGGTCCGATGTGAGTCTCGAACAAAGTTTTTGAGCTTAGTATAAAAAGTTCGATTTGTGAGGTGATGTCATTGGGCACACGAGTAGAATGAATTTTGGGAAACATTACATGAATCTTCCTAGGTAACTGTGCACCCAGTTGTCTTCGGAAAATTGGAATAAAGAGTTTTTGTATTTAGAACACGCACTAATTGTTGTGTGATTTATGGTTTTTATTGTGTTAATTATTTTATTAATATTGAGATAATATGAATACTTTTATTATTTTTATTTTTAGCATCATGATTTTATTATTATTATCATTATTATTATTCTTATTATTATTATAATTATTTTTTTTGAGAAAATTATTAATTATTATTATCATTAAGAAGTTTAATTATTATTATTGTTATTATTATTATCATTAATATTATTGTTTCTATTATGAATATAATACTTATTATTATTATTATTGATATTCCATGTATCTATTTTTTTGTTGTTCTATTTTTATTCAATTTTTTTTAACTTATTATATTTTTTAGGGTTTCTCGAACCCCTCATATCTCCCTCGTGACTGTCCCTCTTGTATCCCTTTCCTCGCGCGCTGCCACCCCCTATTCCAGGCACCCTACCACACCCATCTTGACCTCTCCCTTCTCCTCTTAGACGCACCTACGCACCTCAAACCCCCTGCTCCATGCTCAGTTGGCGCCCCCCCGGCTATAGTATTTTTCCAGTCGTGACCCCCCCGTAGCTCCCACCTCCTGCACACAGCCGCTCCAGATCTGCCTCGTCAGAACAGAAGCCTGCCGTCAGTGCCCCCTGCATGTGGTGTGCCTCCCCATATCGGTCATCCTTGCACTGCGTGACAAACAAGACTAGCTGCACCCCTCCTTTACCCGCCGCTGCACCCAACCACCGCCGACCCCCGGCTCTCCTGCTACCCTGCACAACTCCCTTCAGGCACGACCCCAACCCCCTAGTGCATGCTACACCCACTCCTCCACCCTTACCCTACACACTCCACCCTTGATCTCCACCATCTAGCCTCATCTGACACTATCCCATCCTCTCCATGAGGACCTCCTTGCTCCATCCCTGCGTTTTTTTCATCCCCTCCCTCGACGCAAAATCGACTTCACCCTGCCAACGTGATTGACTTTCGGCCAAGACCCCCCCTCGACCCTGCTCCACCAATACGTGTGACCCCCTGATTCGGCGGTCCTCACCCATTAATCCCTCTACAACCCTCAGACAACCCTGATCCAACCGACCAACCCTCAACCTCCTTGATGCAGCCCTGTCACCCCCCCTGCTCACTTCCTGCCCTACGCGCTCCATCCAGCTACACCCACCACTGGTCATGAACCTCCGACCAGCCCTCCTTCAATGCACACAACCCCTTCGACCTCCTGTCGGTGTTACACCTCCTTCTGACTTTTTTCATCCCTCCTATTCAGTATAATAATATTCTCTATTTGTGTTATTTTAGTTAGTTTGGGGGTTTTATTGTAAGTGGTTATTTTGGTAGGTTTATAATTTTAAAACCCTCACGAAGTGGTCTTGGGTTTTTCGTTTCCATCAAAATTCAGTTTCGAGGTGAGGGTTTCTCCCTGCCGATTTGTCTCACGTACTCTAGTTGGTTTTTTATTTATGTATGTGTTTAAGTACTTGATATTTATTTTGCAGTACGTTGAACCTTACCATGTGGTTTCGAACGTGCGTTGTTTTCATCACGCTATGTATCTAAGGTAGGATTCCCATGCACCTATCCTTTTTAATTTAAGAATCATTAATTTTATGTTTTTCGTACCTTCAATTATTTTTAGGTGCTAATTTCAAGATCTGGTTCAAATTTACTTAGTGCGCAAGTGTTGTTTGTTGATTTTGACTTATTTTGTAAAATAGCGCACACTAAATGTAGGGTCTTATTACAATTGACCTCATAAATTGAGTTCCATATATTTATTCTTGATCACCCTTTTTCTAGGTGTTAATTTTTATTATTCTACATTTGGTTAATTCACTTTGTTTGAAAATGGGTAGTTCCAACCTTGTTTTATACAAACGGTATTGTCCGGTTATAGTTGAACACACTTTTTTATTTAATTAAATGTTTCTTTTGGGTCCGCACTTGATTTGTGAGTTTTAGTACATAGTTTAACATTTTAAATAAAACCCTGATAGGAAAATCGGTGTTTTATAACTTTGTGAGGGTCAACTGAAATTGTTCTCTAAGAATTGCATGTCTGATCTTTTTAATGGTGCCCGGTTGGCCTCAATGTGTTAAAAGCGACATAGAATATTATGTTTGTTTTTTCAAAGTGTTTTCAGCATGAGAAATTTTGTTTTGAGGTCTTTTTATAGATTTACAAAGTGTTTTGGCTTTGATTAAAAAATGTGTTTCTTTTGAAATAATGGATTTTGGGGTAATTGAAAAAGTTTCAAATGTTTTAAGCTAAGTGAAGTGTGAAGTTATATTTCTTTAAAATCTGGTTTGTTTTGTGAAAAGGAATTGTATCTTGGTTGGGGATTTTCATAAAGGTTGGTTTTGTTTGAAAGTGCATCGGAAATGTTTTGAAGGGGTGTTACGAATGATTTTATCAGGTAAATGGTGTGTCTTGCATCTCTTTAGAAATTGGTTTGCATCTTTAATAAAGAATGTTTTTATGGAGTGTTTGAGGGCATGTTTAGAAACTTTGTGAAAATAAGAGGAAGTGATTATTATGAAAACCTCCATTGGCTGGTCCTCATGCCTTGCCAACTTGAAATGGTCAGGATTTCCTTGGTATGGGATCCCCGAGTTCCATTATGTAGGTCCCTTGATTGGGTAACATTGTAATATATTTATTTAAAGGCATGAGAGTCGTCCTTGGTGAGACTTAGAGCATTATATTTCATCGTATGTGGCATGCTACTGTAAATGGGGTCGCTTGTATTAGTGTTGTCTGGATTATTATCGATCTCTCAGGTTCATATATGTGTAGTGATTTTTAGCTAATGAACTGTTACTGAGATATTTGCATTCCTATTTTCATTTACCTTACTATACCTTCCTTGGTACCCTTGTGTGGTGTTTTTCATGAAATGTGAAATTTTGGTTTTCCTACCTCCTATGATAAGATTTTCAAAAGAAAATGTGTTTCAAACTATTTTGTTCTTGATTTTCAAATCACTAAGGGATATGGTTTGTAATTTGTTTTCAAGTAAAAATTGTAGAAATTCATATTTTAATATATTGTAGTTCAAACTTAGAATTTATTTTTATATTATTTTAAAGGTAGTGCATTTTGAATATATATTGAGCTAGCCTACAGAGTTTTAATACTCACACCTATAGTTCTTTTCTGTTTTTAGTGTTTGTGCAGGCTCTAGTTTGGGTGCGCTCACCATGGGTGATGTTTGATCGTTGAGTCGGAGAGTGACTCACGGGGTCACACCGAGTTAGTTTAGATGTTGAGTTGGTTATTTTTATTTTCATTCGTTCCTGTTTAGTTGTTTTATTTTTTTTATTTATTCTGTGCTGCTCTGTATTATTTCTGCTGCTTTATTTATTAGTATTGGAAAAAATTGTTCCCACATACTCTGTGGATTCCCTGGTGCTTGTCACCAGCCTGTGAGGATCAGTAATACCTCTCGGTCCTTGTCGTGGACTAGATTGGGTGACTGGTTCAGGGTTTACCAGGGCTGGTTCGTGACAATATATGTAGTGGGTCTAAGTTCATGCTCCGTAATGTTAAAAGGATTTGGAGCAGTAGTCGAAGAAATATGAATGTTGTAGCCTGAGGAGAAAGAAGTAGAAGGAAAAAAATATGTCACAAATAATGGTGAAAATACATAATAACGATGAGGAGTATGAATCATTTTTGGATATGAGAAATATAGGAAAAGATGCTTAATATAAAATGGAGGTGCAAAAAAAGGTGGCCTAAGTATCCCAGATGTCTGTAATGACACCATGGGATCAGAAAGTGTGATATATGGTACATCAAGGGGAGGGATGAGGTATGATCAGGTATGCCAATTGGAGTGCCTAGTTGTAGTACCACCCCCTGAAATATCTATCCTGAGCAGTGGAACCACTACCATGGTTAGTGAAAAACTAGTTCCTTGGAGGTGGATCCTGATTAAAATTTAAAAACATTATGCCCATCTCACCCATTTGGCTATTTTTATGTTCCTTCTTTTTTACTTCGTTTCTCTTGAGTGTTTTTTATTTCCTACATTTTAAAACAAACAAGGAATTAATTATAAATACATAACTAATGTGTAACCTAAATAAGAAAAAATATTTGGCATAAATTAATTAAGGAATACCACTTGTCAAACCAAATACAAGATAAATAGTGGTATAAAAAACATTTTATATCTAGTGGGAATAATATCAAAATAGAAGAAAAGTCATAGAAATACAATACATTGAAATTAACATGTTTATAATGGTAAGGGGGATATTTTTAAAACTTTTGATAGTAATTAATAGAGGAAAATTAATCAATAATGTTTTATGGAATGATAATTTCACAAATTTTCATTGTTGTAAGGTTGTTTTCCAGCTTTATTATATGCATTTTTTTTGTTAAATTTAGTAATTACACATTTGATTGTCCTATATTGATTTTTTGGGGAATAAGAGTATAATAATGAGAATTTATGATGTGATTGTAATTTATTAGATTTATCTTTGAAATCAAATTGATTTGGGATAATTCAAAAAATATTTCAAGTTGATTAATGAATGGAAGTTGAGCTATATAAAAAATAATGAGAAACACCATTAGTAAACTCAAGATAATTTTATATACACCTCAATTCATCGAGGTTTTGTTATAATCAAGACACTTCCTATTTTAATGCTCAAGGTAGTTCTAAAATTCTAATATATCACCCACAACCACTTATAGAAGAATTAAAGACCATGTTTCCCTATGTTCACCCTCAAGAGAGCTAAATAACTTACATATTATCTAACATTCAATTTCTCAAGTAATAATGATTCATGAATCAACTTTTTGAGAAAATATTATACACAATGATGGATATAAAAAATAATATGGATAGAGAAGTGAGAAACAACATATTTGTTTAAAATAAAATAACATAAATAAAAAATCTAATTTTTTCAACACATTCTTAGACACCACACTGAGGAGAAGACCCAAACTAATTCCAAAATTGTATTTTAACTTAATAAAAACAAAATTTTATTACATAACATGAATTAATATGATATATTTTTTTTGAATTTAAATAGTTATGAAATCAATAGTGTGAACTTAGGCCAATGCTGGAGTGTCACAACTTAAGAAAATATTATAATAAACAACATTTGTTTCATTTTCCTTGAACAATATTTACACTCTAGTGTATAAGATGTACTAACATAAAATATAATGACTTATATAAGAGGGAGAAATATGAATCTAATGTTATGTGAAAATGATTCATCTCATGTGTTAATGAAAAAAATAAAGGATTTTGAGTGGCATAAATAAATTAATCATTCACTAGAATTTTTTTAGAAATCCATCCCTCAACATACTACTATAGAATATTGATGATTATGAGGAATCCCATATGAATTAAAATAATTAGTTATTCTCTAGTTTTTCTAAGTAGATGTTAATTCAAATATAAATAAAGATATTCCCTATCTTCCATAAGAGGAAAAAATATATAATAACAGGGTTGATAAATTTAATAAAGTCAGTAAAGTAAAAATTACAATAGCGGAGAATGAAAAATAAATTTTCAAAGTGAAATATATAGATATTGAAGTTAAATTAAGTAATCAAAAATTAATTCAATCCATGTTTTCATAACATATTGAAAAAATAAGTTGCTACCAAACATTTTATATTAGAGGAAACATTTGATGGATGACAATTATTTAGTGTCAGGAAAATCACATGATCATCTAATGATTAACATATATTTTCTAAAAATAGTAGGGAATTATACCCATTAGAAAATAATATTTAATCTACAAGAATTTTATTGTGTAGTGTAGGTTTGAATTATAAATATATACAAAAATTATTCAACCTGAATGTGGCGAAAGACACCAAAACCTCTATGGTGGATTAAAGGATGTTCTAGGGGAGTTTTTACCTTAAAGAACCCATTTTAGTGAATAATGAAGCACAAAAATTACTTATAGGAAATTATATTCATATTTTATCCTAGATAAATAGATTAGGGTCTATGGGATATTATTGGAACTTTTATATGTTTGGGTATATGTCTATGGAATTGTGGCATAATTTTTATGCCACTTGAAGAAGAAGTAATACAATATTCAGGGGAAAAAATACTATGAGGGTACAAAATCCATTAAATACGAAGAAAAATCCATATACACCAAAAATATTAGAAATGAATAGTGTATTATGTGATTTTTTGAATGGTAGTGGTTACAATGAATTTGAATAAAAGTATAAATCATTCAATAAGAAAATCATAATAAATGAGAATAGAAAACCAAAGCAGGTGAATAATAAAGATGATCCTACCTTGGGAACTAATAAAAAGTAAAATTTTTAAAATAACATTACAAAAGGATGGTGATTTATATTTAAGAGAAAACTGAAAGAGGGATTTTATTTAAAACAAACCCAATAATTACAAGAATAATTTTACACTAATGGTAATAAGAATATACATATTTTATAGAAATAGTAGACACACCATTTATTTTTTAAAAATACCATGAATATTTATACTAATGGATGAAATATAGAGAATACTTTATGAGTTTTCAAAGAGAAAAATAAATGTTCTACATTAGTAAGGAAATATCTTAAAAATCCATGTAGTAGTTTAAAAAGGATAAGAAATCCCTTATAGAATATTGGGTTATTTTATCAATTAAGACTATGGAGGATGGTATGATGGAAGAATTAAGGGATAATAAAATATACTAAGGTAATAAAAATATATAATAAAATGATTAAACAAATAAATGAATTATAGTAAACAAGAATGACTATTAAATTAAGGAAAGTTCCATTGTCCCTTCTAACTAGGCTAGTGGAACTACTCCTAGAAGTCTCCCCGACACTTTCCTTTAGAAAAAATATAGACTGATCCAAGAAAATATCCCCCTAAATGAAAATGTTTTCATGTAATATATATTCCAATATCTCTCCTAAATATATAGATCTCTTGATTTTTTTGTGGGAATATATTTTCTTAATGATCATAAGTTTTGATAAAATTTATGGATTTGTACAGGATGTGAAGGTTTGATTACCATAATGATCTTATAAAGATATATCTATTTGTTGAATTTCCTTCATAAGGTTTTAAGTATATTTAAGGGGTATATATAATTTAAGAACTTTTTTTTACAATTTTACCAAAATAATAACTTTTTAGTTCAAGACTCACTTTAAATTTTGTTTTGAAAATAACAATAATCATTATAATGATTTGTATTTAAGTTGAGTTTTTAGTTATGTTATTATTTTAATTGGTTTTTATTTTCATACCAATTAGATTAATATTACCAATTTAATTAATATTGTTTTTTGTTAAAATTTAACTGTTTCAGTTTTTTTTGGTTTGGTAGGTTTGAATATAGTTTAATTTCATATTATAAAATGAAACCCAAAGAAAAATGAAACCAGTAAATATTGAAAATTCACATGAAGTTCTCATCTGATAAAAAATATTTTTAATCAATAGTAAATCAATTTTTATAGCACTAACCTAAACAACTCATTTTGAGATAAACCAAAAGAACTTAGAACACAAACATATGATTCTAAATATTTCCCACCACAACTTCAGGTTCACAAAAAACTATGACAATTGAAGTGTTGGAGTCATCATAAGTAATAAATGGATTAGGGCCAATGGGAGCTGGGATGGTGTTAATTCCATCATCTCCATAATAAAAAATATGTATTGGGACTACTTTAATAATGACACCAAATTTAAGTTGAATATGATCTTTGACATAAAAAACTTGTTTCACCATTGAATCCAAAACATATGGTTCATCGATATAAATAGTACGATTCATTTCAATAAATCCAAATCCATAATCATTAATAAATGTGCCATGCCTTGTCATTAATTCAAACCACTGGAATGTCACCATAGTGACTCGACCGTGAGAGTAATAATTCAATAATATAATTTTCTAAAAGAATCCATAATAAGATATATTTTCAAATCGAGGTCTAATATATGATTCAATAGTATAACAATATATTGTGGTTGTTAATATATCCCCATAATTTTGTCTTCTTATGTTCTTTTCTTGTTGAGTGATAGCAAATCTGTACCCATTGATCACAATTGATTTTCATTCACGAACTACATAATTTAGACCAAAATCCAAAGCTATTATTTTCTCAAAGACAAATACAACAAGAAAAAGAAATACCTAAAATATAAATGAATATTAAACTTAATTAAATATTGATTTTATTAATTTAGTAAAGTAATATTTCTACCTTTAATTTTAACCATACAAAAAACTCTTTACTATGAAAAGTATCTCTCTTTCTCAATGGTAAAGAACAATGATTTATATTTATCAATTTTTTATGTTAAATATAGAAAAATATAAATTGTTTAAAATATATGTAAAATTAAATAAGATGAAATAAAATATACATGTTCAATTTACTTACTTGATGTATTCATCGAACAAATCACAGTTAAACAAAACTTTGTGATGTGCTATATCCCACTATTAAAGGGATATTATCATTAATGTAAATGATATGGTAATTCCTATTATTTGGGGAAGTGCTGGAAAATTGGGTTTAATTGTATTATACTATTCTTATTTATTTCTCATTGGTCTATTCCATCTCATTGTCATATCAGACAAATAAACTGAATAAAAATCCATAAATTCTTGATCCAAGTAACCTTTGATGATAGATCCTTTGGGATGATTTATATTCCAGACATAAGACATCAATGTGAAATTTTTTATTTCATTTGGATACATCCAACGAAAAGAAATAGGCCTTCTGAGAAGAATTTAGGTTGGAATATGGACAGATAGATGCATCATGCTTGTGAAAAATGATGGAGGAAAAATTTTCTATAACTCACAAAAAATTAATGGTGCCTCTTCTATCATTTTTTTGCAATAAATAATTCAATAACTTATTTTCAAAAATATCTCTAAAGAAATGTCACAATCAAAAAAAATTACACCATTATATTATTGGACAAAAGATGACATATTGATATTAGAATCAAGTCATGCATAAAGATGTGATAATAATGAATCTTTAAAGATTTCAGATTCAACTATTTTTTATTAACCCATTTTGATATTTTTATTTACTAGCCACTAGGAACATTAATAGTATCTATTAATTCTAGAAATTGATTTTGTTTTTCTACATGTTTCATCACATATGAAGAACATGTAAATTTCCATTTATTTTCATTGATACACATTAGATGTAATTCTGGTTTGATCCCCTAATCCATCAAGTCACACTAAGATCATAAATCATATTTTTTATTTACCAAGACATTTATAAGAATTGATAGAAACATTTCTCATATATTATTTTGAATGTGAATTGTATCTAAGAAATAACGTAACAAATTTGTTAACAAAAAGAAAACTCTAAGAAGATAATCCTCTTCTTGTAATTGTAACATGTTTTAGTGGAAATATTCTTCCTCTTTATATATTTTATCTAAAAATTCCAATATAAAAAACTAAAATCTTGTAATTCATTAAGAACATCAGTTCCCGACATACACTGAGGTGGATTTTTGGTCTCCATGGTATTTTTGAACATTCAATTATTATCCCTATATGGATGGTCCATTGGACAGAATTTCTAATGTCCTATAAATCTGAAACTACAATGATATTTCAGTCTTCTATATAGTGAATTCTTTATACAAACATGACATAATAGTTTTCCCTTCATGAACCATCTATACGTCATTTGATACGTATAAGAATCATTGATCATCCACATAAGCACAACACACATCTGAAACATGTCTTTTGAATATGCATTATATGTTCACACACCAACATTAATAAAAATTTTCAACTCTTTTATTAATGGTTTCATGTATAAATATGTGACATCTCTAGGATAAGAAGGTCCATATATGAGTATACTCATGAAATTGAAAGGTTTTTTCATAGACATCCATGGAGGAAGGTTATAAATGTTTATGAAAACTGGCCATGTGCTATTAAAAGTAAGCATCTTACAAAATGGATTAAAACCATCACATGAAAGACCCAAACCCACATTACGTATGTTATCTATGAAATCATGATATCAATCATCAAATCTGTTCCATGACAATCTATCTATATAGTGAACCAACTAATCATTATTCTTCTTTCTCTCAACATCATTCCTTCAAATTTTTATTGATATTTAATCAGACATAAAAATATTCTAGAGTTTTGGGATTAATATAAAGTTCCACATTACATTATGTGGCACATAAGATTGTGTTCTATTATCTTTTGGATTTCATTGGAATACCCCACATTTATACAATCATTTCGTTCAACAGTTTCCTCCTAGAATATGATGCAATATTTCAAACAAGCATTAATTTTGTTTTTTTAAAATCCAAGTTCCACAACTAACATCAATGACATATAGTGTTTTGAGAGAATATCAGTACCATCTAGAATAAATACCTTTAAAAAGTTTAGAATGTATCAATTTAATTATTATAAATCCCATACATTGTTTTCTCATGAAATGATCAGATTAAAAATTCCATCCTCCTCATTTTACCAAATTTCCGATATACTAGAGTTATGGAAACATCTTCCGTTTTTTTAATCCTATCAACACTATAGTTTTCATTGGATACATCATGTGTGATCATATCAAAGTATTCTTTAGTTGACATCCCTTCCACCTCTTGATGATGAATAAACAAAAAATAGTCATCTAACAAATTCTCCAATCCAATCCCTTAATTTAGATCATGAAAATTTTGAGATTGCATATTCTCCCCATTGTGATACCACACATATTAGTCTATTTAGAAAACATATATGGTAATATGGTATTTAACTTATTCATGGATTAACCATGGCCTTCCATCAAAATGATAACATGATAAATGTATATGTCCACTTTCTGAAGCATTTTCAAATAAAAATTCTAAAAATCTCTCTAACTTGTTTTAAAATTATCTTAAGATCAGTTTCATACATCCAAATTCAATCCATTATGTAAAAAAAATTTATATTTCATTTCGTAAAACTAATTAAATAATATTGAAGTTTAATCAAAAATATATTTAATGGAACTATAACTCTTGAATTTATATGAAACCATAATTGAGACACTAGTCTAGATGAGAATCAAAATATAAAAGGCAAAAAATACTATATATATATATAACAAAATACTTTAAATTGATGAGGCACAAAGGACCTTTAAATAGATGTCTTTGTGACTCTCCCCTTTAATTTCTCATGGTTCTAGTTCATTTCATTTGGTTTACTTTTTTTTGTTTAATTAAATTTAATTCAGTTAATTTAAATTCAGTTTTATTCAGGCTAGGTAATTTTTTATTGATTTGACCTAGTTTCATTTGGTTGGAGTTGTGTATATTTTGTGAAAGTGCATATGGTTTTGTTCAATTTCATTTATTTCAATTTGGAATAGTTTGATTCAAAGTGGGTCAGTTTGGTTCAAATTTGTTCTATTTACTATGGTTCAAATAAATTATCTATGTTTTGGTGTGGTGTAGTTTGATATGGTTCATTTCAACTTGGTACAATATGGTTTTATTCAACTTGGTCATTTCAGTTTGTTTATGATTAGTTAAAATGTAGTATATATTTTTATTAAAAGTATACTTTAGGGTTGATGTCTCATTTTTATTGAGTGTAATAGATGCATGATGGTTTAGAGGAGAGGACCTAAGATAACAAGTGATTCACATCTATCACATCTACTCCAGGGTTAGGTATCATTGAAAAACTTATTCAACTATATATCTCGATAATAAGATAACTAGAATATATATTTTATATTAAATAAACCATGATAAAATTCATACTGTTTATATAAGAAAGTCATTCAATACCATTTTAAAATTATCTCAAATTAGATCATATATCATGTCACCCTTACATAATTTACAAGGTGATACCATTATCTAATATCCAGTCACAAATTATTTGGAAAAGGATGTTTTAAACCATGGTAAATAAAGATCACAACATGTTGAAACATTTATTATCACTCCATGTCGGTTGTTATGTAAGCATAAAATTTTTGAGATAGAGGATTTATTTAAGCATATAACTTTTTGTCTCACTAAATTATGTTATTCATAAAAATAAACAAATATCATATAATAACAATCACATTACATATAATATTACATATAAAGAGAACAAATCATAAGAGTATATTCCACACTATAACCTATTGTATGTGTAATCAGCATAGGGGGGATATTAATCATCTCTTTTTGTCTTGTGATATGGATTATACTCTTTGGAACCATGTATTTGACATATATGAATGTAGATGGTTGTTTGGAACTTCCCTAACACTACAGCTTCAGTGATGCATGGAAATGTCAGACTCTAAGAAAACCAAGAATCTATTTACGACGACTATTGTAGACATTCTACATGTGATCTGGTATGGTAGGAATGACTAAATTTTTCGTAAAAACTCATTTAATCTCAATGTAGGAAAAATGAGAATTCTCATTTCTATTCGAGAGGCGGCATCGATTCAGAATGAACAATGCTCTAACTCTGTCAGAGACCTTGGGATCTTGAGGCGCATTGGAGTTGACGGGAAATTTCCTTACCCTAAATATACGATGGAAGTTTTTTGGCAACCCCCGCCTATAGGGTGGATCAAAATAAATGTGGAAGGGGCCTCCAAAGGCAATCCTGGCCTAGCAGGTTGTGGTGGCATCTTCAGAAATCATTTGGATCAGATCCTGGGATGCTTCTACGGCTCATGCGGATTTTCCTCCTCTTTAGAAGCTGAGATGTGGAGTGTTATTCATGCTATCTCATTTGCTAAAGCTCACAACTAGAACAACATCTGGATTGAGAGTGATTCCTCTACCATAGTTCAAGCCATTTGGAAGGGAACAATTCATCTAGCTTGGAAACTCAATTCCTGCTAGATTGACTGCCTACATTCTCTCTCCTCCACCAGCTTTATTGCAATGCACACCTATAGAGAAGCTAACAGGATTGCTGATGGTCTGGAAAACATGGGTGTGGTGAATTCTATTATGTGGAGTGATGAACCCCACCCCGAGCTGATTTCAATTTATATTTGATATGTAAACAAAACACCTTCTTTTCATCTGGTGTAATCTATTCTTTTTTAATAAAACTTTTGGTTTTTCCATTAAAAAAAACCTATTCAATGTAAGAATAATCTGGAGTTCTAGATGATTTGATACACCATCAAGGAAGAGATAATTCTATAACTTGTCCTGACTCAGAGTATAAAAATGTTTTGTAAGAGTGAACATCATAGAAAAATTTCATTTTTAATAATAAAATCAATGTATATAAGAGTAATATATTGATTATCACACTAAAATGATTTATATTTCACTATCAAGAGGAAGATTTTTCTACAGTGAAGATTCAATGATAAATTTGTGAGGTTTTGGAATGTTATGGTGGATTAGATCACTCCACATTAATAATTCCACACATCATTTATGTGAGTCATTGAGAAGAGTCAAAAATGGTTACATTGTATCTTACGGGCCTGTGAAAATGATCTTATTTGGTATGATAATGGAAAAAACATGCCAAGTTTATGTCATTAAATAAAATCTCATTTTTGTGATAGTTTGAAATAAAATATATAAAATGGGTTTGTATTACATACGAATATAAAGGGAAATAAAATTTTCAGAATAATTTTATAAATCTTCTATTCTATTTTGATTAAATTAAAATATCACAATGAAAACACATTAATAGGATGAATACTCCATTAATAAAGTACACATTTAATAACATCTTTTTAACTAGTATTTAGAAGTAAAAATTTAAATATACTTTAGAACTAAATTTATCAAATAGATTTAGTAATAAATATAGAGTAAAAACAATGTAGGTCAAGACATAAATAAAAGAGGCTAATCAAATCAAAATAAAACAAGTGAATAACTATAATAAAAAACATGTTAAATAAGAAATCACACTATTTTTAAAAAGGATAGGCGAACCTAGATATCTGACCTTTGAAATTATTGAACAAAAAAACTACTACATAGGACTGATAAAATATTTAGGTCATTGACCAGTGTAATGTGTACATAACTATAAAAATATTTAGGGAATCACTATAGGTTGTGGGTTTGGAACCAATACAATATAGGTTATCATACCCAAGTACTAGATCATCCAATGATGTTTGAATAATAATAATAACCATTTAAAAAATATGAAAAAAATCACTAACCAGTTCGATTGATATAACAACCTTTTAAATTAATTATGTTACTAAGGAAATATCCAATTAAAACACCAAATATATTTAAAAATAGAAATCCAAACAACACCGAATAATGATGCATTAAGAATCATCCAAAGGTTTGAAGAAAAACTAGATGGAAATAGAAGGGGAATACAAAATGAAGGATATGTAACTCAATGATTTAATATTTAAGAAAAACTAGATAAAAATAGATGCTTGAGGATGGGTCATCATGGTGGGAAATAAGTTTTAAGAACTCCTAGGGCTCAATGTTAGGAGAAATTAGAGGGGATGGCTACATGTGACTTCAACCTCAAAATTAGATCCGGATATAGATCCATATGGGAGTGCTACTAGCCATCGATATGGGAGTGTTACGTGAATGGGAGGGATCGTGATCGGGGGAGGAACCACTTTGGATGGAATCAAGATGGGAGGAGGGAGGCACACTCTAGGGATAGGGATCGGAGGAGAGGAGCAGGGATACTGGGCATCAGGATTAGAGAAGGGGTAGCATGAGGGGAGCACTCGATTTATGGGAAATTAGGGCATCCATATTCCAAAAGTTTTAAAAAATTATTAGAATATGATCTTCCATCCCAATGGTGTTTAAGTAATTATTAGGATAGCCCACAGTCTAACTGTCTATCCCAATGGTCTTCCCAAACCATTGGGATTGACCCATTGGGAAAACCACCCTTTCTATTAGTGTTTTATTTATAATTCTTCATTTTATGAAGATTTATATCACATGGAACAAAATTATTGATTCTTATGACTTTATGCTTTGATTAATGCCTTATTTCCTGTTCTCATGCTTTATGATCTAGGTATTGATGGGTATGAATACTCGTATATTATACTCATGCACTTTGATTATTTATTCATACCATTATCCTCTTCCTATGATCACTGATGACATTCATTTTAAGGAATATGTTTTCCCTTACAAATCATTTGAGATCACCCTTCTCATGTTTCCTTTTCCCCAAGTTATAAAGAAATACGTTGAATGAGTCATGTCTAGAAGGGTTTTTATATGGATAATGATGATGTATTAATGTGAAAAATAAAATATGGGTTAAGTGGGATAAATTATCTTTTAAAGTCATGAGAACTTTTTATTTAATAGTTTTTATTAGTTATCAAAAAACACTAAATATAATAAATTCATTGAGGATGTAAGTGATCTAATTTTTTATTTTGATATTGTATGTTTTGGATGGAAAAAATGGGTCACAATCATCTGCATCAAATCCAGAAATGTAAAGTTTACGAATTCACACCGAATCTGAGTGTTTTGGTTCAATTATGTTATATTTATGTATTGAATTTTCAATAATTTGGAAATATATATATTATGACAAGATTTAGAAAACCCTTGGATCAGTCTCTATAGATCTTATTCATTATAAATTAATTTATAGGTTAAGTCACTCTTGGATAAATTCATTTCTTAGTATCAATATATTGGTAAAAATGACATATTTATCATGAAAAACAATATAATTCTCACTAAGAACATATTGATTTATAGAACTAACTCACTTAAAGATATCATTCTATGATCACTATACATGTTTTTATCAGAAAAATGGATTTGTGTGACTTCTATATCTTATTGGAATTTATTGATTTCATGAAAATTTTATTTATTCTATATATACATGTTCTATAGTGTTTCCTTTTGGTTGGGTCATATAGACATATTCAATATGACTTCCTCTAATGGATGTGGCCTTGAAAACTAATATCCCAATTTAACGATCATCAAAAAATTATTTGACAAGTTAAATTCAAATAATTTCCTCATGATGATTGTTGTAAAAGTTTTTTCATATACTATATATAGACATTTTTAAGCCTTAAATAATCAATCATGCAATATTGCTCCTGAATTTTACCATCCATGTATAGTTTCTCTTGAATACTCACAAATAGTATTAAGTTTTAGAAACATCCAAAATACAATGACCATGAATTTTGGTACATGGAATCCATTATTGAATTTATAAATACTTATAAATCTTATCATGTTTCCATTTTTTTAGGAATCAATATTTTAAAAGAATAATATATATGTATCACCCACCATGTTGAACTTAAATAACCTCTTTAGTTTTTAATTCCTACATATCATGTGTCTTTGTAACAACTCTTTCACTAAGCTTAGTAGAGTCCAATGTTCCTATACCAACTCATGTGAATCCAGAGCCTTATCCTCAAAAAAGGTAAGTATACTCCCAATACCTCAAAATAGATTCATTTCCCCCATATAAATATAGTTATATTTTACTAATACCTTTCTTTTTTTGGTATGTGAATATCCAAATTTTTTATATGACATATCATTAATATTCATATTGTGTTTCTTTTGATGAAAGTTTATATAAAACAAGGTTCCCATATAATACATGAGGCTTTGAAATAACAAAATATCCTCATATTTTAATTTATATGATTTCCATTAGTAAATATAATTGGTATATGGTTAGTTATTACATTGATATTTACAAAAAATGCCTTGCAATAAATTATAGAATAGTTAGAATGCATATAAGACCCATCATCGATCATTTTAATTAGTGCATATCATGTCAAGATAAATAAATTCAATATATTTAATATGAAATTCATATTTAATATATGCGACATATATAATTCTAATTCTTGTATTAAATTCAGTGTAAATGAAATCTATACATGGTATACAGTTATTAATTTAGGTTGTAATTAATTAGGAATTTAAAATTATGGATAATTAGTTAAATGACATGTACACTGGATACACACCATATAGATCAATTTAATTTAATAATTAAAGTTTTATTCTATGTTATTAATACACTAAGTTACATCATAGAATTCACTTTGTCCAAGTAGATGAGTATTAGTTACATGATATGTATAGCCAACTAAATTTTATGTATTAGATTTTGTATTTCATGCCTTGGGAATCAATGTGTATGCTATCTACATATAATCAGGAGGTATATGGCATATAAGATAGCTATACTCCATGTGATGTCTATTTTGAACAACTGTTAGCCTCATACATTGTATATGAAATGTATTTGAAGGCATAGTTTCCAAAATTTCAATAAAAGAACATTTAGACTACATGACTTGTTCACTAGATACATGTTTTATAATTTGAAAAAACATATACCAGTATGGATAGTAAACATGTGGAGTAATAAATAAACTATGTTCTAATATGTGATGTGATTCATGTAACCTAAAAGCCATCTACATTTTATAAACCTTGGTACACGACATGTATGTTTCTATACATTCCATGTAACTATGTTATCTAGACCGAAATATTAGAACCTACCAATAAAATATCACATCATTATACATATTTTATTCATCTATTTAAGATTATATGAAACTGAATGAATGTATAATATCCAATTTTGGATTAATATTGAATTAAACTTTAAATTAATCTAAATAAACGTGTAAAAAAATCTTCTAAGAATAGATTATTATAGATTTAACATAAGCACTATTACATGACTTAAAGTTTCTAGACACAACCGAAGAGACTTCTGGGCCCATGATCAACTTATATTTTTTCATATTCAATGAATGATACAAAATTTAAATGATGATAAACATCATGACTAATAAATTAATTCAAATAATATTAATGTAAGATATCAAAACAAAGTGAGGGTACATTTCTTGTAAAATTATAATTAGTTTTAATTGTAAAATAACATTAGTGTTGGGAATTATTTCTTTATATAAGAAATTGATTTACTAAACAATTTTTGGGTTACTCCATCATTGTGCTATAAGGATCGAAAGGTAGAATCAATTTTTTTCTGATCCACACAAGCTCCAAGATCTTAGAACGTCACCGATGGAACTCTTGGTGCTATAACAAAGACACCAATTGTCTTGTATAATTTGTGTTGATTACAAAACAATCCTTTATTGGTTAAATATAGTACTTTTCTCTCATTCTTCATAGGTAAGAGGAAAAGGTGGTGGAATTATCTTAGGGTTGAGAGAGAATTAATAGATCACTATTTCTTGGAGAGAAATATATGATGTGAGTATTCATTGAACACAATATATTAATACTTATTAAATGATATATGGTACACATATGTAGATAGATATTGGGTTATAATATAGTTAATTTTAGATAAATTACTTATTTAATATGATAATCAAAATATTCCCTATGATAGTGATGATAAGACCAATAATAATACATGACATACAGTATCCAACAAATCATTTAAATTTCATTTTATTAAATTAATAATTTACTATTTAGTTAATGATATTTAACCCACATATCATTATAATCACTAGACCAGACTTTGTCCATTCAATTTCATCAATATTTACCAAACCTTGAATAATAAAAATTATTCATCTAATAAATAAATAAATAATATATATTCATAGTCTTTTGAATAGATATTTATTTCAATACTTTTATAACTAAATAAATATTTATCTAATAATATATATTATTTTTACCTTAAGAATAAATATATGCAATTACTAAACCCCGAATAAAAATTATTTTTACCGAGAATAATATTCATTCCAGCCATTAAATTTATTAATAATATTTAATTGAGATCATAAAAAACACTAAGTGTGTGACCCTCTAGGATTCTTCCTCAGTGGCACTAGATGAGTACGTTTAAAGTCAAATATTAGTGTCTAGAAACACGTAAAGAAAACCAAGAATAAGAATAATTTAATGTCGCAAAAAATAAAACCATAAATAAATGTTCACTATGTTATATAATCCATTTTTCATAATATCTTATCAAAAAATTGTACATCCATGTCATTAACTTATATGAATGTTATGTCTTTCTTTGACTGCCTAAAACAGACCCTTCAATACACCAAGACCATGGAATTAGTTAATTTTTTTTTGTTCTAATCAAAGGAATGAGATATACAATTCTATAAATATGGAAGGGATAAATCATTCCTCAACTTATTTATTAATTATATATCACTCATGAAGAAACTAATTTACCATATTTCTCAGTGAATATACGATGTCAATTTTTTGGTCAGCACATCTAAGTATGAATGGCATGATTTTCATTAATAGTAAACATACAATTTAAGGATCATTACACTCACCCATAGATAAGAATATACAATGGCACATAATAGGTGGAATTACTATTGGCAAGCCTATCTTTATAATCTATGGCCTTTGGAGATTACAAATCTCAAACTTTATGAGATGAAGTCTCATCCACTTATTAGTACCCACACTTAACATTAAAAATTCAATTTGTCTTGTTATATAACATCATCCAACTGTAGAAATATTTTTAAGAATAAATTCATAACATTTTAATTTTATAATTAAAGTAAGGAACTATTAAGATAATTTTCCACTTGGAAGATACTCTAGGACATTATCAAATTAAATTCATGTTGAAAAAAATAAACCACGATAAAGTATTTATTAATATTAAAATTTATATATGAATAATAATACATTCTAAAGTAAAAATTAGTTTGTTCTAAGGAAATAAATCCTACAATCATGACCATGATTCTGAATTCAATCCAACTTCCTATAGGTGTAATCCTATATTTGGCTGAGTGAACCTACAATAACTAGAGGATATGTAGGTGAGATAACATTGTAAGGACATGAAAACCACAATAGAATACTGTATGAGGCAGGTAAAATCCAGATTGAACCCCAAAAATGGTTCCCCAAGGATTCTAGTTTATAAAACATTTATCAGATCCCTAGTTAATAGATATATTGACCACATCACCCACACTTTTTTTCTAGTCTAAAAACAAAAACTAATACTCCTTTAGCAATATTTCCCCAAATTAATAAACAAATACTCACAAGACCACTAACTCAAAACTCTTTCCCTAGGATTTGAACTGAAATGATACCACTCTGACATGACCCAACCCACTAGGACCCCGCTCAAGCTGGTGGCAAGTTGAGTATACCAACTAAATCCTACCTTTAATAAAGAAGGGTTTGGTTACTAACACAAAGAACACATATCATACATGAGAGGCCTTAACTAATAACAACCTAAAACAAACATATATCTCCAATATTAAAAATAAATAGTAAAAATAGTAATATATATAAGGAAACAAAAACTTTATATACAATAAATGAGAAAGAAATCATCTGATAGGTACAACGCCACATAGGAAACCACAAAAATAAAATACATATTTGTAACAAAAAATAACCAAGTATAATAAACTATAGATATAGGAAGAAACATCCTCACTATAAGAACTCCAAGATCAACCTTCAATAACAACTTCATCACAATATACCACTATAGTCTACCATGCATAATCACTAATAGCTCTACTATATCAACACCCACCAAGGAAACCTCCAAAATATGCATCATATGAACAAACACAACACATGTGGGCACAAATATTGTGCATGGATTATTGTAAATGTAATCAGTATGATTCCCTAAAAACAAAATGTAGAGTGAAACAAATATTCAATTAAAACATAGAACTAAGGTAAAAATATAAAAAAACTCAATGTTTTCTAGATATGTATTGAGGTGAAGAAAACCATAGATAATAGAAGAATCATAGTCTTCAAATACTAGATTTATAAAGAATAATATATTATAAGAAACCAGGGATACTCAAAATTCTAAATGAATCTTAAGTATTGACATCGATAAAACAACTTTAAGTTTCATCTTGATGTAAATAAGATTTTTGTAAGGTGTCGTAAGGTTTGATATATCTGTACTATTCGACCTTTTCAACTTTCATATTGTCACTCGCAAGGTATGTGTGTTATTCTATGGAGTTCCAAACAAAGATGGAGGGCTCACACCTTTTTGAGGTATTCATGTCAAACGAGGGAGTTATTAACTCTATTTATAATGGAATTAGACTATAATAGTAGGAGCGTTGTTGACTTTATTGATTGTATAGGGGACCCATGACTTGTAGAACACAAGGGAGCACTGAACCCATACCTGAATTTTGATAAATCACACCCTGAGTATATAGTGGAATGAAAAATATATAATAAAGTGTAGGGATCATTCGTTGTCTCTAGAACAAACCCAAGGGAGTACTAAAACCCCATACATGCTCTGATAATCACGCCTGAACCCCATCATTGACCCTACCAAGATAAAAACTAAATATTCCAAAACCACCTCAAACAAGGACTCAAATAGATCAAAATATCACCATATTATAAAATATAAAAAAATACTTAAGATAAGATATTTATTTTCCAAAAATTTACATACAAATATAAATCCATCAAATATGTTGTGAAAGTGAAGAACGAGACATGTAGTGACCTTTGAGTGCACTATGTAGCATGTTTGGGTGTAGGGGTAATGCATTAGTAGGGTGAGTGGAGATCCCATATATCATTAATAATACCTCCCTAGTTGGGTTGGGTGGACTTGACCTAGTATATGACCACATTCAACTTTAGGGGCTAGGCTACCTCACCATTGAGCCTATACTACGTGACTCATAATGGGGGACGATGAGTTAGGATTAACCCATTAGTGGGTCAAGATCATTGGTTCCCAGTGCCCAAAATTATATTTGGTTAAAGGGATTTCATCCAGTCACATGGGATTGGATAGGCAGGGGAAGTAAACTAGCCACATCGCCTGCATTGTCTTTATGCCGTGACAGCCCCAACTATGCCACCATCGTTGCGCATCGGGTTGCCTCTATCATATCCTTGAGGTGTCACACATCCAACTAATTCATGACCTCTCACCTTCATACATAATCTTCATTACCATTCTATCACACCCTAATTTTCTTAATTAACCAACACATCACACTATTTCCATTAATGATGACAGTCCACCATAGAGTCAAAACCCTCTTCATCACTAGAAAGAGAGAAAGGGGGAGGGAATAAGGGTTGAGTCCAGGGACTTTAGGGATATATGAATCATGTAACCGATAGATTATAGGACCACCAAATATTTTCATGGTTCAACAAGGGGAGGGGTGGGTTTGGAAGCTAGGATTTAACTAACCTTCCTTTTTCGATTTTTTATGGGTCTTTCATTTTTCAACCTGAACATCAAGAAAGAAGTTATGGGATAAGTTTTTTAACAAACATTATAGGGAATGGGGATATTAAATCACAATAAAGAATCAAAAATTAAATATAGGAATTTAATCCTCGATTTATTATGTAATATAAAAATTATCAAGACCTACCTCACATTTTGTTCAATGTTTAATGAAATCTTTGTCTATGCCTAGTTAATTAATTAATCCTCAAATAGAACATACTCTATGTCTCTAACTATATCTCAAGAACTCCTCTATAATAAGTGTATATGGAATATAAATCTAATCAGATATTATAAACCAGACTAAATACAATGTTCATAGGGTTTTTTAAATTGTCAATTAAACTATCGAAATTGGCCCGACCTGGGGCCAGAAATCTGTATTGGAATTATTTCACCCCTAAGATAAACACCTAATTCTAATTAAAATGTTCGTAATATTTTTCCCATACAAGGATAAATTTAAGAGACATAATCATTTATTCTCATAAGATATTTATTTATTTAATAAATATTAAATATCAAAAAAAATTAAATTATCATAAATAATTATTGAAACCCATCTTGCGAGTAAAAAACACATAATAAGAATGATGTAACCATCATAAAAGTTTTTTAAGATCATTTTCTAAGTTAAATTTATCTTTTTACCCAATCAAGGATGAAAAAATTCTTAACTCAAAAATTTGTTGAGTCTTAACTCTAGAAAACTAGAGTCACTGTAAAACCACTGAGGTTTATGAATATCACATAGAAACAATCACAATTATCATGCCTATAAAGTGGTACACCAACTAGTATAATCACTAAATGCTTGGTGGGACCTCTTATCCTTAAAAGGTGTGTCATAACCTCATCCTAAAATGTAAATGAATAAAATAGAATATAGATAATTTTAGTTTTTCATATGATGATCGCACACCATACCCTATAAATTTAGGAAAGGAAATATACCTTTTATAATATATCTTCATTTAATTAAGTTAATCAAAGAGTTTATAACCATTGATAAAACCTTGGGATTCCAATATTATAACATTTATAATGTTTACCATTTTTATTTAGGTAATTATTAAACCCCTATAAAATTAATAGTAATTTACAAGTTAATTATGATAATCAATTATGAGATAATAAGATATCACATGTTATAATGAGGTGAATATTACCACTAAATGGTTTTTTGTTTTATTAAACACATTCAAAAATATATAACTTAAACTAAAGCCTCCCAAAATTTATACAAAACCTTAAAAATCTCTAAGAATCCATTCAAACTCTTTTAAATACGATTATCATGTAAGATATCCCAAATTTTGGTAATTTTATTATTAAGGTTAATCCTTATTATAGGGCCTAAATAATTTCCCTTATATGAGAATAAATATCACTGAGAGGAGGGCGAATCACTGCTTAAAAATAAACGTTTTCCCCAAAAATACCAAGCTATAATTTTCATTTAGTGTATAGGATATTTCACATGACCTTTTAAATTAAAAGATATTTTTAAAAAATAACAACACATAAACACTAGTTTTTTATAAGGGTTATTGATTAGTAGGTGATATTCCACATCTCACAATATTTTTCTTATTATCGATGAAGAGTGGATAAAGACAATAAAATTATCTCAAACTCTTTATAAGACTCACCCAAAAATCTCAATATTTTTATCACATGTATCAATATAAAACAATAAATACAAATAAAATAATTATTAATATTGATCCCATGAAAGTAATTATTATCTTTTTAATTCCTTTATAAGTGTCTTTGACATAGAAAAGCAGCGTGCACTTTTTCTTCTCTGAAAAATGGTCTGTTTTATCTTAATAAATATCCATGAATGTTTTGGAAACTATATCTCATTAATTCCAACTAAAATTTAATTTTTATGTAGAGTTTAACAAATTAATATGTGTTGTACTAAGATATATCATGGTTTCACCAGGTAAAAAAAGATCCAAAAAATATGGTTGAATTCTTCAGCCTCTACAAAATATGGAATTCGTTTTTATTTAAAATCTCATAGATTTGACTAAATCCATGGGATGTTTTCCTCATAACCACAACATGATTTTTTTCCCGTAGAAATATATATGTAAGTCCAAATATTCTATTATAATAATTAAAAATTTCATTATAATAGTCATCACACAATACATGCCCTTTTATTTTATCATGGTAGTATAACACAAACTTTAGAGTTTCATTTACTAGAACACTTACAACCAATTCTATAAAATAGATAACAATATAGGGAATCACTTTAATTTTGAACTCTATGTTATCATATTTAGAAATGAATAAAAAAATAAAATAAACATAATTTTTTTAAGTAAAAATATACATAATAGAATAAATATGATATAGAAACTAAGAAAATAATATGAATATTTTTAAGGGGTAATATGACCATGAAAAGATTCGAGTGTCTATTGAAATAATAACATTATAATAATACCTTTGTAAAAGTAATGTAACTATTATATCTAATATAAAAGTGTCTAATAAAATAAATAATACCATATAGAGATGATGTAATTAATAAATATATATAATGTGTTTTAATCAATGAATGAGAATTTATATACATATATATATATATATGAATAATAAATAGTTATTCAAAATGAGTATTTAAATATCGGTGAAAATACAAGATTTTAAATTAAAATATGGTTTTGTATTTAATAATTAAAATTTTAATGTATAAAAAATCATTTTTATAAAAATAAATTCATATTTAAAATTATCATGTCAAAATTATCCCATGATGGGTTTTTTGAGAATTTTCCATGATAATTGAATTTTAATATGAATAGTAAAATATGGTATGCATTATTATTTAATTATGATGTAAATGTAATGTAATAAATAAAAAATGTCATGCTTAAGAAAAAATTATTTTATTCATTAAAATAATGTATTTTAGATTAGTAATTTTTTTTACCAATAATGAATTCTCAAAAGTCTAAAATATATTTTAAGGTTTCTAAACTAACTCTTTGTGAATTTAAGTATTTTCCAAGGGAAAAATAATATAAAAAATGGAATTTTGTTTAATTATATAAAAAATATAAAAAATATTGTTTATGATGTTAAATACCATGATTTAAAACCTTGGGATAGTAAAAGGTATTGGATTTTCCAAGGCCTAGATTTCTAAATCCTAAATCCAAAAATTATTAAACAATTCTCCCTAATTTTATATAAATTCCCACACATCCTCCCATTCTACTTCACTCTTAATCCATTGAGTACGTTTCTACTCACTATTTCCCTCTCAAGAGTCCTAAGAATCTTTTAATGTTAAAAAGTGTTTTTTTCTTGAGTATTAGGAATCTACATAACAAGGTAAGAGTTTTTAATCTATTCCCACTTTTTAATCTATGTAATACTGGTCAATTATTTACATTTCCATATCAAATGTTGTTATGTTTTCTTATAACAAATTCTATATTATAATATGAATGAGTTATTACTATTTTATATTATTATACAATCTTTACAAGTCATTATAATGATAAAATAATTCAATAACCATAAACTTCATTATCCAAATCCTAATGTTTTTCATGTATATGTGCTATTATGGATCTATTATTTTCAGGAAGGGAACTTTTTCCAAGTAATAATGATGGGGATATACTTGGTTCATCCTATATCATATCTAGGATTTATTAAACTTTATTTTGGAACAAATAAACATTTTGTATCAAAGGCTTCTGACTTGGAAGTTCCTCCTTAAATAAATTTGGTATTCCTAATGTTTATCTAATATGCATGTCACATAATACTAAAATTTACAGGATAATGTTTTATCATTTCTTCGATCTCATTCCATTTCAAAATATTTCGATCAATAACCATTTCTTTTTTATATCCTTTTACATTGAAAGTACCCTACCTTATTACTCCTTTATATTTCCGTTGATAAGGGCACTCTCATTGTATTGTTAATATCACATAGTTTCTAATTTGATTGATGTATAGTCACATAGATAACTATATTATTCAATTGACCGGGGAAACATTGAGTATATCCACTATTTCTCTATAGATAACCATTAATTTATTAGACATGCTTATACATGAGATTCTTTAGGGAACTTTATGCATTGTGTAGTTTACCTTTTACTTTTATATGATTGATTTGTTGAGATTATTATGTGATTGGGGAGGTCAAAAATTATATATCCTCTTCATGCATAGGGTGTCCACATTATACAAACTAGCTTCAGTATTGGGTGCATCCCTATCCTTTGATGTATGATGTCTTGGCATGGGGCCTTTACAACATTGTCATGATATCAGTATCACACATTCAATCATTATGAGATCATTTATTTCTATCCACGTGATCATTTATTTCTATCTTTATACCATCAATGGATATATTATACCCATCTTATCTATTATATGTCATAATTTTACTATTTTTTCATTCCATATTATGTATGTATTGTTTATACTATGTTATCTTCCACTATAGACTATCCCTTAATGAGTGTGTGAGATCACCCTTTATATTATTTCCCCATTTCCCAAGGAAATCATTAAGAATAATATGTATGGTATAAGGATAAATCATTAAGAAATAATAAATTTTTATGTATTATTATGATGCACATTAAGTTTCCAATGTAATGTAGTCTTCATATATATATATATATATATATCTAGTATCTAAAGACTACAAAATTATTAGATATTGTTTATTTTGATCTTATATATTTTTTACCATTATAATAAATTACCACCATATTTGGGTTATTAGAGTCAACACTTTTTCAAAAAAATATTTCTTAATAACATTGATAAAAAAACCATGAACATTTTCTCTAGAATACGACAGATTTGGTCCAAATAGAGTAATTTTTCATATAATATATTTGAATAATTATTGTAAATATTCCATAAAATAATTTTAATATAATATGAATGTTTTTTTTAAAAACAACATGGTTTTTGAAACTACCACACAGGATTCCTCCTCTTGGAGGAAAATAAGTTATTCCCTTCCTATCAAAATAAACCTGTAATGATTATAAAAGCCACATTATAATTCTCACAAGAGAGATAATTATCCCTTATGTTAGTCAAAATTATTCTAACGATATTTTCTATTAAAAGAAACAAAAATAAGTTTTTAGTCTCACTATGAAATAGTTTTTACTTTCATTAAATTCCCTTAAAAATTAATAACTTTTTTGACATCAATAATTACTAAAAAAAATATATGGACATGTTGATAATAATTATGAAATGAAAAAAATAATGGTTTATAAATCCAAAATTCAAAAAAAAATCATAATACTCTTCTGATGTGATAGTTATCTAAAAACCACATTATTGGATAAAATAATTTTTATGAGGGATCTCCACCTCTTAGTGGAAATAATGGTACTAAGTTGAACAAATATCATTACCACAAGGATGCCTTTAAATCTATTATTTGTTAACACACTTTAATCTAATTGAAATCTATTTAATATCTTTTTTAATTGTTAATTAAAATAAAAAAGAATTAATATATGTTCTCATGTAACATCCCACTACTAACCCATTGGATTTGGAAGATGTGGACATGATAATAGCCTTAGGTGACATCCCCATAACACTAAATGTTGGAAATAAAAGGCAAAGACTTACAAGATCATTGAGGAATGATTTTATATTTGGAATATATGAAATATATTAGATAAAAATATAAAAAAACCAAGATATTATATGATTCATGTGAGTAAATACAACAAATAAAAATATAAGTGAAACAAGATAAACTAAAGTAGCAATAGAAATTAAAATATAATGTCTATCAAAACCAAAATGACACCCTATTGTAACAAAACCAATGTGGAATCACTTAAAAAAAATATAATATCCACCCATAATCACTAATCCCATAGAATCATAATTACTTTTTAGAGAAGTTTGAATCCTTCTTCTTAGTTGTGTCATGATAAACAAGGTCTACATACACACCAAAGTACATATGTAGGAGTGAGTACACCAAATTAGTAGGAATTCTACCAAAATATTCCCACATATTCTTTTGAAACTATAAAAAGTTATCAAAATTTATATAAATAAGAAGGAGTATGAAGAAATGTTATCAAGAACATTTCTTATAAAAGTAGAAATGAGAAATATCTACATAGTATATATCAAATAATAATTTAACAAATTTTCCATGACAATTCAGTTCATAAAATTGTTTTTTTATAATTAGGGAGTCTGTTATTTATTCTTATCATACCAATTTTATATATTCAAACACACATGTATATATAAAAAATGATAGTCCCAATACCCATGAGTGGTAACTCGTCTTCTATACTAATTCATCACATGGTCAGGCACCTAGTTTCCCCATTTGGCATAGGCAACCAAGATCGAATCCAATGAGGTCCCGCATAATGAAATCATGAACTCATGTAAACCAATGCATACCAAATTATCTTTAAAACATATTTTATTTCAAAAATTTCACATTTCAGAATTTAAACAAACATTCTATGTGCATCATTTTAAAATAATGATTTAAAGGCCTTACAATAAGTGAGATTTCCATCAATCTTTCATCATAGATTTTTATAACAAAAAAATAAGAAATATTTTTAGAAATCCAAATCATTTATGTTCTAGAATAAGTGGAGGGAGAGTGAATCCACCTACCTCGCAATAGAAATCGCCATAGAATAAATTGAAACAAAAAATTTAGACCTGACGTTTCTCCTTCCTTACCTTCAACAATTCCAAACAAAAACACATTAAGAAACACCATAACCCATAGATCCAAAAATAGTAGTTCTAATATAGGGTTATTTTCTTGATTAAGTTAAGATATCTAGAAGGATAATAATAAACAAACAACATACCATTATTCTCTAGATTTACACACCATGATCTATTGAAATTAGTTATGGATCAAAGAGAATTTTGAAAAATTCCTAGGTGAGTTCTCTAGTTCAAGAGCCTAGAACAATAGAGTAATAATGATAGTTTTGAGGGAGTTTTTATGTTAAAAATTAAATTTTCAAACTTAATTAATCATGTCACAAGTTTTACCAAACAATGTTCCAATCACCCAGGTGCCACTAGCTCAAAATTCCTATATTGCATGGTTTGGCCACACAGTTTGGAGAACTGTGTTCCAACTATGCAAATGACTCAATCCCATGTCACATAGTTATCAGTTTAATCTATATAATTTCCCCAATAATTCTCTAAACATGATCCTTATGATAGACTCTCAATATTTCACACAATTACCTAGGGAATATGAATGGTTTACCCAAACCATGTGCCAATCGTGTGACCTATCATACACTTAAAAAACATGAAAAAAATCCCCTATAAACGTCTCAAAACTAATCCAAACCAAACCATATCTAGAAAATAGATAAAACAGAATAACATACCTAAAATTATGTGTGTTACATTCTCACCACCATCTAGATTTCCATTATTAGAAATATTGAGATTTACATTGTTTTGGAAGTGCTCCGACCATTTCTTCAGCTTAAAGTCCTCATTTTCCCATGTATCCTCCTAAAATTGACCATACTTCCATAATACCCACACCAAATAAATACATTTACTATATATGATCTTATCTCATTTTCCTATAATATAAATGTTTTCATATATAAATATAAAATATGGCTCTAGATCAATATGATACCATTGAATTACATGGTCAAGGTTGAGATGTAACTTATTTAGTTGAGCTAACTGAAACACATTATAAACCAACAATAAACTTTTTGGTAAATAACATCAATAATAAAAACCACCAATCCATTCAAGTATCTCCAAATTTCCAACATAATAGGGATAAAAATTCCCTTTTTTACCCAAATGATGATTTACCATCCTTAGATATACATCCAAGAAAACATGGTCTCCAACTGTAAATGATTACAGCTGATGAAGATAATATGTAAAATATTTTTAATAACTCTAGAAAATTTCCATTATTTTCTTAATCATTCAAAAATTCTAAATCGTATCAAGAACCACACTGGGTCCAATTAGTGAAATCACTCCCATCGATTCCAAATAAAGTGGAGAGTGATAAGAACAACCATACAAAGCTTAAAATGGATATATATATATCAGTCCTATTAACTATTGATAAATTAGAACTCTAATAATGTTAAATTATACACTTATGAGACACCAAAATCTATAACACAAGCAGTAATCATGTCTTTCAAGGTCTGTATTGTCCATTTTTACTAACCATCCATTTCAGGATGATATGTTACTACTCACGGTCAACTAGGATCTAATGAATTTTTGTAATGATCAAAAAATTAAAATCGAAACGTTAATTCTTGGTTAGATATGATAAAAAATGATACACCATTAAACTTTATTACTTCCCAAATATAAATATTTTCCTTCTCATCTACAATATTGTATTCATGGATCAGAATGAAGTATTATGACTTTGTGAGTCGATCTAAAATCACCAAGATATAATAACACTTCCAAAATATTCTTGATAAACTTGTGGAAAAGTTTATAATGATTTTATCTAAATTCCATACCAATATAGGTAAGGATTACGACATATCAGCTGGTCTTTTATGTTCATCCTTAACCTAATAATTGGTGAGGCATTTCAAAACATATTTAGTGATTCTTTGCTTCATACCCAACCACCAAATATAGGTCCTTTGTTCATTGTACATATTTTTGACACCTAGATGAATAAAACATTTTGAATGGTGATAAATAGAAATATGCTATTCTAAATAAGATAGAAGAACTACTATCTGAATCTTAAAATATAAGACTAAGTTCCCATATTCTGTCCATCCATCAATGGTCTCCCCACCACTGAGTTTTGACCGTATGGTTAGACAATCATGGTTGTATCTTTGAGAATACTTGACCCACTCAACCATATGATTACGAAGATACATAGAGATGAATATTTTAACACTATATTTCTCAGAAAAAATATAGATGCATATATACAAACATCATCATCAACCCTCAATGATCAGATGCATCTTTGGAAAACTAATTATATGAATTTAAACTTAATTAATCAACCAATAAATTCCATCCATCTAGTGTATACACTACATCAAGTTTTAATATATTAAGGTATTCCATCCAACAGTTCTGTATGAGGTTCAAATATTTTTGTGAAAATATGTATTTCAAACTTTTATAATTGGAAAACATAATTAACTTTTCACCAAATAGATAATGAAACCATGTTTTAAAATCATGGACTACCAAATCTAGTTTCATATCATGTTTCAAATAATTCTTTTCATAAATAAACAACTTTCTTGAGGCGTAAGATATGAAAAAATATATTTTCATGAGAACACAACTCAAACCCGATCCAAATGCATCAGAATATACCACACAACTTTTTATACTTGAGTAATGGTATGTATAGGTACCAAAGTGATTATATATTTAAGTTTATAAAAGGACTTATGATACACATTACTCTATTGGAATGAAATAAATTTCCTCATCAAATCTTCCAGCAGAGAGGCAACAAATGAAAATTCATTAGTAAAGAAACAATAATAACCTACTAATCTAAGGAAAATGTGTATCTCAACAACAATATCAAGCAGTTTCCAAGAGATAAAATCTTCTATATTTTCAGGAACTACTAAAAAACATTTATCAAAAATCAAATGGCCAAGGATGCTTACTTAATTTATCTAGAAGCCACACTTAAAGAATTCAACAGTAAGTCGATGTTCTCTTAGGCTTCTCAATAGTATCTCTATATTTTCTTCATATTAATTTTTAGTTTATAATTTTATTAGGATATCATAAAAAAATACAACAAAAGGAGTAAACATACCTATGAATGATAGGATTTATCAATTTCAAGAAAACTAATTGTGAATTTATGATTCTAAGGGGAAAAATAAGGTACTCATAATGACTATAATGTATCCTAAAAGATTAATTCAAAAGATCCTCCTTCTAAACTTGAAGTTGGTGATAAAATGATCATAAATAAATATTATATAACCATTTGGTTCCCTTTAATTAATGAAACATATCATCGATTCATGAAAGAAGATACTGATTCTTTATCATAACATGATTTATCTTATGATAATTAATGCACACCTAAATAAAACTATATTCCTTCTTCACAAAGAGAACCAAAGAAACCCAAGTGACATACTAAGTCTTATGAAACATTTATATTCTAAATATTACAGTTGTACCTTCAATTCACTCAATTTTATTAGTTCTATCCTATAAGATTAACATGCCATAGGATTAGTCTCAGATATTACATCAATAAAAAAATTATGCCTCTCTTTAATATAGAAATATAGATTTAGGATATTCATATATGATGAATGTAAAATACATTTTTTTATTTGATGAATAGTAACTAAAGTTATTATTTTCAGCTGATAAGATATAGTTTGTAAAAACCTAGGATTTTGGACCCTCTAAATTAATAAAATCTTCAATAGTTTGTGTCACATACAACACCAAACTAATGAAACACTCAACTAAAAAGAGGCATGATATTATAATGTTACATGAAAAATATAAACATTAGTAGATACAAATATAATAATCAATTAAAATAATAATATTTTATTATTTTAATTTGAATAATATCTTAAAAAGGAAGTATTTTAAAGAACCATTAAAAAAAGTATTATATTTTACCTTAATGAATTAAATTGACCATAGTTAAATGATTTATATAACAAGAAATATTTATATTTATAAGAGAATATCTCAACACTCAATTGTTTATAAATTTATATGAAATAATATTAAATACACTTGAAGTTTATAAATGTATGTTTTTTTAGTAAAAGTTTATTTATTTATTTATTTTATTTTCATTTAAAATATAAATTTTTAAATTGTATAAATTTAATTGGGAAAAATTAATTTTATTTTTGGAATAAACATATCAATATTATATTAGGATAAATGTTTGAGTCTTTTCTAAAATATTTGATTTTTTGGTGAATAGTGAAAAATACAAATTTTGCTAACCTCATCTCTTTTATGATGAAAAAGTATTTGAAAACATTTTATATAAAAATATGTATTTATAAAATAAAATAAATCATTTAAAAATAATATGGTCAATTTATAAAAACCATGTTTAAAATTTTGGAAACATAAATAATATTTTACTCTAAAAACTATTTTTTAATACATATATTAAAAAATATTTTTCATCACTTACAGATATTAAATCTATCAAAATGGATTCCATATTTTATAAAAATGTGATCATGTAATGAAAAAAGAAAAAATTAATTTTTTTTATAGAAGTACGATTTCTAAGACTAATGCTAAGGACAATGATAATTATAAAACTGTTAATTTCAAGGAAATATTTAATTGATATTCTCTATTTGTTATCTAATTAAATAAATCAATTTATTCTAATAAATTGAATTTAATATTATATTTAAATCTATATAAATTTTTTTATCACTCATTTAATTGGTAACCGATTTCATATAAGATTAAGAATACTTAATGGTAGAAATAAGTATTTTTTTACAAAACAATTTTTCTATATATTAAATTTTTTAATTTGAAATTTAATTTTCACTTACTAAAAATTTAATTAGGATATATGAATCCTAAATTTAGGCTTATAAAACCAAAAAAAATTTATAAGTTGTACCATATATTTTTTAATAAAATATAAGCTATTAGGGTAAAAACTAGTCACCAAGGTAAAAACAGAAATGGTAAAATTTAAAAATCATGTGGTAAAAATTTGAAACATATTTAAAATATTTAAATAAATAGATTTTTGATGATTAAAATAACTTATATCACCTCAAAATCTATTTTTTTACTTTTGGAACCATTGAATATTGAATCACGTCATTTAATTATTGAAAAATAATGGGTGTTCATACAGGTTCCCTTTTCTTCACTTATAAAATGGGATAACTTGTACTCTAGAAAAGTCACACATATCCTTTGAAATTTACTTGAAAACATACCCAATGTTACTATAATATAATTAAATTGCATGACCTAAATCCCCTAATCACCATAATTCTTCCTAATAACTTTGTTTCCAAGGATATTTTCAAGAGAAAGTTTGATGTCCCAAAGTGTGTATTACTTAATCTTTATCATTATCTTCTTAATCATTATATTCATAATAATTCTCTTCCCAAACTACCATAACCATAGTAATATAATAACCTTAGTAAAATTATTATACTTAATTTTTATTATATTAATGAAAAAAAATCTTATGTATTCTTTCCCATCTACTTATAAAAATAAAAGATCATCGATCGTGTACTGTGTGGACTACCACCTCCATGACGTAACATTTTTTCCTTTTTCATATCAATTTTAATTATATATACAAATAACATAAAATATAATCCCCCAAATTAAAAAATAAAAATAATATCATTATTTTTATATTATAATGATATTATACACTTCCTTGACCCTACTCACCCATCCATATATAGTGTGTTCATGTTTGGGTTGGTGTAGTCACCCACTTAAATAATGATTTAAAACTATATCATGGATGACTATGGTAACTTAAATTATAATATTATTAATATATAATATGAAAATAATGATTGGTTTATGGTTCAATAAATATTATACTAATTATTTAAATTATAATTTAAATATCATCTTTGATCGCTAAAATTACTAAAATAAATCGACCCCAATTCAATTTTCACACAAACACAAGAAAACATTATATTAAATAAATTTAATATGATAATAAATGCTAAATATTTAATGAAATATATAGTAATAAGGATATTTAGAGGTTATCTAATAAAATTAATTTGATTATATATGAATTTAGTCACTTGTGCAAAATGAATTAGGAATAAAGTACGAGTGTCTTGTCTCATTTTTCATGCCCTGTGACATATTTTTTATTATACACCATGTTTTATTTAGAAGAGTGTATCTACTAAAACATTAATATTTATTTATCACTGTTATATAATTTTTTATGATATTAATTATTCAATTCAATGTCCTTTCTCTCATCAGGGGTTCAATAAAAAAATACAAAAGTTGTAAGGTTTTTTTATCTCAAATTCTTCTCTTTGAGACACATTTGTATTATGCACCTAATTATGGTCATATGGTGTATATGTTAATTATTTGATTCATTACAACATGAAATATAATTAATTCATTGTATTATATGTTCAATTTAAAATTAAGTATCATTAAGGGAGTTTCGATTTAAATGTTACTTGATTCCTAACAGTTTTCTCAACTCAAACTCTTCCTTAAGTCATAAATTCTCACATGGATTATGATCTTATAACAATATTTTATCCTATCAGTTCCATTTATATATGTAATTATATATTTTTATATGATGAAGATACTTATTTTAATTGATATCATCTTCCTTATTGAAATACCTTATTAATAAATGTTTGATATTGTGAAGAATACCTCAAATTAATTCCAATAGATCTTTTCCTCTACATTTTCATTCCTGCCAAATTTATCCTATCTTATTAGGAACCCTAATATGGATTATTTTCTATGATACTCAAAATTATAGTAACCTATTTTCAAAATTAAAATATAATACACTTTTTATTATGAGTGTTTTAATAGGGGTATTCCAAAATATTTAAAATAGTTTTCCATTATTTAAAAGTTAAATGTTTTATCTTCCACTCCATGTTTTCTCTATAAATCCTTTATTTATTATTAAATAACGAGTTGTTATATATTTTTATAAAAAATAACGTTTAAATATATCTCAAATTTTTATCTTTACAACCTTTTTTAAAAATATTTTTTTAAAATAAACATGTTACTTTGTCATTTAGGATTTCCTTATAAAAATAATAATAGACAATTCTTTGTAAAATATTGTCATAAAAACATATTTACCATCATTTTGAATCTTATTTACCATAATTAATGATTTTACATAGTAAATTATTTTTCTATCATTCCATGAGTTTTTTTTAAAAGTGTTATCATGGAAAATAATTATTTCCATCATGCCTTTGAAAGTAAAATTTGACTATTTCTATAAAATTATTCTTAATCTACCAGTTAATTATTTACCTGCATGTTAATAAATAAAGAAAATTAATTCTCTATAAGATAAATGATCCATCACTGCAATTTTCCTTCCTAATAATCTTCATTGTATATTCATAATTATTATTTAAATATATTTACTATGATAATACCTTATTTTTTATTCCTTTTATTGAAGGATGATCACCTATATTCCACATATCGATTTGTTGGGAAAATTACTAACTTAAATATGTACCACTTATCTATACAATGAAAATACCATATGTTCTACACTAATAGAAATAATGGTTTCAACATTAATGATATGACACTGGTTTTTTATAAACTGATTAAAAATGTATCTGCATGAACTTTTTGGTGTCGTTTTTAATATAAACCAATGCCAAAAAAAATATATTGAATCTTTCTATTATATATTTAAAAACATACAAAAAACACCATCAAAATAATTTATGGCATTGGGTTTTTAAAAAATCTAACACCATAAATGAATAAAAATTCTACATCAGTTTATTTAAAAACCGATGCTATAAATGTAAAAAATCACTCAATGTCAATTTTCACAAAAAACGATGTTAAATTTTTTTAGAAAACACAGGGTCATAAAACCCTCATTTTTTTAGATCTTTGAAATCATCTCTCGACTTGCGATGAGCTCGATAGTGACCCGATGGTCCCAATGACCAACACTATTTATTTGCTTGTATTTTTATCATCATTTCGTGATCTTTGGTCTTGATTGTTATCATATGTCATTATTTCATCATTTATGTAATTATTTATCTTTGGAAACCATTTTTCATCCAACCATCATCCTTAGTTTGACTTTATTTTTTGTTCTAGTTTTTTATTCATTTCTAAATTTTTTTGTTAGATCTTGCAGTGTTTGTTCTTCCAATGAATTTGAGAAATAAAGTTTAAATTAAGGATCCATTTTCCTTGGTTAAATATGATTTTTTTATTTTTTTAATTTTAATGTTAAATTATTTATCATTTAGTTTTATTGTTGAGTTATTATTTCAATTATATTTATGTAGTCGATTCTTATTTAAAAATGTTGCTCTTAAAGTTTGTTTATTTTAATAAATTTTTTATTTTATGAAATTATAAAATGGTTTTAATGATAAATATTATGAAATTAATAATTATATATTGTGTCATCGTTCATCAACATAATGTACATCACATGTAATGAATCCATTTTTTTCACCTGTTAAATTAACACAGTTTTCAATACCTTCTGAAACATGTGACACCGAACTAATGTAACAAAAATTGAATATGAACTAATACATGTCATATGATTGAAAATAATTAAATTATAATATTAATAAATCCCATGTATATAATATGGAAATAAAAAAAATAATATTTATAAATTCAGAAGATATATAATTTATATTACAGTAGTATTTGTTTTCAAATAAAATATGTTAAAATTTTGTGTAATTGACCTTAATAAATTAAATTGACCACTTTTGAATGATTGAAAAAATATTTCCATATATTAACTAATATATTAGCATTAATTATTTTTCATATTCTTTTGAAATAATATAGTATCATTAATTAATTTTCATATTATTTTGGTGTTTCATATTTGATTACCAATCATTTTTATTGACTATATTTATGTTTAAAATTTATATATTTTTATATATTTATTTAAATTTTTATATGTTTTAATATATTCAATGATTATATTATGATATCAGGTATTTAATGGATCGTAATTGTATAAATTTATGAAGAACCGCTAGTGAATATGAAAAAGGATTTGATGAATTCTTGTAAGTTTCTAAATGAAATCTTCAAAATATAGTTTTGTTTTTTTCCTGTCTGAAGTGTTTGAATATGAGAAAGTTAAACTATAGAGATATCAAGGATCATCCAAATTGTTATGGTTTTATTCTTAATATACACGTTGGATCTAGAATGCTAAAATAACTAAAAATTCAACATATAATATTGATGAAAATATTCATAATGATCTAGAGGATTGGATTAAAGAATTAATTTATTATTTAGGTATTGAAACCATAACAAAAACAATAACAGTTGAATTATTATGTGGAGATTCTAATAAATCATTATTCTTAGGTTGTAGTAAATATACAGTGTTATCATTAGTTTTGAGATTTTTAACTTGAAAGCAAGAAATGGGAGGAGTGGTATAAGTTTCTCCAACTTACTTAAAATTTTAAAAGAGATACTTTCTGAAGGCAATGGGATTCCCGATTACAATTATTAGGTGAATAAAATATAATTCCCAATGGGATTAGGGTATAAAAACATACATGATTTACAAAAAGATTGTGTGTTTTATAGGAAAGAATATGAATATTGATCAAGTTTTCCTACATGTGGGAAATCACACAACATTATGGATGAAAAATTCAACTCATATTCATTCTCAGGTACTGACATCAAACTGGATAAAAAATAATTTTTTTACATTTTGACGATGTCATCTAATAATTCCTTCATTCAATTCTGATAATTCAACTATGATTCATTCTTAGGTACCGAAATAAAATCTCCTACTAAATCAATTTGGTACCTTCTAATAATTCCTCACTTGAGTCGTCTATTTGAAAATTAAATTGATGCAAAAAGGTTAAGATAGAATTCAGATGAGAAAATATTTAATGGTAACTTACATCTTCTTTCTGATTCACCTTAGAGGAAGATATTTGATAAAAAATTTCATGATTTTGTAAGTGAAGTTAGAAATCTCATAATGTGATTGTGTATTGATGAAATGAATCCATACCAGAGCTTAAGTATCCAACATAGTTCATGACCTTTTTTTGGTATTTTACAACTTTTCCCCATATATATATATATGAAGAAAAAATATTTTATGATGAGCTTGATGATTTATGGACCAAAAATAGTTAGGGAATGCTATTGATGTGTATCTTGCACTATTGATTTATGATTAGAAACTTTTATGGAAGAAGGTGTTATATTTTTTGATGAATATAAGAAATAATATTTTATTTTTCATTATATGATATTTTAACTATAAACAACTTTCATGCATATGGAAAGTTATCTGGATATAGTGTTAAGGGACATAAATCATGTCTAATATGTGAATAAGAGACTTTATATTATCAATTGTAGAATGGAAGAAAGACAATGTACATGGGACATCGATTTTTTTTTTACAAATTGATCATCCTTTTCATAGATTGAAAAAATAATTTAAAATTTTATAGGAATTAAATCATCCCCCACGATCATTGTCAATGACGAATATTATGACGGGGTAAAAAATATTGATTAGACATTTGGAAATAAAAGAATTTATGGTCTTCAAAAAAATATCTGGATTAAACTATATATCTTTTTCAAACTACCTTATTGGATATTTTTAGAGATAAAACATAACATCGATGTTATGCATATTGAGAAAAACATATGTGATAGTTTGATTGGTAATTTTTTATATCTAAAAGAAAATAAAAAAATATGGATTAAATTCTAGATTGGAATTTATATCAATGGGAATACATTTGGAGTTATCTCACACTATGAATGAAAAACGAACATATTTATCAATGGCTAGTCACACATTAAGGAAGATTTAGAAGATGATTATTTTTCAGTTTCTTTATGGTATTAAAGTAACCAGTGTTTACTCTTCAAATGTGAAGAATTTGGTGTCATTGAATGATTTTAAATTAATAGGTTTTTAATCTCATGATTTTCATGTATTGATACGACAACTTCTACCAGATGCACTTCATGGTATATTGTCGAAAACTATCAGAAATACTATCACCAGGTTATGTAATATTTTCAAATCCATTTGTATTAAAGTCATTGATCCAAATATGTTATATGTGTTAAATAATGAAGATGCTCTTATTTTTTGTCAACTAGAAATGTATTTCCCACCGCTATTTTCTAATATAATGGTTAGTTTTGTGATTCATTTGGTGAATGAGATAAGAATATATAGGCCTATATATTTATGATGGATGTATCCTTTTAGAATATACATAAAAATATTGAAGGGACATGTTAAAAATCCTTATTGACCAGAGGCCTATATTGTTTAAAAAATATGTATCATAAGAGCTAACTGAGTTCTATACTAATTATTTATATTAAGTGGAGTATATTGGCCTCCCTATATCTTTAAATATAATAGTTGATAGTAAAGGTATAGGGATTTGAGGCTTAAAGGTAAAGTTCATTCCATGTGATTAAGAAATGTAGGAACATTTATACATTTTGAACAAAACAAATGATGTTTAATCATATATATCATCACATATTATATTATTAAAGTTATGATATCTGAAAATTATTGAAAAGTGGATGATGATTGAGCATAAAAATAAATTTGTTTCATAGATTAAAGAAAAATTCATTATAGATATTTCGGTATTAGAAACATTGAAATGGTTGGCATGGGGACCATATCTTAATGTGATCACAAGGTCTAGTTTTGATATTAATGGGGACACATTTTACCCAAAGAAGCTGGATGACAAGAGTACCATTCAAAATAGTGGTGTAACGATCATCACTGAAGCACTATGTTTTTCAAGCACAAAAGATAAAAACCCAATTTGTAAATCAATGCTATATTTTGGAGTTCTTGAACACATATGGGAAATTTATTATATTAAATTTTGAGTCACTGTGTTTAAGTATAATTGGGTTGAAAGTAATCGCGGTGTAGAACATGATAAATACATGTTTAAACTATTTATTTGAAAATATTTAGTTGCAATGAGGAACTATTTAAAATGGTCACACATAAAAATAAAATATTTTATATCATTGATCCATCAAATGACTAGTGGTCCCTTGTTTTGTAAGAGAAAATAATCTATATTTATGATGTGGATGATGATGATTTTATTTATCTATATGAGTCTTCTTCATCTATTATACGATTTCCAGATATCAATAACTGTAACACATACATAATTCATGCAATTCGAAATGATAATGATATATAGATATATGAAAAAAATAAATTACTCTCCTAATTAATTTGGAAAATATTTACATTATATTTTTATTTGAAATTTACATGTGTATAAACAATATTATTTAATAACTGTTGGATATTTAATTATATATAATTGATTATTTGTTTGATTTTTGGTGTTAATTTTGATATTCCATGTTTATGGTTAAACATTTTTTCATTGAAATACTCGACATACATTATTATATTTTGGTTTAATTTAAGCATATGAGAATAAATTTTCAAACTTTGATATTTTAATTTTTAAATGTCTATATATTTTTGAAAGTAATTTTTATATGTAATAGTTAACATTTATATTTTTTTTGGTTAAGAATCATAAAATCATTTTTTTAAACTTACACATGAGTTCCAATTTTTTTACTTACATATATATGTTTTACTATTTTATAATTATTGACTTATATAATAATATTTAGGTACAAAATAATTTCATTAAACTTTCCTATTTCAATGACATATATAGATACATAGGAACATAAACCGAGGTATTTGTATTTTTTTATATTATTAAATATCTAGTAATATAATTATTTAATTAAAGTAAAATTTAAATTTATAACAAATAAATAAAGAACTACTGACGAGAATTCAATGAGGGACTCTTCTACTTGTAGTATTCAAAAATCAAATTCTTGAGTTGGTAAACATGACATTACAAGTTTACCAAAACTGTCACTTTTTCATGGAGAAGAGTGATTAAATATTAGTTTTGATGACACCAATAATGAAATAGGCCCAAATGAAATGTAGTTTATCAATTATATTGGCATGTAGAGTCATTTTAGAATTAAAATTTTATATCTAGATTGGAAGTCTGTTAACAAGATGGTGATAGATCAGCTTTAGGAGGTTGTAAAGGTAATATTTCTCAATTAATTTATTTTATCTCATTTGTAAAATATGATATATTTTAAATTACTAAAATTTATGTTATAAAATTACAGATGATATTCAATTTTGAAGAAACAATTGAAGTTATGAAAATATGTCTTACTTTAACAGAGGTTCGATAGAGGAATTTCCAAAAACATTTGACAAAATATTATGTGTTTAGAAAGAGAAAAAATTAAATACCATGCATCAAGTAACCTTTTTTAGATGAAGATACATGGAAGAAATTTGTTTCCAACGGACATGATGAAACATTTTAGGTATGATAACTATATTATATTGTAAAATTTCATATATATATTTACCCAATTACATATTATTTTACTTTTTATATAACAAGCCTCCAAGAAATCCCATCAAGACATCGAGTTGCAGAATGTATACCCTTATACTTTATCATATGAAGGGAATCATGTATTTGAGAAAAAAATGATTGAGGAAAATTTGGAAGCACTAAGAGCTCACTCCACTACTGGTTCTCAAGAGGTATAGTTTGGTTATCCATCTCCACCGACCCACCATGAGAAATGGAAAAGAGAGAGATAAAGAAAAAAGAAAATTATCTTATTTAGAAATATAATGAAGTAGCTGATAGAATTGTAAGTAAATAATTATTATTTTTCATGAATTTTTTTAATTTATAAATTAACAACACTAATAAAACATTTTCATTTTTTATTTTTGGACGAAATTTAGGGGAAATCAACATAGGGCACTTTTATCTATGAGGGTAAGATGAACATCCTGACACTACATTAAGAAATCCATAACACCCCAACTTAATTAGAGGATATGAGGCGGTTGTTAGTATTCAAAATGTTTTTTCATCAAAGTAAACAATCAAGAAACCCATCAATCTAATCCTTAAAAGATCAACTAAAATAAATGAAACAATCCACAAGTGATCAAATTTCAATAGTTGTTCAATAGGCTATGTTAGAATAAATAATGAGACAGTTAGAGTCTATGCAGTCTTCCCAGCCTACCCAACCTACCTACTCAGATCCTCCACCTCCACACTCGGACCCAACCTTATACGGTGAGTTAGATGCATTAGATCATGATTTATATATTATAGAATGTAGAGTCATGAATTGTTTAGGGGATTTTGTACATTACCAGTCTATTCATATGGGTAGGGTTAAAGTTTAGTACATGGTACTATTGATGCTATTAATCCACTACCATTCCCTACTGTGGAGGTTAACATAGTTGGGGATTGTATGAGTTTGTTTTTACTTTCACTACCATGCCTTTTTCATCATATTTCATATAAGGTAGGCTTTTTAAAATATTAATTACATATGATTTAAAATTACATATAATGTTTTCAGACATTTAACTTATATAGGAGTATCTAAAATCCAAAGAAATGACACAAAGGAAAAAAAATGTTTAGGAACAAACAGCTATAGATACTTAAAATATTTCTAATGGGATAGAAATATTGTATTAGGTTTATTTTTTCTTAGATAAAATCTAAAAGTTTCATATGTTATCCAATATATGTGGAAGATACTATCCATTGAGAATATTTATAAAAGATATCATTGATCTAATTAATTTTTAAGAGTACAACATTCCTATGTTGTAGTTTTTTTCCATGTAAGTAAATTAAAATTTTATTTTTTATTTTTTATTTAATGATGGTTTAAATTGACTAACTAAATTACTTTTTTAATTAGGTGTCTACACACACTTCTTTTTCAAAATGACACCACATACATTTATATTTTTATTGATCCAGAATGCATTTCGACATTGTGAAATATGTGTCAACTAAAAATAAAGTGGCATATTTTTATGAGATGTTATTCATGATGGATATTGGGTGTTTTTCCCATTTCTTGATGGGTAAGAACATAAACATAATTATGAACTAATGTTAATTATAAAATAATTAAATGTGAACTTTTTGTATTGTAGGGGGCATTGGATTTTATGCGTACTCTTCCCATATGAATACACATAATTTTGAGTTTTCTCTTTATCAGGTTGTGTTCATAAAAAATTTTCCACCTTGGTAGACATGTAATTTTTTTTTATTTTTATAATCTTATTATGTTTAATTCTAATTTTTTATATATGTATTATTATTTTATATATATGAAAATGTAGGAAATGGATTTTTTAAACAAATATCACTTGTCAATAACGAATCCAAATGCAATCAACTGTGTAAAATTAAATGTAATTATATTTTATATTAGATATTATTTTGATTTTTGGATATATATATATATACATTTGTTTTTATTATCAATTAATTTTTTATTAACTGTAGCGTCATCACCAACAAGGAAATATCGAATGTGGATACTACGTTCTACGATTCATGTATGAGATAATCACATTTGGGGTAATGAATAATTATGATTAGGTTAGTCATATTAATTATTTTATATTTTCTATCATAGTAGTATTTTATTAACCTTATATCATTCAGTGTTATTGTAGACATTCAATGATTTTGATTCATACATGAAAGATGAACTTAACCATCTTCTATCATTGTTTGTGAACTATTTGTTTAGTATGATTACGATTTAAGGTATATATATGATAATGCTTATGATTAGTATTAAATTTTCCTAATAACAATTGTTAAAAAATGAATTCTTTTTTTATAATAGGTTTTTAATATAATGATATCAAATGAATGCTTCAACAATAACCAAAAATTATTATTATGTAAATTTCATGTATGTGTTTTTTAATTCTACTTTATTATAAAAATGAATAAATATTTTTTTGATTAACATGATAAACATATATATGTTTTGTATATTTTTATTCAATGATACATGTTATTTGACGGATGTATACTATTTTTCTATTACAGGGATTTTGATTTTTTTGGGGGGTGTAATATTTAAAATTTTCTATTTTTTTACTATTCAGAATTAGGTTCTATAAAGAACGATGAAAAAATAGATTTTTAACTTGAACTTTATAGACAAAAATTAAAAATCAATGTTAAAATTGAAAATAAAACATACATTAAATCATGTATTTTTACTAGTGCTATTATCTTGATTGAATGTTCTTTAGCTATAATTTTACTTAATATATTTGGATAACTATTTATTTCCCATAGCTATATCACATTACAATTAATGATTTAATTATGAATGTTTTCCTTATGTTATTACATATAAAAAAGATATGAAACTCATTTTATTTCCTTATTTTCTTTATGATTTATTTATTATTTCTTTTATATGGGAAAAATATATATGGATGATGATGGTTGAGTTCATATATATCCCTCTAATTTATTATTTTAAGTTTATATATCATGATATATTAAGATGTGGATATAATGAGTTTGTTCACATAGACATGGGAATAATGAGTTTGCTCGCATTTTCAAGCGTGGACATTATGAGTTTGTTAAAATAGGAATGGGAATAGTGATTTTTCTCATAAGGTTTTACAATTATATGATTACAACATATTTCTAAGAAGTTATTTATTCTATATTTCCATGTCATACTGTACTTTTATGTTTATTATTATGCCTTTGTTACACTATTATGACTTATGATTGTTAGTATTTGTTTTCACACTCTTTGGATTCCTGTATTATATTATTCCATGACTCAATAATTTTGATGTATGTTTTATTGGGTATGATATTCTTATGTACTTAAATTATACCTATTTTATTATCTTATACTCACTTATGAACATTGATAATTATTAGTTATATTTAAACTTACTCGGTGTTTCATCTCAACACATTATTATGTTCCCATTTCCCTAGGTTGTGAATGAAAGTAATACAAATGATGTTTTTAAAATAGTATATTTTATTGATAATTTTTGGAAGATTTTGAAGACTTTTTATGGATTAAGAAGATTATTATACATTGAAGAAAATTACATTAGATAAAAAGGAAATCAGTTTTTAGTTAATGTTTTTTCATAATTATTTAAAACTCTAAACGTAAATGATCATTAGAATGTACTATAATGAAATATTTTATTTAATCCACATAATTGAGATGGTCACATCCATGGGGCATAAATATTGGTAATATGATATGGTTTAGATTAATTTAGTGATTAGGATATTGGTTGAGGATAATTTAAGTGTAAGAAATGTCATCAATGGTTGATAAGTTAATTTTGATCATAATTTTAGAGGTATCTATAACTCTAGGTTATTTTAGGTGACATTGAATATTTTTTAGGGATTAGAATGATTGAAAAATTGTAAGTCTAAGAGATAATTGTACATGTGTGTTAACATCCTGAAATTTTGTCAAGATGTTGGGTATGTGGTTTACTAGCAATGAAATCCTTTTCTAGATACTATAAGTGAATATAGGATCTAGAATATATGTACCTAGGAGTAATGAACCTAAAAAAGAGAAGATTGGGTATTAACTCGATCATCATCTGGTGTATTGAAAAGAGGTGTAACTACACATTGGTTTTGACACTACTAGGGGATATGCTATGGTTCATTTACATGCTCTATAATAAACCATTATTAATTATTTGTGTATGATTTCATCTAATTGGGTTAGATAACCTAATAGAAAAATGTCCATAGATAACCAAGGACTGAAAAACGAGAGTCATGAGCTAAACCAAAAGTATTATATGTTAAAAATAAAGGTGACATAAGGGAATACATCTTCAGATTGATGTTTTCATATTCATATTTTGGACATTATCATAGCCATTTTGGTTTTAGTATCATTGAAATAGGATCAAAAAAATGAAAATGGGAATGATATGTATCTAGAAATAACTATTTATTATAATTGAATAAGTGATCATACTTAAATGGTTGGGAATCTTAGTATATTCCTATTATGATGGAAAAGGTGAGTTTTTAGTATCACATAAGGTAGTGAGGCTGATATCTTAAAAGAAATTACATCTTGATACTCTTCGAAATTATCATTAGTGGGTGATATTTATAGATGATATTTTGGTATATTATATTTTTTTTTGATGATTATGTAAAACATCTAAGGATTTTCCTTCATTAGTTCCCTTTTTAAGGTTTATAAACATTTATTGAATGGCATTATGAAAATGTTATATATTCTTTGGGGACAACTATTTGAGAACATATGATTTTGGTTTAAACAACTCTTATGTTTATTGTATTCCTGATGTTAAGGTAATAAAGTGTTGATTGATTTTGATAAAAGTGATTTAAATTTTATTAATAGACCTGTAATTGATTACTGATTTAAGGAAAAAGCGATCCTTGATATTTTTAGTAAATTTCATCACATTTTTGAGATAAGGAAATATATAAAATTTCATGTGACTTTATGAACTAGTGTTTAGATATAATATTTATTATAATATCCCCTGATCTGACACTCTCTCACACAAATAAAAAGAGTTTCTTACAGGTCCTCAAGCACACATTCCCATATGCTAGAGGTTTCCCACTAGTCGTGAGGGTGTGATAAGTATAGTGGTGAGACTATACCCCCTGGTCTAGGGACACAACACAACAAAATAATTAAATAATAATAAATATAAGAGTAACATATAACTGAAAAAACCATATATCACACAACTAGAAAGTAAAGGAGAATAAAATAAAATAATAATGATGAATCATGTAATGAAAAACATATATGTAATATAAAAATAAAAAAATAAAAATAAGAGAATAATCGGAAACAATATAATTTTAAAAGAAACCATTCCCAAACCCCATGTCTATCCCATTTTCAAACTCCAACACATCTATCAAGAAACTAACCATTAAAAAGGTCAAATTCCCTGGTACAAACTTGCATCTATGTAATCTGATCAGGTACCTAATGGAAGCCCAAGCAGGGTGTGAATAAAAATTTGAGGTTAAACACCACTATGTGTAAATAATTCAAATTTGACAATAATAACATGAATTAAGAGATAAAAGGTATATTAATTAATAAATTACTACAATATAATAATCAATATACTGCGATGCCAGGTTAGAATATCCTTGAGCAGGGAACACAAACATTCCAACCAAACTATATATCTATGGAAAAATCACACAAATATGGGACATGCATTCTATATAAGTATTTAAGTATGGGACTAGGTGGAGCCTTCTCAATATAAGCATTACAACATAGTACTGGGCAAAGCTCGCTCAATATAATCATTACAAAATGGGACTGGAGAGAGGCCACCAAATATAAGCATTATTACATGGGACTGGGTAGAGCCCTCTAAATATAAGTATTACAGCTTGGAACTGGGAAAATCATGCTCAATATAATCATTACAACATGGGACTGGGTAGAGCTCACTCAATATAAGCATTACAGGAAGGTACTGGGAAGAGCTCAATAAATATAATCATTATAGCATAGTACTAGGATAAGGATACTCAATATAAGAAATACATCATGGCACTGGGAAGAGCCCGCTCAATATAAGAATTACAACATGGGACTAAGTGGAGCTCTCTAAATATAAGAATTATAGCATGGGACTGGATAGAGCATGTTCAATATAAGAATTAAAACATTTTAACCCAACAATTCATAATAGAAAGGATATCACATCACAAGACACAATGGTTAATAATAAAAATTACTATTTATCCTTTAATTAACCATATATTTTATCAAGTTGGTCTTAAACCATTAACATTCTAGACATTTCAACAAACAAATCCATTTCCAAGGTGAGTCTATATCAAGAAAACACCCAAATCTCATGCCTTACTAAAAACACTTTAATCCAATATCCAATTTATATATGTATATATATATATATTCAAGGGTTATGTCACCCAATGGGTATGGATAAGACATGTCACTATTAATTGGATCCAAAGGAATCCCAAGAATAATCCAATTCATCATTCAATAAATTAATTTTCAAATTATGTTGGCACTATCACAATATTTCACATACTTAAAAATTAAGTAGACCAAAGGGTTAGGTTTTAGACCCCCTACATTTATCCGATGATTAAGAAATGCATGCAACTAGAATCTAAAATAAGAACAGAGGTGGGTATATCAAAAGAAGGAACCTATATCACAAAACAATGAGACCAAAACCCATAAAATAACCAAAATAAATAGTTTTACATTTCAATAATAGAGATCTACATGAGAAGAGATGGAGACCTAATAAGAACAACTTAATAGGATTCAAACGCTTAAATGGTATGTTTAGAATGGAAGAGGAGGCACAATATTCACTTAGATGTTTCCTAGGGTTGAGAGATGAAGGATTCATGGAAAATAATAAAAATAATCATACATGCAGAGGGGTCTTAAAATCATTAGAGCTGAGAAGTTCACATCGTGTAATCCTTACACAATTTGCATTTCTCAATTTTTGACTAATAAAAAAACATATTTCCTCTGTTTAATATTTAACCATGATCAAATTTTACATGATATGAACAATTTATATGATATGTAACTATTTCATTCCCTGCATTGGGTCACAACATCTAAACGTGCATTTACTCATTGTGTAACTTGTTCACAACATGTAAACATTCAATAGAAATTTTCAAACCAAGTCATGAATAAGATCCCCAAACCCCTCTAAACCATTCAAAACCATGTGACCCTTGAATACCATTTCTTAAACATTTATACTTTCACTACATTATTTAAAACAAACATAAATCCCTAATAAATTTCCCCATATACGAATGAGACTCGACCATCAAGGATCAAATACATTGGAAAACCCAAATAAAAGAGGTTCAAGGAAAAACTCAAAGAGGGACATACCTTGAAAACAAAAGATCTTACAACCTCCCCACCATATATTAAATCATCCTTGATCTTCTCTAAGAATTACTATGGTGTATTGGTGAAAAAGTATAGCTACTATGATCACATATCAGAATCCCAACCCCAGACCTACTCTTGAACACACCCATGTTTGTACTACACTCAAAAAAGAGGTATAATCCTACCCCATATATATTTATCACTGTGGTCCAAAATTCATATCGAATGCTCCACAAAGGATGCTTAAGAAAAAAGCTCGATGTCCATGATGTCTAAAACATGAGAAAGGTCATGATGATATCTATGAAGTTATGACATGTAAAACACATCATACAAGGAATCGTAGTGTTTTGGAAGGGAAAATCAGTATGCCACTAGACTGAACCTCTCTACTATATAAAATAGTCCAAAAAATGGGAACTAGCTTCCTTTCCCCCATTATTATATTATTTCTCTACCCAAGGAGACACTTTAGGGAAAACATGATGACCGAACTTAATCTCTTCAAGTCATATTTGATGATCAACATATGATTTCTGCCTACTCTACATAGTTACCAACCACCTCTCGATCAACTAAAACTACCAAGATGTCTCATGCACAAAACTAAGTCAAAAAATCATTAACTCACCTAACTCCAACCAAAAAAGACTCAAATGACATGGGATACTATACAAAGCCTCAAAAGGTTCCATATAGATCAATATCTAAAAGCTATTATTATATGAGAACTCCACAAGTTCCATTTCTTGATCCCACAAACTACCAAAATCTAAAACACGTGATCATAACATATCCCCTAGAATTTGAATAGTCTACATAGATTTACTATTAGTCTTTGGATGAGAGGATATTCTCAAAAGAACTAGTGATCTTAGAGCCTTCTGAAGACCCAACCAGAATTGTGAAGTGAAATGAGGAACTCTATCAAAAATGATACTTTTTTAGAACACTTTGAAACCAAACTACCTCAGAAACATAGAGACTAACTAGATCATCAATGGTTAAGGTCTCCCAGATAGGAAATAAGTGAGATACCTTCTTTATTCAATCCATGATCACCTATAATATATCATTTTTACGGGTTGTCATGGGTAATCATATCGAAAAATACATAGTGACATTATCCTGTTCCAACTAAGGAATGGGAAAATGCTGTAAAATCCTAGCTTCACGTTACCCCACTTCATTATTCCCGACAACGAGTACTATCTATAGATATCACAATACATATTTTTTATACTATAGGATATACCTCCAATTGATAAGAATATATAACGACCGAAGATTAACATACATAGATATTACAATATCTTTTTGGAATATTTCATACATTACAAAAAAACATGCCTAAAGACTGTATTAGTTTAGTTCCTTTGGAAACTGGGAATACATAATTATAGTTTGGTAAATGATATTCAATTATTCCCTCAATGATCTTACCCTTTAGTATTACTACCTAAAAATTTTCTTTATAACCCGGTAAAAAGAAACATATGAAAAGGGTGAGCTCAAATTCTTAGTAATGGTAAAAAAGGGAAATATCAATCATAATATAATCATAAAAAATAAGTAAATAAAAAACATTTAAAAATAAAATCCTATATATCAAATATCATGATATTTTGTCATGGAATAAATAATATAATCTCATAAAGAATAAAATTACATATTCTATGAGATAAATATCATAATACATGAAATTTTGGTATAAACATAAGCATAGAAAACCACTTACATATTAGTCAAGGCTTATTTCCAATACTATCATTGCAGAAAAATTCCTTTACGGAACAAAGTTTTCTCCTTATTCCACCCCCAGTTTACCAAACCGAGTTTAATCCCATTCTAATATTGTATTAATGAATTGAGATTACTCCCATTCCATTCCTTTATTACTAAACCAATATTACTCCCATTCCAATCCAATATTACTGCACCGAGTTCACTTCCTATTACAGTCTTATTAATCTCATGAGATAAAAATATTTACCCAATTCAATGGAGGGAGATATAGGTCCCACCTATTACATAATGAAAACCATACATATGTGTGACACAAGAACAAAATTCATTCGTAATATCAGAACCCATAAAAAGAAATGGGTTTCATATACATTTCATCATAACATAACCCATCGAAAAGAAATAAAATTCAAAAGTATCAATCCATAATAAACATATACCATTTAGAGAAAGAATAATAATGATATCATTAGATCATTCCCTAGTAAAACATAAGTAAAAAAATAATATTGTATTATATGGAATTTATTTGAAATATCACTTAAAATAAATCTTGAGGAAAATATCCTTTCCATTTTGAAGACATTTTTTATAGCCATGCAATGCCAAAGGAAAATATTTTATTTGAAAAAAACCTTGTAATAATATAAAGTATTATTCAAGAAATTAATGTACCATGAAATTAAAAAGATATTTTTATGTTGTATAAGTTAAATAAACATTCCCTTAATGAATTTTCCAAAAAATTAACAAAGAACCTCATTTGGAAAACGAAAAAACATTCCTTTCCAACAATTTCGTAAAAAATCACACGTGTGTAAAAATGAAATTTAAAATTTTTAGAATAAAAGTAAAAAAATTTTGAAATACTTTTATGAATCAAGGACTTGTAATATAAATATTCCTTGAAAAATACATAAAATTAAACAATCCATAATAATAATGAAATTGTAAAATTTACCCTTTCCTTCGGTATGATTTATTTAATACATATATGAAACACCTATATAATGGCTTAAATAATTTTATTAATTAATATTAGAACCATATTAAAATTTATGACATTATATATCATTCCGTTATATCATATTATCACCCATTGTTTAATAATATTTTCTTATTACCAATATTTTGAGTGTTAACTGCTTCATTTTCCTATGCTTGTTTTTTCGTATAAGTATCGATTATTTTGCATAAAATATAGTTTGGTCATCTCTATCATGATATTAAGGTAATATATATCATATTTATTCATTATATAAATTTATATAATCATTATTTAATGGTGATCATAGAAAATGAACTGCATCACGCCGTGGAGATGGTAGTCCGTACGTTTGCACAAGCGACGATATCATTCCTTTAATGGTAAAAGGTTAAGGAAGTGGATGGTATAAATTTTGTTTTCAAGAATAAATATAATGTCATATATATATATATTATTTCCATCATTATACCCATCTAGGTAAAGTAGTGATGAATATAGATTACACCATGGCTTGGGGTCGATAAGCCATATGTACGCACATTCAGTGATTTTGTTTTTTATAGGATAGAAAAAAGTGTAATATGGTTGTTATAAAGTAATAAAATAAAATAAGATAGGTGATACTAGAGTTACTATGTTAGAATGAAAACAACACTTGAAGATGAATTAAAAGAAGAAATAATCTTGGAGGATTTGGTAAGGACGATTACCTCTTCTTAAAAAAACATCCTTTAGATCTCTTATTAGGGATACAAGGGTTGGTATTTTGAGAATAAAAACAAATCTATAATGTTTATATGTAGGTTCAGAAGAGAAATTTTTTGGGTATGGTCGATCTTGAAGGCTCAAAATGATTTCAAGAAGTGAGGGAGGAGCCTCCCTTTTATAATTGAGGTGAGAGGAAGTTTTTGGATTTCTAAAAATATTAATTTATAATAAAATCAATATCAATCCAAATACCTAAAAAGGCCACAGATTTGAACTTAAGAAGAGATAATATTGTAATCTCTTAAAACAATAGATTTCAGAAAAGTTTTGGTATTATTTTAAACCATTTAATTTGGATTAACCCTTAGTCAACCTATTTTAATTTTAACTAAGGTAAAAAAAATTCAATATTAAAAGGTTATAGTTTTTACTTATGTGATGTCAATTGGAACCTAAATGAACACTTTATAAATTTTTTGACCATATTATAAATATTTTTTTTATTTTTAAATATGGTTTTTTGAATTTTAAATAATTTAATAAAATATTATATTGATAAAATATAATTAGTTTCAATTTGGAATCTATTCATTACTTGGACTTTTAAAAATGCCAAGATAACAAGTTAACATTGAAAAATATATTTTATTATATCCTTATTAGGTAAAGTAGTCTAGAAAATTCATTTATCACATTAATTATCCGAAATTATATTTATTTTAATATTTTTAATAACATTTATTTGATATTTCTTTTAATAAAGTACTTGCCGCCTCAGCATTGTGTAATTATTTAATTTACATATTTTTTCACTAAAAATTAAAAAATACCATGATGAAGATAAATCATATAGATTTTAGAATAATAATTATAATAGAGTATATATTTTGGGTAAACCTATATTAAAAATGGTATTGTATTTAAAACATGAACATGACATCTTTAAATTTTTGTTAAATAAAATATTATAAATATAAAAATCTCATCTAAGTGGCCCAAAAAGTCAAAAATAAATTTATATAACGAAAATATATTTATTAAGTTAAAAATTAACTTTCATATTATTTCCTAACATACATTTTAACCATGTGGACACATAAGTAAAATTTAATACAAAGAAAGTGACATTTTTTGACATTCTTTGATTTAAATACTATATGTCATTTTCATGGAAAAATATCCCTTAAAAACATAATTTCAACCATTAAGTCTTAAGGGTCTAATTATATTCATTCTATAAATTTTTTCCAAGTGTTAGTTTAATATTAAAGTCCTTATCATTTTATTTTTAACCTAAATTATACAATTTACCCTTTACCGTGGTAACCAAATTTACCAAGGTCATTATTCATATTGAAAAAAAATAAAAGGGAAATATTCAATAAATTTGGTACTTATGAAAACAAATTTGGAATTAATTTTTCAAAATATAAAAAAACTTAATTTTTAGAATATAATTTTAAACTAAACCTATAAAACACCATGAAAAGCTGTTTTTCGAAAAAATACCCTTTTTAAAAATAAAATGATTTTATAATAAATTCATGTTTGAAATAACTTTCAAAAAACATAATTGGATTATTTTAAATTAAAACAAAATAATTATCATTTTAAACTAATAAAAAAATAAGTTGACATTGTAAGAATTTAAAATAAAATACAATTTTCAATAAAAAACATTATTTTCACTATTCATCAAAAGATGAAACCTTTTAGAAAAAACCCAAAATTTAACCCTAATATAATTTTTACAAAATAATTTCAAAAAATAAGTTTGTTTTTTAAAATAAAATTTACTAAAATTTCTAATTTTATTTTTAAAAAAAGTATTCCATTGAAAGGCGGAAAAACCAGATTTTAGAAAAATACATCCTTTTATGCTTAAAAATGGGTTTATTCTTATTTTATGACTATTAAAACATATTATATGAATTAAAAAACATTTAATTGAATATGAAACTTATATATATGATTTATATGATTCATTATTTGTGATTAATTTGATTTATTAAGATAAAACAACTTTGTAGAAATAAAAAAAATCATAAAAGCACATCCTTTATTTTCAATTGGTTTTTATTTTCATTTCTAATTAATTGTTTTCCCATGAATTAATTTAATATTTTTTAATACTTATTCATTCCCGCCATTCAAATGGAAAGGTGATAACTATCATAGTATATTATTGTTCGGTAAAACCCAGTCTTGCATGTAACAAAAGCTATCGAATGATGTGTAACACAAGGTGAACATTGTCTTGCATGTACCATAAGCCATCAAAAAATTTAAATTTATTTTTGAAAAAATTATTCATAAAAAATTAGGGTGTTACATTCTACCCCCCTTAAAATGAATTTATCCATTGAAATTAATTACTCTAACATAAAAAATAAGGATACCTCTGCCTCATAATATTCTCAAGTTAGCATGTTGCTTATTCAAATGGGTGTATTATCCACAAAACTTTAACCAGGTGAGTGGTGTTGTTCTATAGAACATTATCTATACAATTCAGAAATTCTACTGGTTCCACTTCAAAAGAAAAATATTTCTCCAGTGGTATGACATATGAGTTTAGTACATGTTAATGATCAAATATATACATCATCATAAGAGATACATAGAACATATCATGAACTTGAGAGAGATTTTGTGGAGGAACCAATCAGTAATATACCGTTTTGATACAATCAAGAATTTAAAAAATCACATCCTTGCAATTTTAAATTGAACTAATAAAACCAAAGGTGGATTTTTGATAATTTCGTTGAGGAAAACCCACATCGTAAAAATGAATACCAAAACTTCCTTTAAACATGGAATTTTCAAATTTAAAGGTTATCTAAAGTAACTCATAACTAGGTTTCCACATAGGATAGTATAGGTGGAAATTAAAAACATAGACATAGAAGAGAAAACTAACTATCAAGTTCTGATGGAGAGTGATAGAGAACATGCTCATTATAATGTTTGAAAATAAAATAATGATAAATATATGATGATATATGGGACCATTTGATTCATCATAAATGAAGGTACTAGGATAACATTTTGGTTTCAATATAAGTTTTTAAAATTTGAAGAATTTCTACAATAAGAAATACTTACTTGATTTCATTCCATTTTGTAAGAAAAAATATCATCCATAGATTATGACTTGATCAATTTCCTCTTCATTTATAACTCTAAGAAAGTATGTTAAAGTTTTAATTTATATAGATCTAGTGGATAATAAGATTCAAAATGGGATGACAAGTTATTCCTTCTATCTCTAGTTATCATATCTAAAATGATTAGCACAGTTTATCCTATACACATAAATATTCATATGGTTAAGTAATACATTAATCTATAAAACCACTTCCAATTTTCAATAAAAACATTCCATAAATGTTACCCTTAGGAACCTTCCAAATGATTAAAATACAGAACTTTGAAAATAAGGTAACCGAATTTCAAAAATATACTTATCATTAATCCTCCAAAAAACATGATGTTTCTCTTAATTAGAAAACACCAAACATATTAAGAACATTATCATATATTCTTTTGAAGAATGGTAATAACATGAATTACCATAAAACCTTAGTGAAAACATGAATGCTTTAAAAAATCAACTCTTTCATTATACCATAAATACAAAAAATCTATAAACTAAATCCATGATATCATAAACCAAATTTCCATCCATTATAAGGACATCAATACTTTCCCATTTACATTATCACAATCAAACATAATTTATCTCATTATTATCCCAACATCATGCACTTATTAAGGGTTACATTTCGCTTAATTTTGTGTTCTAAAAAAATATCACCTTATGACCTCAATAACTTTTCATGGTTACTAGTACCATTTAACATATGCTTTCAAATAGTTATTTAAAAATTATAGTGCACCAATACTTAAGTGTTTAGTTAATGTTTAATACCATAAAAATAATTTTACAACATTATTCTTGCATTAAAATATATAAACACTCAATCATTCCACCACTTTGTTGTCTTACTCAATATCGCCAATAGCAATCGCTTGAAATTTCACTTTATCTTTATACTTAATTAGTTATTGATGTAGACTATCATCTTCAGCCCTTGGATTTGGATATTGGTTATCATAATTCCCATTTCCTTATAATTTTATCATTGTGGTGTGGGAGGTGAATTATGTGTAGAATTTTCTCTATTCACATCATTAACTATCTTTTCCCCATCACTTTGGTAGTCAATTTCCCAATGAAATTCTTCACTATAGTTAAAACATTTACTAGTCCACTTAAGATTGTTTCTTTAATATTTATATCCACATCCCAAGCATAAATGAAATCTCAAACTATTTCCACCATTATTTTTATATTTTCCATTAAACTCCATATTCTTTTTCTTATAAAAAAAATGAGATTTATATGTAATTGCCACCTCAATTTCCACTTTGATGGAACATGAGATGATTTATTTATTTCTACTAAAGTCCCTTATGGATAAATTCATTTGAAGTATTGGTTTTAATATATTTAATTATTGATCAATGTTACTTTCAGGTTGGATGATAATTTAAAAAGTGCACCTCACAAGTCTTATAAAAATTACCTCATAGGTTCGAAAAGATTAATCATCCATTTGATTAAGATTAAAGAACTCCTTCTCCATCTTTTTATGAAAAATATGAGGAATGTAATTATTGAAAAATAAGTTATTGAACTCATCCCATTCGATGGAGTCAATTTCATCTCATTGCCTCTCATTCTTGATTAGATTCAAACACTAATCTGCTTCTCCTTCCAAATGATAGGCTTACAAAATTACTTTCTCTTGTTATAAACATTGGATAACTGAAAATATATTTTCATTATTATCTATCCAGTTTTTATACACTAATAGATCAAAAGACCCACTGAAGGAAGGTGGAAGTAGCCTTATGAAGGACTCAACAGAATGTTGTTCCCTTTTTTATCATTTGAAGTCGATCATGATTCATAGCTTGAGAATGTTGTGTGAGAATAGTGATAAGACTTTAATTATATCTCACACATCATTTGGTTTCTTAGGAGTAAAATTTTGGCATTTTCCATCCCATTTAGCATTAATGAGGTTTCTTCAGGTTCCATCCATTGTCTTAAAACTAAAAGTATAGTGCGAGTAACAGTAATTATACTTGGAAAAGAACATAATAAACGGAAATTAATTTCAATTAAAAATATTACTTTAATCCTAGGTTATCCATGATTGTTACCAAAATTCTAGGATTATAACCTATACATAGTCTTATCCTTTGAGATCTTACTAAAGTTTTCTCATCCTAGATTCCAAAGGTTAACTAAAACTTTTCTCCAATACCAACTATGAAAACCCAAGCATAATTTATATAGATAGTACATCATTTATGTGGAATACATTATACATTAAAAAAGCACACTCCCAAAGACAATTTTTGTTATGTGAATTTTGAAACATAAAATAAAAACCTCTAGTTTGGTGAAATATCTTCAATTTTTACACTGAAGATCTTCCCCTTTAGTATTCCAACCTAATTTTTTTATAACATGGGGGAAACAAATATATGAAATGGGTGTGGTAAAATGATCAGTAAGGGTAAACAAAGAAGATATCAATAATAACATATTCATAAAGCATAAGTATAGAAACAAAAATTTGAAAAATCATATCCTATATATCAAATATCATGATATCATGTCATGGAATGAAAAATGAAAGCTCAGAAGGAATCAAAGAACATATTCCATGATAGAAATAATATAAGATATGAAATTGTGGCAAAAACATAAGCATAAAAAATAATTTCCATATTAGTCAAGGATAATTTCTAAAACCATCATACCATACAAAGTAATTTAATAAATAGAGTTCACTCCTCATTACATCTCTATTTTACCGAATCGAGTTTACTCTCATTTGAGTCCTGTATTACTGAACCAAGATTACTCCTATTCCATTCCTGTATTATTGAACAATGATTACTCCCATTCTAGTCCTGTATTACTAAACCAAGTTCACTTAACATTCATATTCTATCTATCTCATGGGATATAAATCATTACCCAATGCATTGGAGGAAGATGTAAGTCCCAAACATCACATAATGAAAAACATACACATGCTTTCTATAAGAGAATAATTCATTCATCATATCATTACACATAAAAAGAAATGGGGTTCATATAAATTTCATCATAACATGACCCATGGAAAAGAAATAAAATTCATAAGTATCAATGCATCATAAAAAAATCACCTAAATAATAATGATTATATCATTGGATTGTATCCCTAGTAAGACATAAGTAACATCAAATAACATTGTCTTAGATGGAAAATAATTTTGAAAGATTAATTGAAATAATTTTGGAGGAAAATATCCTTTCCATTTTGAAAACATAATTTATAGCCATTGAAAATGACCTTGTAATATTGTAAAGTAATATTCAATTAATTAAGGAATCATGAAAGTATAAAAATTAATTTATGTCGTATAAGTTAAAAAAACATTCCCTTAATACTTTTATCAGAAAAGTCACAATGAAAATTATTTGGAAAATGAAAAAATGATTTCTTCAAAACTATTTAGTAAAAACTAACACATGTGTAAAAATTGATTTTACCAACTTTAGAATAATAGTATAATTATTTTGGAAAATAATTTTAGGAAAAATTTACATGGATGAAAATATTTATCATAAGATACTTATATATAAATAATCTCAAATAAGAACGAGATTGTGAAATCAACCCTTACATTATGTCTGATTTCCTATATTCATATATAAAACTCCTATATAATCAATTTAAAAATGTTTTTAATTTAAAATATAAGCATATTCATATTCATGATATCATATATTATCATTTTATATTATATTATCACCCTTTTTTCAAGATATTTCTTTAGAACACTTCTTTGAGGTGTTAACTACTTCCTTTTTCTATGCATGTTTTTTAAAATAACTCTTAGTTCTTGTAAATAGGATATATTTATGTCATATAATTAATTATATTAAGCTAATAGATATAATATTTTTTATGCTATAAGTTTATTTAATCATTATTTATTGGAAATCATGGAAAATGAATCACATCACGACATGGAGATGATAGGCCGTACGTACGCCCAAGAGAAAATTTCATTTCATTAATGGTAAAAGGGTAAGGAAGTGGATAGTTTATATCTATATTTACATAATTAATATCAAGTTATAATTATTATATATATATATATTATTTACATAATTATACTCATCCAGGTAATGTAGTGATGAGAAAGAGATGACACCACGACGTGAAGACGGTAAGTCGTACGTAAGTACATGTGATTGTTTTTTTTCATAGGATGAATAAAAGGTGTAATATAGTTTTTAAATAATAATATAATATAATAATATTAGTTATACTAGAGTTATTAATTTATAGTTGAATCAAAACATGAATAGGATTTAGAAGAAGAAATAATCTTGAAAGAGTCGGTAAGGATGGCAACGTATTCTTCTGAGAACCTTCTTTAGACCTCCTCATAGGGACACTAGGTTTGGTATTTTTAGAATAAAAGTACCTATATAATGTGTATAGTGAAGTTTAGAAGATAAATTGGTAGTGTATGGTCGTTCATAAAGTCTCAAAATGATGTGAAAAAGTGAGGAAGTAGGTGACCTTTTATAGTTGTGGTGAGAGGCACATTTGAAATTTCAATATTTTTAATTTAAAATAAATTCAATATCAATACAGAAACCTCTAAAAGTCCATGGATTAAAAATTAATAAGAGATAAAATTTTAATCTCATAAATCAATATATTTTAGACATGTTTTGGTATTAATTTTAACCTTTTCATTTTAATTAACCCTTAGTTAACCTATTTTAATTTTAACTATGGTAACAAATTTTTTAGAATTAAAAGGTGATAGTTTTTATTTATGTGATGTAAATTGGACCATAAATTAACAATATATAACATTTTAGAACATATAATAATTATTTTTTATTTTTAAATATATATTTTTTATTTTTAAATAATTTAATAAAATATTAGTTTGATAAAATATCATTATTGTCAATTTTGAAGATATTCATTACTTGGAATTTTAAAAATCTCATGATGAAAATTTTACTTAGAAAAAAATATTTTATTATACCCCTAAGAGGTCAAGGTAATCTATAAAATTTTTTATCACATCAATTAACTCAAATTATATTTATTTTAATATTTTTAACAACATTTATTTTATATTTACATTAATAAAATAATTACCACATCTGTGTTGTATAAATATTTAATTTACAAATTTCTTCATTAAAAATTAAAATTAAAATACCATGATGAAGATAAGTCTTCAATATTCTAGAATAATACTTATAGTATAATTTATATTTTTTGTATCTGTAAGGCCCCATCCTTGAACATTACATAACCTTTAGTTAAGTCAAGAATTCATATTAAGGATCTTTTTAGGTTTAGAATTTTAGATAATTATTCTATAACTAATATATTACATCTCAAATATTAAAAATAGACACTTATACTTTATCCAATTTTTTTCACAACAATAAACCTCCTTAAATAAAACAAGAATTAATTTTTGGATATAAATCTTCTTAAATTATTCCTTTCTATTAACATTATTTATACCCTTTTAAAAAACATTTTAAAAACTTGGGATGAGCATAAAAATCTCAGTAAGGGTTATAAAATAAGGAAATAAATCAATAGTCTATTAATACATACAAATCAATGAACTCATAATTTTTAATCATAAAACATAAACTCATTAATATACCACATGAAATCATAAGATTTATGAATAACACATATAAATCATAACTCACAATGGTTACTTGTGGCATCCATAACATACTTATATTTTAGCCTTCATAGATACCAAGGGAGTTACATTTGGACTACCCATTACAGTATATTCTCTAAATATCTTAGGAGAAACATTAACCTTTACCTCTGTCACATTACCCTATGCATTGGGGAGATATTTAAGGATCACCTACCCTTGTCTTATCACGAAACCACATATATACATAAACAATTCCCAATAACCATAACATAATCATAACACATAAAACAAGCATAAAGGAAAGATAACATTTACACATTGCAATCACAGTATATCATTTCATGATATTGACATAAAAAATTATTTCTCAAAACCATTTCAAATAAAAAAATACATAAAAGGGTATATGGTATTTATTTTCTTTTTAAAAACATTACAAAATTTTAGGGAAGTCAAATATTAAATAATGCTTGCGGTGCCGGAAAGGTCATTATCATCGCGTATGTTAAAAAGAAACTTTCTTTTTTTCATTTAGTAAAACGATTCATAGAGAAATATTCCTTTTGAAAAAAAAATTAAATTAAAATAAAAATTCTATAATTATACATTCTATAAAAGACAGTCATGTATAAACCAAAATATGCCTAAATGAAAGGAGATTGAGATGAAGTCACTTACCTTGAGTCCGACTTGTCTCATTCATTATTTATATTCTTGAATAATAAACTTAGGTTAATTTATACTTTCTTAAGAATACTTTTCAATTTTATTATAAATTTTCTATTAATTATCATCTTTTTATAAATATTATATAATTATTTAAGTTCATATCGGTTGTTTTGTCGATATTCGGTACTTGAGTCAAAAATGAACTTGATATAATTAAAAATTGTCATTATAGTCAAAAGTCCATTATCTCTAGAATATTATTCATGATCAAAATATAATATATATCCAGTATATATATATATATATATATATATATATATATATATTTATAATATTCCATAATATTTTGAGATAATAAATGAAATGCACCTTTCACGGAGACGGTAGGCCGTACGTACGCATGAATGCTACTTTCATTTATTTTTCATATTAAAGAAATAAAAACTAATGATAAATAGGTATATTATAATTCCAGTATAATATAATATGTTATATATGTTACATAAATTCATTAAATTCATCCTTTATACATTCCATGTATGGAATGAATGATTCATATCACTTTGAGGGGGCGGTAGTCCGCACTTCCTCAAATGCAATTATCATATTTAAACATTATGGAAAGAATAAAGGTATTCTGTAAATTAAAATTACAGAACCATAGAGACAATGTAAATATAATATATATCATATATAAAAACATTTCCATCATAATGGCCATCGTGGGAGGTGGTAGGAGATAATTGAACGATCATCGTTTTGTGAGGAAGTAGTTCGCCATACACAGAAACAATATGTTTATATCCATTAGATAGAGGTGTGTGTAAGTGTAGTTAGAATACCTCTCATAAAATCATCATAGTATACTGAGGATATTTTTTTATTTATGTAATAAAAGAATAAGAAGAGTGTAGGTAGTGTAGAATTAAAATAATGGACAAGAATTTTATAGAAGACTCTACCTCTAAAACATGTAACTCCATTTGATCTGAACCAAAAGGATTTCTTGAATTGCCTTTTTCAAAAGGTAAGGATTCTAGAAGGAAGGGATGGATATTGGGAGATTATTTGGGAAGAATTTGGTTGATCAAAGGGTCTTGAGAGGTTTATTTTATGTGGGTATAGGTGGTGGATTTTTATAAGAGGGAGGAGGGGCACTTTAGAAAAGTCTAGAAATATTAATTTATTAAAAAATATATTTCAATTAAAAATGAGTAAAAATTCAGTTAGTTATAAAAAAATATGAATATAAGTCTAAATAAAAGTATCCAATAATAATTAGACAGGTTTTGGATATTTTTTAATCCTTATCTTTTTTATTTAACCCCTTTTTACTCTTACTATGTTATCAAGAATTTAACATTTTGAGAATGAAAATAGTTACCAAAACATGACAAATGTATAATGAAAGGGTCAATAATAAAATTTTAGACTTATCATAACTATTTGGATGAACTCATATTTTTTTTGTAATTTTATAATATTTAATAAAATATTTTTAATTTTAAAATATTAATTATGTCAATTTTTACACTATTCCTATCATGACTATTTTTTAAAAATACATAAAAAATTGAATCCTTCAAAAAAACATCATTAATAAAATGATAATATGTCAATATTTTCCAGAAAATTTGTGTATGGCATCAATATATAATAATTACATTTATTTTAATATTTATAATATCATTTATTTGAATCATTTATTAATGAATCAATCACTTCATCATCAATTTGTCATAAATAAATATATTTATTTAATGTATAAAAAAAATATCATGATGTATTAAATATTTTAATATTTCTAATGACAATTTATAGTTGAATAGATCACTTATATATCCCCATATAAAAATTGTTTTAGTAAGAAGATACATGTTTATGTTATATTTCTCTTTACATTAAATTAATTAATGTAACATGTCATTATCACTCCCAAGTGGATCCATGGGGTCCCAAAATCAACGTTAGAATGCCCATGGTCAGAAATATCTCATCCAAAAGTATTAGGACATGTGTTAGTGTAGTTTAATATTATTATAATATTATTTTTTACCCTTATTTACCAGATTTACCCTTTAACCACGGTAAATAAAATAATTATGGAAGTTACTATTCATAATGTCTAAAAATAAAAGGTACCTATTTACACAATTTGGAACTACTGATTCCAAATATAGAATCAATTTTTACAAATTCCAAACACAAAAGTGGTAGTAATTAATTTAAAATTAATTCTCATTGTCAAAACCAAAAAGAGGGGTTTTAAGAAGTAATAACTATCAAAAGATTGACATGTGTTTATGTCCAAGTAAAATGATAAATTACTTCCAATGACCATAATTGGATGAAAATATAAATAAATAATCAAATTATACTTTAAAATCAATTAAAATGAATATATAAAAATATAAATAAATTTGATGAAAAGGATGTTTTGAATTAAAATGCAGTATTTTTCAGTATTCATTAAAAAAAATTTATCAAAAAATTACCAAAAATTTGTCCAAAGTAAATTTTGATGTCCCAATTCTATATAAGAAGTTTATTTTGTCAAATATAATATATAAAAGTGACGAAAAACTAGATTTTAAAAGGGTTTTCCATCAAAAAGCTGTAAACTGACCTTCTAAAAATATTAATGTATTCCATGCTTAAATTTAGATTCATTCTTATTTTAAGCCTATAATATTCATTAGATAAATTTAAACACATTTAAAAAATATATAAAATCATATTTTAGTTATTTCTATTCATTCCCACCAATACAATGGCTAGGAATTAACTACCATTTAAAATAATAATATTATTATACTATTTTTTGGTATAACTCAAAGTTGTGTGAAAATTAATATTTCGAAGAGACCCGTTGTTGCATGTTGAGTACGCTATCAAAACAATAACCCCCTTTAATCTAATAAAAATAATATATTATTCATAAATATTAATAGAAATGAAAAAGTATTATTCTATAAATACACGAGATCCTACATCATTCCCAACTTTTGGGAATTGCGTCCTCGCAATTCTATTCACTCATCAAATAAGTGCGAGTATTTGTACCTCATATAATTTTCGTATTTCCATGTTTCTTTATCAACCATATCAATTTTTTCATAAAAACTTTACCTGATGAATTACCTCATTTTTCAACACTTGATCTCTGTGGTCAAGAATCTTGACTGATTGTTCTTCGTAAGAAAGATCCTCTTCCAACTGAACTACCTCTAGACTCAAAACATGAGATAGATCAGGAATATACTTTCTTAACATAGAAACATGAAAAAAATTATGTAACTGGGATAAACTTGGAGGTAAACCCAGTCTATAGGAAACTGATCCCACATTCTCTAGGATTTCATAGGGTCCAATGAACCTCGGACTCAACTTTCCCTTCTTACCAAAAAGCATCAAACTTTTTCAAGGAGAAACATTGAGAAGGACATGATCACCTACCTCAAAAGAAAGATCCTTAATCCAGTTATCTTCATAACATTTCTATCTATTTTGAGCTATTCTCATGTGCTTTTGAATGAACTGAACTTTTTTCCATCTCTTCTACCAATTATGGTCCCATCAACTTTATTTAAAATACTTCATCCCAAAAAGATAGAGTTCAACAACTCTTTCCATATAATGCTTCAAATGGTTCCATCTTTATACTGGAATGAAAGCTGTTATTATAATAAAACTCAACCAATGAAAGATGTTGATCCCAACTTCCCTAGTAATCTAGTGAACACGCAAGTAGCATTTCCTCCTAGGTCTGAATTTTTTGTTTTAACTTCCCATCTGGTTGAGTATGAAAATATATACTGAAATTTAATTAAGTTCCCAATGACTACTAAAGGCCTTTCCTAAAGTTATAAGTGAACCCGAGATCACGATCAAATACAATGGAGATGGTAACTCCATGTAACCTGAATATCTCTTTAACATACAATCAATAATGTTGATCTAGAGACATAGTATCTCAAATAGGAATAAAATGAGCATATTTTTTCAATCGATCAATAATAAACCATATTGTATTGTTACCTCGAGATGTCTATGGTAATCCCACTACGAAATCCATGGATATATTTTCCCATTTCCCCTATAGAACTGACCAAGGCTGAAGAATCCCTATTGGTAACTACAGCTCTACTTTAACCAATTGAAAAATCAAACATCCCAGGATAAAGTCAGCAATATCTCTTTTCATTACATCCCACCAGTAATACTCATGAAGATCTCTGTACATCTTAGTAATGCCAGTATGAACTGAAAATGGGGAACTATGAGCTTCACATTATAAATTTTTCTTCAACTATGATCACAAGGAACACATAATATATTTACAAACCTCGAAACACAGTCCTTATCAATGTTAAATTTTGGTAACTTACCCTTCTAAACCAATTCTACCTTTTTATAGAACTCACTATCTTCTTTCTGCACTTGCTTAATTATGTCTGATAGAGACGATTGTACTGAAACATAAAACAAAACTGAGGAATTACCTATACCAAAAACTTCCAATAAAAAAATTCATCAAATCAAAAATCAAATGATCTCATTCCAAGTGTAACATGGTTAATGTTGAATTACTTTTCTAACTCAAAGTATCAGCCACTTTGTTTTCTTTTCCTAGATGGCAACGAATCATGTAATCATTGTCCTTGAATAATTCTACCCATCTCCTCTATCTCATGTTCAATTATTTCTGAGTAAATATATACTTCAAACTTTTTTGATCAATATATATTTCACACTTTACACCATAAAAATGATGTCTCAAAATTTTTAAATAAAAAACAATAGTAGTTAATTCCAAATCATGTGTAGGGTAATTTAACTCACGAGTTTTCAACTGATGTGAAGCATAAGCAATTAAATGATCATTCTACATTAGGAAATATCCAAGTCCTTTCAATAAATCATCACTATAGATAAACAATTCACCATTTTTGGAAAGAAGTTTTAAAACTGGAGCATTCACCAATATTATTTTTAATTCCCGAAAAAATTCATCACATTCTTTTATCCAGATGAACTTAATACCTTTTCGAGTTAACTTAGTAAGTGGACTAGATAACCATGAAAAGTTTTCAAAAAAACTCTAGAAATAACCCGCTAAACCAGGAAAACTATGAATCTCAGTTATATTTGTGGGTCTTGGACATTATTCAAGAACTTTTGTTTTAGTTAGAAAAAAAATTATGCCATCTTTAGAATCAATGTAACCAAGGAATGAAATTTTTTGTAACCAAAAACCACACTTAATTAATTTTCCATATATTTTATTTTCTTTTAAGGTTTGAAATACAACCCTTAAATAACTTTCATACTCTTCTTTACTTTTAGAATATACCAAAATATCATCAATACACAAAACCACAAACTTATCCAATAACTCACAGAAAATTCTATTCATAAGTTCAATGAATATAGCAGGTTCATTGGATAACCCAAAAGGAATAACAAAAAATTCATAATAGACATATCTAGTATGGAACGTGGGCATCAGAATGTCTAATTCCTTTACTTTCAAATGATGGTACCCCGACCTCAAGTCAATATTCAAAAAATACTGATCTCCCTAAAGGTGATCAAACAAATCATTAATATGAGGAAAAGGATAATAGTTCTTTACAATGATATTATTCAAGGATTTATAATCAATAAAACGTCTCATTGAACCATATTTATTTTTAACAATCAAGATAGTGGACCCCATGGTGATGTGCTAAGTCGAATGAAACCATTATCTAATAACTCGTGAAATTTTTTTAACTCTAAAAGTTAAATTTGAGACATTCGATAAGGGGTGTTTTCAAATTAGCTTAGCATGAAGGGCTAAGTCAACAGTAAATTAAATTTCCCAATTAAGTATTATACCAGGAAACTCATTAGTAAAAACACCAAGATACTCATTTACCACTAGAACATTATTAATATGAACCATTCCTTTGTTTTCAACAATATGTGCAAGGTAACATTAATTTCCATCTTTTATTAGTTTCTCATTTTCCTGATATATTATCAAAAGTAAGGGTTCATTCTTGTACACAAAATGAAATTATTTCTAAAAATAAACCTCTTTAGATCATAATTTAATCTTATCTTAATAAACGGAAACCCAATCAATACCCAAAATAATATCAAACTCTACTAGAGGAAAAAAACAAGGTTTGAATCTAGAATCTTTCCACACACATGGATAGGAAGGTTCTTATAATTTATTTTTTTTTCTCAATATTTCCTCCATGTGTTTTTACGAGAAGTTTAGGATTCATATCTAGAGATAGAATTCACAATTTAAAAGAAAATTTCTCAGAAATCAAAGAATGTGTAGAGCTGGAATCAAACAACACATTGGCATAATATGAATAAACAAACAATGTACTAGATACTACTTCATTTGATGGCCAAACATCTGTGGAAGTAGTATCAAAGGATTTCACTAACCCTTTCAGCTTGTAGTCTGGTTGATTTCCTTTATTTGAGTTCTTCTTTGGACACTCATTTTCATAATGACCCATTTAATTACACTTAAAAAAATTTACTGACTTTAAATCAGATTTTTTATTACTAATACCCTGATCTTTTTTAGTGAAATTATGAGCCTTATGTCCCATTTTACCACTTCAGAAGCACTTACCAGAATTTAAAAGGAATTACCTAGTTTGATTTTTACCACAATTTTCACAAACTATAAACTTAATTTTCCTACCATCATACTTTTTTTGAGAGTTATTCCCTTTTGGATTCCACCTCAACCTCTTATTCTATAGTTTTTCAAAGGACACATGATCATAAAAAAACTCCATTTCCACTATATCCACACATCAAAAAAGTTTTTAATAACTTTTGAAATCACAAGAAGCTAATTCCCTTCGATACTTTGGATTTAATCTTGAGTAAAAATGATTGATTTTACTATCAAGTCCCCATATGAAATTTGGAGCATACCTTGCTAGTCAATTGGATTTGTCTTCAGAAATATACACTAATTCATCCTCCTACCTCAATTCCAAGAATAATTACTCCATCCTAAGTCGAACCACCTTATGAAAATATTTTTCAAGGAAAATACCATTGAATTCATCCCAATCAAGAGCATCAATCTCCTCACTATCCCTGATATTTTTAACCATCGACCACCACTGATCAACTTCACCTTCAAAACGATAAACAAAAATACCAACCTTTTTATGTTTTTAACACCCCATGACATCGAGAATATTTTCCATTTATTTAATACAACCTTCATCTAGCACAAGGTTATGTTATCCTATGAATGATGGGGGATGTTACCTAATGAAATTATCCAATACTAACATGTTCATTTGTGGTTGATCTGACTGATCACGTTCATGGATACCACCGCTATTTATAGCCTATGTCAATTGTGCCATCACTATAAAAAAATATTCAGTTCTGATTCTGACCATCTTAGGTTGCTGATTTGGAAGGTTGTTTACCTGTTGATTTTGTCCCATAATAGTTTCACTGTTTCCTATAAAGAAAACCCTTATAAACACAAAAATATCTTAGTTGAAGCAAAATGGTAATCTTCAATTTCTATATCATTTTAATTTGATCATAATTTAAAATAATTTATGGATATTTATTTAAAAATATTCTAACTCATAAATTTATCTAAACCGACCTATGATACAAACTATAAGGCCCCATCCTTAAACATTACATAATCTTGAATTAATTCAAAAATTCACATTGAGGATCTTTTCTAGTTTATAGTTTTAGAAAATTAGGCCATAACTAATACATTACATCTCAAATATTACAAAGTAGACACTTCTACTATATCCAATTTTTTCAAAACAATAGAAATACTTAAATAAAACCAGAATTATTTTCTTGATATAAATCTTCTTGAATTTTTCCTTTCTCTTAGCCTTCCTTATACCCTATGAAAAAACATTTCAAAAACTTGGTATGAGCATAAAAAGCTCATTAAGGGTTATAAAATAAGGAAAGAAAACATTAGTCCATCAATACATACAAATCAATGAACATATACTTTTTAATCATAAAACATAAGATCTTTAACATACCTCATGAAATCATAATATTCATGAATAACATATAGAAATCCTAAATCACAAAGGTAACTTGTGGCATCCATAACATACTTTCATTGTAGCTTTAAAATCTACATATGGATTTACGTTTGGAATACCAATCACAATATATTCCCTAAATCTCTTAGGAGAAACAATAATATTTACCTCTATCACATTACCCAAGGCATTGAAGATCTATCTTGGGATCACCTGCCCTTGTTTTATCATGGAACCACCCATATAAGTAAATAATTCCCAAGAACCATAACATAATCATAACACATAAAACAATCATAAAGTAAAGATAATATTTCCACATTGCAATCATAATATAAAATTTCAAGATATTGAAATAATAAATGATTTCTAATAACCATTTAAAATACCAAAAATATGTAAACATGGTATATGGTATTTATTTTCCTTTTAAAAAGGTTACGATTTATTAGGGAAGCCAAATATCAAATAATTCTCATGGTGGAAGAAAGATCGTTAACATCACATACGTTAAAAACAAACATTATTTGTTTTCATTAGTGAAATATTCCATTTCAAAACCACTGAATTAAATTAAAATAAAAATTTTATAATTATACACTGTATAAAATAAGGTTATGTATAAACCAAAATATTTCTCAATGAAAGGAGATTGAGATGAAGTCCCTTACCTTGAGTTCGATTTGTCTCGTTCGTTCTTTATATTTCTGAATAATAAACATAGATTAATTTTTACTTGATTAAAAACCTATTTCAAGTTTATTATTCATTTTATATTACTTATCATAATTTTATAAAAAATCCATAATTATTTAAGTTCATATCGTTTGTTTCGACGATATTCGGTACTTGAGTCAAGAATGAACTTGATATAATTACAAATTTTCCACGTGGTAAAAAGTAAATTATCTCCAAAATAGTATTAATGATTTAAATATCATATATATCCAATATATCTGTATTTATAATATTCCATAACATTTTGGGATAATAAATTAAATTCACTATTTATAGAGATAGTATGTCGTATGTACGCATGAACACTACTTTCATTTATTTGTCATATTAAATAATTGAAAACTAAAAGATACATAGGTATATTATAATTACAGTATAATATAATATGTTATATATTTTACATAAGTTCATTAAATCCATTTTTTACATGTTTCGTGTATGGCAATAACAAGTCACATCACATTGAGGGGGCGGTAGTCCGCAATTCCTCAAAAATGAAATTATCGTATTTAAACATTATGAAAACAATAAATGTATATTGTAAATGAAAAATAGATAAGCATAGGGAAAATATTAATATAATATATATCATATATAAATACATTTCCACCATAATGTCTCCCAAGAAAAGGGGTAGGAGAAAATTAAACAATCATCGTTTCGTGAGGCTGTTGTTTTTCGTACACAGAAACAGTATATTTTTATCCATTATATGGAGGTGTGTGTAAGTGTATTATAATAATTATAATGATAGTATCCTATATTATTTAGTATAATATTTTTTTATTTAACCAAAGAAAAATAAGAGCATAAAGAGTGGAGAAGTAAAATAATGGAAAGTAATTTTAGAGAAGACATTACCTCTAAAACGTGTAACTCCATTTGATTTGCAGCAAAATGCTTTCTTGAATTGCCTTATGCCCAAGTTATGGATTATAAGATGAAGGGAGGGATGTTTTGATCATCTTTGGGTATAATTTTGGTGATCTAAGGGGCTTGATTGGTGTGAGTTATGTGGGTAGAAGTGGTGGCTTTTTAGAAGACGGGGGAGGGTCACTTTAGAAAAATATAGAAATATTAATTTATTATAAATTCTATTTAGATAAAAAATTAGTCCAATTTAATTTAGTTATAATATAATATGAATATAAGTCAAAATAAAATAATCCAATAATAATTATATAGGCTTTGGTTATTTTTTAATCCTTATCTTTTTTAATTAACAATTTTTTACTCTTACCATTTTATGAAGCATTTAACACTTTGAGAATGAAAATAGTTACCGAAACATGAAAAACGGAAAATAAAAGAGTAATTAATAAAATTTTAGACTTATAATAACCTTTTGGACGAATCTTAGATTTTTTTTTGAAATTTTATAATGTTTAATAAATTATTTTATATTTTAAAGAATGAATTATGTCAATTGGACACTATTCATATCATGATTTTTTTAAAAATACATAAAAACGTTATTACATCGAAAAAACTTCATTAATAATAATATAATATGTCAGTACTATCCATAAAATTATTTTATGGAATAAAAATATTAAAATTAAATTTATTTTAATATTTATAATATCATTTATTTGAATCCTTTATTAATGAAGAAACCACTTCATCATCATTGTGTCATAATTAAATTTATTTATTTAATGTCTAAATATTATAAATAAACTATCATGATGTAGGAAATCTTTTTTATCTTTCTAATAACTATTTATAGTCTAATATACCACTTATATAAACCCATATAAAAAATTTTTTAGTAAGAAGATACATGTTTATGTTATATTTCTCTTTAAATTAAATTAATTAATATAACGTGTCATTATCACTCCCAAGTGGATCCATGGGGTCCCAAAATCAACCCAAGGATGATCATGGTCAGAAATATATAATCCAATATGATTATTACATGTTTTAGGGAAGTTTTATATTATTATAATATTAATTGTTTACCCTTATTTACCAAATTTACCCTTTAACCATGGTAAATAAAATAATTACTAAAGTTACTATTCATAATGTATAAAAATAAAAGTGACCTATTTTTAACAATTTTTACCTCATGATTACAAATATGGAATCTATTTTTTTTAATTTAAAACATAGACATTATAGTAATTAGTTTAAAATTAATTCCCATTGTCAAAACCAAAAAGAGGGTTTTAAAGAAGTAATAACTATCAAAAGAATGACATGTGTTTATGTCCAATTAAAATGTGAAATTTATTAAAATTAACATAATTGGATTAAATGATAAAAAAATTATCAATTTATACTTTAAAACCAATTAAATGGATAATATAACTATATAAATAAATTATATGAAAAGGTAGTTTTGAATTAAAATACAGTATTTTTCACTATTCATTAAAAAATGAACTTTTTCAGAAAATTACCAAAAAATTATACAAAGTAAATTTTGATTTTCCAATTATATAGAATAAGTTTAATTTTTCAAATATATCATATAAAATGGCAAAAAATATATTTAAAAAGGGTTCTCTATAAAAAGTCGGTAAATAGACCTTTTAAAAATATTAGAGCAAGTCATGCTTAAAATCCCATTAATTATTATTTTAAGTCTCTAATATTCATTCTATAAATGTAATTTTTTTTAAAAAATATGTAAAATTATATTGTAGTTAGTTATGTTCATTCCCTCCAATACAATGTCTAGGCGTTAACTACCATTTAAAATAATAATAATAATATACTATTTTTCGATATAACACAATGTTGTGTGCAATGTAAGATTTTAAAGAAACTTGTTGTTGCATGTTGAGTACAGTACCAGAAAAAGAATCCCCTTTAATGTATAAAATATATCTTATTCATATATATTAATAGAAATGAAAAGGTATTATTCTATAAATAACCGAGATCCAACAGTAACCCTATATTAAAATGATATATTATTTAAAACAGGATTGTGACATATTTAATTTTTTTAAATAAAATATTATAAATATAAAAATCTCATCTAAGTGGCCAAAAAAGTAGAAAATAAATTATTATTGTTAAAATATGTTTATTATATTGAAAAATTACTTTTAGTTTAGTTCATAACATACCCTTTTCCCCATGTGGAAACATAAGGGATATTTAAGTAAAATAAATTGACATTTTGTGACTTTCTTATGTTTAAATATTATATAAGTCATTTTAGGTAAAATTGTCCATTAAAAAACTTAATTTAGATACTCAGTTTTTAAGGTCAGTATTTTTTTAATCTAATTATTCGTGTATTAGGGTCATTTTATAGTCCTTATCATTTTATTTTGAATCAAAATTACAAAATTTACCCTTTATCGTGGTAAATTTTTTTACCAAGGTTACAATTCATATTAACAAAAATTTAAAGGGAACTATTCAATAAATTTGAAAATTTTGAATCAAAATTTGGAATCCTTTTTTTATAATTTTAATCATAGAATTCTCATAATTTATTATAAAATAAAATTGATAAAATGCGATGAAAAATAGTTTTTTAAAAAATTACCTTTTTAAAACACAAAATGTTTTTATAATAAATTAATATGTAAAATCCTTTTCAAAAATAGTAATTGGATTATTTTAAACTATAATTATATAATTAAAATTTAAATCTAATCCAAAACATAATTTTACCTTGTATTGACTTTAAAAGAAAGGACAATTTTCAACAAAAATCAGTATTTTCACTATCCATCAAAAGATGAGACTTTAAAAAAAACACAAAAAATAACCCTAAGAAAATTTTTACATTATGTTTAAAACATAGATTATATTTTTTCAAATAAAATTTATAAAATTTTTAAATTTTATTTTTAAAACAAATATTTCATTAAAAGTTTCCAAAACTTCTTTTTAGAAAAATATAATATTTTATTCTTAAAAATGGGTTTGTTCTTATTTTATACATATTATAACATATTGGATGAATAAAAAATGATTTAATTTAATTTAAAACATATAAATTTCATTAATATCATTCTCTAATAGTGATTAATTTATTTTATTAAGATAAAACACCTTTGTGGAAATAAAACTAATTTTTCATAAAAACAAATTGTTTATTTTCAATTGGTCATTATCTTAATTTCTAATAAATTTTTACCCAAATAATTCATTTAATAATTTATTTAATACTTATTAATTCCCACCATTCCAATTATTATGTTATAAATATCATTGTGTATTGTTTTTCAGTAAAACATGGTCTTGCGTATAACAAACTCTTTCAAATGAACTCGGCATTGAATGTATCACAAGCCAAATATTTTGTTACGTGTACCTCAAGGAATCAAATAATTTAAATATATTTAAAAAAAATTCATAAAAACTTGATGTGTTACAGTATAAAACTATTTGATCAGCTCTTCTCACAAGCCCATAGAAACCCATAATTTTCAATAAAATATAAGATAATTATGACTTCCATGAACCATTAAGATAGTGTCTCCCCACCATATAAATCATCTATCAAAACTAAGAACTCTAGATTAGATAGTTGTTCTATCTTGATCCAGTCCTAAATTATAGTTCTAATAGATGTCAAAGTTATAGATACTCATCCCTAGGAATCCTAAACATCTAAATGCATATATGAAAAGATTTCCATAATTCTCTACTTTTCCCAACACTCTCACACTACCTCTTTCCATATCATTAAATGCAAGGCATCAAAAAATATATTTCCCTTACCTGGTGTATAATAACACTCAATGTAAAAAGACTAGAGATACTTGAACCACCTCCTTTGTAAAAGGCTCTAGTCTCACTAATAGAAGATGCAACTAAGGATCTTATGGTCCGTGTATACCACAAACCACTCACCCATAAGATAATGTCTATTAAATATCAAGTCATGTGACACTTATACCAAATCGAGATCATGATTATGGTAATTCCTCTCATGTAGCCTTAGTAGTCTAGAACCCAAAGTATCCAATTGATCCACTTACATCATAACTGCTTCAAGTCCAACTCCAGATGCATAATTGTGAATGGTATATTATTTACGTGAATCTAGTAAAGTGAGTATAGGTGATGGGTTAGCATGAATTTCAGCTCTTAAAAATATTTCTCACAAGCATCTGTTTAACAAACTTTACCCCCTTCTCAGTTAGCTCGTACATCGATGCTTCCAAATGGGGGAAATCTAGGATAAGGTGCCTATAATAACCTGCCAAACCTAGAAAGATCTGAATCATGAATAAATTTTTGGTCTTCTCCCAAGATACTATGATTGTAAATTTTGATTGATCCATTGATACTATTGCCTCTAAGATGATATGGAACAAGAAGTTCACTTTTTCAATCCAAAAATTTCATTTGCATATCTTGGAATAAATTGAATTCTCCCTAAAGGTACTCAAAATGATGATAAGATATTGGGAATGACCAACTATATAATGGGAGTACACGGAGATATTCATATTAAATCTCATCCTAAAAATTTCTAACCCTATATAACTCATCAGCTAGAAAAGATGCCATTAATCACTATAAATCAGTGAAATGTTCAGTTTAGTCTTGTAGTGACATTCCCTCATTTGTTAGTTCCATGAACTCATGAGCCTTATAATCCCTAAAATTCTCTATATAGAATCGTATCAATAACTTCACCTTGAATTCCTTCTAAGATAACTCCTCTTGCTATCCGACCTACTCTAGAATATCCCACCAACACTCGATAGGTCCACAAATCATATAAAAATAGAAAGATTCACCATCCTATCAATGGGTGTCTCAAGATGTCTAAATATCCTTTATAATAACTCAATCTAATACTTGGATACCCAAGGGAATACCTACCCAAATAACATAGGTGGATTACTCTGATGAAACTCTTTCATTAACACCGATATTATAGGATTGGTACAAATCATCTCATTTTCCATGGATCACATAACCCTCAAGAATATTTCATGAAGATGAATATCTATATGATCCTCAGGTAATAAAGGAAACTTTAGATCAACTGTGTTAGGATAATGTCGATTTTAATCTCTTAACACTCAACTTGAAGATGATGAGGAGCCATTTTCTCTATAATACAAACACACTCCTTAGAAAATTGGATATAACAACATGGAAAACCTTAACAGGAGAAACAAACAGAGAACCAATTATCCTAGTCTCTCTCAATATGAATTATAAATGTTCTATCATGAAGAAATAGTTCTTTAATTTCCTCTTATTAGATAAAAAAGATATCTCATTTCAATTTTCAAATAGGAAAGTATATATCTCATGTAATAAATATGTCTATATCATGACCAATACATGTAAATATATATACCCATGTGATTATAATGATGAATTCATACACATATCATACCATACTAAGAAAAGAGTAGAAATCTAAAGACACAATAACATCACACAACATTTGAATCACTCAGGGTGAAATAACATCAATTATAACAATATACAAATATAAACAACAATCCCATCATTGTCCACTCATATTTTCCCTCGTACAAGGGTTAGATACTCTCATGAAAAAGATTATCAACCAGTCATGACACATCCTTGTCTTCTATATAAATCTCAAAAATATTAATGAAATATAAAATAAAAACCTACACCTTTGATACCACTTTATAACATCCCCTGATCTGACACTCTTTCACATGGCTGAAAAGGGTTAGTTATGGGACCTCAAGTGTACCTCCCCATATGAAAAAGGTTTCCAACTATTAGCAGGGGTGTGATAAGTATAGTGGGGGAACTATACCCCTTGTCATAGAGTTACAACACAATATAATCATCAAATAATAATAAATATCAAAGTAATGGATAATAGAAGAAACTATATATCATAAAATGAGGAAGTAAATGATAATCAAATAAACCAATAATTGTGAATGTAATGAAAATTTGAGATGTATCTAAATGTAAATCTTAAAAAAATAAAAACATATAATTATCAGACAAAATATAATCTCAAAAGTCCTTGATCCTGAACACAATGTTGGTCTTATCTCCAATCTACAACCCTTCCAGTACGAAACTAATTTGAAATAAGGATCGTTTTCCTTTTCCAAAATTGTATCCATGTAATCTAATAAGGTAACAAATGACATACTAAGTAGGGTGTGAGTAAAACTCAATAGATTTATATAACCATGAATAAAAAAACCAATCTCATAATAAGTGCATGAAATATGCAATAAGTAGGTGTATTAATTAATCAATTAAAATAATATAATAATTAACCTGTTTTGACACCATGATGAAATATCTCTAAAAATGTAGCACAACCATGCCCACCAAAACATATATCCATGGAAAAATCACAAAAATCTAGGTGAAAACTACAATATAATCACTTCTACATAGGACTGGGAGGAGCCTAGTCAATATAAGTATTACTACATGGGACTCAGCATAGCCCACTCTATATAAGCATTACAACATGGGGCTAGGTACAACCTGGTCAATATAAGAATTACAACATGGGACTAGGTAGAGCCCACTCAATATAAACCTTACAACATGGGATTAGGTAAAACCACTCAAGATAATCTTTATAACATTGGACTAGGAATATCCCACTAAATATAAGATTTACAGCATGGGACTAGGAATATCCCTCTTAATATAAACATTACAACATGCAGCTGGGAAAAGCCCGCTCAATATAAGCATTATAGCATGGGACTGGGCGTAGCGTGCTAAATATACGCACTATAGTATGGGACTTGGTAAAGCCTTTTCAATATATGAATTACAACATTTTTACCCAACAAGTCATAACAGCAGGGATATCACATCAGAAGACACTATGATTAATTCTGAAAATTTCCATGTATATTTTAATTACCCCTTTATTTTATCAAGTTGTACTTAAATCCATAACATGATAGCCATTTTAATAAATAAATCCATTTACAAGGCGAGTCTATATCAAGAAATCACCTCAATATCCTTTCATTCTAAACAAACATTAATCCATTAGCCAATTCATATATATATATATATATATTCAAGGGTTCACTCACCCAATGGGTATCCATAAGAAAGGTAAATATTAATTGAAACCAAAGGGATCCCAAGAATAATCCAATTAATCATTAAATTAATTAATCTACACATTATATTGGCATAATTTAAATATTTCAAATACTTAAAAATTAAATAGACAATTGGATAAGGTTTTAGATCTTATACCTTTATATAGTGACTAATGAATGCTTACAAAAAAAATGAAAAATAAGAACAGAGGTGAGGTAGAACAAAAGAGAGTATCTAGATCATGAAATAATGATATTAAAACCTAGAAAACTATGTTCAATATATTTACACCACAAATATGGAGTGAAATAGGATAAGTGAGGGAAACTTAAGTAAAACAACTTACTGGGATTTGATTGCTAAAATGGGAGGACTATAAAAGAAGAGGAGGCTCCAAATTTTCATTGAAGTATCCTAGGGTATATAGAGGAATACTGAAAGAACATTAATTAAATAATCATACATGTGGAGGGTTTATAAAATCTCTAGAGATGAGAATTTCACATAGTGTAATCCTTAAAAGATGGGTATTGATCAATTTTTGAATTACACATAAAACCACATCGCCTCAGTTTAATGTTTAACCCTCCTCAATTTCTACATGATGTGAATGGTTTATATGGCATGTAACTATTTCATTCCCTAAATTGGATAATAACAACTGACTATTCATTTGAACATTTTGTAACATGTTTACGACATGTAAATGTCCAATGTTTGTTCTCAGACTCGTTCATCTATAAGAGCTCTATACACATTCAAACCTTTCAAAACCATGTAAAAACATAAAAAAACTCTATCATACACATTTATAAATAGAATACATTAATTAAAAAAAACCAAACAAATATCTCCCTCTATGAATGAGACTCGACCACTAATGTTCAAAGACATCGAAAAACCCAAATAAAAGCGGTTCGATGAAAAACTCAAAGAGAGACACACCTAAAAAAAGATGAGATATTAAAATTATTTTTTGGAGGAATATATGTTATTTTTAAGTTTTAGTTTCAAGGAAATTTAAAATGGATATGGAAATTTATGTTATGGATAATATATGATTAGTGTGTATACATACTTGGGTATATGATTGTAAGAGTGACTAATGTTGTTTGCAGAAACAAAAATAACTTAATATAGACTAAGTGAGTATGGTAGATATCTAATTAGAAGTTATACCATGAATGATTAATATGTTAAGAATACCCTCACCTAAATTAATCAATGAGTAATAATTAAAAAAAATTAGGAAAAAATTTATTTTAGTGGTAGAATATAATGACCAGATATGTTAGACCCTTTAAATGAATACTATATTCAATAGCCTTTGTCACATGAAACACTGAACTAATGAAACACATGAATAAAAAGAATTGTGACATATTAATATCACATAAATAATATAATCATTCACATATAAAAATATAACAATCTGTTAAAACAATTAAATATTATTAATTTTATTTGATTAATTTTTTAAAAAGGGTTCATTTTGAAGGACCATTAAAAAAGGTATAGTATTTTACCTTAACAAATTAAATAGTTCATTGTTAAATGTTAATTATAATAGATAAAAGATTTATTTAGAAACTAATATGTAAAAAATTAATTAATTATAAATTTATATGAATTAATATTAAATACACAAGAATTTTAAAAAGTCAATTTTTCAATAAAATAGCTCTTCATTATATATTATATTTTCATTTAAAATCATGATTAATAAATTTTATAATTTTAATTTGAAAAAATTAACTTCATTATTAGATTAAAAATTTCAATATTAGATGAGTATTAATTTTTAAAATTTTCTATAAATTTTTTTAGGTGAATAGTGAAAAAATAACAATTTTTCTAACACCATCACTTGTATGATATAAAAGTATTTGAAAATATTTTTCTACAAAAATATATTTTTTAAATTAAAATAAATAATTTTAAAAAATAATTTTAATTTATAAAACCCATGTTTAAAATTTTTGAAACATAGATAATATTTTACACTAAAATCTATTTTTAATTTCATATATTATAAATTAGATGTCATCACTTTTAGAAATTAAATCTATAAAAATGAATTTTATATTTTATTTCAACTTGATTATATTATTTAATAATTATAATTTCATTTTTGTTCATAAAAGTATGATAACTAAGATTAATGTTAATGATCATGATAATGAAAAAATTGTTATCTTCAAAGAATTATGTTATTAATTTTTGTAGGATTATTATCTAATAAAATAAAATAATATTTTCACATAAATAAATTTGATATATTTTTTAAACCCATATATAAATATTTAATCACTCATTTAATTGATAAATACTGTCATATAAAATTACTAATACTAAATAGTGAAAACAACTTTTTTTTCTACAAATCATTATTTATATATATTAAATATTTTAATTGAAAAGTTAATTTTATATTGTCTATAAACATAATTTGACTATATAGAGCATAAATTTAGGTTCAGAACTTAAAAATATGGTTATAAGGGAAAACTTATATTTCTTAAAAAAATATAATCTGCTGGGGTAAAAGTTAGTTACCAAGGTGAAAGCTAAAATGGTAAAATGTAAAAATAAAATGGGAAAATTCTTGAAACATGTTTAAAACATGAGATAAAATAGAAATTTGAGCTTTTATTGACCATATATCACCCAAAAATCCATTATTTTTACTTTTGGAACCATTGACCCTCGAATAGCGTCATTCCATTATTGAAAAATAATGGGTGTTCGCAAAAATTCACTTTTCTTCACTTATAAAATGGGATTACATAAATCCACTAAAATTTACACATAATATTATCAATTTACTTTAATATATGATCAATATTCCTATAATATAAGTCCTTTACATTAAATAAACCCCTAATTCACCATAACTTTTCCCAAGACTTTCATTTTCAAAGTGACTTTCAAGGGAATGTTCAAAGTCCCAAGGTGAGTAATACGAAATCCTTAACTTTTTCTTCTTAATATTTATCATGATAATATTCCCTAAACATAGTAATATAATGAAATAGTTATCATTATTATATTGAAATGTTATTATATTATTGTATCATCTATTATTTATTCATTCCCATCTACTTAGAATTACAAAAGATTGTCAATCGTGTGTTGTATGAACTGCCACCTCCATTAAGTAACATTTATTTTAGTTTTTCATATAGATTTTAATTATATATATAAAACAATTAAAATAATATTAAAAAAATTATAAAAATATAAATAATATTATTTACATACTATTATAATGATATTATACACTTTCTTAACCATACTCACTCATCAAGATATAGCATGTTCAAATTTGGGTTTGTTTGACAACCTACTTGAATAATGTAATAAAAATTTATCAGGAATTACTATAATAAATTATATACTAATATTATTATAATTGAATAAGAAAATAATTATTATTTTTTCTGATTATTGAAATTTTATATTAATTATTTAACTTATTATTAAAATATCATCATCGATCGCTAAAATTACTAATATAAGTCGACATCGATTCAATTTTCACTCAAACATAAAAAAAAATTATATAAAAAATAAATATAATTTGATAAAAAATGGTTCATATTAAATAAAATATATAATAATAATGTTACTAATAAGTTATTTGATAAACTTAATTTTATTATTTATGAAATTAAGAACATTCTCAGAACAAATTAGGAACAATGTAAGGGTTTCATGTCCGAATATTTATCCATTGAGAGACATATTTCTTATTATACACCATGTTTTTTTAGAAAAGGTGTATCTACAGACCCTTTAATATATTGTATCATTTTTATTTTATATTTCATGATATCATTTTTTCAATTCCATGTTATTTATCTCATTATGGCATTAAAAAAAATTGCAAAATTTTTAAGGATTTGTAGTCTCAAATTACTTTCTTTGAGACATGTTTGTATTATGAACCTAATTTTGGGTATATGGTATACATACTGAATATTTTATTATATATTCCTTGAAATATATTTCATTAATGTAATTATATGTTTAATTTATAGTTATATCTCATTTAGTGTGTTTTTATTTAAATTTTATTCGAGTCATAAAAATTTTCTTTACTAAAATTATTTCAACTTGATAAATAAATTCTCTACATGATTAGTATATTATAAGGCTATTATATCCTATAAATTACATATATATATGGTATTTATATTATTCTATTTTTAAGCTACTTATTTTCATTTATATCATCTTTTCTGATGAAATCTATTATCAAAAAAATGTTTGACACTAGAAATAATAAATACTATTCTTTCCAATAGATCTTTTAATCTATATTTTCCTTCTCACCAAATTTCACCTCTTTTTCTTTGGGAACTCTAATGTGGATTATTTTCCATGATCTTGATAATTATATTTTCCTATTTTCAAAAGGACAATATAATACACTTTTTATGATATGGGGTTTCAATAAGGGTATTTTAAAATATTTAAAAAGGTTTCATATCATTTCAAAATCAAATGTTTTATCTTCCTATACATGTTTTCTATATAAAACCATCATGTATATTTCAATACTCAATTTGTTACGTTTTATTAAAAAATAAATATTTGGAAAATTAATTTTTAAAATAAAAATTTGACCTTTTCATTTTACTTTCTTTGTAAAAATAATAAAGTATTTTTTTAAACACTCTCACAAGAATGGATTTCCCATAATTTTGAATATTCTTCCCCATTATTCATTATTTTACAAAGTAAATTTTTTTCTATCATTATTTGAGCTTTATTTAGAAGGGTTTTAATGGGAAAAGGGTTATTTTAATCATGATTTTCAACATAGAATTTTATTATTCTTCTAGGAGAATTATTTATCTACTAGTAGATTACTTACCTATGTTTTTAAAAAGTGTAATATTAAATATATATAAGGGAAATTATCTCTCACTAAAATTTTCATAACTAATCATATTTAATATATAACCATAATTTTTCTTCCAACTCATTTCATTTATGAATACCATATTTTTGGTTACTTTTATTGAAGTTTGTTCACCTAGATTCTATACATATATTAGTTAGGGAAATTGTTGACTTAACCTTATACCATTTATCTAGATGATGTAGATACCATGTCCTCTCTTATCTTGATTGAATGGTATTTATCTAAAAATTTAATAAATACCTTTGTATAAATATTTATTTTCCACATGTATATAATGTTATGATTATTGATGAAATGTGGAATATTTTTGTTATGTGATTCCATTTGAAAAGGATATGAAGCCCATTTTATTTCCATATGTTATTTATGATTTTATGATGATTTATTTTATGTTCCACACATATGTATAGATTATAATGGTTGGGGTCATATATCCCCCCCCCAATGAATTGGTTTAAGTTGATATCTCATGGGATATTCTGGTGTGAATATAACAAGTTTGTTCACAAATTCATGGGCATAATGAGTTTTCTCAAATTTTTAGGCATGGTAATAATGAGTATGTTCACATAGGTATGGGAATAATGTGTTTATTCAAAAAAATTTCATATCCTATAAATGACCCATATTTCTATGAATATCTTTATTTTACATTTCCACATTATTCCTTAATTTTATGCTTATTATTATGTCTATGTAACTCTCTCAGGACTTATGATTGTTGTAATATGTTTTCACACTCTTTTGATTCATGTTTTATTTTATTGTAAGAATTATTTTATGGATCATGAATTTTTATCTATGAGTTTTTCAGTATGATATTCTTATATATTCTGATTATACCCATTTAATCATATTATTCTCACCCATGATCATTGAAATTTTTTCATTATGTTTACCCTTACCGAGTGTTTGAAATCACCCATTTCTTAAGTTTACATTTCCCTTGGTTATGAAGAAAATTAATTCATATGATGGGTCTAAAAGAGCATCTTGCACACATAATGTGTGGGAGATGTTGAAGAATTATTTTGGATTAACTAGTTGCTTATATAGTGGGAAAATTACTATTATATGAAAAAATGTGTGTTTTTTTAGTTAATGTTTTATCTAAATTATCTAAAAATACAAGCCTAAAAGATAATGAGAATTTATTGTAATGAAATTTTAGCTTTAAGTTAAGTAATTGATATGATCATGTCCATAGGTAATTATATAGTCCCAACCATGGGTACCAACGACCATGCTCTACCAGCATTTAAATCCCAATATCCCTTAAATATATATACCATTCCTTTAAAGGAGGTAAAAATATTTTCTTGGCATAACAATAGTTATGGGATTTGAAAGATATTAACCAGTTTATTCCCATAATTAGATCAAATATGTCCATATCCAGGACAAAAAGATCATAAAAAACTAAACCCTTTCTATATTTATAAACATGTTACACACGTAAATCCTCTACAATCCCATTTACCAAGAGGTTTTGGGATGATCATAACATTATGGAACATTTAAAAATGAAAAATTATAAGATTTATGACATGATAAAAAATAAAAGATGGTGATACACCTTCATCAAACAAAACTTTCATAAGAGTTGAGTTTAAAAAGATGATACCTCACACCATCAAAGGTATAGATTAATCATTCATGATAATTTTATCTACACCATACATATTATTATGAAGAAATACAAAATAATATTTGAATTTCTATTGGTTTTGTATCCGATATATTGTTGGGGGAGTTTCTATAATCAACTTGATTCACTCAGTTATTTGGTTAAGAACTATTTTGATGAGACCGACCCATCTAATCATAAGAGGCTTGAGATATGTTGGATATATTTCTATAAGTTTTACATAGTGTTCTACTATAATAACATCCAAGGTTCCCCATTTTAAAATAATTTGAAAACTTCTAATATGGTTCTATATAACACATTTTCTTATGATCTAATGATCCACATTGAAAAAAACCTAGCAAGGTGCTATAGAAAGAGGAAAAGAAACTGATATAGTCTATTGTTTCTCCAGTACTATGTTCCCTTGAGAATAGGTTTCCCTTCTCCACTTATTCCAAGTATTTTAGTTCCCACTCGTACCCATATAGGTAAAAGTGTTCCCCCCACCAAAGGCTCTCATAATGAATTTTTTTACAACAGTTTCTCTATTGACCACATCTAGATAACCATCAATACATAAAATCAATACATTATAGAGAATATATAGTCATTAAATTGCTGCAAAGATATGTGATTTTATATACTTACTAGTATAGATTTATGAATCAAAGCAAACTATATTCATAAACATAACTACATACTCTATGGAATAAAAATTTTCTTACTTGAGATTAAAGAAATCTATTTTATTTGTGATCTTGAAGGTATGTGGGTAGAATTATTTGTTAAAACATTCATTAAAACATTTCTAAGAAAGGTCCAAATATTATTTACTTTGAAAAACTATATCCAACCATTACCTCACAATTTCTTTGATTATGCATATTGTATGATTTAAATTAATATCAGTCAAGGTTCCTAGAAAACTAAAGATTCTATTAATCCAATCAATCCATTCCAATTTTATGGTCTGTAACCCCCCAAAAAGATTGGGGGATTCCACTTTTTAAATTACATTGGGATATTTTCAGGGAATGATTATTGAATTTTATTTCCATTATAAAGAGCATAGAAGGATATAAATATACTCTAGATGAGTTGTGGATTAACCTATGGTTTAGTTTGAACTACATTTTCAATAACATCCTTATATTGATTTACTAATATTTGTACTAGTTCCATAAATCTGTAACCACATCCAATTTACACTTATCCACCAAATGTAAATTAATATGGAGGATTAAAATATTTCAAATCAGAAGAAACCAAATTATCAAAAAAAAATCAACAATAATCAAATACAACATGAATGGTGCAGTCTTAGTGTGAACTCTATCTATTAATTCATGATACTCTACACTCACAGTATAAACCCATGATTATGAGGTAAAGATAAATCTAAAGGTTTGTATGAACATATTTTTCACCTGAACCACCCAGGTAACTTGAAGTTAAATATAAAGTGGTAAGATACATCTTTTTATGACCTATATTTCAAGTGACAAGACACCTTATTTCTAGAACCACCATATTTAATTACATATTTTACCAATCTGATACCATGTGTAATATACCTCCCCTAACCCATTTTACACATAAGAGGCATAGGTGTTAAAGACCTTAAGCGATGTCCCAAGTACACTGATGGTAGGAAATATATAACAAGGACCCACTAGATCATCATAGTACTACGTCACCTTTAGAAAATATAATTGGTAAAAGAAAAAAACATAAAAAACCATGATATTAGATGATGCATGATAGTAACACAACAACTAAAAATCCAAGACAAAAATATAAATCAGATTAGGAGAAAAAATTTGGATATAATGTCTTTTAAAACCAAAAAGACATATTTGAAGGACCCTAGAACACCCTGAGAGGGGAGGGGTGAATCAGGGTGTAATTTTTTTTCTTTTTATTAAATGGATCTTGTTCCCACATTGTTAGGTACCTATTGAACCTATCTAAAGAGGAAGTGAAAAAAATAATCAATCTCATGAAAAGCAATGAAACCAAAATTTTACTTGGTTCACCACTAAGGGATACGTCCAAGGAGCATGTGTCGAAAGTTTGTTGGTCATACCAAAACCACTACTCTTCATAGGTTGTGGATTACAAGAGTTTATCATATTCACTCTGTGACAGGCGCATTTCCTTTACAACATTTTAAGGAAAGCACACTATGTTGCTCAAATCACTTCCACAGACTCACCATTTCTCATTTTGTTGGATGAATATTCACTTAGATTATCGACTTGATGGCCACATCAGTGGTTTATCATTAAATCATGCATCCTAAACTGTAAATGGACGATATATTGAAGTCCCTTTATAACTCATAGATATATTTTACTTTACCGCACACACTTTACCTCATCCGTGTACTAAGTAGTGGGTATGGTTCGCAGTTTACCTCCTCTGCATACCACATCCATTTCCACGTACCATCCAACTCCTCCACGAACTACCCTACACCACATACCTCCTACCGCTACATACTTCTCTACTCCTCCACATATTTTCCTGCTCCACCTATTTCCTTGATCTACCACGTACTATGAGATATTCTTCCATGAACTTCACTCTCTCCTACAGACTATTTTTCCTTATGAAGATGGTTCTCTCTACGTACCATCTTCTCCTCCGTGAACCACTTCATAATTCAATTGATTTATTCTTGAAATATTAATCTCCAATCTTGTCCCTTAATGAAGTGGATTACTGCTCCCAAAATAGGTACATAACTCTAAAAAAAATTCTAATCCGATTTACCAAAATTTTCAATGTGGGACAATCTTCATGGTATACTAAAATCCATCTACATACTGTTAGCCTCCACCATGTACTACTACTATTTTTTCAATCCACAACAATCTCACAAACCTTCATCATTCCACGTACTGCACGCCTTCACCACATACCATCACTGCTAACCATTTTCTGTTTTGGGCACCGCTCTGCCTACCATTCCCACTACCTGGTACACGACCATGAACCTTTCTCAAGACATGGTATGTGGTCCTAGTTCTAAGGTATGTGGTTCCCTTATTTTCCTATTTTCTTTGTCTTTCTTAATACCATTTACTCCTATGTGAAAAACTTTTTTTTCAACACCAAACTCTCAATTTTGAGGCCCAAATTTTTTTAAAACACTAGGAAACTACACCACCTTTAATACAGCTTTCAGCCTCAAACAGATGACCTCATTCCTTGAAAACATCCTAGCCATCTATGTACATATTGAAAAAAAAAACAAAACAAACTCCATTATTATCAATGAACAACCTTGGTTCCAATAATCTTGACATAATGAAACCAATTTGGCATCACAAAAAAAAAAGAATAAATTAATAACTCCTAGATCCATGCATCACCACCAAGACTATATCATCATGATTCTCTGCTAGAGAAATGAAAAAAATCCCCCCAACCTGTAGCTTTATAAATAAGGTATGAATTTGAACTAATGTGCATATACAGGGGGTGAGTATATTAACTCTATAAGAAATCCTCCTGAAGCTTCCACACACACCACTAAGAATAGAATAAGTTATCATAATTTATGTAATCATGAAAAATTATAAAAACAATTTTCAAGATAATTTCATATAAAATAAATAAAGAGGAATATCGAAAAAAGTATAAAAACATAATTTAAAAATATTTACATGATTGAACAATTCATAAAATAAGAATTTTTTATATGTAATGTGTTTGTTATTTATTATTGGAATACCCCTTTCATATACTCAAACACACATGCATGCATCCAAGATGAAAATCAAAATACTCAGGAGAAATAACTCAACTTTTGTACCAATTCTTTACATTTTTGTGCACCCGCGTTCCCTAGTTGGCATAGGAAACCAAGTAAAAATCCAACAAAGACCCTTATAATGCAATAATGAAATAAAACCAAAACATATATGCCAAAGTATATGTAAAAAATTATTTATTTAAAAAATTTATCTTTTAGTAATTTTAACAAAAATTTTGTATGTATCTTTTTAAAAACATTATTTAGAATCCTTAAAACATGTGAAATTTAAAATAATTGTTTATCAAGGGGGTTTTATAATGAAAAAATAAGAATTTTTTTTATAAATAAAAAGAAAAAAAATTTTATAATAAGTTAATAGAGAGTTAATCCACCTACATCACAACAAAAACCATCCCTATAAAAAACACCATAAAAATGGTAGACTCGATCTTTCTTTTTCATTCCCATTAACAATTCTCAAAAAAGAAAAACATGTCATAAACTATAGATCTGGTTATAATAGTTTTGATCTAGGGTTCTTCCCTATAGGAAACATAGATATTTATAAAGAGAATAAGAAATAGATAAAATATAGGGATTATTTAGATCTAACACACCAATATTTGTTGAAATTATCTTTGGATTAGAAAGAATCAAAAAAATCCTAGAGGAGTCCTATAGTTCAAGAGAAAAATAAAATAGAGGATTAATGAGGGTTTTTGGGTTAAAAATCTATCTTTTATATTTAATTAATCATATATCATTGTTAGGAGACATGGTTTACTAAACCATTAACCAACTATGCGGGCCCCACTATCTCAAAACTCCCAGATTACAAGGTTTATAAAATCCAATGAAATATATTTTTTCCCATATCTCATGGTTATATAAAGAATCCACATGGTTTCCCCTAACCATTATATAAACATGAACCTCATTTTGGAAATTCTCACGATTTAGTATGATTGCCTGGGGAATACACACAATTTCCCCTTACTATGAACCAGTAGTGATACATCTAAAAAACTCAAAAAACTTTCCAAAATTTCTAAAAAACTTCCTAAGACTAATAAAAAAACCATAACTCAAGAAAAAATAAAATTGGGGCATATACATCAATATATATTTGTTACACCTCATGTATACCACTTTCAAGAAAACACTACCTAAAACTTAATTTCTCTTCCTTTTATTATCCATATTTAACTAGTAATTCACCCCTACTACTAAGAAAACATATTAATATTCTCATCCTTTTTCTACCAATACAAAGGAATATAAATGGGAAAATATAAAACACTTACTCATACGGATTTTTGGGGAAAACACACTTCCAAAAACACTTATAGATATTTAGATGCATCCTTTATCAATGGATTAATTAAGATATTTGTGACTTATTCCTTTTTTGAAATATAATCTAAGTTTATTTCACTACATTATACTATCTCAATGATGTAATTTTATTTTATATAAATATATTTATACATTTAATATTGTACCGGATCCTCCAAAATATTTATTACACTTCTGATGTCACACCTAATAACTAATGGATACCTATCTTTTAATCTCTTACCCTCAAGCTAGGATTTTTTCAAAATTATTTAAGTTTTTTATTATGTTTCCATAAAATAATTATCTTCTATTATACACATATATATTAAATTTTTCATATGTATTTCCAAGAAACTAATCTTCCTTTAATAAATAATAATCCTTTATAAGTTAACTTTTAATCTCCACCATCTCATATATAATCTATAATGAAATAGCTATAAAGTTTAAGATATTTATTTTTATCACACCTCAAGGAATAGTCAAATTTTCCTTTAACATAATGAAATATTAACTTATATATATAAATATATGAATTCTTTAGATTTTTCTGGAATCATGTACATGATGTAACAGTATACCCAATGTTTGGCTTTGATGATATTAAATATAATAATATTAGGATCAATTTTTTTAACAATTTTTTTGATCTATAACATTTCCTTCACCATAATCATAAAATTCTTTCCCAAAGAATATGAGAGTTGACACCTCTCTTGGTTCTTCCATTCCATATTTCTCCAAACACTAATTAATATTTTTTTGTTGAAAAAATGTAATATTCTAAATAAAACACTTAAAAATCAAAAAACTATCATCTTTATAGTCATAAACATTTCATAGTGTTTCTTCATTTTGAAATAACTATATATAATAATTATCCTCATTTATAAAAATAATAATTTCATTAAAAAACTTGATCATAATTATTGAATTGGTGTTATTTTATTTAATATAAAAATTATCATCCACTTTACCTCTCTTAAATCCCATACTCATCAAAAAACTATCCATATTTAAATACCACAATCTAGGTGCTTTTTTGAGATCATAAAGTGATTTCATCATCCTATACACTTTATTTCCATCACTATCAAGAGTAAATCTATCCAGTCGTTTGATGTACATCTAGACATTAATTTCTCTATTCAAAATTAATAGTTTTAAATCTAGTTGAAAAATCATGTAGTCTTTTTAGCACAAATTGCAAGAAATATTATTTTGTTTTCAATTCTCACAACTAGATTAAAAGTCTAATAAAAATAAATAACCTCAATTTGAGAATACACAATAGAATTTTTTTTCATGTTAACTCGTATTTCTCATTGAGATTATTTTAGAAAGCTCATTATATCCCAATAAAATTATTATCTTTAGGATATAACACAACCTTCTATGTTGAATAATTATCTATTAGGTTTAACTATTATTCTATAGAAGTAACTTAATACTTGTGTTGTAATGTTTATTTGTTATTTTTTCGGTTCATCTTGGGAATATAAGATTATACGATTTTAATTCCCCAAAGTCCTTTGAATTTGAAATTTTTCACTATCATTAACAATAATATTTTCAATGTCCATATAATTATTTAATCCATATATCCCATTTATCACAATCCTTCAAGATAAATTCAAATCTCCAAATTTACTTATTCATAAAACATATTTGTTTCATCAACTAATGTTGTATCTTGAGATTATTGTTTTCTCCATGTTTCTATTCAATTTCATTACCAAAAAATAATGACTATTCATGAGTTCCATGTCTCTTCCAGATAATAACATCAAATCTATAAATAATATTTTTGAAATTCTTATTAAAACACCTATAATTTCTTTTTTAGGTTTATAACCAATAAAAGTCCCCTCTTTGGACCATTCCTAAAATTTTACAAAATTCCCTACTTTGATTTTGATAATAAAGGGTTTCCAGATAATATTATGCTCCTAAATTCTATATTTTTCTTAAAATATACCATAAAGTGTTTTTAATAAATATGATTAAATCATACATCAATATATAATTAGGATCATAATTATTATGGATTATCTCTAAATGTACTTCAAAGTTAAATTATTTAATAAAATAATTCTTCTTATGTTAATAAAATTATTATTTTTCCAATATTAAATTCCACTCTTATAAGGAATGTATAAAGAGATATATTAAATTATTATTGTATATTTTTTAATATGTAGTTTAATCTCTAAATTTGTGTATTCGAGTACATTTTCAAATCTAAATATCTTGATAACTTAACATATCTACTCATAAAGATATCACCAATAAATCTTAAATATCTAAAGAGCTTGTAATTTACTCCACATAGAAAAAACATAAACCTTATGAGTAAAATAATTAATGAAATTTATGAAAAAACTATCTTCATTGGTTAATTTCAAACACATATGGCCATATGTATATGAATGTATGAGTTCAAGTGACCTTATTGTTTTGATCTCCACTAGATTAATAATTTCATTCACTATATTCCATTTGTGATAAAATCATCAACTAATTATTCTTTATAGATTTATTTTCAGAATATTTCTCAAAAAATCACAATGTAATAGTCTTATATTATTATTTTGGTCCGAATAACCAAGTATTTGATTCCATATTTCATCATTCTTGTTTATACTCAGGAAACATGAATTTTTTATCATTAATTTGAAAAAAATCTAATTGTTCACTATCGAATCATGATAATTGTGTTATCCTTCAATCCATAACAACACATCCATATTTTTTGGGTATCACTATATTTTTATTTTCCCACAATTTAGATACACTTATCAAATTATTTCTCAATCCACCAATGAGGAGAGAATCCTTTGAAGTAATTTAATTCTCATTAACTTGAGTGATTCATATTCATTAAACATTAAAGGATCTCTCATTTGTGAAAGTTACAATACATAAATCAAATTTTTTAATTTCTTTAAAAATATTCTTATTATTATCCATATGTGATGAGAAACCACCACCCAAGATCCAAAGCCTTTAACTCTTAAAAACATTTCAAGAAACCTCATCCACCATTACTTATTCATGATCACTCAACTTCTTATGATATTTTAATTTAATATTTGTTTCTATAACTGTAGTAAAATTTTGATAAATTCATTAGAAATATTCCATTTTTTGATCACACCTACCATATTCCTTCTCAAGTGCTCCAAATATATTTTCACTTTAATTTCTTGTTTTCATTACTATGTTAGTCTCTTTATCATATTTTCACACACACACACACACATATATACATTTAAAATAAAATATCCATGAATATTGAGATAATTATATATTGTAACAAAAAATTCATTTAACATGGATATACACAAAACACCACCAACATCCACATTCAAATCTAAATAATGTCATGGTTTGGAAATTATATTGATCAAAACACATTTGTTCATTTTTTTACTAACTTTGAAATCTTCTAATTTTTCTAAAACGTTCCCATGTATGACAGAGTTTTTCCCTTTACATGATCATTAAAATCTTTATTCTTCCATACACCACAATTATTATAATTTTCAACACAATAACTTGATATATTAATGTGTGATTCATCTTTTACAAGAGAAACCACTACATACTTCCCCTTATTTTCATCACTCTCTCTTATTCCTACTCTTACTCACATTCTCAAAGTAAGTGTTTGATAATTTCTTGTACATAAATATAGTTTTCTAGTATGTTTGACAACTTCCATAAGTTATTTTGATAACTCATCTACTAATTTGACTAAATTCTCAAAATAAAACTAAATTTTATAAAGAGGTTTTTCTAATTCATATATCTTTTCATTAAGTGAGAAAACCTACTCCTACCATGTTACTAAAAGAATTTTCATATCCTCATCGATTTTATTTATTTTAGCATGAATGAAATTTATATTTTAAATCTTTTACAATAATTCTCCATCATTATGAACATCTATTTTTACATTTGATGTTTTAATTAATTTCTCCAATGATTCATTCACATAATTATTATTTTTGTAATATTTTTAATAAAAACTATTAACTACATTCTCATAATATTACCCATAATATTTTCTTAATTATCATCATCATATTTCTCATTTTATATTCAAAAGATTATTTATTATAGTATTTTATTTATTCCATGAAATATTTAACACTTTTATAATCTAACTCATTATCTTCCTCTTAACTTTATTCATTAAATGATGAGATATTTAATTTATATAAAAAAATTAATCCTTTTGATGAATTTTTAATTCCTTTTACTTTTAAAAAATTACTTCTACTATGACAACTAACCGCATTAGTATTATTCTTTAACGATTTTGGGTTGATCATCCTCATACTCATAATGAATTTTTTCATGTAAATTAGTATAAATTGTTTAGTTTTTACACAATAGAAACATTTAAATGGAATTTTAACCTTATACTAACCTTTTCCTTTGTAAAATAATTTGGAGAGAAATGGAATAAACTCAATGTAATTCATTTCATCCTCATAAAAAATAGATTCATTAGCATGAAACTTATTTTTTTCATTGATTTAAAAAATATTTGACTTTTTAAAGGAATTCATTATCCCTTTTATATTCATAATGGTTTCTATTATTATATCATAATCAATAAAGATATTGTTGAATTTTTCAATTACATATTCATTTAAGTCTTGATCCATAATATAAAAACTCTAGGTATTTAGGTATATGTTTATTTATGATTTTAATTGAATATATATTTTCAATGATTTAAGTGGGGATATAATTTTGAGTTTAGGTGAAGGAAATAAGAGTAATGGGGAATTTGAGGTGAAATTAATTGTAATTATACAAAAAGGACTATCTGGTACCTATTGGTATAATATTGGGTAGTTGGTAGAGGAGGCATGTGTACTAGAACCACTGAACCAACCACCAAGAAATTGATGGCGTAGAATTTAGTACCTGATAGTCTCTTAGGAAAGTTTTTTAAATGTGGTCATTTTATAAATTTGATGGATATAGTCTTTACATTAAATGATTTATTTCCTTATTCCAAGGGATTATTCTAATGAAATGTTATCACTCAATATCTCCCTTTCCCTATCTAAATTCATTGGATATTTTATGCATGATTTTTTGGTATAATTGTGATCCATTGAGGGTATTGGATTTGAAATATTTAGTGAAAATTTGAATTGAAAATGATTAAAGAGGATTTAAGGGTCTGATATTTATGCGTCTAATTTATTAAATAAGTGGTTAGTAACCTTCCATGTTCATTTTAATTTAATTTATTGGTTATATATAAATATTATAGTGTTATTTTGATTTAATTTTTCAAGTGATCATAATGTGATGTGGATTTAGTTCAATTTGATGAAAAATATTTTATATGTATTATTTTGTGTAAAACACATAATATATGTATAATTAATGGATGAAAATATGAATTGAGATTTATAAAATATTTAATTGATTGAATAAATGGTAAATAAAAATAAAAAAGTTATGTTTTCATTTTTAATGAAATTAATAAATAGTTTTGGATACTGAAAATTGAGTAATGAATCATCATTGGAATGATCCATTCAATTTCAAGCACACACCAGACCTGTGATTTTTTGATTCAATGAAAACCAATTTTCTAATGGTAGGTTATCACAAGGACATACCTGTGACACTTTAGGCTATACATTGGTCAAGAGGATTGAAGTTCTACTTACCCCTTAAAGGGGCCTTATTTCATATTATGTGTCTCACATATATATTTAAAATTTATTCATAAAATTCTTCTAAGTAGTAATACTAGTTACATCCATGTGAATGATAGATTAGTACCATACATCAATTTTAATGTTTATATATATCATAGGTTATCTATTTATCTATTTATAGTTGATTATACTATGGTTTAAAACCACAAAATTGTGCACTAAAATACTTATCTACATTAAGGTGGGTGATAGGTTTTGTGTAGTTGAGATCGATCCCATGATAAGAGGTTCTTATATATCCCTGTGAAAGGAAGAAAAACCTATGTAGTTCAGTGAATCATAATGGGACACATTATACCTTCTTTAGGTCATATGACAAGGACTATGGTGGTTCCTTTTAAGGTCATCTATATAGAACCTAGTTGAGTTACTTTTAATGTCTTATTTAAAGGACCCCATTAAGAGACTCCTATGTTTGTGTGGTTTGGAACTATTCCAAGAAGTTTAACATAATACCAAACGAACTATATGCTATGTAGTTTAATGTCATGAAATCATTACTACTAGGTGAAAGGTTCCTAGAAAAGGTAGATGTAAGACTCAAGCATGAGAAACCATTTCTTGTTCATCATGTCATTTGGTAAAAAAACAGGATTGGGTATTGTTGGGGATTATACCTAACATGATTCCCAAGATATGTATGTACTCCCCTTATATTTTTTTAACTAGACAATGGAGGATGAATAGTCTCATCGGGGGGATATGGACCAATGAGGATGGGTTAAGACTTACACGTGATTAGAGGCCCATGATATAAGTTCCACCTTCTTTTTTGGTAACTAAATGCGGAAAGAGACTATACTCATTATGAGTATAGCCTAGTGAAGCAGGGTTTTGACTTACATCATAAGTGAGGCCCATTTATAGGTCTAAATCCCATTAATTATATGATAATATGTAAAAATATTTTATTTGTTCTGATAGGTAAAATTCCTTGGACATGTTGAATTTGAATGTGGAATATATATAGATCGTAAAAAGGTAGAAGCTGTGATGTATTGAGATATACCTAAGATTAATATTAAAATTAAATGTTTCTTAGGGATAGTTGGTTATTATCATTAGTTCATTTGGTACATCTCTCACGTAAAGAAACTAATGTCAATGTTTAGTAGCAAAGGGGTGAGTTTTAATGAGATGAAAAATGTGAGGAAAATTTTCAAGAGTTTAAGAAGGTCTTGGAATCAACACCCCTTCTTATTTTATTAGAAAATGGTAAAATATATGAGGTTTATTATGATGTGAGTGTAGTGTGTTTATGTTCTGTGATGATACATGAGGGGCATGTGGTATCATATCGTTCTTGAATTGGTGATAGTTTTTATTCATTTAATAGTTAGAATAACTATCTATTTAGTGTGATGTTTATGGGTCAAATATATTTGGTATCTCAATTTTGGAATAAAATATACTCTAGGGAAAGGTACAGTTGTTACCAATTATTTGAGTAGAAAATCATAAGTGGATATAGTTCATGAATAAAAAGATGAGCAGTGGATTATGTCACTTTTCATTGTGGTGTGTCCCAAGAGGGATGTAATATGGCCCAAGAACATTTAATCTTCATATCATCCTTGATGGAGAAAGTTAAAGTGGTTCGTCGTTCATATTCTAAATGCCAATTTTTTAATGATAGAATCAATGGTGGGATGTAGCCACCTAAGTGGAATCTTTATGCTGATTCTCTTTTATATTTCATTGGATAATTTTTTCTTCCTTAAGATTAAGAGATGAAGTGATGAGATAATTCCATATTAAAAAATGGATTTTTCATCCTAGTTTGACCAAGATTCACCACAATGTTCAACAACAATTTTGATTTCTTGGAATGGAACAAAGTGAGACATGTTTGGATTTACTTCAAGATACTTTACTTGTTAGTAGCTAAATGATATATATCAAAGACCAATGGGCTTACATAAGTGAATACCTATTTTAAAATGGAAATAAAATGATGTTAACATGGATTTCAGGAATGTTTTACTAATATCACTATAGAGTAAAGATGCAGTTTGGATTATTATTGATCAATTGGATAAATTTAAAAAATTCATCTCATCATGGAGTCTCAGACAACTAATTAAATCATAATATTTATATCCAAGAGATTATGAGACTTCATGGGATACCTAAAAACATAGTATCATATCTTAAAAAATTTAATACATATTTATTTTGATAGGTCATGCATAAGGTTTCAGTTAGAATATTTAATTTTTGTACTTATTATCATCCATATACTGGAAATTAATCTAAGTGCACAATTAAAAATCTTGAGGATATAATTTTGGATTTTATCCTTGATTTTTTTGGTTCATGGGAAGATCATATATATTTGGTATATTATGACTATAAAAATATCTACCAATAATCTAATAATATGGATTTATTTGAGGAATTATATGGGAAACCTTCTTGATCAAACTTATGCTAGAAAGAAGTTAATGGCATATATTTATTTAGAGCTAACATGATATAAGATAATTATAATTAGGTATATATGATTATAAGGAGGATAAATATGAATATGAATAGGTAGAAGTATTATTCCAATCATATGCATTGACCTATCAAGCTTGTTCTGGGAGGTTGTGTATTTCTTCATATCTCATCTTAGTAAGGACATCAATGATTGGAAAATAAATAAGAGTTGTATCCCTGATTTTTTGTTCCATTTGATATTTGGAAGATTATTTTTGAGGTTTATGATTTATTGGTGAACCTATTAAGTATAGTGTGATTCATGATGGATTTTATGAATCACAAATAATGAAATAGAAACTAGATCTATCCCATGTTCTTCATTATTATGACTTGGAAATATAGTTGGATGCATCCTTCATTAAGAAACAAGTATATATTGGGTATTATAGTAATAAGTGGTTTTATGGGAACTTCATAAAACTGGTAAGTATTTTATGTAAATATATATGATTACAATAAGATATATGGGAGTAAGAAGTATAGATTTGGTTTCAATGGAAAAATTAGTTCATTGGATATGCTAAGTGATGATTATTACGGATGAGATTCCATGTAGTGGGGTGTTGGTAACAACTATTTGTATTTAGGTACATTTTTGTTTATTTTTTAAATTGAACTATATTTATATTTATTTAGTTGGGTCTATATTATAGTGTTTGGGTGAAGGAATGAAGAAGAATGATATAATTTAAGGTATACATTACTATAGTTTTTTAGTTATGACCACTGAGTGCCCAATGTTATGACACCATATACTCGGTAGAGGAGGTAGGGGTGATGTAGCCAATAACCAAACAACATGTTACTGATAGCCACTGAGTATCTGGTATCTAGGTATTGGGTACCTAATAGGCTACTAGGATTTTTTTTTAAATTGAGGTATTTAAATAACTTTTGGTCTTGGAATTTAGATTAAATTGTTTGTTTTCTTATACCAGGTTATCATTATTATGTAAATTTATCATTCTAATCTCTTGATATCCCTAACTAATTTTTTGGGTTGTTTTATTCTTTGTTTATATGTATAATAAATATCCATTAGTGTCATTGGACTCACAATGTTTGATAAAATCATTAATTCCCAATGTTTAAGGAGGAGTTAATGGTATATTCTAGGTATAGTTTGTTTGTAAAGTAATATTTTAGGGATTATTTTCATTCTTTGAAATTTTATTTAGTGTTTATATATAATTTAAGAAATATTATTGATTTAATGGTGTGAGTGAAACTAATGTGTTGTGAATTATATAATTTTTAAATAAAGTGATTTTATATGACATTCTATGTGTTAAACACATAATATTTGTGTGATTAGTGTTTGAAAATATTAATTACCATGTGAAAAATGTGAAATTAATGGAATAAATTGTATATTAAAGAATATATTCTATGTTGTAATTATTTAGGAAATTAGTAAAGAGATTTATGTGTAGAAAAATGAGTTTTTAGAGTTGTTTTGTTCGATTAAATGTTTTTATTAGGATATAAATCATACCAATGTTGTATTAATTGGAGTGAATTATGGTTAATAATTTAAGTAAAATTATATGTTTTTTGATTTTTGATTTAGTGCTAGAAATTTTTTTTGTTACATGATGATGTATGTATTTCAACGTAAAACTCCAGGGATTTTGTTATAAAAATTAACAATGAGTTTTGAAAATTAACCAGTAAAGTTTTTGTGATATAAAATTATTTGTTATTTCTAAAAATTATATTTGGATGGTTGTGAAATATTAATAAATGGGAGAATATATGGCTATTTTTTAAAGAAAAAAATATTTAATGTATAAAAATAAGGATTTTATGTGAAATTACTTTTCTAGAATTCTTTATTTAAGTGGTATAAAGCAAATGAGATTATTGTATTTTCATGAATGTTTATAAATTCAATTGAATTATTATATTAAAATAAATAGAAAAATAAATATTATCTTGATGTGATATTTTTAAAGATGTGATTGTGATATTATTATAAAAACATTTCGATGGAAAAAATATATGAAGTTAGCTAACTTGCAAGGAACATTGGGTAATACTATGATATGAAATGATGATATTTTCACCGTGGGTATTGTAAATGACTTGAGTTAGGTAGAGATATGTTAAATACTATGTTTTTATACAAGAATCATACATTCCATATGATTTGTTATTATACTCCTTGATTGATCCTCAAAGATTCTACCATCATGTTTTAAGCAGGTAAATAATTTTTCAGGTGATTGGTTAACACATGATCCTTTAAAATGAATGATGCAAATGATATGATTAAATTATTTAATAATTTCACATTGATTTATATATGATAAAATTATTTTCCAAGGAATGTTTCATGTTATAGTGGTGTTTAATGATAATTATTTATCACTTCTTATATATACACACCTTATATGCATGTAAATTATTAACATGGTGTTTCAAGTGATGGAAAGAGGCCTCAATAGTTGGGTGTTCATGTTTGGAGACATTTTGGAAAAGATTTTTCTTATTATAGAGTTAGTTAATGGGATTTTAAATACCTTTTTCTTAATTATTTAAGATATATAATTCATTAAATGATACTTGGGATCTACTTTGAAAACTTACTTGGATGTATATTTCAATGAGGATTTTTGTGATATTATCTTAGTTTTTATTAAATAAGTTTTTTCTTTATTTTTTTATTCTTTTGGTTATCGTGTCATTTAATATAGATTTTTTTTTATTATGGAACATGAGAGGGTAAATAAATCCCTAATAAATACTTATATACCATCAACAATAGTATTTATCCTTTAATGTCCATGGAGTTCACTTGAAGTCGTGTGATGTTTCACCTCGATGGAATGGTCATGATGATATGATATGTCACAAAATGGAATCATAGAAATTTCTTTTTCAAAGTTTTTATATTTAGAGAGTTAGTAAAATGGAGATTAGATGTTAGAAATTGTTATAGAATCTATGTGTGTGTGTTCAAAGTTAGCACAACTATATTATAAGTATAAGATTATAGGGGAGCATGGGATTGTATTTAATTTGGTTTATAAATGATATTTTGGGTCTATTTCACTCAATCTAGTTAAGGGTGAGTTGTGGGTTATTCATGAATTATTTTTTTACATAGATACATATAATAAAATCATGTTCATGTGATTATTATTGATTGGTTATTTACTTTTAGATAAATTATTATATTATTAATAAAATAATTGGTGTTTTCCTAAATAGGTTATTACCAATGGATTAGTTTACTGAAATTTATAAGATAAATTTGATGACATAATGTGATCATGTTGATTTGAATAATTACTTTATAATCACGTTCATCAATTAATTAATGGTGTGTTTTTTATGAAAATTTTGAAAACTACTAGAAACTCAACCTATAACCACGCATCATACCCATGATTTACAGAAATCAAGGGTAAAAGGATTTTGTAATATGTTAATACAAATAGTTTATGCAAACCATTGGTTTAGACAGGATATCCAAATGGATTTAAAAATAGCTAGTATAGGTTGAGCTATACCAATAGTTTTTTTAATACTATTGGGATGGAATTCTCTAATAACTCTTATCCTCCCACCCTCCCACCTTTCCTCATGAGCCGCATTCTCCCCTCACCTGAGCATCAACTGATTCTCCTCTCCTTTTGTATTCTACCCTAACTCATAGATTTTTTTTGATTCTGATCTTCTTCAACATTAGATTAGTGATTTCTAAATCCTTCTTTATCTTCTACTAACTGTTGTTTTCATTTTTATCTATGTATGAAAACCAAACCAAGATTCAGTTAGGTGGTGATTCTTCTGGATTATTTTAAATAAGTTTCTTTTAGATTTTTTTTATATTATTGAATTCTAAATGTGATTTTAGTAGATATATTTGCTGTTTTAATTTAATTATCAACTACTTTTACATAAATCCAATTCATTTTTTGGTAATATATATTAACAGATTATGTTATTAATTAATGTATTAATTTTTTGTTTTATTAATGTATTAGGGGGTTATTTTATGTCCTATTATTATATAAAATAATTCACGAGTTACCATTACTTAGATCAATATACCTTTGTATAAACATCAACTTTTCATTCTTACATTTACACAGGTAAGTGTACTCTTGCACCTGATAGAAAGTTAGTCTCTCCTTTACATAGGTATTGAAATTCTTGAATGACCCTTATGTAGATTCTTTAGTGGAATGCTTCTACCCTTACACATGGGTGAGGAACATACCACTTGAAGAGCTATTTTAAACCACTAGAAATCCATTTATTTCAATTTATCTACAATGTATTATTCTTTCAAATGAGGATAATTAGATTTTATGATCTAATATTTATCTACCCTAGATTTCTTGAACCTCTAGACACTACTCGTTTACACCAATTTATTGGTAGAATAAATTTTCCATTTAGATTTATAGTATCCTAGACAAACCCTCAGATGATACCAACATGTTAGTTTATAATAAATCAATTTAATAGATTTACAAATTTACTAAATTCCTTAATAAAACAAAAACTTGGATTAGAAACATAAATAAATACAAATAGGATTTACGTATGATATATATTTTATATTTTAGTAGATTCATATATATTCTTGTATGTATGGTCAAATTCACAATGTTATACACTTAATTTATGATTTGTGAAATTTCAAAATTGTCTAGAAATTTCATTAATCATGCACTCTTATAATTGTAATAATTATTTTAATGAACACATGGTGAATACCCTCATGGATTTTGTCTACCCTTCATCCTACATAACTGAGTTTATTATATTTATCAATAATGTAAAAGGGGGAGTTGTACCTCTGACATCCGCATGTTAATTATTGTGGTTTTTCTTGATGAACTGAATATTTTCTTCTACTCTTCATATAAGCCCTACTAGTGGATATTTTTTTTTTTGAAAAATCACTTGTGATGATTCCATTTAAAATTTTATCTTTTATATTATTTTTCCTTATTAGCTTATGTTTCTTCACCATTATGAGACAAATCCTACTAATACTTTTCTCTTCTTTTGATACATTTTTATTGCTCCGTTAAATATGTTTCCTCTCCCAATGGAGGCAATTTTGACCAACATTGTCCTTATGACTTATGAATTGATATCTTTTCCTCTACTTTGATATCCATATGAGTCACTTAAAAACTATTCTTTTTAAGGAATCCTTATTTAAGGTCACTTACTTTATAATTTATGCACACTCTATGTGTAATGTAACGACCCGTTCTCAGGACCCGTGCCGTGACTACCCGAAGCCTGCCTTCCATAGGCCAGGGGCTGGCGACTAGAACCAAAGGCATAAATCCGATAAAAAGGGAATGAATTTCCTTTTTATAAGTAATCAAACACCACAGAGTAAGCAAGCTGAAGTAAACACTAAGTAAACTGGGTACAACTGTCAGTGTAGAATATTAAATGGGTCAGAATACAAACCCAAACTGAAAGTAAAGTACAACTGGAAAGAAAGTACAACAACTGAAAAGAAAATCAGCAATGCCGAGCCATCCACTGGAAATCCCACCTGAAGGGTGGGTACAGATAGCCTCCTCAGCTCCTCAGGTCCAGCCGTCCGCTCTGTGTACGTCCCGCCCAACGGTCCACCTCCAGGTACTGACTTTCTCCACAAGCCTCTACCATGATCAGCGTTGTCCGTCGTCTGCATCCAACACAATGTAGTGCGGGCATAACCTGTGCAGGGGTGAGTATATGCTACTCAGTAGGGACCCCGAGACCCCTGAAGGTCTCCCAGAATCCACAAAGGATAATCCACAAATGAAAGATACAATCACGAAGTAACAACATACTCTACATAGGTATATGACCATATATATACCTAAGTCATCAATTCTAGTTCATCTCCAACATTTGAGCCCAAGTTCGATCTAGTCCACAAAGGATAGCACAACCAATCCACACAGGATAAAAAAATCCAATCCACTTAGGATAGAAAAAAAATCATATCGAAGATAATGATTGAAAGTCAAGACTCAGCTCACACAGGTATCCTTTTTTGTAAGATGATAGAGATGATTAGATGTTGCTACTGATTCATCTATGTTGGGACCCACGTAGGATACTAGACCAGCTAAGCTGTCAGACCCACGTAGGATTCTAGACCAGCCTCTCTGTCAGACCCACGTAGGATACAAGTACATAGTCAAATACTATCGGACCCACGTAGGATACCAGAACGGTAGTACGGCCAGACCCACGTAGGATACAAGAACAATAGTTATCGTTGTCGAACCCACAGATGATTTCAGTACGGTCGTCTTCGCTGCCAAACCCCTGGTGGATCCTAGTACATTCGTCATCACTTCCGAACCCACAGAGGATTTTAGTGCAGTCGTCGTCGCTGCCGAACCCACGGAGGATTTCAGTGCAGTCGTCGTCGTAGTCGCAGCCAGCTCTAGGGTTCCCTCACACAGAATGCTTTTTTCCAGGAGGGTCCACTCCACCATCCAAGGGTTTGATTCATCAACTGACATGTAGTCCGGAGTTGATGTATCCCAAAGTTACCTCTCGACAAAAAGAACTCAACACGACAGACGGTGCGTCAATCATACGCTCGGTCTGAGAGTTATTGGCCTTTTCATCCTAGGGGCCCGGTTGGTTTTTAAGTCAAAACCAACCCAAACGTACTCCAACTTCGTCCAAACATTGAGCGGAGTAAGAAAAAAGGTTCCTATCACTATGAGGAATCCAACAAAGTCGACAGCACGTCAATCAGACATCCGAAGCTCAAGTTATAAGTGTTTCCGCTCTGAGTGCCCGGTTGGTTTCGCGTTTGAACCAACCCATCCATTCCCAAAGTTCTCCGAAATCTTGATTGTAATATACCGAAACGACCACCTCGATCCAAGGATCACATAGAAACTGACGGTGCGTCGATCGGAGGTTCGTAGCCCAAGTTAAGGGTGATTGAACGAACATGTCCGGTTTTTGGGGGTTTTGGGCCCGGACCGACCCCGCCCAAGACCCACTGGGTCGGCCCGAACCGGGGCGACCCGACCCGTGTCCGGGTCCGGAACAAAAGAGTGAGGCCCGACACGGTTGGCGTGGCCCGGCCCGGCCCGACGTGGCTGGTCTGGCCCGGCGCGGGTGGCCCGGCCTGGGCCGGCTCGGGCACCGTGCACCGCGTGAGCGCGGAAGGGGGGGGGGGGGGGGTCCGCCCAGCTGCGCTGACCGGGGGTCAAGCCCCCGGTCTTTCCGGATCTTGCCGGCCGTAACGGCCGTCCAGTGAACCACACGGGACCGGTTGGTCCCAGCCTCCATGCGTCGGTGGCCGGCGGTTCCAGCCGCCGCTCCCTGCTCCGCCGCGGCCAAAGGCCATGACCTTGATCTGACCGGTGCGACGTGACGGCACCGCGCCACTCTGTAGTGGTCGCCCCGGCTGCGGTCCTTCGTAGATCCCCAGCGCGGCGCGACGATGCCGCAGCCCTCCGCCGCGGCCCGACTCCGAACGCGGCTTCTTTTGGCCTCAACGGCGTGGAGCGATGGCACCACGCTCCTTCGCTGTGTTCCACCTTGTTCTCGCGCGGTGTCGTTGCACCACACTGCCTTTATTCGAGCCGCGACAAGTACAACATCAAAGGGGGAGTAGGATCGGCCATGTTCGGGCAGTCCAACCTCCTCATGTTAAATTGATAACAGGAGGCCCAAATATTTAACGAAGAACTCAAGGAATATTTATGAACAATAAATTCAAACCCCTACCTCGATGAAGTCATTGAACGAGGATCGTCGCAGTAAAAGGACGTCGCGGAAGATGGTGTAGCATAAGACAGCGTCACGGATCGAGGCTCCGTAAGCATCGTCAATGTTCGCCCGATGAAGGATGTGGCGCATCGTCGTTCTCCGGAAAAGGCATCTCTTACCGGCTTCGAAGAAGAGAGAAGATGGAACGGCGGTCTTCCCTTACGGTGGTGGAGTCCTTCGTCGTAGACTCGGCGTTCTTCGCGAAGAAGACGATGTTCTTCAGAACCGTGAGAGTTCCCTCCTTGTTTACACACAACGAATCAAACCCCAATAAAATAAGACATTGTCTTATTTTATTAACACACACGCATGCTAACATTAAATTTGAAATTAAAAAAAAGATCCCATTCAATTAATTAAATTTATTAAAGGGCCTTTAACAGTCCGATTAATTGCGAGAGTTGACTTGTCATTAAAAGGGGGTGCGGGTGTGTTACACAAATAAATGCATGAGGGAGGTTTTAAGAAATTTGAAGGGGTGGGGATCGTGTGGGCCCCACCTCACTATTATCCTACCAAATGGATTTAGGATGTAGTGGGTCCCACCTCACCTTCCATGCATAGGCTATAACTGCTTAGAATAGAAATAAAAATTGTAGCACAAATTTTTATTTCACTCCTCAGTTAACCCATTTTTTTAATAAACTCACCCAAGAAAACACAACTCAAGAAAAGGTGTTCCTAAGAAATTATCGGCGCTGTGATTCCATCGGTGCCCTCGGATTTCGATTCCAAGCAGTGGTTTAAAAGTTAAAAAAACCCGCTCGTTCGTTTACTGAACGTACTCGAGCCAAACTTCGAAAATTGATTCCGGGAACATCGGGCCTCAGAATCAGGTGCTGTCAGAAACTGCGTACTCTTAAAATCCCAAAAAAAATTAAAAAAAACTTCCCTTGAAATTGACGGGTCTTTACATTACTCCCACCTCGGGTCTTTACATCCCCATAAAGATACAACACAAACTAGGAGAACAAATGAGGGTACTGAGCACGCATCTGAGCCTCCTGCTCCCAAGTGCTCTCTTGGAGGTTCCTGTGCTGCCATATGATGCACACTAGAGTAATTGATCGCCCACATAGAACCCGCTCTTGTCGATCCTCGATCTCCACCGGGACCTCCGCAAAAATCGTCCCATCGTCAATGTCCATCTCCCCATGGTCAATGATATGCGTCGGGTCGTGCACGTACCTCCCCAGCTGAGATACATGGAAGACGTCTTGCACCCGGAGCAACTGAAGTGGTAGAGCCAGGCGATAAGCCACCTCGCCTATCCTGCTGAGAACCTGGAATGGTCTGATGAAGCGTGGAGATAACTTTCCACCCCAGCCAAATCTCCGTAATCCACGTCGAGGTGAGACCCGTAAGAAAACGTTGTTGCCATCCTCGAACTCCAGTGGTCTCCACCTCCTATCAGCATAAGACTTCTTTCAGCTCTGAGCTGTCCTCATCTGCTCCTGGATGACCTGGACCTTCTCTATCATGGCCTGGACCATCTTCGGTCCCACAAATGTTGACTCGCTAGGTTCTGTCCACTATAGAGGTGACCTGCAAGGTTGGCCGTACAATTCCTCGTATGGTGCCATCCCGATGGTGGAGTGGTAGCTGTTGTTGTACGCAAACTCCACCAAGGGTAGGTGATCCTTCCAACTGAGGCCAAAGTCGAGGACACATGCACGGAGCATTTCCTCGAGAGTCTGAATGGTCTTCTCCGTCTGACCATCTGTTTGAGGGTGAAAGGCGGTGCTCAGATGTAGCTGCGTCCCGAATGCCTCTGGAAACCCCTTCCAAAGCCAGGAAGTAAAGTGATAATCTAGATCGGAGACGATGGATGATGGCACGCCATGAAGCCGTACAATCTCTTGAATGTAAAGGCGTCCCAAGATCTCCACTGAGCCCTACTCTCTGATGGGTAAGAAGTGGGCCGACTTGGTGAGTCGGTTGACAATCACCCAAATGGAGTCATGACCTCTGGAAGTGCGTGGAAGTCCAATCATGAAATCCATAGATATCCCATCCCACTTCCACTCTGGGACCTCCAAGGGCTGTACCAAGCCTTCTGGTACCTGGTGCTCCGCCTTCACCTGCTTGAAGGTGAGGCATCGAGAAACGAACTCTACTACAACCTTATTCATACCCGGCCACCAGTGCTGTCATCTGAGATCCAGGTACATCTTCGCCACTCCTGGATGTACCGCTAAAGGGGAAGTGTGAAACTACCCCAACACCTCCTCTTGTAAAGAAGCTGGTACCATGGTACGTCCTATGAAAAGGACGTCGTGCTCTCCTCCTATAGAGAATCCATCAGGTGCCTGTCCTGAGGATATCTGCGCACGTCATGTCTCACAGTCAGCGTACCCACACTGTGCCTCTCTGACTCGCTGCAGTAGTGGAGGAGTGAATTTGAGTGACGGAAGAATGGATGCTCCATCTCTATCCATGAAGGATATCTGCAAAGCGGCAAACTGCTCTGTCGCCTCCCCAAGTAGCTGAATGCCCATCCTCCTGCTGAGAGCATCGGATACTACGTTCCCCTTTCCAGGAGTATAGACTATCTCAAAGTCATAGTCCTAGAGGAACTCGAGCCATCGCCACTATCTCAGGTTCGGGTCCTTCTGCGAGAAGATGTACCTGAGACTCTGGTGGTCAGAATAGATTGTAAAGCGCTCGTCCATCAGATAGTGTCACCACATCTTCAGAGCGAAGACCACTACTGCTAACTCCAGGTCATGGGTAGCGTAGTTCTGCTCATGCTGACTCAAATGTCATGATACATAGGCGATCACTACCCGTTCCTGCATCAGGACACACCCGAGTCTGGTCCCTGATGCATCGCAGTAGACTACGTACCCTAATCCCTCCTCTGGTAGCCTCAATATGGGTGCACTATTCAATCTTTGTCTCAGATCCTGGAAGCTTGGCTGACATATTTCTGACTACATGAAGGGTTTCCCCTTATTTTTCAAAGCTTAAAGTGGTGTCGCAACTCTGGAGAAGTCTAGCACAAACCTCCTGTAGTATCCAGCAAGACCCAAGAAACTCCGCACCTCCGTCACGCTCCTGGGTGGCTCCCAAGCGAGCACTGCCTCGATCTTCGCAGGATCCACCACAACTCCCACCTCAGAGATGATGTGTCCCATGATGTGGACCTCACGTAACCAGAACTGGCACTTAAAGAGCTTACCATAAATCTGGGGCTCTCAGAGCCTGTCCAGTACAAACCGCAAGTGGTAGGCGTGCTCCTCCTCAGTGGTCGAGTATATCAATATGTCGTCGATGAAGACCATGACAAATCGATCGAGGTATGGATGAAAGATCCTGTTCATGAGACTTAGGAATATTGCTGGAGCTTTGGTTACACCGAAAGGCATAACCATGAACTCATAGTGGCCATACTGACATCTGAAGGCCGTCTTCTGCACGTCCTCGTCCCGAACTCTGAGTTGATGATAGTCTGACCTAAGGTCTATCTTCGAGAAACATTGTGCTCCTTTGAGCTGATCGAAGAGGTAGTCAATCCTTGGTAGCGGATACGTGTTCCTCATGGTCACCTGGTTCAGGTGATGATAGTCGACACACAGTCGCAAGCTCCCGTCCGCCTTCTTGGCGAACAAAATCGGGGAAGCCCAGGGTGAAACCCTGGGTCAAATGAATCCCTTGCTCTGTAAGTCCTCCAGATATACCCGTAGCTCTCGAAGCTCAGTGGGAGCCATCCGATATGCTGGAGTGGATATCAGGGCTGTCCTGGGGAACATGTCAATATAAAAGTCTACCTCTCTACCAGGAGGTAGTCGTGGAATGTCGTCAGGAAAAAATTCCGCATACTAATCCACCACTACAGAAAAACTCAGACTCTGCACGTCAACTGCTCCTAGGATGAGGCTAGCCAACTGATGAGTGATGGGATATCCTCTCCTTTTTGTGAGTCCATCCTGCGCTGCAAAGGCTCCCATCTCTCCGGTGAAGGTGAACCTGCTCCCATCAGTGTGAACACACCGCACATTGCACCTAATACAGTCGATCTGAGCATGGACTGTAGATAACCAATCCATGAACAAGATGATGTCGTAAGGCCTCAAAGTTGCTACTAGAAGATCCCAGCCGAAGCTCTCGCCTCCTTGTGTAAGCTGACACTATCGACACTAGTGTGTAATCATCGAGGCTGCTCCCGTAGGAGTCTATAGCCGTAAGGATCGAGCCAACGACTCCGTCAAAATCTCCGAGCTTCGAAAAAGGGAAGCGGAAATGAAAGAATGACTCGATCCTGTGTCTATAAGAATGGTAGCAAGGGTGGAGTAGACACAGATAGTACCTAAAATCATCTCTGGCGCACCGTGGTCATAGGCCTCCGCTGCCTGAAGCTGAGCCTGCTTCTGCCCGCCAGCTCCATGTGGTCGGGGTGGACCTCCTGGTGGTAGTGGTGGTAAAGCCTCAAAGCATCACCGACCACCTGGTGCTCAACCATCTCCTCTTCCTCGTCCGCCTGCTCTCTGCGGACCGCCACGGTCGACCCTATGCCTCTGCCTGGGTGGCCTTTCAGCCATCTGCTGCTCCTCTGCACGGCGGGTCGGGCAGTCACGAGCCATGTGGCCCTACCCGCCGCATGAGTAGCACTGTCTGCTCCTCGTAGGACTGGCTCTGTGCCATGTTCCCTGCACCTCTGAGTTAGTGTCCTGAGGTTGTCCTCCCACTGGTCTGGTCCGCCTGGACCCCTGTGACGTCTGTCGACTGCCAGCTGCAGAAGACTCTGCTATGTGCCGCACTACGGTAGGTATCGCTGCTGGTGTAGGCTCAGCAAGAAAACTCTCGATGAGAAGGGCTTTCTCCAGTACTCCTTCCTATGTCAGAATGCTGAGGGATATCATCGATGCCATGATCTCATGCCTCAGTCTCTGCTCGAAGGTCCGAGCCCAGAAGAATGGGTCCCGTACCATGTCTATCGAATAGCGCGGGAGAACGGTAAATCTCGCTGAGTATTGGGATACCGTCATGCTGCCCTGCCACAACTGTAGTAGCTCTTGAATGTGCACCGCACATAGGGTGGCTGGGACGAACTCTGAGCGGAAGAGGCTCTCAAAGTCCATCCAGAGGAGATATGCCTCATCGTGCACCTGAAGAATCAGGCTCCACCATCTGCCTGCTACCGCTTGCCGGAGGCTCGCTGCAAGGATCACCATGAGGTCAGCTGGTGTCCCCAATAGCCTGAAAACCCGAACTACAGCCTCTATCCAATCCTCGGCTGCCTGAGGGTCCATCTCCCCGTAGAACCTGGGCAGTCTTTAACGCTGAAACTCGTGCAGTGCACTAAGGCGATGTTCACTCTTAGCAGCTGGGGCTGGGGGCATCGGTGGCTTGGATGGTATAGGTACCGCCGGTGCCTCCGCTGTAAAAGGGCCCTGCACTGAGGCCTGATCGCTCGGTGGGCTGTCGTCTCACACAAAGCTCTAAACCCTAGCTGGCTGCCGTCGTGGGGCCATCCTGAAAAGAAATAGGTGTGCCACGGTCAATACAGTATGCCTGGTGAGCTAACACAATGTAATCACAAAGAATACTTCGAAACACAAATTCAATCAATTTTTTCGTGTACTGAGTCGGAAATCAGAAGTCAAGGTCCTGGTGTATGGATACGTCGGCCGATGCACCAACACTGGACTCCCTGGACAGATAACCACACTCAATACCCTTAACACTATTGCATCACATAGAAGAAAGATCAGAGTCCTGAGTTCTATTGTAGAACCGAACTCCTATGATACCAATTTGTCACGTCCCGTTCTCAGGACCCATGTCGTGACTACCCCAAGCCCACCTTCCATAGGCCAGGGGCTGGCGGCTAGCACCAAAGGCGTAAATCTGATAAAAAGGGAAGGCATTTCCTTTTTATAAGTAAACAGACACCATAGAGTAAGAAAGTTGAAGTAAACACTAAATAAACTGGGTACAACTGTAAGTGAGGAATAGTAAATAGGCCAGAATACAAACCCAAACTGAAAGTAAAGTACAACTGGAAACAAAGTACAGTAACTAAAAAGTAAAGAAGCAATTCCGAGCCTTCCACTAGAAATCCCACATGAACGGTGGGTACAGATAGCCCCCTCAGCTCCTCGAGTCCAGCCGTCCGCTCTATGTATGTCCCGCCCAGCGGTCCACCTCCAGGTACCGACTTACTCCACAATCCACTACCACGATCATCGATGTCCATCGTCTACATCCAACAGAACGTAGTGCAGGAATATCCCATGCAGGGGTGAGTATACGCTACTCAGTAGGGCCCTCGAGACCCCCGAAGGTCTCCCAGAATCCACAAAGGATAATCCAGAAAGGAAAGATACAATCACTAAGTAACAACCAACTCTACTTAGGTATATGCCCATACATATACCTAAGTCATCAATTCCAGTTCGGTTCCAACATTCGAGCCCAAGTTTGATCTAGTCCATTCAGGATAGCACAACCAATCCACACAGGATAACACAATCAAATCCACTTAGGATAGCAAAACAATCATATCGAAGATAATAATTGAAAGTCAAGACTCAGCTCACACAGGTATAATTCTTCGTAAGATGATAGAGATAATCAGATGTTGCTAATGATTCATCTAAGCTGGGACCCACATAGAATACTAGACCAGCTAAATTGTCAGACCCACGTAGGATACTAGACCAGCCTCTATGTCGGATCCATGTAGGATACAAGTACAGAGTCAAATACTGTCAGACCCACGTAGGATACAAGAACAGTAGTACTGCCAGACCCACGTAGGATACAAGAACAGTAGTCATCGCCATCGAACCCACAAAGGATTTCAGTACGGTCGTTATCGCTGCCGAACCCATGGAGAATCCTAGTGCAGTCGTCGTCCCTGCCGAACCCACAGAGTATTTCAGTGCAGTCGTCGTCGCTGCCGAACCCACGAAGGATTTCAGTGCAGTCGTCGTCACAGTCGCAGCCAGCTCTAGGGTTCCCGCACACATCATGCTCGTTTCCGGGAGGGTCCGCTCCACGACCCAAGGGGTCGATAAATCAACTAACACGTAGTCCAGAGTTGATGTATCTCAATGTTCCATGTCGCCAAAAAGAACTCAATGTGACAGACGGCGCGTCAATCGGATGCCCGGTCTGAGAGTTATTGGCATTTTCGTCCCAGGGGCCTGGTTGGTTTTTAAGTCAAAACCAACCCGACCGTACTCCAACTACATCCAAACATCGATCTAAGTAATCCAAAAGTTCCATCTCACTAAGATAAATCCAAAAAAGTCGACGGAAAGTCAATCGGACGTCCGGAGCTCAAGTTATAAGCGTTTCCGCTCCAAGGGCCCGGTTGTTTCGTGTTCGAACCAACCCGGTCGTATGTAAAGTTCTCCAAAACCTTGAGTGTAATATACCAAAACGACCACCTTGATCCAAGGATTGCATCTCAACTGACGATGTGTCAATCAGAGGTACGTATCCCATAGTACGGGCATTTGAACAAACCTGTCCGGTTTTAGGGGGTTTTGGGCCCGGACCGACCCGGCCCAAGACCCCCTGGGTTCGCCCGAATCGGGTCGACCCGAACTGAGTCCGGGTCCGGCCCAAAAGGGCGTGGCCCAGCCTGGCTGGCGCGGCGCGGCTGGTCCAGGTCAGCTCGGGCGCTGCGCGCCACATGAGCGCGGAAGGGGGGGGGAAGCACCACCCCCTTCGAACCGACGACGGACCCACGGGGGGGGGGGGGGGGGGGGGTGGTCCACCCAGCTGCGCTGACCGGGGGTCAAGACACCTGTATTTTCATATCTGGCTAGCCGTAGCAGCCGGACAGTGAATTAGGTAGGACCGGTTGGTCCCGCCCTCCATGCGCCGGCGGCCGGTGGTTCCGGCCGCCGCTCCCTGCTCCGCTGCAGTCAAAGGCCGCGACCTTGGTCCGACCAGCGCTGCGCGACGGTGACGCACCCCTCCACCGTGGCCCGACTCCGGCCGTGGCTTCTTTCGACCTCAACGGCGTGGCGTGACGACACCATGCTCTTTCACCGCGTTCCCCCTTGTTCCCACGCGGTGCCATTGCACCGCGCTGCCTTTGTTCGAGCCGCAACAAGTACGACATCAAAGGGGGAGGAGGATCGGCCGTGTTCGGGTGGTCCGACCTCCTCCCGTTAAATTGATAACAGGTGGCCCAAATATTTAATGAAGAACTCAAGGAATATTTTCGAACAAAAAATTCAAACCCCTACCTCGATGAAGTCATCGAACGAGGATCATCGCGGGAAAAGGTCGTCGCGGAAGACGGCGTCGCGGAAGATGACGTCGCGGATCGAGGCTCCATAAGCGTCGTCGGTGTTCGACCGATAAAGGATGCGGTGCATCGTCGTTCTCCATAAAAGGCGTCTCTTACCGGCTGCAGAGAGGAGAAAAAACGGCACGACGGTCTTCCCTTGTGGTGGTGGAGTCCTTCGTCGTAGACTCGACATTCTTCGCGAAGAAGACGAAGTTCTTTAGGACCGTGAGAGTTCTCTCCTTGTTTCTGCACAACGAATCAACCCCCAATAAAATAAGACATTTTTTTATTTTATTAACACACATGCATGCCATCATTGAATTTGAAATAAAAAAAATGATCCCATTCAATTAATTAAATTAATTGAAGAGCCTTTAACAGTCTAATTAATTGCGAATGTTGACTTGTCATTAAAAGGGGGTGTGGGTGTGTTACAAAAATAAATGCACGAGGGAGGTTTTATTTCACTCCTCAGTTAACCCATTTTTTTAATAACCTCACCCGAGCAAACACAACTCAAGAAAACGTGTTCCTAAGAAATTAACGGTGCTGTGATTCCATCGATGCCCTCAGATTTCAATTCCGAGCACCCGTTCAAAAGTAAAAAAAACCCGCTCGTTCGTTTACTGAACGTACCCGAGTCAAACTTCGAAAATTGATTCTGGGCACATCGGGCCTCAGAATCAGGTGTTGTTAGAAACTGCGTACTCATAAAATCCCAAAAAAAATTAAGAAAAATTTTCCCTTGAAATTTACAGGTCTTTACATGTATGTAGACCCAATTTACAATGATTTTGGTAGTTGAAAGTTATTATTTGGGTCAGTAGATGATCATTTGATATTATTCATTCTTATAGAAGGAGACAAGTGATAAATATTTCCTTTATAATTATAGATGAGTAAATTTGGCTAATAAATTTTGTATTGAATTTCATATATCATATAACTTTAGGCTTCCATCTCCATTATTACGTTTTGGGAATATTTTGGTAATTTTAAAAATCTTTGTTTCTATGATATTAGAACCGGATGATTATTTATATTTATTTGAATCATGTTATAATTTCTATGATATTATTATACCATGTATTTTAAATTTTGATGTTGGGTGACACATTGTTTTTATTCTTGATTAAATTTTTTCAATCATAAAGAAAAGTGTATTTAATTGGATTAATTTCATATTCAAAAAATTGATGTTTGAGGAATAATTGTTTCATAAAGACAAAAGTATTTAATTGGATATTGTAATATTTTTATCCCATTCCATGTCTTATATTTTTTCAGTTCGTTATTTGTAGGCATCCCTTATGGAATATGTTATTTCTATTATTCTTTATTTTCCTGGCCACTAGTATGATTTGATGAATTTTATACTAAAATTGGATGTAATGAATTTTGTAATTATGGTTTAAATTTTTGATTTGAATATAATTTTTCCTCTATAATAGAATGAATAAAATCTAGATGTATTACATTGACCATATTTGAATCGAGTTTTAAAATAATTAATATATTTTTTTAGATTTTTCATTTAACAATTCTTCATATGTAGGTCATATACATTGTTCATGTTTTAATGGTTTTGGAAGAACATGGTTAAATCAGAAATAAGTTATCTACCAAATAATTTATTTCAAACAAACTATTATTTTTGTTCTCAAAATATAGGGACAAGAAAATATTATACTATTCATGAATGAAAATAAATAAATACTATGGAGAATTTAATATTTGACCAGTTTCCATTTGTAAATAATAACAATAGAGAAATTATTCCAATGATAGAAGAAAATGATATCAATACACATGAATAAAATAATGATTATGGTGATGTTGAGAGAGTGGAAAAAATGAATGGATGATGTTAAAAATCTTATATATCAAGAATTTAATAAAATAATAAAGTTGTAATTTTTAATGAGGTAATATCATGGAAAAACCCTATCTGTAATTTCTAACACTTCTACTAATTTTATTCTTACCTTTTTAAGTAATTTCTTCTTTATGGTGTAGATATTACCTCAAATAATTATAAGTCATGAAATTTAACTACAAAATTTGGATTTTCTACTAATAAAATTCACGATTTTCCAAAAGTTTGTAGTTTATTTTGGGAGAAAAAAAATAGAAATTAATGAATATAAAGTATGTGGAACATCTTGATGGAAGGAAAATAAAAATGGAACACTTTATTATGTTATATATAAATTTATTTGGCACATTCCATTGATTTTCAAGAATCCAAATCTATTCATGACTGCAAAAATATCAATCAATATATAATGACATGATACTGAGAGAATTAAAGACAATGATGTGTTGGATTATCCTGTACATGTTTTAAAATGGATGGAATTTTATGTACCACATCCTAATTTTTCATTTGAGGTGTTTAATGTTAGGTTGGGTCTATTCTATAATGGTGTTAATTCATTTGTTCAGTTGATTACTACTCATCAAACATGGCTAGTTTTTATTCATGTCTATAATCTTCATCCACAGATGTGTATGAAACAAACATTCAATTTATTGTGTATACTAATATCTAGAACTTATTATCATAATAATTATATAAATTCATACTTTCAACCTTTTATAAGTGAGTTGAAGTATCTTTGGGATATGGGGGTTCTCACATTCAATTCTTCTTCAAAAAATAAATTTCAGATGTGAGTTTCCCTTATATGGATAATAAATTATTTCTCTACTTATATAATGGTGTCTTGTTAGGGAATGAAGGAACAAATAGCACGTCCTATTTTTATGAATAATATATTATTTATAAGACTTAAATATCATCATGGTTTCAGTTTCATGGGGTATTGACAATATTTTATAATAGATCTTCAATATAGAAATAATTCATGGAGTTTTTATAATACCGTTGGAACTGAACTAACAAATAAATAAATGTCATGAATTTATGTTCTTAATGAATTCAAATATTTTATTTTTTAATTAGGTAAAAGTATGATGAATTCTAAAAAGAGGAATAATTTTTACACTGAATCCACTTACAATTAGAAAAAGTGATGTATTTTTTTTTGAGTTTCTATATTGGTCTACCAATTTGTTAAACAGTTTTTTTAGACTTAAAACACATTGATAGAAATATATGTGAAATTTTTCATTCAATTATTCTAAATAATAATGAGAATACCAAATATGGATTATGATCTCATTAAGAATTTTTGGATTGGGGTATTAGAGTAGAAATTTGTCCTGTGAGTATCAGTGAAAATAAATGGAAAATTCCTTGCACTTCTAATGTGATGAAACATTTAGTGAATAATAAATATTTGTATGTATTGGTGAATATCAAGGTTCTTGAGGGCTATTCCAATAGAATATCTAAATGGTTCAATAAAAAAGAGTTGAAACTAAAATCCCTAAAAGGTCATGGTTATCACATCACTCTTCATAAATTTATTCCAATAGAAATATGGAATTTACTATCCAATAATGTAAGGGTGATAGTGATTAACTTGTTCCATTTTTATAGAGATCTTTTTTTATAAAAGGCTGTCCATATTTTTATTGATAAAAATTCACAAAGAGGTTCCATTAATTTTATGTGAGTTGAAAAAACATTCCTCCATCATTTTTCACTTACTTGATGCATTTAACAGTTCATCTTACAACTGAAACACTTCTTGGGGGAAAAATTATTTTAACTAGATGTATATTACTGAAATAAATATGTGCACAATAAAATATTCTATCCATAATAAGAATCATTCTGAATGTTACCTTGTGAGAGGTTATCAAGCTAAAGAATGTATGGATTTTTCTTCAATGTATTTTTCTGATGTGAGAACAAGGAATAACCGACCAATAAGAAAATAATATAAGAAATATGAGGAAATTGAGCCCTCATTTCCATCTATTTCCCAAATAGTAGGAATTCTTGGGTCATATACATTAGCTATATTGATCCTTTAATAGAAGGATATGGCACATTGTAGAATCTTTTTTAACCCTAGTTTGTTTCATGACTATATCAAGTAAGTAATTTGAATATTTATATGTTATCTCATATTATTTCATTTCAAATATACCTTTAAATTTTATTATAGTTTTATTTAGGGGACATAAGCAAATTATATGTAGAGTTAATCGATATTTTCCATTGATAAGAAGTTAGGATTTTCATAGAAAATAGTTTCCTTATTAGTTGAAATCCATAGTAGGACCATTAATTTAATTAAAATAAAATATAGATAATCATTTAATTATAATATTCATATATAATTTAGTTATTGAGTTTACCTATTGACTCTTTCTATCATGAATTAAGAGATTTGGATTTTGTTCTCAATTATTTGGTTACTGAATGAAAATCTTTAATAAAAAATGGGTATAGATTTGTAACAACTGATTGAGTGGTGAAAAGGAGAACACAACATGATAGGGTTATGTCAACTGTAGAACCAGAATTTTATCCTAGTTCATCAGATAGTCAGCCTTGAATTGAAAATGTGTACTATTATAGACTTGGTGATAAAATATTTTTATTGTATTACTTCTATCATGGTCGGGTCACTATGATGAAATATAAATGGTTTGATTCAATGATGTGACATGATATATGTATTGATTAATGTGGATTCATAGTTACTGACATGAATTGATTTATGGATGCCGATGAACCATATATTTTGGTATCAATGAAAAAACAAGTGTTTATGTGAAATATCATATGATACCTGATTACAGTGACATTATTGAAGTAATCCCAAGAAATATTTTTCGTGATGTTGGGGATGAAATTGACACCATTTAATCCTCTATTGGTTTTGACCAAAATATTATATTTGATGACTCAAATTTTCCAATTGTGAGAATTTATTTTTAACTTGATGTAGTGGTTGGAAATATATAGAAGAAACAATATATGTTTACAATTAATTATGTTTACCTTGACATGGGTTTCTCAGGTTGGTACTACTATAGTTACTTAAAATTTGGTTTCATTTTGGAAAGATATGTTTGTTTTAGTATTGTTTGTTTTCATTATATTTAATTAAATTTATTTCAATTCAGAAAACTAGGATTAAAATGGGTTTCTAAAAAATGTATAACTTTTTTTTAAATTATAGTTGTTAAAACATGTTATAAAATTGTTTATGAATTCATTAACTCTTAAGTTGTATGCATAATTTTTAAAAAATATTTCAATAAAATGTACATTTCATTCTTACGCATATTAGGAAGGATATTTATGATGTTCAGATGAAGATATTATTTGATAATAATCAATGAATGAATGTTCTAGGGATTCTTCCCATGGTTCCCTAGTGAGTATAATAATTTTAATTTGTTTATTTTTCATGACATTCATTTTCATGTTCTTATTATTTATTAATTTTTGAGGGACATTCCTCTGAACCAAAATTGAATTATTCTCATCCAACTAGTATGTTTTTGAGTGGGGGTGCTTCTATAGCTACATAGAGAACTCGTCATACCCATTCACACCCTTACCCACCAGTCTACACCCCATATACCACACCTTTTCATCCTCCACATGAGCCTTTAAGGATGTTCCCACCCTTTCCTCCATTATCGTCTTATTTAGACTCTTCTTCTCATACCATGTCTACACCACCCCTATGTATATTACCAAATATTCCATATCCATATCATATGATGTATCTCTAGCCCTTCTATCCTTATCCAACCATGTCTACGCCACCTCGATTTCAAACATTCTATACAGGTTATGATAATTTGTTTCCTTCCAATTCCACTCTAGTATATGTAGATAACCCGATGCATGTATTGGAAGAGGCACATCCTTTAGAGGATACTGATCTAGGATAGCCCTCAGATCTGACAGAGCCTAATGACCAGCATGAATTAGGTTTTTTTATAAGTGGGTAAAAGTATATCACGTCATTTTTTCCTATTGTAGTCTGAATTAATACTTCTTATTTTTTTTACATTTTATCATATTCAATGTTATATTCTAATATGTGATGTGGTATAACCTGTATGTGTGCATATTGGAGTCATCAAACCCAAATAATGGTGGATTACAATTAATTCAATCAAATGATAGGTAAAAAATCCCATAAATGAAAAAGGTTTAAGGAAACTTTTTCCAAGTATAGTTATATAATTCTGGTCTAACCAGTCTCATGGAGGCATATTAGTAATGAAATAAAAGAGAAATAATGGATTGATATATGGGTAATAAAATTTGTTAAATTAATATCCATATAATTATTTTACTAAAATAAATTAACCTATTAATTATAGCGTCAGTTTAACTTTCCTGACGGTGAAGATACTAAGGCCACATGGTTGATGGATCTTGGGGAGTTGTGGAGATCATGTAATCACAAGTTATATGTTGACTTGAAGATTAGGGCCAATTATGATTTAGAGGGTGTACCAATACTCAACTACTATCCAATAACAAAATATCAATAAATGGTCACATATTGGAAGAGTAATGTGTTTAATGAATTCCTAATATTTAATGGTTTTCTTTGAAAATTTAATTCTTATTAATTATCTTTAAATTTTTTTTAGTATGCATAAAAAAACAAAAAAAAGATTCTATAATTTATTCACACACTTTGGGTGCACTATAATGCCCGAGAATGAAATTCCTAGGTACATTAATATGAATAGAAATAATATCTATATTTATATTATGATTAAATCAATCATTTCGTTTTATATCTATTTTTAAGAAGTATAAAAAAATAAAAAGTCATAAAAAGGATTTAAAATTCAATAGAATATTCCTAAAACAAACTCATGTAGTCCAAATATTGAAAGATGAAAATTACACATTAGTACAAAAGGATGAAAATTATCCATTTGTATAGATTCTCATTCTGAAATTTATGTTTTATTCACATAATAAATGGCTGAAAATGATCATTTTCTCATTAAATCCAATATTTTCAACATTTTTATGTCTTTTATGGTCTCTCAAAGGCATATTAAAATTATCCCTCTTATTTGAGTAATCCAAATTTGAAAAAACATTTTTTTGAACCAATTATTTTTTTTAATTTCCTCCCTTAATTTTCTCTTGAATTCAAATATTATATTCTTTCTTTAATTATTATTGAATCCTTCGTAGAGTGATAATGTGATTCAATAAATTTGTATGACATTGAATTTAAAATGGATCATTTAATCACTGATTATTAAGAATTACAAATTATTAGAATTGGTATTTAAACCCGTAATTCAAATATAAAACCCCCCTCTATCATTGATCTTAAGGACTTGAGAATGAGTCACAATTCCATGTTTGATTTCTTTTGTTTACCATGTTTTCAATACACTATAAAAATTTGTTAGAAACCATAAATATTTTTTATTATATTAATAAAAACTTTTTAGTGAATAATTAATTTTAGATTACTTTCCACTCACTTAGGCTATCTCTTGGTTAATAATTCTTTGAGAAACATGATAGAATTAAAGATGTGTAGTCTATGTAGATACATTAAACTAATTGAAATCCATGTGGTATAATATTTTTGTGTTCTTTCATTACATCTATTTTTTTTTATTTTATCTAATGGATATTCTCTTTAATTTTATAAATCATGGACTATGTTTTTGTGAAATGGACCTCTAAAATCCATAAAAAATATTCCCAGAATCTGAATTATAGCTGTTAATGTAACTTCTCAACCCAAGTGCCACATACCAGTACTCTGATTTGGTCGGTCACATGACCTTAGGTGCGGCTCCCCATATGCAAGAGGATGCTAAATAGAAGTGAGGGTATAATATAGATCAGAGGGAGACTATAAACTCTATATAAAAGTATAAAAAGTGAAAATAAATAAACTATAACAAAAAGATATAACCAATAACAAGACAAAACAGTATCACATGATGACTAAAATAGGAATACAATATTCAAACGAAAATAGTAGATATTCCATGCCATAAAAAGTGTATACCACCTAATAAAAAACCCAAATTATGACACATTGACACTCCCAAGAGGGTCTCAACACCATGTATGGTTACCTCATCCATGATCCATCCCAACTGAGCCATTTAACATGGTATATTAACCTTATTATATACTAAAATAATGAAATCTATACGGATCAGGCAGCCCGATTAGGGTTTTAGTGCAACTCAGTAGGCCACCACTAATGGTGTCTACAATAATATAAAGTCAAATAACTGTGTATGTATTTGTATAAATAATATAGTACAATTCATAAGTAAAAAGTTATCACATTTTCTATTATTATTTAATTATCCACATAAATCCTCAGGTTCCCAAGGACACCTTAAGCCTCAATTCTTACTTCAGCCCATTCCAAAGTCTTAACAATATCACAATACCATGGTTATTATTTATAATTTCATTTAAAAACATATCACAACCAATTTTAACCATAGTCTAATTAGAAACTCATGGGAATGGAATATCATTTCTAGCACCCCATGGGTCTTTAGTGCCTCAGTCCCTATCCCACACCTCAATAATCATAGGGGTATTAGAAACCTCAATCCCTATCCCATACTCGCTATCTTATATGGGTATTTGGAGCATCCTTCAATGTACCAAACATAATTTATCACATATCACACTAGTGGGATTTTGAAGCATCAGTCCATGTCCCACACACTTATATCATATGTATCACAATTTCAAACACATCATAATAATCAAAATTAATCAAAATTAATCATTTTACCAACATTTCAAAACTACTATATAAATACAATTCATCAAAAAAACATGGTTCTTTAATATAATCACATGGAATAATTTGAAAAAACCATCATGAATCCATTTTGCACCATTTAAACCATATAAACCTTTAAACTAATAAGTTTAAACCAACATATGATAATCCACATTGTCAATTTATTCATAATCACAGTAATTGACCAATTTCATAATTCCAATATTCCATTAATTAATTCACCAAAAAATTAATTCATTCCACATTCACAATATTGCATTAATTAATTAAAAAATTAATTAATCCAAGTTCACTAATCTAAATTTCCCATCCATTCCCCATTCAGACATTCCATTAATAAATTCAATAATTAATTAATACTTTTCCATGTTCACAATATTCCATTAATTAATTAACAAATTAATTAATCCAATTTCAAAAATCCCAACTTCCTATTGATTTCTAATTTTCACATACCATTAATTAATTTAGAAATTAATTAATCCAATTCCATTTCTTGATAAATTAATTAATCAATTAACTTAGTCAATTCAATATTCAATTTCCAAACATGAAAATGTAATTCTAAAATCACATACACAATATTGGAATAAATACTATTGGAATTGAATTTGGACAACCTACCTCAATATTTTTGACAAACTCTCTCTAATGGAAATCGCCAATTCTAGAGGAAAGATTAAGAACATGAAGAAGAATGAGATTTAGAACCAAAACCTTGATCCAAGATCAATAGAATAAAAATTAATTAACCCTAGATCTAAAACCTTTCCAACAGGGGATAAATCACTCCTCTTTGATCTGGAAAGAGGAGTGGGAGAGAGAGAGAGATCTAGTCAGGAATAAACTATATACCCGGAGAGATGAAGATCCATCAATGAATCTTATAGTCACCAAGAATAGAGGTTTTAAAGTCTTCAAAATCATCCTAGAACCTCAAAAAAAATTGAATTTTTTTTGGGTCAATCTAGGGGGTTTAGGGATATAATACAGGGGTTTTAGAAATTTAATGTGAACTTCCAGGGGTTTAAAATACCACATGCACAGTTTATTATACAGGGTGCACAGTTTCTCCTAAATGTGATCACTAACCATATGCCTCACAAAGGGGTGTCTCATAGTTACTCATAAGAGGGTGGATAGTTTGAAAATACATGAACCAACTATGTGAATCCCCTCTATTTGGATTTTCACGATTTTGGAAAACCATCCACCAACCTCACATAACCCCTCTTCCTTCCAAAATCCTCCAATTTCACCCAAAATATCCCCATGGTAAAACACAAACAAGATATACACAAAGCAAGGAATAATAATACCTGAAAAAATCATGATACATCTCCAAAAAAGGTTAAGATATTACAGTGAATAACAATGAATGTAAATTTGTTTGAAAATATATATGCAATGTGACTTTCCAGAACGAATGTATTTTTTAGAGTAATCTTTAATAATATAAAAATTTGAGCATGTTTCAAAAAACCTATAAATGTTTTATAATATAAATATGAGTTATAATATGTTTAGATTTTACATTTAAATTGTAAACAGTTTTCAATTTTCACTAAACTATATAGTGTTTAATCATTAAGTATAAAAAGATATACTTTATATGTTCATTAAAGATTTTGCAGATTTTCTGTAAATTACATTAATGAAATAAAAATGTACATATTAATACATTTTATATTTTATTATTGTTTAAATATTAATATGAAAATAGTTTATATGTTTATATATTCACATATAAACTAGAATAAAAATAAAAAAATTAGATAATATAAATAATTTTATGTCATCATTAAATGTTTCAATTAATATATTATAAATGAAATGACATAATAACAATATATAAAAATTAAAATAACATCACATAATAATAAAATATAAACATAAAAAAATATTTCATATATTAATATGTTAACTTATCAACTGTAAAAATTTGAACATGTAAAATATAAATTATATTAACATGTATAAAAATAAAATTAATATTTGCATATAAACATGTAATAAAATTAAATTATCATTAATATATAAACTAGTAAACATAAAATTCTAACTAGACTTATGGAAATATAATAAATCTAAATATAAATAAACTTAACTACTCATACTTCAACTAATTCAAATCAAACTAAAAAATAATAATTTGAACCAAAAGGAAAAAACATACCCCAAATAGAATTGATCAAAATATACATTAATAAAATTAAAATCAATCAAAATAAAAAAAATAAAACCTTTAAAAAATTAAATTATAATAACATGTACCAAAATATTATAAATCATATTGTATTAAATTGAATTTCGCCAAAGGAAACCAAATTTAATGAAACCAAAATGAATAAAATTGTACTAAACCAAACTAGATTGAATTTAATAAATATTCCCAATGGGGAATTGAATTAAATAATACAAGCCAATTATAAATTAATCCAAACCAAATTAAACAAGTCTTAATTGACTAAAATAATTTGACCTAAACTAAACTAAACCATTTAGACCCAAACTAAACTGAATGGATATATTTTATTCATAACTAACAAAAACTAATTACATGGATATGAAATTATTAAATTCACCTAAACAATAATTATGTAAATTTAACTCACCCAAACCAATAAAAAATAAAAAAGTGAATAGATATAAATTGAAAATAACCAATCCAAGATAAGACAATGAACAAATAATAAAACAAATCTGAATATTACTTGAATAGAATAATCAAAAAATGAACAAATGACCAAATGAAGTAACAAAAAACTACATGACACTAAAATGAAACAAATGATGTATCCCAAAATAAACCAAATGACCTGACCCAAATATGACACAACCAAAATATGAACCAAATGACAAAACCCAAGATCATCAAATTCATATAACCCAAGATAAATAAAATACCTTAAATAAAAATAAAATAAATAAACAAAACCAAATAAAAATTAATAAACCAACCCAAAATAATCTAATAAACCAAGAAAAAAAATGATCCATTAATAAAATGTCATAATACCAAACAAACTAATGAACAAATGACCAAAAAGAACCAAATGGTGTAACCTAAAAAACATAACCTAAAAATAAACCAAATGGACTAACACAAATAAACTGAATAACCTATCATAAAAATAGATAAACCAAAATTGAACACATTAACCTAACCAAAAAATTACTAAAAAAATAAACAAAATGACCTAACCCAAAATAAACCAAAAAACCTAAACCCATGTTAACCAAATGTTCTTATAAAAAAAATTAACAAATCTCCAAACTAGCTGACCAAAAATTATATAACCTGAAATGAACCAAATGATATATCCAAATGATCAAATGGAAAAATATTCCAAAATATCTAACCCAAAAATGAACAAAATAACATAGCTCATTAATGAACCAAACACCCTCACCCAAAATGAATCAAATAACCAAACAAAAAAAATTAAAAATACTCTAACTAGTTGAAAAAATGACTAAATGAATAACTGAAAACATTACAAAACAACCTAACCAAAAATTAACCTAATGAATAAATGATCAAAATTACCAAGTTATTGAATAAAAAAATAACATAAAAAATATAATTGGACCAAAACGAACATATAATAGGAATCCATATCATACCCAGGTTTAGCATTCCAATTAGTATGTATTGATTTTCTTATACCACTAGTATTAAATTTATAATTATATGTATATTTAGATAGTTATTAATTTTTTGGATCTCTACAATAGTAAGAAATTAAATTAATTCTAGTTTTATCAATTTCACATTATTCAATAATATACTCTTATACTAATCAATGTCATTTTCAACAGGAATTATTAGGAATCAATGGTCGTGTGCTTCAAGAAAAATTATTTTTCTTGTGTATGAGGAAAAAAGATGGAAGTTATATAAATGCACAGAAAAAAAAAATATTGTAGGTATTTTTATTTATATTTAAAATTTTGATACTTAATTCATAATTAAATTTATTTTTTATATATTTAACAGTGTTCCCTCGAGGCCCTCGATGAGAAATAAGATGAATTTTTTTGAGAAAATGATCTTTTGACACAGGTATTAAGTGACTAATATCAAGGGAGAGTATAATGTTGACCCAGGAAAAAATAATCCCCAATAGTTATTGGCTCTAATTGGGTGTCTCTTAAATCTATCACACCACCAAGATGAAAAACACTCATTCAGAAGAAGCTGGGGAAAAGTAAATTACTATACAGAAGCGTGAAAGAGGTAAATTGGTCACCAATTAGTTCCTGAAATATATCCCGGTTAAGTGTCCATTACTTTGATTAGAGTATGTCAATGTTTTTGATTCAGGTATAGAAATGAAACGCTCTGTAGATGATGCGCCAAGTGATGTCAATGAGGGACCTAGTGGCAGTTGTGGTGATGATGTTGGTGGTGGTGGAAGTAGTGGTGATGCTGATAATGACAACGATGATGATGAATCTAGATCTCTAGAGGATGATGTTTGTGATGAGTATATTGGTGGTGGTGGTGATGATGGGGCTATTGGTTATGGGGGTAATATTAATCCCCTCCATTCTTGAGTTGGAAGTAAAAACACGTTTGGATGTTGTTTAATGACATGAATTGATCAATTGTGTGGATTTATATGATTGTTAAGGTATTTTAAATGGTTTGAAAACTATTAAAAGTAGTTGTATGAATGATAAATATATAAAATATATATTTCATTGAATTTTTACAATGATTTTTATTTTTTTACAGGTTTGAGATGGGTTGGATGGGCTACTTCTGCTAGTTTTTGGGGATTATAGCTATATCAATAGTTCATTAAACCATTGTTATAGCCTTTCTAGGGGAAAGGCTATAAACAAGGTTCTCCTAACCATAGGTATAAGTTTATACCCATGTTTTTATTGAATCTTTGTTATTATGAAGACCTCATAGGCTATACCCACAGTTTCTATAAAAACCATGGGTATAGCCCAAAACCGATGGTTTAAGAACCCATAGTTATATGAACCATGGGTATAGCCTATACCCATGTATTTACAGGTTACACCCATGGTTTTTAACCATGGGTATAGGGTATGTTTCCATTAGTGGAAGTTATTTTATAATTGGCGTATTTAATTTCTTTATAATCATGACACACATAAGTGCATTGATTAGTCTCATGGGAAGAAGGCAGAGTAGGATCTATCTAATGACGGGTATATAAAGGGTGAGGCTGAGTATATTAATCGAATAGAAGATCCTAAGACCCTATAGGATAATAATATTACTAAGATACTTCTTAAATTAATTTAGATTATAAAAAGGACACCATCTCAGGTGTTAGAAACGGTGACTATTATGGTTTGAGAACAACCTCATATCTTTATAGAAGATTATAAGATTACGGTATAATGTAATAGTTAGAGGGAATGAAAAAGATATTTTAAGTGATTGATGTATTATATGGGATGAAAATAAATATTTTACCATTTATGCTTAAGGGACTAGTACATAACTGGTGAGATATTCTAGTTTATACAAAGAGGACCGAGGTATTTACATGGGATTCTTATAAGGATCTCTTATATAAGAAGTTATATTCATAGATTTTAGGGATGGATAAAGACTTAGAGTTCATGGAGTTGAAGTAGGGGAACATTCCTGTTCCCAATTATTATTTTGAATTTATAGACTTGGTTCATTTTTCTCTAACCCTGGATGGTGATGGCATTTCTATAGTCCATTCCTCTGAGTATGGGTTGAAGTTAGAGAATCATTTGAGGGTTCAAATCTTTTTTATTCTATTTATAAAATAGGTAAAAAATATCTTATGTTATAAAAATATCTAGAAGTGGGAAGGAGGATTTTAGTGGCTACCATTGGGTACAAAGGTTGTAAGAAGAGGGAGATATAAAAATATCATAGAAATAGTGGGAAATTAGGTGGGAAGGATAATATTTTTTCCTTTTCATATTTTAGATATAGATCACCATTGGTGTAATATCAGTGTGGGAAAAATGTCTATAACCAATCTATCTATCCTAGTGAGCTGAAATAATTTCATTATTATGGTAAAATAACTCATCTTCCATAATTTTTCTGGAAGGTAACTCAGAAGGGTAGAAGATAATATTTTAATCCCATTAGGAATCACATGCATAGGATAGTGCACCATCGTAGAGTGATAATAATATATCATTTATAGATCAAGTTACAGTGGTATTAGATATTTTTATGCACAAACTTAATAAGGCGTAGAAATGCAGAAGATCTAGGTGACATGTGGGATGTTTTTAGTAAAAGTCATAGTTAGTTATTTGTTATGGTGTAAAAACTAGTAGATCTTAGTAATGGTACTTTTAGGGTTAGATATACGATGATATTTTTCTATACCTTAGATAGTGTTCAATTTGACATTGGGGCTGCAAATTAATTTATTACTTCTTGTTTAATATCTGATCTATATTTATATGTTATGTATATATCTAGTATTTTGACTATGAATACATCCCTAAGAAGGAAAGATGATTCCATTAGAAGATACACAACATGCAACATTTTTATTTTAAATTTTAAACATCTTTATGACTTATTTTCTTTAGTGATAATGTATTTTGATGTAATTATTGGAATGGACTGGTTGAAACATTTTTGGGAACACATTGACTGTTACTAAGACAAGTGACATTATTTCCTTTTGTGAAGAGCCATATATTTTTTGGAAGAGTTGTAATTTCATGATATTAGAGCTGGATAAGATCTAGGGAAGTTTTCGATGATCACTCTTAGGTATCAAGGATAAATAAGGGATCAAATTAGGGTGTTGATAATGTTGTTTTTACTCCTCTAGTTTCTGGGTATTATGATGTTTTTTTCTATAGTTTTTTTATTTTAATTTATAAAGAGTAGTAGATTTTGTGATTTAATTGGTACTATGTACTGATCACATATATATAACTCTATATCTCATGGATCTAAATGAGATGAAAAAATTGAAAACTATGTCGGAAGATCTTATTTCTAGAAGATTAACTCGAAAAAGTGTGCCTTTATGGAGTGATTTGGTGTTTTTTCTAGGAAATAGGATGAGATCGTTCACTTATGTGTTGAATATAATAGGTTTAATAGGGATAATAATAATAATTGCAATCCTTAGTCACAAATTGATGATTTACTTGATCAATTGAGGGGAACTTGATGATTTTATAGAATTGATATTTTGTTGGGTTATCGTCATCTGAGAGTGAGAGATGGATTTTTCGTTGAAAGATATTTTTAATCTATGTATAAATTTATTGAAATCTTAGTGTAGCCATTTTGAGGTATGAACACACCAATAATCATTATGGACTTGATGACTTGAGTTTTCCATCATTATTGAAATTTACTCATGATTATGTTTATTGACAATATATTGATATACACATGATTTTATGTGGAAAATGGGGAAAATTTAAACATTATTTTAAAGACATTGGGAGGTCATGGAATATATATTAATACATTAAAATTCTATTTTTAGATATGAAAGGTGAAATTCATTGGAAGATGTTTCTGAATTTGTAATATCGATGGATCCTAAAAAGTTAGGAACTATAATTTCTTGGGAGATACCCAAGAATGTTTTTAAAATATAATATTTATTATGTATTTCTAGTTATTACCTTATATTTATTTATGAATTATCATTCCAAGATATTTTAATGAAAACATTGAATAGGAAATCTATAACGTTCCATTAGTGTGATAGATGAGAGTGTGTATTTCAAGAGTTGGATAATAAGTTGAAATCAACACCTATTATAATTTTATTTGTTTTAGATAAGCATTATGAGTATTATTATGATGAATCTAGTGATGGTTTAGGTTGTTCTTTGACAAATCATAGAAAATGGCAGTATAAAATTCACGATAGCTTACACTTCAATAGAATAATTATCCCATCCATGATCTCGAATAGGATATAGTTGTTCAGGAAATTAAAAGTTGGTGACACTATCTTATTAATGATAAGTTTTTTGTGTATACAATAATCATAAAATTTTAAATTATATACTGTAATGGTACATGTCGTCCTAGTATGTTACTTTGTGAGTTTTGTCATTGTAAGTGCTTAGAGAAGGCTCAGAGGGAGTTTAGAGAAGTTCAGTTGTTAGAATCTAGATATAGGGAGGTTACACATCGTGTAACTTGATTTTATGATGTGAAGTTTTGTTCATGCATTGTCCATGTGGATTCATAGTGTGAAATGCTTCGAGGTATGAAAAATAAAATTAAACCTAGAGGCGATGCATTTTTCAGAGGAAGTGGACCAAGAGGGATTTTACTGCTTGAAAGGGGATTTCACATCATGTAATCCCCTGATAATATAATATTTTAAAACATTTCAACCTCTCAGGCTTTCACAAATCTTATGGTTGTAGTAATCTATCTCATTCTAGATGAACCCAAGGTTCCATGAGAAGTTCTTTAAAACATATTCCTCTCTTTTTGATATGTTGATCTTGGTGATCATTCTTTGTCAATCTGTGGTGATCCAAGGTACATTATACATTCATTTTATAATTGTTTCCCTTGGTTTGGGTCTCATTCTATTCTATATATTCTCTCTGTTCCATGGAATGTTCTTATCTATGATTACTAATGTGGTCTCTCTCAGGTGTAGTTAGTACGATGGTGTTCTTGCATCCTTGTAAGAATGCAGATCTTGCGGGATAGGTGATTAGTGGACCATTAAATTATCTGTTCTTGTTTGAATAATGTTTACACCACTTTGAGGTAGGGATTCCCTTATCTCTATATATTTATGCATCATACAGAAGGGGTTTTTCTTTTTTTACCCTCAGATTATGGTTGTTACTTCTTAATCAAAGATAAAGAACTGGATAATAGAATTGAAAGGGTAAAGAGATTTATTCCATGATTTGGATTCTTTTCTTATTTCTTGTGATATTGTGATTATATGGGATGAATTCCCCAATTAAAATAGTGGATCTTGGTGGAATTGTTTTCAATATTTATATATGGTGTGTGTTCTTATTTGGTTGTGGTTGTTGTAGAATCACCCGAAATAGAAACTGGTAAATAACTTACCCCTGACTAATGAACGGATTCCCCAAGATTTTATAACTTCTATGATAACCTCAGAATTAATAGGAGGTACTAAATAATTTATGTGTTATTAAATATATAATTTAATTTTTTTGTTTTGTGGGGTTATATAATTGTAATCATGATTGTGTGTTGTGTGTGTTTTTCTTAGTTGTGTATATCAGGATGGTTCAAAAAGTGTGATGGAATTTTAGGTTGAGAGATTGATTGGTTATAGAATATATGAGTAGTTTTGTGTAGTGGGGCTGCAATATCATTGTGATTTTGTGTTGTTTTTGGATGTGGTTGAGATTTGGGGACTTGTTTTTCTCGGTATGGGTATTTCGCCTGGTGTTTCTCTATGTTTGACCTTGGTTGTGTTTCTTGTTATGTTTCGTGCTTAGTAGTTTCCTGGATAGTAATGTGATAGATGAAAAAATAAAAATATAAAAAAGTATGGGATTTTATTGTGTTGGTTTTGTTAATATAATGAATAAATTAATTTCGGATGAAGAATGGTAATGATTTAACAAATATTTTTAGGAATTAGAAATAATTTGTGGCTTGTTGTGTGGTGATTGCATTTAGAGGTAGCATCATGGTTTGCAGCATTGAAATATGGTTGGTTGTTAGAGAACACATACGATGGGAATTATTTTTTGGTATTATATATGTCAATACTTTTTTTTATTTCTATATGCACCCAACCTAGTTGATAATTATGTTCTGAACATCTCCATCATCATGGGGGAGGCTATATTTCACCAACATCCTGGTGGGAGGATGGATGGATTTCTACCTGCTCTTCACTGCTCCTTCTACCAGGTAGTGTTAGCCTAATATTCATTGGAGAGGTTGTAGTTTGTGTGTCCCAATTGTGTGTAGGAAAGTTGTGCCTTCCCAGTATTCTTCGAGATGAGTCGTGTTTTTCTATCCTTAGGTGTTTACAGGATGTGATGTCATATGTGGCCAAGGTGTCTGTGAGTGGGATGTGATGTGGTATGTGTCCTAGGTGTCTGCAGGTAGGATGTGATGTGGTACGTGGCCTAGGTGTCTGCAGGAAATATGTGTTTGTGAGGCCCAGGTGTGTGTTGGTGGGTTGTGATGTGGTGTGTTCGAAAGAGGTGGGAGCGACAAGACATTTTCCATTAGGGTGTGAGATCATCTAATCAGTGGGTAAGCGGTGCAAGGTGCCCTATTATCGATGTGAATTTTATTTCTAAACTTTACTTGAGTAATTTGGTGAGAATATCATGGTGAGTTTGGGGTTGTTAGTATACCTATTTAGGCATTTTTGGTTTTTCTATTTTATCACAGGGGAATTAGTATGATTCTTCCACATGTGAATGAGAGAATTTGGTTTTAATACTAAGTATACCATCATTCTCACCCTTTGTATATAAAATTATTTTCATGTTTCTAAGAGGACTTGATGGACTATGATGGACTTTACTAGCACCTATCTTGACAGTTTCTGTGTCACTTCCTAGAAATAATTTTGGTACTTTCTTTGGACACTTTTTTTTGTATCAGTTCTATTTTAAACATGCACGTGAGATGGATTATTATTTACTATATATATATATATATATATCATGGAGTTGTTTTTGGATGAAACCTCTTATCTACTGATCTTGTTTCATTAAAAAGCTAAATTCCTCCCATTTTGTGAGACTTGTATACCCTTGGCATTGGTCACCGCCCTGGGGCCTACTGAAGGTGGGAATCAGGGGTCATTATCTTCCTTTCTTCATTGCCAACTCATGAGGGGAATATTTGAGGGAGGGTATCATGATTTATTGTTATCAAAGGATGATGGTTGAGTGATATGATGAAGTTAGGAGTTAGGAATAATGATGATTTTATGCGTTTGTGGGGAAACATTGTCAGGTGATCTTGGTGTGTGACATATGTTAGGGATGTCTGACTAGGACATGAGATTTAAGTCCCCCCTGTGATCTGATGAAAGGACTCCGAGCCTACCGAACGACCAAGGGAGGCTACACAATTTTTAGGGTAGAGACCCTAGGAAAGTTACAAGCATTATAATGACTTGTGTTCTTGTTTGATTTGGGTGTTTTGGGAAATTTTAAATAGATTATGAAATGATTTAAATGAGTTAAAATAAAACATAAATAAAATCCTAGACTACTCGGTCTTAGGAATTCTTTTTTTACATTTCATCTATGGAACCCAGTTGTCATCTATATGTGCCTCGAGTGGCTAAGGCTCAACAGGCTGATCTGGTCGGTCGGAAAAGGGTTGATCTAGTCGAGGACGATGAACAATGGTAGAAAACATTACATGATTTCCAATGACAGACCTTGAGAAAGTACAAGGATAGTGTTTCATACATGGATATAGAGAGCTGACTTGAGGAGATGGAGTTCACCTTTAGTTTTATTAGGGATTTAATAGAGTACTAGGTTCCTTTGGAAGTGAGTTAGATGCGCGGAGTTTCACGTCAGTGGTGGAAACTTTATATAGGGTAGAGGAAGGAGGAAGGCTTGTTGTGGGTCGACTTTATAATGTAATTCTGAGTGGAGTTCCTTTCATTAAACATTAAGTCTGAGAAGAGGTAGTTACTACTCTCCCTTTAATAGAGGATTATGTAATTGTGGGAACATGGGATCGATTTAAAGGATCTTCTTTGCTTCACCCCATATCTCTTTCTAGATGAGGAGTCTCATGCGAGGTGGCTTGAGGAGGCCCTCCACCATTATATCAAGTATGTTGTTTATCATTTTATGTTTCCAAAGTATCCGGAGGTCAAGAAGAAGGATGAGGTGGTTGTGAGGATGCACTCATGAGGAGGTCTATCATGAGAGGGGAGAAAATATAGTTCTTTGAGAGGCAGGGCTGCCAGTGAAATCTCTCAGGTTCCGAGACCTTTGAGGTTTCAACCGGAAGGGAGTATACATTAGTAGTTTCATTTCCAGGCTTCTGGTGCCAGAGGTCTCCATTCCTTTCATATGGTCTTGGGGTCGATGTTTTTATATTGTGGGGTTCATAACAATCATCAAACTAAATGTCCAGTGGTCATTCAATCTTAGTATATTGGTGGTGGAAAGGTTCATCACCAGCCTCAGCAGTAGGGACTGCAGGATCATACTCTATTGAGGGGAGATGGATTAGGTATGGGCCAACCTATGGAAATTCCTTAGGGACATCAACCCAGACATTTTCATTGAGCCGGTTGTCAATAGAGGGGAAGAGGATCTTGGAATGGTCTGTTGCACACAACAGAGGTAGCAGTTCCAATAGGGACATAGATCTTTAGAGGTATGATCAGTTTTTTTAGGACCCTTTATTGTGCTTTGTTTGATTTAGGAGATTAGAATTCCTATTTTTCACCCACTTTATCCCATTTTCAGTGATTATATGTAGAGAGGCTCATGTTCCCATGGTGTTGAGTAGACTAGTTAGAGGTAAGACTAGCTTGTTTGATGTGTGTCAGGGATATAGACGGATGATGGGAATGCCTCAGCATTGTAGGGATCTCTTATTTCTACAGATGCAACCACACTATTTCATTCTCATCATCTACTTGTTTTATTCCATGAATGTTGTTATTGAATACTTCTAAATAAGAGTTGTGGTTTTAGACGTGGATGGAGGGTGTGTGGTTTTCCTTGGTGAGCAGAGTTATCAGGTGGCCAGTCAACTTATAAAGCCTCTTCAATCTTTATTGGATGAGTTATCAGTGGAATCAGTAGATGTTGTATAATGACCCAAGCTTATCATACATGGATATTACATCATTTTAGATGAATATTTAGTACATAAAAAACATTCATGAGGACCAAAAAAGTTTAGTGTCTATGGAAACATGGAAAAAAATATTTTATCCTGGTGAAAGATCTTCAACATCTCCCATATAGATCTCTACCTTTAGTACTTCAACCTAAAACCTTTCTTCATAACCTATAGAGATAAAACATAATAAAGGGATGATCTAAAATTCTTATTATGGATAAAAAAAGGGAGATATGTAAGAATAATCATGAGTATAAGGGTTTGAGAACAACATCCTGAAAATAGAAGATCATACCTTTCATATCAAAGATCATATACATGAATCATGACATAAATACTGGAAGTTCATAATAATTGAATCATAAATAAATAATCTTCATGATACATGAAATCATAACGGAGGAATAAGATACATTAGTTTTGGCATACATATAATAATAGAAAATTTCATTTCATGGCTACCTACCAAGAGCTTTATAATAAGTTAGGCTTGGGCTATAACCCATGTACCTAATGTGGGATTGGGATAACAACCCATATTCCATATTAATTTATATATTGGGATACAACCAATGTAACTTCTTGTTTTTTGGGCTTGGGATACAACCAGTGTATCCTCTTTCTTTTAGGATTTTGCTACAACCCATGTAACTTCATTTATTTGGGCTTGGGTTACAACCCGTATACCCTGTTTCTTTTAGGCTTGGTCTACAACCCATGTAACTTCTTGTTTTTTGGATTGGAATATAACCCATGTACTATTTGTTCTCATATAAAACTTATCATTACCCATGTATTAGTGGGAAATATAAGTCCCACCCATCTCATAATTAAATACTTCATAAATGTTCCACAAGATAATTCAAACTTTCAACATATCATGACCAATAAAACGATTTAGGATTTATAAAAATGAAATAATAACCCATGAAATGTAATGGGTATCATTAATGTTTCATCACATCATAAACTATGAAAATAGATATGTTTCAAAATCACCTCATGAATGAATAACCCATGAAAAGATGCGGGTTTCAAAAACATAGAATCTTTGGACGTGAAATGGGTGTCTTAAACATCATGTCATCGAAACATAAACCAATCAAGAATTAATTATGGATGGAATATTTTTATCATTTTTTATAAGTTCATGAGTAACATCAATATATGTATTCAATGATTCAAAATAACCTGGACGGATTTTTTGGAACCAATTTTTGAGGTAAATATCTTTTCCTCTTTGAAAAAGGCTCTTTGAAACATAAAATCCTTTGAAAACCCATTTCCCCTAAAATCATATAAAATATTCTTGAAATAGTTTTGAAAATAACTTCCTGGAAAATATATTTTAAATTTTTTTTCTTAATAAAAATCCTTTAAAAAAATACATAGGAAGCTTCAAATAATTGATGGCGGGTAAATCCGTACTTATTGTATGAGGTAAAAGAACATTCCTTTTACACGGTAAAAAGGTTGTAAAAATGACTTGATCAAAAAGTGAAAATAATATTCCTTTGAAGATATTGGTAAAAGTAAAAAAATTCTAAAAAGTTATTTTTAATGATTTTAGGATAATGTTATAATATTCTTGGAACCCTTTTTTGAGAAAACCTAGATTTACGGCCAAAGAGATGGTAAAGTTGGGCTTTCATGAAAATAATTTCTTAACTATATTATGTACCAAAGTGTAAAAATATTGTACCAATACTAGAATATATTATAAATTACCATAGGTTATGAAAATTAATTGATGTCTTGAGTTATGGAACATAATAATTCATGAAAGGCAGAATAAACGTAAACAATCTTTTAAAGCATTGAGATTATCTCAATAAACTCTTAATACTGGGTAACATGGGATCATGCTCTTCATGTAAGAAAAATAAATTACATAAAGCTTAAAATATCATTAAAATAATGATATTCATCGTATAAAATGAAAAATTAATGTATATAAACCTCTAAAAAAGTGTTTAGGTTCCTAACAAAACATGAGTCTCCAAGAAGGCAAATTGAGACTAAACATTTATACCGATTTGGTAACTTTTGAAACATAAAACCCATGAATGAAAGTTCAGTAAAATGATTTGTTAATACACATAAATTTAGGTATAATATAAATAGAATAGAATCATGGGAATAACTTAGACCACAAAAAAGGAAATAGTGGTGAACATAGCATGTGTCTGACAAGAATAAAAAGTGAGATAAAATCCCCTTACCTTGTGTCTTGACTCTCACTTTACTCATGAAAACCACCTATATAATGAATATAAATTTATTATAAATATTTTAAAGAACCATATTATTATTTCTAATACAATATTTTTTTATTATGACCTTATTCTACCCTCTTTTTAACTATCATATGTTAAGTTTTTTACTTTGGGTAATATTCACATTGTTTTTCATATGCGTTTTAATTTGTTATATTGTTGGTCCTTAAACATATATCAAGATTAAATAATTTAAAACATGATATAAATATCATTTATGTACAGTATATTTGTTTTATAATAATCAATATAATATATAATTATGAAACAGAATACTTCATTCATGGAGAAGGTAGGCTGTACGTACACATGAACATTATTTCCATTTAATTATCGTGATGAGATAAATAAAGTAAAATAAATATATGTGTATATATATATAATTATTCAAATAGATTTTGGATATCATATATATCATATATATTCACTAGAACTATCCTTAATACAATCCATGTAGTGTATGAATGAATCACATCGTTTTGAGGGGGCGGTAGTCCACACTTCCTCAAACGAAATTATCATATTAACCTAAGATGGAAAGAATAAATTTTTGTTCAAAATAAAAATTACAGAAGCCTAAAGACATTATAAATATAATATATATCATATATAAACATAGTTTCCATCATAATTTCCACCATTATAGGTGGTAATGGAAAAATGAACAATCATCATTTTATGAGGTAGTAGTTCGTCGTACACAGAAACATTATATTCAATACCTATTAGATGGAGGTGTGCTTAAGTGTAATTAGAAACATTAGAATAAAAAAAATAATAGTATATTGAGGATATTTGTTTTTATATAAAATCATGTAAAAAAATTGGAGGTGGGGGAGAAAGAATGTAAAAGAAATAATACTGACAAAAGGTGTTACATCTTAATTGGGTAAATCCTTTTTGGTTTGTGCCAAAAGGATATATTGGATTTACTTATTCCCAAATAAAGATTAAATGAGGAAGATATGTAGGTTTTTAAATTGTATTATTTAGGTCTTGGATTAAGATAATAGGTTTGAAATGGGTGAGGAAGAGGGAGAGGTGGTGGCAATTTATTTAGAACGAAAAGGAATCACTTGGAATTTTTAGAAACAAGTTAGGAGTACACATTTGAATACCTAAAAAAATCATACCAACCCCCCAAATTCAATAATTTAAAGTTTATGTACGAAATATTAATATAAAATTGGTTTTGGAAATATTTATTGGTTATTTGGGCCCTTAAATTTAAGGGTTTGTCCCTAATTAAGCTTAATTTGGCCTTAATCGTTGTGATTAATTTCAATCGCTTTTTCTAATCATTTTGGTCAAAAATAAACATGGTTTTATTAGAATATACATATTCTAATAAATAAAATAGTTTAAGTCATATTTTTTAAATTCAATCCATAGAAACAAGAAAATTAAGATTAATACTAATCCTATAGATGTGACGAAATAATAAGTTTTTAAAGTAGAAAATTGTTCAAATGATTGTTAAGGTTGTATATTTAATTTCAAAGTGAAATTGTTACTAATAAAATAAATAATTTTAATATTTTTATAACATATCTAATTTTAATTTAAAAAAATTAAATTATAATTTAACATTATTAATTATTTAAACAAAAGGAAATTTTTAACTAAAATGTAGTAGTTTTCACTATTTATCAAAAAAATGAAGTTTCTCAGAAAAATACCAAAAAAATAAACTTAGGATAATTTTGAAATTATGAATTAAAAAATGAAGTGTATTTTATGAAATTAATTTTTTTAATTGCTCTAAAATTAATTTTATTATTCATTATATAAGGACATTAAAAGGGGTCCATTCGAGAAAACAATATTTTTAAACATAAAAGGACTTTACCAAAAATCAAATATTTCATTATCAATATGATTTATTTATATAAAAAAATTATAAAAATATTTAAAAAGTTGTTATTACTATTCATATTACAATTTTTTAATGTCTAGGTTATAACTAACTCATTTATATAATTATAATAATAAAATGACATTTCACAGAAACTCAATATTTCATGTAGCGCATGCCAAGTTGATGTTCTGTGTGAAAGGAATTTTTGAATTAGTTCACTGCAATACATAAATGAAAATTTAATTTATTAAGGTAAAAAATATTTATGATCATAATAATATTTAATTTTATATTCAATTGGTTTTCATATTCATTTATAATTAATTGGAAAGATATGAATTAATATTATATTGTGTAAATCATATATTTCCATAAATTAGTTAATAATATTCATAACCTATAATTTAACGTCAAGTTTTTTTTTAATTTTATTAAGTATTCATATTTTAATAATTTATTGTTGTTCGGTAAACCTCAGTCTTGTGTGTTTTACAAGTCACCAAGGAAATTCATTGTTGCATATAATGCAAGCTAACATTAGTATCTCGTATAGAGAAAGCCAAAGTTTATTTTTCATGTAGTGTATGATTAACTTGGTGTTGCATATAATGCAAGACAAAAATATTTTAATTTAATATAAAATATGATATCTTTAGTGTTTCATGTAATGAAAAATATCAAAAAGGAAAAATTAATTTGAAAAAAATATTGCACAAAATCTTGGGGTGTTACATTCTACCCGCTTTAATTGATTTATTCCCTCAAAAATCATATGTGTTATCAATGGTTTAATACATGAAAGTTTCATTAATAAAAACCCACATTGTAAAATGAATACTAAAACTTCCCATAGAAAGGGAAAGTCGGAACCCAATCTTTACCCAAAGTAATATATATCTGGGGTTCCTCATAGGAGAACATAGTTTGGGAGTAAATATTTGACATGGGAGAAAAGTTTAAATATTTATAAGGAGTGATTCAGTTTGTCAATCACAAACAGGTGAATGATCAATGAAAATTTTAGAGTCTCAATGTCATAAATTTGTTATGAAGTAAAAGGCCATCAGCTCAATGAAAATTAATGTGTTAGGAAAACACATTTTTTAATCGTTATCAAATCATTGCGTGATTCTTTATATTGAACAAGAAAATATGGAAATATACATACTTGATATTATGAAAAATACCCACATTTGGTTCAACCTTGATAGATTCCGACTTCATCTCTTACCCTGATAAATGAACGATACCTTTTTTAAAGTACTTACAGATCCTGAGATCCATGATAATTAAACCCTTCTATCTTTAGTTACCATCAACACAAATAGGCTATCCAATATGAATAAGTCATCATATGGTGAGATAATACATTAATCTCAAAAACAATAATTAAAGATTGACTTAAACTTTCCATAAATGGTTAACTCTTATAACCCTTATGAAAGATGAAAATTTAAATATTTAGAAATAAAGTCATTACATTTTCTTAACATTGATATCCCATATATCATAAAGTACCACTTAGTTGTTATAATCCAAACATGTGAATACCCTCATTGTATATTCCCTTAAATCATGGTAATATCCTTAATTACTATAAATCACTTTGGAAAACATGCATGATTCCTTATTACAATGATTAATAGATTTATTTTTTAAATCCAATAAGGTTTAAAATTCATCCTTTATGAAATAGAACACTTTTTCAATAATCAGTTCCATGGTAATCCATACCATCTAATTTACTTATTCATATCCAATATATATTTATCCAAAAATCATTATATTGAAATCATGAATTAATTAATGGTGAACTTCCCTTAATCAAAATATCATCTTTCTATGTCTTCATCACCATTTAACATGTTATTTTAAATCATTAATGAAAAATTATACTGAAAATACTCATATAATTCATAATATTTGAATTCCAAAATGAATATAACTTATTCATACAACTTTATTCTTAAACCATTACCTAGTCTTCATAAACTTATTATTTAATACCTATTTCCAAGAATATGTAATATGAATAATGTATTAAGGTTCTTCACATTAAATCTAATAATGCTTCTTATGATTAATAAAAACAATACCGGTAGAGTATCACATACCTTTCACTTGTTTTTTTCGGTCTCTTTATCCTTTTAAATAGAAAAAATACTTGTAGCACCTTACTGATCCTCTTTATGAGATTTCCACTTGGGAAATCAATTCTCATAATTCCCATACTTTACAGATCTAAAAAATTCACTATTAACCATGTTCTTAATAAATTCTCACTATTGACTAAAACAAGAAAGCATATTGTGAGAAACATTTATCATAATGAGATGTCATATAATAATGAAAAAGAACTTATAGGAATCCATGATTATGGATCCAACTTTTTTAATATATGAAACCTTAGGATTATAAAATTCTATTCATAGTAATCCTCTATTTAAATCATTCATGATGGTTTATAAAGAGTATTTCAATTCCCAAAGAAAATCCTATAGAAGTGTCAAACTAGGTGTGCAGCAAGGCATGTTGTCGTGTACCAGATTACCATGATTTAGGCATGGAACATCTTGTTGGAGTTGTTAATACTAAGTAAATCTATGCCTAAACGTTGACTTATCCTTATACTAATACTTAGAGACATCCCTAGAAGTATCCTTAGAAATATACATCAGGATCTCCCTAATGTTTTCTCATCCTATTTTCTAAAGGTTTAATAATCCTTTCCTATGATACCAACTATAGTGATGCGGGTTTAGCATTTCTGGACATTACATCATTTTAGATGAATATTAAACACATTACAAAAATACAATCCTGAGGACTATAATAGTTTAGTGTATTTGGAAACTTAGAAACAAAATCTTCTATCCTAGTGAAATATCTTCAACTACTCCTATAAATATCTCCATATTTAGTACTTATACCTAAAACCTTTCTTCATAACCTTGGGAAATGAAACAAAAGAAATGGGTGATATCAAATGCTAAGTAAGGGTAAACAAGGGAGATATGTAAGTATAATCATGAGCATAAGGGTATGATAACATGATATTGAAAATATAAGATCATACCCTACATATCAAAGATCATATAAATGAATCATGGAATAAATATTGGTAGTCAATAAGACATGAATAATAAATAAATAAACATTAAGAGCCATGAAATCGTAATGAAGGAAGAAGACATTAGATTTGTGGCATACATTAAAGAATAAAAACATTTATGTCAAGGATACCTACCACAGACTTTATAACATCTTAGTCTTGGGCTAGAACCCATGTGCATAATGTGGCCTAAGGCTAACAAACCATGTTCACTCTTACATTAAGTCTTGGGATAAAACTCATGTTCCTTCTTATTTCCAGGATTGGGCTACAACATGTGTGCCCTCTTTCTTTTAGGCTTGGGCTACAGCCCATTTACCTCTTTGTTTTTGGGCTTGGGATATAACCTATGTACCCTATTTCTTTTATTCTTGGGCTACAACCCATGTAACTTTTGTTTTTGGGATTGGGATACATCCCATGTACCCTTCGATATCATATAAAACTTTTAATTACTCAATTAATTAGAGGGAGATATAGGCCCCACCCATATCGTAATTAAATACTTCATACATGTTCCACAAGAGAATTAAAATTTTTAACATATAATGACCCATAAAAAGTTATATGTTTTATAAAAATCAAATCACAACCCATGAAATGTAATGGTTATCATTAATGTTTCATCACAAAATAACATATGAAAATAGATAGGTTTCCAAATCACTTCATGAATTCATAACCCGTGAAAAGAAGCGGGTTTCAAAAGCATAGAACTTGTGGAAGTGAAATAGGTGTCTTAAACATCATTCAATCTAAACATAAACCACTCAAGAAAGAATTATAAATGGAAAATTTTGAAAATTTCCTATAAGGGCATGAGTAACATCAACATATGTTATCATAGATGGAAAATAACTTAGAAGGATATTTTGAAAACATTTCTTGAGGTAAATATCATTTCTTTATTTGAAAAGGGATAGTTGAATCATAAAATATTTCAAAACATAAATTTACATAAAGACATATAAATATATCCTGAAATACATTTGAAAAAAATTTCCTTGAATATATCTTTTAAAAACATTTTCTTAAAAATTAACTTTAAAAAAATGCAAAGGAAGATTTAAGGAATTGATGGTGGGTGAATCCGTACATGTCGTACGAGGTAAAAGAACATTCCATTTACATAGTAGAAATATTATAAAAATGAAATGTTCGGAAAGAGAAAATAATATTAATTTTAAGACATTGGTAAATGTAAAAAATGGTTTAAAATTTATTTTAATGATTTTAGGAGAATTTTATAATTTTCGTGGCAGCCTTTTTTTAGAAAACATGGATTTCTGGCTGAAGAGAGGGTGAAATCGGGCTTTCATAAAAACAATTTCTTAAAAATATTATGTAAAAAAGAGTAAAAATATTGTACCAATACATGAATATAGCATAAATTACCACAGGGGGTGAAAAGTTATGAATTTTTTGAGATATTTAACATAATGATTCATCAAATGAAGCATAAATGTCTACAATTTTGAAAAGCAATGAGATTTTCTCAATAAACTATTATAACATGGTAACTTGGGATCGTACTATACATGTAATAAAAATAAATTAAATGAATACTAAAATATAATTAAAATAACTATATTCATTATATAACATGTAAAATGGATCTATATACACCTCAAAAAAGAGTTTATGTGCATAAAAAACATTAGTCTCAAAGAAAGAAAATTGAGACTAAACATTTTTACTGATTTGGTAACTTTTGAAACATAAACCCCATTAATTAAATTTCATAAAAAGGATATATTAATTCACATAAATTTAGTTATAATATAAGTATAATACAATAATTTTTATGTACTTACGCCACACAAAAGAAAAATGTGGTGAACATATCATGTATCTCATGAGAATAAAAAGTGAGACGAAATCCCATTACCTTGTGTCTTGACTCACTTTGTATTCATTTAAAACACCTATATAATGAATATATATTTATTATAAATATTTTAATGAACCATATTATTATATCTTATACCATATATGGTTTTATTATGACCTCATATTACTCAATTGTTAACTATTCTATGATATTGTTCCACTTGAGGTAATATTCTCTTTGTTTTTCATATGCATCTTAATTTGGTGTATTGTTTATCCTTATACTTATATAATGATTCCATAATTTAAAAAATTATATAAATATCATGTATACACATTATATGCGTATCATAAAAATCTATAGAATATATAAGTATGAAATGGCATACACTATTCATGGAGACGGTAGACAGTACATACAAATTACTGCTATTTCCTTTTAATTGTCATGTTGAAAGAAATAAATTAAAAGGAACATATATATATAATTATTATAGTATCTATATGATATCATATATATCACATATATTCACTAAATATTTCATTAATACAATCAATGTAGTGTATGAATGAATCATATCTCTTTGAGGGGGTGGTAGTCCACACATCCTCAAACGAAATTATCGTATTTACATAAGATGGGAAGTATGAAGGTATGTTACAAATAAAAATTACTGAATAATAAAGTCATTATAAATATAATATATATCATATATAAATATTGTTACCATCATAATGGCCACCATGATAGGTGGTAAAGGAAAAATAAACAATAATCATTTTGTGAGGCGTTAGTTTTCTTTACACAGAAACATTATGTTCATTACCCATTAGATGAAGTTGTGTGTAAGAATAATTTGAAAAATTAGAATATATAAAACCTAGTATATTTAGGATACTTTTTATTTTATAAAATAATGTAATATAAGAAAGTTTATGGGGCTTATAGAGAAAGTAAAAGAAAGAATCCTGAGAGAAGGCGCTACCTCTTAATTGGGAAAATCCTTTTAGTTTATTCAAAAAGGATATCTTGGATTGCCTTATGAAAAAATGGGGATTAAATGAGGAATATATGGATTTTTTGAAGTTTATTAATCATGGATTTTCCAAACCTAAGAGGTTTTATATGTGTGATTAAAAGGGAGAGGTTTTGGCCTTTTATAAAGAAGGAAATGGACCCACTTGGAATTTTTAGGAACAAGTTAGGTGTAAACATTTTACTACCTAAAATTAATAAAAAATCACCCAAAATCAATAATATAAGGTTTATGGACGAAATATGGACATAAAATGGGTTTTGGACAAGTTTATAGGTCATTTGGGGCCTTAATTTTATGGTTTAATCCCTAATTAAGCTTAATTTGGGATTAATCATTGTGATTAATTTTAATGACTTTTACTAATCATTTTCGTCAAAAATTAACTCAATATTATTAGATTATAAAAATTATAATTAATAAAAAAATTCATGTTTTATTTTCTAAATTAAATTCACAGAAGTGGGAATATTAAGATTAATGCTAATCCCAAAGACATGATGAAATAACGAGTTTTTAAAGTAGAAAATTGTTCAATTGTTTGTTAAGGTTTTATATTAAATTTCAAAGTGAAATTGATTATAATGAAATTAAATTTGTTAATATATTTATAATTTATTTAATATTACTTTAAAACAAATTTAAAATATAATTTAACATTAATAATTATTTTAAAAAGTCAGTTTTTAACTAAAATGCACTAGTTTTCACTATTCATCCAAAAATGAAGTTTCTTAGAAAAATCCCAAAAATTCACCCTAGACTAATTTTTACATTATGAATATAAAAAAAAAGTTTATTTAAACATATTAAATTTCTAATTGTTTCTAAAATTAATTTTATTATTTTTCTTATAAAGACATCGAAAGCGATTCAATCGAGAAAATAGTATTTTTAAACAAAGAAATACTTTATAAAAGACATATCCTTCATTATCAAAAAATATTATTTAAATAAAAAAATTATAGAAACATTTTAAAAGTATTTATTACTATTCATATTGCTAATTTTTAATAGTTAGGTCATAAATAACTCATTTAAATAATTATATCAATAAAATGATGTTTCACAGAAACTCGGTATTGTGTGTAAATTACGCCAAAGAAGATGTTTTGTGTGAAATGAAGGCATAAATTAGTGAATTTAAAAACATAAATGAAAATTTAATTAGTTAGGGTAAAATTAATTTGTGACCATAAAAATATTTCCTTTTATATTAAATCGGGTTTCATAATCATTTATAATTAATTGGTAACCTATAAATTCATATTATATTGTACAAACCATATATTTTCATAAATTAGTTATAATATTCATAAACTATATTTTAATTTCATGGTTTTATATTATTTTATTAAATAATTATATTTTAATAATATATTATAGTCTGGTAACCCTCGTTCTTTCATTTTACTCAAGTCATTGAGGAAAGTTATTATTTCATATAATGAAAGCTAACCTCAGTGTTACATATAGATTAAGCCAAAGCTTTTGTTGTATGTAGTGTATAATTAACATGGTGTTTCATATAATTCGTGCCAAATATAGTTATTTAATATAAAATATGTTATCTTTAGTGTTTCATGAAATTAAAAATATCAAAAAGGATAAATTAATTTGAAAAACAATAATTCACAAAATCTCATGGTCTTACATGTTCGGATGGTGGAGGTTCCCATACTTGTTTGGGAGTTCTTGGATTTTTTTCCAAGAAGGTTGTGACTCTACCCCCTTGAAATGATGTTGAGTTCAGGATAGAATTTCATCATGACGATTCTATGATTTTGATGGATCCTTATTGGATGACACCTTCTAAGATACAGGAGTTGAGGATTCAGATAGACAATCTGACGAAGAAGGGTTTTATCCAGCTCAATGTTTCATCATGAGGTGATCCAGTGTTGTTTTCAAAGAAGGAATATGGTAGTATAAGTTTTTTATAGACTACTTGAGGTTGAATCAGGTGATAGTCTAGAACCGTTACCCTCTACCAAGGATATATAATCTTTTTGACCATCTGAGAGGGAAAAGTTTGTTTTTTAAGATCTATCTATGGTCTGTATATCACCAGTTGAGGGTGAAGGAGGGTGACATATTTAAAACTACTATGAGATGTATGTATGGGAACATCGAGTTCGTAGTCATTCCATTCTATGTTATGAATACAACAGTCCTATTCATGGGGCTCATGAACTCTGTATTTCATGAGTTCTTGGACCTGTTCATCATCGTATTGATTGATGATATCCTGATATACTCGAAGTCAGAGGAGGAGCACACCGATAGTCTCAAAACATTCTTTCAGGTTCTTCAATTCCACTATCTCTATAGAAAGGTTTCCTTCTGTATGTTTTGGACATGATATGTGTGTTTCCATGGGCATGTGGTGCCCCATCAGGGTGTGGCATTTGACCAATCAAAAATTGAAGATGTTGTTTCTTGGGAATCACCCAAGAATGTGGCATAAGTTTGTAGTTTTCTTGGTCTCGTGGTCTATTATTATCATATTGTACCCGATTTCTCTTGAGATGCATCTTTGTTGATAGCTCTGACTAGAAAGGACCAAGATTTTGTGTGGAGTGGTAGTGCTAGACATCGTTTGGTTATCTAAAGGGGAAGTTGGTTAATACTATAGTGATCGAGTTACCAGATTAAGGGATTATGTTTGAGGTTTTTTGTGATGATTCCCCTCTTGGATTGGGATACATATTGATGAGGTAGAAAGTAGTGATCTTGTATGGGTCTAGGAAGTTACTCCCCCATGAGAATAACTATTCCACCCATGATTTGGAGTTAGCAGCGGTCATGTTTTCACTAATGTTGTGGTGACATTACCTCATTAGGGAGTGATTTGTGGTCTTTAAAGGTCACAAGAGTTTTAAGTATATCTTTTCCCACCATTATCCAAATCTTCGACAGTGAAGGTGGATGGAGTTTCTTTAGAACAATGATATTAATATCTCATAAACCTCACAAAAGGGGAATGTCGTGGCCAATTCATTTAGTAGAAAGTCATAAAATGATGTTTTTTAGGAATCTGCAGACACTTGGAAGGAAATAGAGGACCTAATTACCTTGCACTTATATGAAAGGGTGGATGTTGGAAGAGAATGTTTGTTTTAGATGATGGTGTAGTCTTCTTTGATGCAGTGGGTAGAAGAGTATCATCATAGAGACTCAAGGGAAGAGGTGTTAAACCATCGTGTTGGCCATGGTGATGCTACAGAAGGATGGTTGGATTATGGTTAGAATGAGATGATGTTTTGTGGGAGGTTGTTTGTTCTGGTAGTAATGTGCGATTGAGTTATTCTTGAGTTTAATAACTCACCTTTAGTGGTTCACCTAAGAATTTATAAAATGTATCATGGCTGGAATATGTAGTTTTGGTGGCTCAGGAGGAACTAGGAAATAGTGGATTTTGTGGAAAGATGCTTGGTATGCCCGCAAATAAAGGCTTAGCACTGTATTCTCAGTGTTTTTTTCATCCCTTGGATGTCCCAGTGTGGAAGTGGGATGAAATATTGATTTATTTTTTCATAGGATTACCTAGGTATTAGGGAGTTTATGATGCTATCTGGGTGGTTGTGGATCGGATGATGAAATCAAGTCACTTATTAATGCTCAAGGAGTCGAGTGTTGTGGAATCCTTATCCAAGAGGTATGTGGATGAAGCGGTACTGTTTCATGGAGTTTCATTGTCCATTGTATCATAATAGTATTTTAATTTTAAACTATGATTCTTGAGGGAATTAAATCATGATATTTTCCCACAGTTATGCTTTAGCACTGCTTTCCACCCTCAGACAGATGGGTAGACATAGCAAACTGTCCAGACGTTGGAGGATATATTACGGGTGTGTGTCTTATATTTTGATGGATCTTTGGTACAATATATATCCAAGGTAATGTTATCTTATGATAATATATGTCAACATTCCATTGGCATGGATCCATTTGAGGAGTTGAATGGGAGACCATGTCATTCTCCATTGTGCTGAATGGAGTTTAAGGAGATAACTATTCTTGGACCCGAAGTGGTGTAAATCATTATAGGGATGGTTCATCTTGTTCTTGAGAGGATTAAGGTGATAGAATATTGGTAGAAGTTGTATGAAAATCACAAGAGGATGCCGTTAGAGTTATAGTTTGGGGACCATGTGTTGTTGAAAGTTTCCCCTTGACATGGGAAACATAGGTTTTGTAGAGGTAGTAATATTTCTCCAAGGTTTTTTGGACCCTTTGAGGTGTTGGGATGAGTTATATAAGTTTCCTACCAATTATTGTGGCCACCATAGTTGGAGAGTATGCATGATTTCTTCCATGTCTCTCAACTTCTTTGGTATCTTCATGATAACTCTTATGTCCTTGACTGGGGAGAGTCAGATATAGAGGATGGAATGACATGTTTGGAATAATCGATAGAGATCCAAGATCATTAAGAGAATATGTTTCAAAGACATACAATTCCTTTGGTTTTCATGTTTTGGTGGCATGGTGTCTTGGAGGAGAGTAATTGGGAGTGAGAAACATAGATGCGTTCCTAGTACCTAGAGTTGTTTTGAGTTTTTCCTTATTCCCTTTATTTTGGAAATGTAATGTCTGAACCTTGTTTTATGAACTGAGTTGTTTTTTACATTGGGTCAAGGTGTATGTGGTGCAATGTGTGATAAATTCCTAATGTGTGGAAAGTGGAGGACCAGATTCCTAACCAATATTCATTAACTATGATGTGATTAAACTCATACAGGAAAGTCAGTGACACCTAGAGCAGATAATATCTTGACATGGAGGATGGAATTCACAGGTTTGCGCATTCTAACAGTGTGGTTTTTGTGATCATGTGGTGTGTCTTGTGTTTGTATGGGTTTATGTGATAAGTATTGGTTATAGGTGTTGGAGGATGTGTCTTTGGATGTGGGGTTTTCTAATCTATCTTTCAAATAACACAGGGTGGTTTATAATTGAACTTTGATGTGTTTGGTTGTTAGTCGAGTTTCAAGTGTAGCAATATCCATGAGAGGTATCTTGCGGAGTGGGTTTTCTAAACCTTTTTTTCTTCTGATCTTGGTTTAGGATACTCGAGGATGAAAAGAATTTGAGAGGTATCTAATTTAGAGGTTTTTTCCTTCCTGGTCTGTTACATTGGATGTTCTTGGAGGAGGCTTGGAGGGAGTTTGAATAAGTTCAATTACTAAAATCCAGATATAGGGAGGTTTCGCATCATGTAACTTGATTTCATGACATGACGTTTTGTATCAAATCTTTTCCAAGTTGATTCATGGCATGAAATATTTCGTGGTCTAAAAAAAATAAAATTAAATCTAGAGGTGAAGTACTATTTAGTAGAAGTCAACCTCGAGGGATTTAACTTCATGAAAAGGGATTTCACATTGTGCAATCCCTCTATGCTATAATTTTTTTAATACATTCCATCCACTCACATTTTTAAAAATAATACAGCTACAAAAATCTCTCTCATTCCAGACGAACCCTAGGCACCCTGAGGAGTTATTCAAACCCTCTTCCTCACTCTTTAATCCGTTGATCTCGGTGATTATTTGTTGTTGATCCATGGTGATCCACGGTACATTCTCCCTTCATTTTCTAATAGTTTCCCTCAGTTTGGATCTTTTTATCTTTTATATATCCTCATCATTAAATGGAATTTATTTATCTATGATTCATAATGGGGTCTCTCTTAGTTATTGTTGGTGTAGTGGTGTTGTCGCGTCCTCTGATGGATGTAGATCTTGCGGGATAGGTGATCATAGGACTGTTACATGATCCGTTCCCATTTGAAGAACGTTGACACCCCTTCGAGGAATGTGTTACATTATCTATCTTTTTTTGTGCATCATGTGGGAGGGGTTTTTATTTTTTTTACCCACTGGATTATGGTTGTTTCAGCTTAATCAAAGATAAATAATTGGATAATTGATTAGAAACGGTTGAGGGGTTTATTGCATTATTTTCATAGCATTGATCTTTTTTTGTGATATTGTGATTATACAAGATGAATGACCTGCTGAATATGGTTTCCATTTATATGTTTATTTTCCCTGATTATATCTATTGTGCGTGATACATTGGTTGTGGTTGTTGTGTTATCAATATGAATGGAAAATGGTAAATCATGTACACATGGCTAATGAGCGGATGCCCCAATATTGTATAACTTCTATTATAACCATTTAATTAACAAGTAGAACTAAATAAGGGATACCTTATTAAATCTAGAATTTATATTTTTTTTGTTTGGTTTCTATGGTGATATGATTGTAAGCATGGTTGTGTGTTGTTTGTGGGTTGCTTGGTTGTGTACAGCAGGATGGTTCGGAGGGAGTGATGGAATATCAGGTTTAGAGAATGATTAGTTGTTGAATAGATGTGTATTGTTGTGCAGTGATGTTGTAATCTGGTTGTTCTTTGTTTGTTTTTATAGATGTGGTTGACATTTGGGGATTTTTTTTGGTTGGTATGGGTATTTTTCTCTGAGTTTCCCCATGTCTAGACTTGGTTCTGTTGCTTTTTATATGTTGTGCTTGGTAGTTTCCCGGATAGTAATGGACTAAATGAATACATAATTAATTAATAAATTTTGGGGATGGATTGGGTTGGTTTGGATAACATAGTTAATAAATTAATTGTGAATGAAGAATTTTAATGGTTTAACAAAATCGGTTGGGAATTAGAAAGAAGTTGTGGCTTGTTGTGTGGTGATTTCATTTGGAGGTAACAACAATGTTGGAAGTGTTAAGAGATGGTTGGATGTTTAGAACCCATATGATGGGATTGAGTGTTTGGTATCATATATGTATATACTTTTATTTTCCTTGTTATTTCCATACAAACCCCACCCTAGTTGAAAACTACGTGCCGAACACCACCATTATCATGGGAGATGGTGTCTTTCCCAAACACCCCAGTGAGAGGATGGATGGATGGCCACCCACTTTTTCGTGATACTTTTTCTTGGTGGTTTTAGCCCAATATTCTTTATGAATTTTGTGGTTTTTATAGCCTAGGGGTGTGCAAGTGAGTTGTGATTTCCCATGTGTCTTCAGAATGAGATGCATTGTGATTCTCCAGGTGTTTTGGGGATGTGATGTGTTATGCGTACCACATGTCTGTAAGTGGGACGTTACATTGAATGTGGCCTATGTGTCTACGGGTAGGCTGTGATGTGGTATATGGACTACATTTCTATGATAGAGATGTGGTTGTGAGACCCATGTGTGTACGGGAGGGTTGTGATGTGATGTGTTCGGAAGAGGTGGGAGCTCCGAGACATTTTATGTTTGGGTGTGAGAGTGGATAATCAGTGGAAAAGTGGTGTAGGGTAACCTATAATCGATGTGAATTATATTACATTAATTGAATTGTGTTATTTGATGAGCATGCCTTGGTGAGGTTGATGTGGTTAGTATACTTTATTAGGTGTTTTTTGGTTATGTTGTTTTCTCATAGGGGCATTAGTATTCTTCTTTCACATGTGCACGAGAGACTGTGGTTTTCCTACTGAGTATACCTTTATTCTCACCATATGTATATAAAACTATTTTCAGGTTTCCAGGAGGAATTTGTGGACCGTGCTTGATTTTACTAGCCCAGATCTTGACAGTTGATGTGTCACTGCCTAGTTATACTTTTGGTACTTACTTTGGAGACTTTTGTTTTATATCGGTTCTATTTTAAAGATGCATGTGGGATGGATTTGGATTTCTTTTAGATATATTTATTGGATTTTTTTGGGATGAAACAACTTATCCCCCAATCTTGTTGCTTTAAAAAGTGAAATTCCTCCAATTTTTTGAGACTTGTATACCCTTGGTGCTGGTCACCACCCCAGGGCCTATTAGATCCTAGACTTGATGATCATTGTCCCCCTTTACTCATTTTCTACCTAGGATGGGAATCTTTGGAGGGAGGGGGTTGTGACATATACATTCATAGTGATATTTGAATTTTAGATAAATTAGATGGAATTAATATATTCAATTGTTCAATTTTGATATGATTTTTACACTTAATACTATTAATGATGCTTTGAACATAAAATCTCAATTGGATGTAGCTCATGAATTTATGGGTGAGTGGCCAATTATGAAAATTTTCTATAAGTTGTATCTTGATTCACCTAAAGATATTGTTCATGTTGTCTATGTACCATTGACTATGACTCCATCCTTAATTGAGAATGTGAAATCATTTGTGTGTTTAGATATTCAATATTGGGGTTTTCATGATATATTCTTTGATAGGGAGTAGATAACCATGTCTGATCTTAATATTAATGGCATTTTATATTTTAATAGAGTGATTTTTATTCCTGTGTCTTTATGGGAGTATGTTATCCAAGACCTCTATATTTCTTGATGAGTAGTTCATCCTGGTTTAATCAAGATATATCATGGTATTTGATAAAACATTTAGTGGCTAGTAATCAAATGAGGCATGGTTGGATTTAATTTAATATTCTCTAATATTCAATGGGTAAAGGATAAACTTCAGGCACTAGTGTATATTATTAAGTCATGAATTATTCTTGAGTGGAAAGGGGATGAGGCTACAATGATTTTTTTATTGGTTTCTTGAGACCATTAAATGGTAAATATGTATTTTGGGTTATTATTGATCAATTGACTAAACATATATATTTTTTTACAATCAAGGAGAATTAAATAGTAGATGAAATTAGAAATATATATCTGGTAGATTTTTAAGACTTCATGGGATACCCAATAATATTTCATGTGATAATGATACAGGGTTTACATCTTGATTCTGGATGAGCATGTGTAAGGCTTTGGGTACTCATATGAAGTTGATCATGAATTTTATTATATAGACCAATGAATAATCTATGTTTCTAATTAAAAAAATTACTATATGATTTGAGAATATATCCATGGTTTTGGTGGTTTATGGGAAGATCAAAGGGATTTGATAGATTCTTTTTGTGAAAAAACCACCCATCGCCTATTTAGATGTCTCTATTTGAGGAATTATATGGGAGGATATTTCGATCACCCTTTTGTTGGTTGTAAGCTAAGGAGGTATGTTTAATTGGGTTTATCATGATATAATTAACTAATGAACAAGTATAAATGTCCAAGAAGAAGATATCTATAGATCATAGTAGAAAAAATTCTTATTCCAATCAAAGGCATACACCTCTCAAGTTACATATGGGAGAACATGTGTTTCTTCTTGTCTCACCAAATTAGTGAAGATTTTGAGGTGAAAAATAAGTCCATCAAACCTGAAATAGACAATGTTTCTTATTGGTTTCTTTAGAAAATTCATTATATATGAGAAATTTAAACCCTAGAAGATTCCAAGAGAGTATCTTTTCATATATAACAGTTACATAATTTTTATAATTAAGAATTACCTTCACTTGTAATAATTTATTCATTATTGAATCAGTTGGATTTTCTTATCGTATTGTTATTGTGAAAAAGGCTCCAATGATAGAATCCCTTGAGCCGTATCCACATGTTCTCTACCAACCTCAAAACATCACCAACAGATCTTCATGTGATAGCGCATAAGAGTTGAATCATTTGCATAATTCTCCATAGAGAGCAACAAAAATTCTTTATTTTCTTTAACGAGTCTATATAGTTTTCTTGAAAAATTTAGAGGGAGGAAGAAGATCGATGCTTTGTATTCATCAGAGTATTCTAGAGAAATTTATCCCTAATATTGAAATAATTATCTAGAGATAAATTCTGTCCACATCAAATCGTTCAATATAGAAATGATATAATATGAGTTTTATACTCATTATCAGATATTAACTATTTTACAAATTCCCTTGGCTATTAAATTTTTCCTAAATGAACCCAACACCAAATAATAATAAAAATATTACTATATTATTTGATGTTCATTAAACTTATGTATATTTAAATATAAATTATTCAGGCCCATTAACTTAGATCGTTAATCCTTGACATTCAATGATCCTTGAAAAATAACTATCTATTTAAATAAATAAATACAAAAATATTATTTGTTCAATAAATATTTTTTTGTGCCAAAAAAATTAGAGAATAATATTTAATAATGTATTATATTCAAGTAAAATTTTACTAAGGTTCGGGATACACATTGTGTGTGAACCCCAAGGACTATTTCTCAGTGGTATTAGTAGAACTGTACTAAATTTCAATATCAATATCTTGAAACACTTCAAGGAACCCAAAGATAATGATATTAATTTTACATTGTAAAAAACCTCTTACGGATGCTCAATGGGTAATATAATCCATTTTTCTTGATATCTTATCAAATATGTTGTATAACTGTGTCATCAACCTATAATCTTAATATATATTTGGCCAACTTTACTAAAATGAACTCACCATTAATCCACTATTTCCATGGAATTAATCAAATAATTTCATTCCAATCAAAGGGCTCGAGACATCTACTTCAATTTACTTGTAAGGGAAAAATCCTTTCTTAACTTATTTATTAATGTTACATCACTTATGAAACACCCAATGTATCCTACAACCACAATCCATATTTCTTATTTTCCAAGGACACTTTTAAAAGAAAATTGTGAACCCAAAACACTCTATCTGGGTACTATCCCACCCATAACACAATAAAAAGTCAAAACTGCACATGATCACAAAGTTTCAAAATTATAAATTAAAAAGGATTTCATTACCTATATTATCATACAAAGAACTTCTCAGGTCACATTTTCACCATCAGTCGTGTCACTACCAACTACAGTCATCATTATCATCAGAGCCAAACACATCCTCACCGGAGCTGAACTCACCGTCATGGATCGAAGTGTCATCACTGTTAACCTTGTCACCCTCATAGTCATCCTTACACAAACATGGAATCACCAACCATTAGAATCAAAAACATATAACTCATCATCAGAACTATCATCCTCTATTGCACCAGACATCCAAGCAAAGAACTCATCTCTTGGAAAGATGTCGGCCACCCAGACATCACTTCCCAAAGCCTCAAAATACCACTACACCTGGCTGACATGGGGAAGAGAAATGGGACCTAAGTCCATGTAATATTTGGGTGGATTAAGCCCCAATAGAGATTTGAGCCCTTTTCCATGAATATGAATGAAACCATAACAAACCAAAAACATTCTGTAGCAATTCAACATTGTCTGCACCACAGAAAACCAACCAAAAACATGATTGAGACAAAACAATGATGAGAACAAAATCACCACCAAATCAACATAAATAGAATAATAACCCATAGGAATCATGGAACAGTAACGAATAAAATGTTATTGAAACCCTAGAATGAACAAAAATGGAGATCTATAACTAGTAAAAAACCTGAACTGGAGAAATTGAAAGTTGTAAAAAACCCAAGACATAGATTTGGATTGAAACCCTAATAAGAAGAACCAAATCTAGTAAGTTCTGGAAATATATTTTCTACCAAACCTCTTTCCCAAACCCTCAACATATCCCGTTCTCCAAATAAAACATGTATAAGAGATAAGTAACGCAAGAATAGAGTGAAAAGAGATAGATGTGGAGAATAAATAAGGTGCCATCACTAGGCAGGGAGAGTCGATAAGTAAGGAAAGAAAAGCCAAAAGGGAGTGTATCCCAGCATGAGAAATAGAGAATAATAACCCAAGAGGATCAGTGCTAAGGAAATGTCACCACATGGGAAAGCTAAAACCCTAAGAGCTGAGAGCTTGGGCGTGCCCAGGCGAGTGAGGAGCCATTTTTAACGTATCCTACCTCACCGCGAGCATATTTAATCACAATTTTCATAAATAAATTAAAGTACATGACTCATGATATAATTTAATAATAATATCAATTCTAAGGTCCAAAACACACATTCATAGTTATAAATATCCAATTACACAAATAACATGTGCAATTACCATAGGGTAGTTTGTTCCCATAACATCCTCTCTTAGATAATACCATGTTCAAACTTCATGTGAAGAAGTATCATTGTCTTATGAGTCTCTAACACCCAATAGTATAAATCATATATTTCCTATTAGATATATTTCATCTGGCCATATAACATGTGTTTAATAATATCATCATATAATTTTAAGGTTCTCATTATAGTGGGGAATGAATAAAATATTTAAATATAAAAGATACTCTGAGGACACTATAGCATTCATGTTATGCTAACAAATACTCATTATCTGATAATATATTTAATAATATTGGAGAATTTGAATATAAGGGTAATCAAAATTATAAGGTAGTTGGTTCTAGGTAACCAACTCTAACAAACATCCACTTTCACGAGATCCAACACCTAATAATTTTTTTTCTATATCTCACATGATATTCAGGTTTATATTGAGATAAGGCTTTAGTCAACTAGTCCACCATGTTCTTATCCATGGAAAATATACTGAATTTGACCTCACCCCTTTGAGAAAAATACTTTTAGAGATAATACATATGAAGTATATTCATCATCTATTTATGTGAAGTTGGATACTTGGTGAAGGTCATTTCTATAGTTTTATAACAATACAATGTGATACCATATTTACTGATAGGCACCACATCAAGATTCTAGATGAAGTTGTATATCCACAATACCTTTTTAGAAATATTAGAAGCTAAAATATTCTAAAAAATTTATATAAAATCAATGAATACTTGTTTTTTGAGCTTTTATAGAAAAAAATCCTCAATTATGATAAAATAAATATCCTGACTATGGTTTCATATCATATTGGAAAAAAATGAAAACTATCATCTATATATCCACTGATGACTAGTTCCTCATCTCCTCCATAAATGAGGATACATCTTTAATAAACCTCAGATACATTAGGATAGTCTTCATTACCATCCAACGGTGGTATAATCTTTCTTATTTATATCTTCCTACCATTCTATAGAAGTAGGAAACATCAATCCTTGTATATAGAATGACATACATGGTTGATCCCATTGCTGATGCGTAAGGAATCATAGTCATCCTCTATATCTCCTCATGTGTCCAATAAGACCTTTTTGTTTTATAAATGTATTCCATGTGATATATATTACAACCCCATATTGTATCGTTTCATACTAGAGATCTTCAGTATCTTATTAGTGAATATACCCTAAATTAGTTCAAGAAGACTCTTAGATCTATCGTGATCAACCTTGATCAATATAATGCAGGATAATTCACCTAATTCATCCATAGATAATCTTGTATTCAACCATGTCTTAACATACTATAATATTGGTATATAATTTACAATTAGTAATATATCATAAATACATACTACTAGGAAAACGGTGAAACTCTTACTAATATTCTTTTAGACACATGGATAAAATTCTATATTTATAAAATCTAATTCTCTTATAGTTGTTTTGGAGGGATTTCATGGCATGGAATGGGATTTGGTCATCACATTACCATTTCACTTTTCCATGAAACTCCCAATGGTTCCCCCATCCATAGTTGTGTATAAACCCTCTTTCCTAAGGTCTATGGCTATCTGTGTTTTGAAGCCCAGTGACCCTTAGGGACTCGCATTGGTGAATATTATGAGAGGTTGGGCTCATCGAACCCTTATTGGGAGAATTGTTTCATACACTGAGACTCTATTATATATTTAAGAAATGTTTTTGAATCTATATCTAATCCCGATACGGGACCAGTTTCCCTGAAAAAATCACTATGGGTCAATTATCTTTTATGTACCATAGATTGGGATCATTTGTATATATCCAAGGTTCCCTATAACTTTCTGATAGTGGGATACCACTTACGTGCTAAAGTAACATGACCAAGTTCTTCGGGCTATGATCCCATGTGTGGAGGCAGTTTATATTCCGAAGATGGTATTGAGCTATTATGAGGTATCCTACATATCCTGGCTATTTCAGGAATAAAAACCCATGTAGTTATATTGGAATTGGGACTTACAGGCTGAGGTAACCCTATTTATGATGCCTAATGAGGTGTTTGTTGCATCCCCCTAAGCCCACGTTGGCCATGCTTGTTGTGAAAAACTAGACGAAGTACATGATCAGACTAATGGAATCTGAATGTGGGATCGACATACTAGGACAGTCCTTGAGATATTATATATGGAGATCAATCCTTTAAAAATAAGTCCTACGTATCCATGTTATGGAGGGAAATATAGTCTTCATAGTTATTTGAGGATGGGTATTACACACTGAGGATGTCCTATTTATGATGCCTAATGAGGTGCTCATTTCATTCCCCTAATCCCATGTGATCTGTTCTCTTTGTGAGAAAAAATATGGAGTTCATGATCAGACTAATGTCATGTGGGTGTGGGATTTTCATATTGTGGAATTCCTTTTGATATGTGATATGGAGCTGGAGCATTTAAAGAGGCGTCAAACATATCCTGATTGTGGAGGGAATGAGAGTCCTCATATTTCTTTAAGGCTTGGTCTTACCCACTAAGGATTCACTATTTATGATACCTAATGAGGTTCTCATCGCATCCCTCTAATCCCATATGAACCATGATTATTTTGAGAAACAAGAGGGAGTGCATTGTTAGCCTCATGGAATGTGGATGTGGGATCTGTATGTTGGGCCAGTCCTTGAGATATTTGACATGGTGCTTCAGCCTTCAAAGAGGCATCTTACGTATCCCGGTTATGAAGGGAATCTGAGTCATCATAGTTCTTTAAGGCTGGGGCTTACACACTGAGGCTGACTTATTTATGAATGCGCCTTCATATCTATAAGGTGCCTCGTATTCCAATCGGCATACCCTAGGGGTCATCATGTGACCTGGCATAACAAATACGAGGGTGTCATGAGATCCATGGTGACATGCTTCAGGGTGTGTCACATGGCTTGAATGGTACCTCTGGGAGACATCGTGAGTCCTGGATGGCATGTGCATAGGTGTGCCACATGTATTGGATAACACCTCAGGGAGAAATCACGAGTATAGGTTGGTATGTCCAGAGGTGTCTTGGGTCTTAGATGACTAATTCGGGGGGGGGGGGGGGCTGTGAGAGACAGGTCTCCAAGTCTAGATGTGTCGAAGAGACTCATCTGACGTGAGTAAGCATCTTCATATGAGTCATGTGATGCATACAAAGTACGTCACAAGTATAGGGTGACAAACATAGAGGGTTTGAAAGATCCAGGTGGTGCTCATAAAAGGTTCACAAGAACCTATCCCAACATGTCCGGAGCATTCTTCATGTCCTAGATAACATGACAAAGGGATACTGTTAGATCTGGGTGTCATGACTTGGCACCATCATGTGTCTTTGTATGGAAAACATGAATCCTATAGAGGTCTTTAATCATTTCCTCCACTTGATTTTTTCCACTTAGAATCCCACCTTTTTCCCTATTATTGTGAGTGCCTCATCTTGGTTCAATGTAACTTTGTTTGGGTCTCATGTGATCTAGAGGACATGTGATGTGGACTTTGCATGTCTCCACAAGAGTCCTTTGGGTGATCATTGATTGATCATGTGAAGGACTTTATGCTTGGTAGATGACTGCTCTGGCAGTTCGTTGGTGTATTACCCGGTAAAAATATGGTCGATCACGTGATCAGATGTACGTGGAAGCGTAGTATATGATTTTGGATGTGCGTAGCCTCTTGTGTCTAGTTAATCAACCAATGCACAAACTGACTAGACAACCAACCATTTTTTGAGTTGGAGTAAAGAATTTATAAGAACAACCATCCCATGTACTCAACAATTTATGTGGGGAATCTGACATGAGTTCAGGCTGGAGTTAATACAGGGTCTGGCGTTACATGGTTTCATGAGTCTCTGTAGTGGACCGTGTCTAGGGAACCACCAGATTTTTAGTAATTGCAGGCCCATCCATCCTTTATCGGATTATTGCTGATTATTTAAGACTCACTTCTTGAAGGGCTTACATGTTGTCATTTTGACATGTCCAAGGGTCTTCGAGATATCCAAGTGCTTGTTTGAGGGAACTCGTGAGTCCTTGGATGGCCTATCTTGGGGTATCATAATCTATGATGAGGGTGCGCTGGATGAAAAATGTGTGCTTCAGCAATTGCGAACCCTTATCGCCTCTGCCTTTCCCATATCCCTCATTTTTTGGGATGAAGGTCAAGATTCATTGATGATTGCATGTATGGAACTGAGGGTATTTATTATATTCTTCGGAGATGAGTCATGTGACCAATATGGGTCACATGGTGATGCGTGAGTATTTTATGGGAAAACTTTTTTTTCATCCTTAGAGTACTGCAGGGTTTCCAAGACATGCACTAGGTATTTCGTGTAGTGAAGCTAAGAAGCCAGAGGGACCTCACGGGGTGAGGCAGTCATGAAACTGAGGTCTTGCAGTGTCTCAAGGTTCACTCAAGGTGCACGTTGCCTATATTTCAGTGACTGCGTAAACCACTCTCCTTCTCCCATTTTATCCTCTTTGTTTTATTTTAAAAATTTTGCGAGGTATGAAGTTTTCTTGGGTAATATCTCTGATTTTTACTCAATTTTCTGGTGGTGCATCATGTGAAAAATGTGGATTATATTAGAATGCACAAGTATTGTGGAAAAAACTATTCCTTTTTCCTTATATCACCATAGATTTGTCTGGCGGTTCCCATGTGACGTGGATAACGAGCCGAAGGGTCTTCGAGAGATTCCCCAAATAAGCCGGGGTGCATTGTGTGTCTTCAGGGGGTGCACCACATGTCATCTAGTGACCGTATAACCCTCTCGTCTCCTCTTCTATATCTCCTTCGTTATATGTGATGTAATCTCAGAGGTCTCACAAGATTTCTTGGACATAATCTTGGGATTTTATTCTTTCCAATGATACTTTGTCATGCGATCTTTGTAAATACTGGGGGTCTATTAGTTTAAATGTTGCATCCCTTGATTTTCAGGGGATTTCACGTGGTTTTTCAAGAATTTTTCAATGAAAAAATATGTAGCCTCATGGAATACTCATCCAAACTTTAACGTTCAGTCACTTTTAATAAAAGGGGCTTGATGAGGAGGGTTTTTGTGATTTTTTTGTGGGATAACCATGTATGGAGACTTAATGTGACCTTTTTGGGGTCACACGATCACGATCCTTTTAGGGGCCCCACAAGTCTTCGACCTTCCTCTTCTCCCTTGCTTTCACCATGTGGCCTTTGATATTTTCTGATCCACCTACATATTGGGGGGGGGGTAGAAGACATTTCATTCCACTGACTGCCTACTTCTTGAGAGTGCTCCTACTACTGCCCTATCAAAAGACTTCTCCATAAACCCTTATCTTGAATCCTATTTGCATGTCTGCATCACAAGCCTTGACCACGACCCCCACTCTTGCGCAAGACTACTTCCTACTCAGACACTTGTCTGTCTCATCTAGGGACTTAACATCGGTAATTTCTTGGATTTAGACAATTGTCATGAGGACTTCGTAGGTTTTTACAGATCATTCTCTTGATCGGTTCACATGACCATGTCCCAGTCACATGATTGAGATCCTTTAAAGAGGTCATGTGATGTTCTTGGGGACTTGTATGGGTTATGCACCCCACGAGTCCTCTGAAGGCTAGGTGGTTCGCAAGGTCCTCAATGTGGTTCGTGAACCCTTGGATGAGTCATGAGATTCCCATAATGTCATTAAGATATTTTCATTACTTTACTTTTGTCAATACTTTATATTGTTTCTTATGACATTTGACACTTACCTATTTTTCAAATGGATTCTGGATCCCATCAAGGTTCCTCAGTTACATATAATCTAAGGGCCCTTATTGCCAAGAATCACAATGCTGACCCTCACTATCATGTGCATTATAATATCAAGAATTTGTTGGAGTTCCATTCTCTTGGCCACCAGGATTATCCGCTACCTGTCTGGCTTCCATTATATGAGTTTTCCCAGATGTACAAGGTAGTTATTCCCTCCTCAAGCTTCAACCTTCCATCTAGTTGGGTATTCAGTTCCTCTAATTGCGTTCATATGACGATTACAAAGGACATCCATCTAGAAACTGCCTGACCTCAGGGTTTTCCTTATATTCTGGTGGACTCCCCCTTGATCATGGATGGTCATGATCTCGTTCAACAACCTATCACCCAGATCTTTACAAGAATATTTTCTTATTCCCTAAACAATCCTAGCGATGGGTGGTATTCCAAGTGAGACCTTCAACCTGGAGGCAATATCTCCGATGAATGGGCATCGAAATTCTAGGTACGAGATAGCTGTTTTAAATTCTTTGATGATTTATGTAACACCCCAAGCATACACAGTATGCTTCTCTTTGAATAATACAGTAGCGTGTGTTGCACACAACTTTGAGTTCTAACACACACCACGACCAATCAAAGTAGCCCTTATGAATAGTAATACCCACTTTTTGAATTTTTTTAAATTTTATCTCTCAAAATGGACTTCATTTTTGGATTTGGAATATCGTAATTATCCTAGGGAGAAATTTTGGTACTTTTCACATAACTTTCATATTTTGATGAATAGTGAAAATTATTAAATTTTAATTAAAAAAAACTTTTTTAATCGAAATAATTAATAGTGATAAATTATGAATTTGAGTGGTTTTAAATTATATATAAAATATATTTTTACCATTTAATTCAATGTTGGTCATTGGACATAATTTCACATTTAAACCGGACATAAACAAGTGTCAATCTTTTGATAGTTATTGTTTCTTAAAAACACGATTTTTGTTTTAACAGCGGAAATTCATTTTAAATTAATAAATGAAAATTCTATGTTTTTAATTCGGTAAAATAGAATTCATTATTGAATTTGGCATATCAAAATTAGCTTAGGGTAAATTTTTGGCATTTTTCTAAAAACTTTCAATTTTTGATGAATAGTGAAAAACACTGAGTTACTGTTTAAAACCGGCTTTTTATTTATATAATTATTTATATTATTTAAATTTATTTTAGGTCAAAATAGATACATAATACCTATATAAATTCAATGTAATTCACTGGAGTCAGTTTATAATAATTTTAGATATATAAAAATCTTATTGAACTTTTTCACCGTCTTTTACCCACCTCCTAGGAGAATTTGTAAATTCACATAAAACTTAATTTTACCACTTTTGTGAGTGGAATTTCGAAAATTCGAGAGACACAGTTAATATCAAGGAGTAAAATGTGGTTCAATAAGATAAAAATAAATTTTGGTGAATAGTAACTTTTTACTTCTATTTACCACGGTAAAAAGTAAATAGGGTAATTAAGGATAAAAATGATATTATTATTACCCTAACACATTTCTTAATTCTATTGTATAAGTTTAATTTGATCAAAAACAACATTAGGAATAAAATATGACCCTTTAGGTCCACTTAGATTAATTCAAAGAAGAGTTAAAAGAGTTAAAATCAAAGTTTAATAACTAAAACATTTTTAATATAGGGTTATACATAAGATAAATTCGATTATAAATATTAATTAGAAATATAAGAATATTTCCTACATAATGGTATTTTATTTATAATTTTTAGATATTAAATAATTTAATTTATTTATGGCACAATGATGATACAGTAATTACCTTAGTAGTGAAATATTAAAATAATTGATATTATAAATACCCAAATAAATATAATTTGAGACTCTTAATGAATTAAAATAATTTTATAGGTTAATATGACATTTTAGGATTGATTGAATTAACTATTTTAGAAGTAATCATGCTTTTATGATTTTCACAAAAATGAAATACCAAATAGTGTCAAAATTGACATAAAAGATTTTTTAAAAAAAATATTATATTAGTAATTGATATTAAATTCATAAAAATATAAGTTTCGTCCAAAGGACTTGTATCATGATAGGTGTATCATTAATGGACCACTTGGGGGTATCTTGGAGGTAAATAGTATGTTTATTAACTATAAAATATAAAAATACAAAGTTACATGGTAAATGTCAAACTAATTAACCATGAGTTAAAACTAAAATATAAGGTTAATATAATTTCCCAAACCTGTATAAAATCTATTGGTTGAAAGGTTTTTGACCCATAATCACCTTAGATATTTAATAATCTACTTTGGAGCAATTATAAACCGAATATGAATTTATTATAAATTAATACTTTATGTTTTTTCTAAAGAGCCCCTCCTCCCCCTTATAAAAAGACACCACTTCTAACCAATTCATTACACCTTTAAAGCCTTCTGGATCATCAAAACTCTGCCCAATTAAGCTCCCTACATCCCTATACTCCTCTTATAAGCCTCAAATTAGGCATAAGGCACTTCAAGAGTCCTTTTTGGTTCAAACCAAAGGGAGTTAACCAAATTAAAGGTAACGATTTCTCTTAGCTTCTTTTATTTTATTTTACTTCTCTAACCCCTAAACTCCTCTTATTATTTTCTTTTGTAACAAAAACAGTATCCTAAATATACTAGAATATTGTTATAAGAATTATTCTAAATACACTTACACACACCTCCATCTAATGGGTGAAGAACATAATGTTTTTGTGGATGGCAACCAAACGCCTCACGAAACGATGATTGTTCAATTATCTCCTACCGCCTCTCATGGTGGCCATTATGATGGCACTATAAATAAATATGATATTAATTATATTTATTTTATATATAAGCTTCTGTAATTCTATTTTATAGAATACCATTATCTGTTTCATGTCGTATATATATACGATAATTTCATTTGAGAAAATGCGGACTACCGCCCCCTCAAAGTGATATGACTCGTTTATACCATACATGGAACATATAAAGGAGGGTATAAATGAACTTAAGTAACACATATAAGATATTATATTATACTGGAATAATAATATACCTATTTATTATTTGGTTTTGATTCCTTTTAAAATGAAAAATGAAATGGAAGTAGCGTTCGTGCGTACGTACAGACTACCATCTTCACGAACGCGATGAGATTCATTCCCCATTGTATCCATTCAAGTATAATTCTCATTTTATGATTAAAAATAATGTTTAAGGACTTGATATCATTCTGGATATATATAAGATACAACCTATCCATAACAAACACGGCTTATGTAACAAAACATATAAAATAAAATGAGTAAATTAACACCCGAAATGATGATAATACAAAGATATTATTAACAAAGAAATGTTAAAAGATCAAATATGATATCATATTAATGTATATTATTCTTATATAATTTAATAATATTCATTTAACCATTATACAGGATATTACCCTACCCTCGACCAAGGAAAAGTACAAGGTAAGGGGTTTTCATCTAACTCCTTATTCCCGTGAGATTCATACCATATTGTCACTATTACCTTTTGTGTGATGTATGTACTGACCATAATTGTATTCTTTGTGTAATAAACTTTAATTTATGTTTATTTACATATTCATTGTATGATACCTCTTTCAGGGGGTGTATGTTTCGTAAGTTACCAAATTGGTAAGGGTTAATTTCACAATCTCTTTATTATCCGAGGTTGTTTTTATGTAAGTATCTACTGGGAAATATTTATTATTCATGTCCATGTTTCATAAAAGAGTTTTCAAAGGGATTATTTTTAAGGGAATTTTTACTAAAACAACATTTCAAATGTTCTAAATATTTATTCTTCTAAATCTTTCTTATTAATGTTCATGTCTTCAAAATGGTTTTTATGGATTTATTTATATGGACATCAATGTTTTTAAAATGTTAATTCCTTTCATAAGTTTCAAAGTGATATGGGACACTTTGATTCAAAAATGTTTATAAATGACTTCTTTTCCAAATTGTGTGAATTTTAAATGTTTTCATGAAAAGGGGTATTTCTATCAAAGAGTTTTACAAATCATTTCCTTCTATGTCAAAACCTTTAATGGATTTTAAACATGTTTTGAAGATGATTTATTACGATACCAAACTTCCATATTGTATTGAAGGTTTTGTGATAAGTATTACTGTGGATGTGTTATTTTTATACCATTCATGGTTTATGGTTAAAGTATTGAAATTTCGTATCCTAGTTCTTATACGAATGTTTATGTTAAGTTTCATCCTTTTCATATGAAAAATGTATTGGACATAGTATGTGATGGGTGGAGCCTGCTATAGCTCCTCGATGCATCGGTAGGTCTCATGAGACAACTAGACGTGGAATTTTCCGAGGCCCTTTCCCAATTTGATATATGGTTTTGGCCGAGGCCTTAATCATTTTTAGACACCTTGGCTGAGGCCTTGAATTTTTTTTAAAATGTATGGCATTATACATTCCCTCATTATAGAAATAATATTGATGGTTCTTGTGGTTATTCGACTAGTAGAATACCCATGATTATGTTTTATTATGGAATCATTTACTCAACTCATATTCTTTCCATAAAAGTATTCATGTTTATTATTGGTAAAGGAATGTGGTTTCAATTATTCACCGTGCTTAATATTTATGTCATTTTCCGCTGTATTGCTTACCCTTACCGAGAATTTGAGATCACCCCTTTATATGTTTTATTCTTCCCAACATTCCAAGAAGTGTATTATGATTGATATTCTGGGTTAACCTAATGGGAATAAAGACATTCTCAAAGAACTATTTACACTATGTTTTATGTTTGAAATTTTAATATAATGTTAATTTATGTAATCTATTTTCCAAGATTGCTAAACCGATCGGTCCTTCGGGACTTGATTCCTTGTAAACATGGCAATGTTTTAAAATAATGCACCAACTCGGGGTAACTGGGGTCGGGGCATTACAATTTATATAAGATTCATCTTCATGAATACATGTGGATATCCCAGTTCATTATCTACCACCAGCCCGAACTCCTCTAGGAAATGATCAGCTATTGGTGCCCTAGGACAAACACATTCCATCTTCCCCATGGTGAAGTGGGATCTTCCTGTGGGATATCCATTAGTTGGGTGGTAATCCTCTTCTCGAAGAGATGTATGATAAGTTTCTCTCTACTAAACAATTTTGGGATGATCTCCAATATACTTCATCTTTATCAAAAGATATTCTCATCCATGAAAGGAAGAAACTGGGGAGATATTTGATAGTGCACTCAATCGTTTCTTTCACTATTTAGATCAAAATATTCATGTGTAAAAATGGGGCTAAAACAAGCATTATTTCACCTCTTCGGTGTCCCTCCCAATAGGTTAGCGACAATGATGGATCATATTGGTCTATTTTGGAAACTAGGGACTATACTTCCTGGGGATATCAAGAAAACCCATAGGTTTCTCCAGACCTCCGGCCAGTTGTTTTTCTTGGTAAGTTTCTAAATGGATGGATCTTCCCTGCTAGTAATGCAGATTTTGGTATCTAAATTCTCACCCTTGTGATAGAGGAACCACTCATAGAGGTCTAGGGAACATCAATTTGGTGGTACTAGTCCTTGAATGCCTTTACTAGTTATTTTTCCACATCCAGCAAGGAAACACTCCTTATAGAGTTGTTGGTCCTCTTCAATTCCTATTTGGATGGATAGAGTACCACTTTCATTGCTATGAGTACTACAATACATACCATATTATATATCCCATATCTTACCCCAGAATATTGTACATGTGTGGAGTAGGGACTATGTCCCTAACCCTTACAAAGGTCAAAGTAATGTTGCACCGGTCTGACAGTTTTGACTTTTCTATTTGTCATATTCTGGATGGCTCAATAATTGAAGATTCCAGTAGCTCTTTTGACAAGAGATCTTATATGGTCTCTCATTGGGATGGGGTCCTTGCATCTAGAGTAGATGAGCTTGTTATCTGTGAACTGTATTCCTTGTATTGGTTTTCTCTACAGTTTGGCTATGCGTAGAGAGTTTCTCCCATTTCCTTGTCCATTGTCCATGCGGAATGGAATCCTGGCATCATTTTCCAATTTTGTAAGATGCTATCTCATGAAGACACCAGAGATATGATTATATTTCTTCCTACTGATTCTCCTACCTACCTCACCCAGGATTATTCTCAGGCTTGGATGATGGCCTATCCCAAAGGTTTTTTGGGACAACTGATCAATCATGTGGACATGCCTATCATATTTTTTATTCCTTTATCCATTGTATCGATGTAACAAATTGAGGATGTGGCCAAGGTGTCTAGGAAGTATCCTGGTTCTGATGACAACTATTCAGACAGGGGACCAATTTCTGTTGAGGAACCCAATTCTCTCATGTACACTACAAATTATTCTCTTACTGAAAGGGGGATGTTTGGATCCTCCTCTCCTATTTCTTCATTGATTTTTCATTTTGGAGATCCTTCTACCATACCTAATTCATCAGGTACTTAGGCTTGGTAATGACATAGGATGGTATGGGAGCACATCCAAGCCTTAATTACTGAGAACTCTATGGGATCCTTCCATCATCAAGGGGAGAGGCTTCGCCAATTATTCCATGAGTTGGGGGAAAGAGGTTTTTATCAAAAAAATCTATTTGAAATTATACAATAGATCATCCTAGACTGATGATACTTGTCTACAAAAGAGAGGAGCCTGCATGATTTGTCAAATGAGGCCTCCCTCAACAAGAAGCTGGAAGAGGCGATATAGGCCATGGAGAAGGTTCATCACCTATATTCTTATTTGAAATATCAGATGAATGTTTGGACGATGCATATATAGAGGTACGAAGATATGATTTCTCAAATGAGTATAATCTATCAACATCAACAACCTCATTGACCACTACCCAAAGGAGGGTTGAGGAGCTGACTACTCTAGTCAAAATTCTTTGTCCTGTGGTAGAGGCAGAGGAAGTGGGGAGATTTACACTTCATCACCCAATTGACACATACCGCCGAACCCTTTTTGATTTTTCTAGCACTACTGATCATATTTTACTATAATTTATTTCCCTTATAATTCATTCCTCATTGTTTCACTACACCCCATTTTTTTGTGGTTTTGGGAGAGACTCCAAAATGGGGAGATTCCTCCCCCATTTTCCTACCAAAAATGGATGTGATTGGTCTACTTCCCAATCCTCTTCTTTTTATAATAATTTATAGTTATAGTGAATTAATAATTGTTTTATATGTCCATTTAATTCACTGATATATATGAGAATGAATGTTTTTTTTCAAGGAGATCATTAGGGTGGTAGATGTGTCCCGAACGATGGCTGATTTTCATATATTTGGAGATCAGTTTGAGTGTGATAGGGCTGTATAACAAGCCTCACAAAAACTGTCACATGATTTAGTTTAGGGTCTTTTAGCTTGGACCATCTGTTGTTTTAGTTTATGGTATTTTATCTTGGACCATCTGTTTCATTAGTTTAAGGTCTTTTATCTTGGACAATTTTTAACTTTAGTTTAGGGTATTTTAGCTTGGAACATTTGTTTATTTAGTTTATTGTCTTTTATATTGTACCATTTATTGCTTTAGTTTAGGGTATTTTAGCTCGGACCATATGTTTCTTTAGATTAGGGTCTTTATCTTGGACCATATGTTGCTTTACTTTAGGGTCTTTAAACTCAGACCATCTATTGCTTTATTTTTATATCTTTAGCTTAGACCATCCATTGCTTTATTTTACGGTCTTTTAGCTAGGTCCATCTGTTGGATATGAGGAAAACATGCTGGAAATGACTCAAAATATTATGGGATGATGAGTTTGACTATGATACTGATAGGGATCACGAGGATAGGAGTTCCAGAGGCAATTTAAGGTTTGTGGGGTGAATATTATTGAGGAAAAAAATACTAGGGAAGATAGGCCCACGTGGATAGTTGGAATGTGGGTGGCCTAAATAAAAACCTGGAAGATTGAGAAAAATTATATGGAATGGGGTTGACATGTCAGGTATGTCCTTTGACACTATGGGTGTGTCAGGTTTCACTGTAATGTCGTTAAGGATCACAAGGATTAGGAGGCCCTTTATACTTGGAAAAGATATCCCCTATTTATGGGTTTGATCCCTTCATCATCGGTAACATGGATGGGTGGAGAGATATCTTTTCCTTTCTAAGGTCTAAGAGATATTTTATGGAAGCTCAAAAATCTAGATGATGATGTTGGGTATGGAGGGAAGGATATCCATGAAGGGTTTTGGTGCCCTAGGGAACAATATCTCTTAACTGAACATCTTGAGCCCTATACCTTGTTGTTTCAAATAACAATGTGTGATCCATAAAAGGGTTCAATAATGAAGGGTCACATTCCAAATTTGAGAATGGGTAAAAAACATGGTGATTAAACATTGGGGATATCAGATCTCCTTGGATAGTCTGATTTAGAGACTGCAAATTATATTCCAAAGGGCTCAAGTCATGAGGAAGGTATGGTAAAATCATTCATGGGTAACCTATAACAAAATGCGGTGCTAGGATTTACCTTGGTGGTGTCAGGCTCACAAGAATTAGTAATACCTTTAAAATAAGCTAAAATATATCTAGTTGGTGGTTCAGAGCCCTTTCATCAATAGCATGGCCAAGCATAGAGATCTCTTTTCCTCTTCAGGGATAATGAAAGATTTGTGCTCTCTTGAGATGGTTCAAATCATGAAGTGGGATATATGGAAAATTTAAGATCGAATAGGGTTTCAAGTACCCTAAAAGTTGCACCACCACCTTTAAAACATATTATCACAGTGAAGAGATGTGAAGAATCATTGCTAATATTTTTTCATGGACCAAGGGGTCCAGAGAGCATAGCCTATCTTTTAATAGGGCTACAGAATAGACCATATGAGCTTTATGTCTTATTTATTTGTGCCCTATTTTTTTCCTAAAATCTAGAAATGACATTTTTAGTAGGAAAAGACTTAACTTTTTCTTAGGCATTCCTTTATGGGTTTTTGACATGACACGTTTTGTGTATATTTTGTTAGTAGTTTAAGGTTTTGTGATTGGGATAATAATGTGCTAGATTTTGAGGTTGCATAGCTTTGAACAAGGTGTGAACAGTTTAAGGTCATGTCACTTGGACCCAGTAAGGCGATGTTTTACAAGAGGCTAATAAGGATACTCAGGGTCAAAAGAACTCCAAAATCCTTCTGAGTGGTTGGAGGAGATGTCATATATCATGGATCAAGGTTCTTAGGTATGGAGCGATGATATGGGATAATCATTTTGGGGAAACCTATAACACAATGGGGTGTTGGGCTCCACCTTAGTGATGTCAGGATCACAAGAATCCAAAATACCTTTACACCAGGCCAATATGTGTCTGATTGATGGGTTTGAACCATTTCATCAATAACATGGCCAAGTAGAGTTATCTCATTTCCTCTTCAAGGGAAGTGTAAGGTTTGTGATGACCTGAGATGCTTGAGAAATAAAGTGTGGAAAATGGATTGAGGTGCTTAAAAAGATAATAGAATCACTCTATTATCTAGTTAGCCAATAATGATCTTGTGTTTCTTTAATAAAGAGGGGTGATAAATGATGACCTTCACTGTTTATCATCATGTAGTGGGATGTGCTTCCATGAAGTTTAACATCTCATGGTGAGGAGTTATCCAGTTTAACATCATGCGATAAGGATGAGGTCTGACCGATGTGAATGAATAGAATGTATGAGGTCCGTGAAGTATTGGTCTTGTACCCCATAGGGTTTCCAAAATATCCTAGTAGGTTGGGAATAAAATTTCATGTATTTATTGGAGGACCGTGTAGTTTAATTTCATGCGGTGAGGAAGTAAGTTGTGGCATAGTTTATTGTCATATGGCTAGGACACCACAAGGATAATGTCCCAAAGAAGAACACACATGGAATGGTAGAATATACCTGATGTGAATGAGGACAAAAGAGGTCCACACGAAACCATGTGAATTCATAGAGAGGACAAAAAACAAGAGGCCAAAAAAATGATAGAATGATTTGTGGTGCATAGGGATAGAACCAAAGATAAAATGTCTAAAAATTATAACATATCCGGTGAGGGTAGGAATCAAGCCATATGTAGTTCTCGAAGGTTCCATTCAATTTAACATCATGAGGTAAGGACAAAGGGTTCTAACATAATTTGTTATCATACGGATAGGAAAACAAAGAGGGATAGTACCCCCAAAGGGGATGTCTGCGACATGGTAAAACAAATCCAACATGAATGGGGACCAAATTAGTTCACATCACACCACACACTCCTAGGAGAGGAATTTGGCCAAGGGGACCGGAAAGGTAAAAGGGAACTAGGGCTTTAACTGAGTCAAAATGCACATATATTCCTACATATCACATGAGGATGGGAATCAATCCACATATAGTTCTTTATATTACACATATTTTAACATCATATGGGGAGGATGAAGGTCACCCGATGTAAATGGGATGGATTCCATGGGTCCATGCAGTTTTATGTATTGTGGTAAGGACATTGGATCACCCGATGTGAAAGGAATATAATCCTATGTCTAGGCTAAGAAATAGATATTCATTCATCACTATATATCCCATTTAGAATGATAATAAAGCCTCATATAGTTCTTATAATAATGGAAAGTAGGAGACCGACACCACCAAATATGTTCCTTTTAGATAAGGTTCATAAGAGCATACAATTTCATGTTGTATAGGGGAAATCAACCATGCTGTTAAACATCATGTGTTGAAGACTCACGAAATCCACTTTATCTACCTATATTTAACATGACAATGGGTTTATGCCAAGCCTTCACATCCTGTTTTGTGTGGGGAAACCCTTGTCGAAATTTCTAGGCCCGTGTGAACTATGTTCTATGCGATAAACAAGGAATGAAAAGGACCCCTACCACTATTCAGAGGCATGGAGGATAGGATAAAAGTATTTTATGTCATGTTGTGTCTAGACCAAGATACTGGATCAAGGATTCCATACTTATCTCATTATGAATGAGAGTCAAGCCATACATATTTCTAAAGATACTATGCAGTTTAACATCATGCGACAAGGACTTATCTTCACACCTTATTTTCCTGTGTGAGAAATTCCATATAGTTTAATGTCATTCAAAATGTATGAGTATGGGACATACACCAATTTGGATCCCTTATTACTGATTATTATTCAATTTATTTCTTGAGAAATCTCGCATTAGCGGGTGGTGTGACATGCTCCCCATACATGGTGACCAGAAAATAGGCTCCACTAGGATAGACCTTTTATATGACATAGGGTCCCTCCCACTAGGGCTCTAAATTCAGGATCTTCTTCCATAGTATCATCAAGGTTCTGAGAGCTATCACCTATTCTCTTGTGAGGAATGAATGTAGGAAAACCTTGTTATTGAAGGCATGTGTTATCCTGTTCTGGTGGATTTCCATGTTGTGTAGTGTGTGAAACCACTTCTCATCTAGCCGATTCAACTCATCCAACAATTTTTTATATTTTTCATCATCTGAGAGTTCTCTGCAAATGACTATTCAGTCCGAGGGAGGATAGACCTCTATGGGTAGCACCGCATAAGTCTTGTACATCAATGCGTGTGTCATTTCATGTGTAGTAGTCTGCATGGTGGTATGGTAGGCCCATAAATCATGGTGGAGTTTGTCCGAACAAGAATTCTTATGTTGGTTCACAATATTTGGTAGTATATTTTTCAAAGACATATTAAATGCCTCTATCTTTCCATTTTCCATTGCATAATAGTGTGACAAGTGATTGGATTATCTTTTATAATCCTGATATAACTTCTTCAACTCCACAGAATAGAATTTGGTGCCTTTTTCTGTCAATATCATGTGAAGGACTCCAAAACTAGGGATGATGTTGGACTTTATAAAATTCACAATATTCTACATCCCAACTTACTTAAGGGGTATTTCCTTATCCCATTTAGGGGAGAAGTCAGTATTTGTAAGGATGTACTCGAACTTCTTGGTTGTGGCCGAAGGATATATCCCGAAAACATCCATCCCCCAAGAGAAAAATGACCAAGAGTATTTAGAAGTGTGTAGTAATTAAGTGGGATAATGTATGAAGTTTTCATGAATCTAGAACACAAGACATTTTATGGTGAATTATATACATTCTTGTATCATAGTTTCCTAGTAATTCCCCAACCTTCTAATATAGTGGGAGAGCCTAGTTCCAGATTGGTGGGCGTTGTTGGAGCCCTCATGGATTTCTTCCATTATGGAAAGAATTTCCTATTATACTATGAATCTGATGATAATTCAATTGAATCCACTCTTGTTTAGAATTTCCTAATCATTTGGACCATCCTGCAAGGTGATGTTTCTCACTCAGTACCAGATAATTTCTTTTCCAACTCGATCTGTCAAGATAGTCCCATCCCAAAGATATCTAATTATGGTCTTCATACATCTAGAGGTGGTCACTGGTTCATCACACTCTGGGTCGGTGATGATCTAATTTATTTCTTTCATATCATACATTATGATCAATGAGACTATTTTTCAATGTGTTATACAGATGGTTGCTTCCTCCTAATCAGGGTCTGCCAAGACGACTGCTGCATTGACTAGTGAATTGACACAAGAATTATGTGATTAAGGGATATAATGCTAAGTGGACTCATAGGGGAATTTAGCCATTAGTCCCCTGAAATATCCATTGGGAGGGTCTAGTTCTTCCTTTATGATGGAATATTTACTGTTGATATGATTTATCACCAAATTTGAATCCCATTTGATGTTCATGTAGGATATGTGAAACTATAATGGTAGTTCCATCCTAGAGATGAGGGCTTGGTACTCCTCGTCATTGTCCGTGCAGCCTTCAGATAGTGAGAAAGAATAGGCCAGAAATTCTTTATTTGGGGAGACAAATATGACCCCTAAGGCAACTTGGTTGAGTTTTGGGTTCTCCATTCTTGTTCGAATAGGAATCCGAGAGCTTCTAAAAAAATTCATCTCCCATGTCCAATGAGTGTTGTGGGCATAGAAAACCTATTCATCAGGGTGTTCCGGTTTCCTCTGATGCATTTCTTAGAGCATGATGTGTCATGAGAAATTCATTCAAGGATTTCCCTTTTAATGAATTGTGGGATAAAAATCAGATGTCATATTACTACAAGATGACCACCCACTGAGCCAAATGCCCAACAAACATAGGGAATCCAAGGATGTAATTAAGAGGGTAAATATGAGAGACCAGGTGGATCTCATGGTGCTATAAGTAATGCCTCAACTTTTGAACTAGGAAGATGCATACAAGGAAGTTATTTTCGACCTTAGAATATCTTTTCTCATTACCTATCATAGTATGGTTGAGATAGTAGGGATTATTCTTTCTCCCCTCATCATTATTTTGAGTGAGGAGGGTGCCCAATGTCATGAACCGCCTTTACCCAAAAAAGAGGGAAGGGATAGAAAATTGCCAGACCCTTCCCTCTTTATGTTAAAGGAGAGATAATGACCCCAAGACCCTCATTTGATAGGTCCCGGAGTGGAGACCATCACCAAGGGTATAGAATCACACACAAGATGGAAGGAAATGCCCATTTTATTTTTATAGGATCAGGAGATAAGATATAAACTCCAAAAACACCAAAGTTGAAAGTAAAGGTAAAGCCGAAAGTAAACCATTCCCATATGCATGTTCAAAAGTAAAAGATAGAAGCCACAACAACTCCAAATATAAATTACCAAGAAAAAGGAAAATGACAACAGCAAATGCGCCAAGGTCCGAGCTAGTATGGTCCGACATGATCCTAAAAGTCCTCTTGGAAACCTGAAAGAAGATTATATAGGTAGGGTGAGCATACAAGTATACTCAGTAGGGAAAACCAAAGAATCTCGTGCACAGGTGGGGAGGCATTCTAATGCCCTATGAGAAAAGAGACAACCAAAGCACCTAGCAAGAAAAACTATCCACCTAATCCTCACCAAGGCACACTCCCCAAAAAAAAGAAATCCAAGTAAGGTATAGTAATAGAACATCGATATTTGGGTACCCCGCACCACTTTCCCACTAGTTATTGAAGACTACCTATGCATCGAACCAATCCCACCATTCTCACCGCAGTCTCACTGCCACACCCCGCCCGCACACACCTAGGCCACCACCATGCTTCCCGCCTGCAAACACCTGGGCCACGATGACTATCCCGCCTGTAGAAACCTGGTCCATAACAACCAAACGTAACCATGCCCACAAACACCTAGGCCAGAACAACCACTGCCATGCCCGAAGACACCTGGGACAGAAAGATACTGTCACGCCCAAAGACACCTGGGCCTCATTCCGAAGATACATGGGAAACAACCTGCCCGCAAACACCTGGGCCAACCACCAAACTACCCTGCTTGAAGATTCTTGGGCTAACAATGGACTTCAGGCCATCACAGCCTACCCGAAGAGTCTTGGGATATTCAGGAAAGGGAGCAGAAAAAGAGCTAATAACCAGCCTTTTAGAGGAGTGTTGAAAAAAAACACCCTCCCCCATGAAATGGGGGTGTTCTGTATTAAGTGCTCAACATGGGTGGGGCATGAATAAGAAACTTAAAAACTACAGATATATGTATAGATAACAAGAACTCATTCCAACCTAGGGTTCCCTAAGCCAACCCAAGCATAACACCCTTGTTACTATTCATTCATAAAAGATGCGACAACACTCACGGCCAAGTCACAAATCATTCCCAAAACCAATTCCCCTTTTAACCAATTCTTAGTTTCATGTTCATGTGCCCTCATTTATGTAAATTATGCACTACTGGGAAAATAATGGGCATAACCACAGGTCAAGAAAAGAAAAAAGGCTAAACAAAAATTTAAGCATTCACACCCGGTTCTCTTGTGAAGTCACAACAAAAAAGAGATAAGTGAGATCCCTCAAAGTACTGGAACCAAACCAATCCTCGAGATACAGCCCCACACCATAAAAGAAGTCAAAGTGAGATACCTCTAAGTATTGGAACTAAATTAGGCCTCATGATACAACCCCACATACCCAAAACCATGAAACAATGATATGCCAACAGTAGAGGATTCCACCCCAATTCGTATCACAAGAAGAGAAACCACACAGTTTCAGACTCACAACCAAGAGGATCCCATCCTCACCCACATCACCCCATAGGAAATCAAACATAACATCACAACTACTACCAAAACAGAGGTGGGAAAATTCTAGGTTCAAGCACATCATTCATTATTTTCTTCTTTCTATTGGTTAGGCGGGGTGACCACACAGGGCTTTATGTTTATTGGGTGTCCATTTAATCCACCGAGTTTAAGTGATTAACAAATTCCCAAGTTATAGTCATTTAATCATAACAGAAGTAAAGGATTTATTAGTGCTCAAGGAAATACCACCAAAATCCATGATTTTCAGTGAAAATAGCCAAAAAGTTCACCACATAGGCATCAAGAGAAGAAAAACAGAACAACATCACATCATTCACACCCCTTCCCTTCGTTATTTAAAGTCCATTTTTTATCTTCGTTAAGGTTCAGTTTCACCCAATCCCACATAAACAACAGTGTACCCACCCCACATGATACACATAAAGGATAGATGAAGGATAATCCCTACCTGGTTGATCAAGGATCTATGTTTCTCTCCACGCGCCAAGAACAGGGAATGAACGACTTACAGGGGTGGAATTCCGTGGACTCCAAGAGGTGCAGAAAGCTCCATAAGAGGCACACCACAAGCCACGAGAAGAGAGGGACCCCAGACGCATGAGGAAGAAGAAATAAATCCAGCTGAGAAGAAAAAGAAGAAGAAACCCTAGCGGGAGATATAAAGAGTGGATCCTACTATTACAGGATATGGAATTTTGAATGCTTGGAAATTCGGATCGTGGTTTCCTACGTGGGTGGGTAGTTACACATGATGATATTATGGTTTTATTTAATACCCCCCATTGGGGAGTTTTCTTTGGATTTTTAGGAATTAATTATGGGATTTAAATGACTTTAAAAAGGGTATTAAAATTAATTTACGTCAAAAGATACGTTGCGGGAGTAGAAAAGTCAGGGACTGGAAAAAGAACAAAGGGATTGGCAAGGACACGGTGCCACCATCATGGTGTCACCATTAAGGTGCCGCCATGACCAGTGTGACCATCACGGTGCCACCTTGACCGGTGCCACCATCACGGTGCCACCATGACCGGTGCCACCATTTTGGTGGATCCGTGTTTTGGAAAAGTAAATGGCCAGGAAAGTCTGGTCCATTACATCAGATACCTCTCAATCTATTGTCTCACTCAAGAATTAAAACTAGACCCGAAGAAAGGAGAGCGGTCCAAACAACCACCTTGAAAAATACCTCTCAGGAGTAGACCTATTTGTTACCACGGAACGCCCCCTTCTCCATCTATCTCATGAACAATCACAATCATAACGCTCCTCTGCCCTGTGAAACCAAGTAAAACAAAAGACTAAACTGTCCGGTCATGTGGGTGAGGGGTTTCCCTTCCTCCATGTTAAGATACTATCCACTTTGGGCGGCACTGACTTGTCCACATGGGTTTACACGCATCCAATTTAATTCCTCTTAACTAGGGATCAGGTCCTCCCCTCCCCACATCTCTGGACACTTCACACAAATCCAGATAAAAGGAAAACCGCACATTCTATAATTACAAAAGTAAAGCGTTCCATCAACCAAGTACAAAAAAAAAACAGAAAAAAACTTTAAACAACTTTTGGTACTAGGCGTGCATCTGCGTCTCTCGTTCCTTGGTACTTTCCTCAATCCCACCGTGTCTCCACAACACACGACCCAAAGGAATGGTTCATCCATGAAGAACCTTCTCTTCACGACCTTCAATCATCACTGGTCACTCCATGAATGTTTCATCATCTCTAATATCTAGCTCTCCCCAGTCAAAGACGTATGAAACATTTTGCAGATACTGACAGAGTTGGGTCACATGGAAGACATCATGCACCCTTTGTAGCTATGGTTGAAATTCCAGCTGATAAGCCACCTCACCGACCTGCTGCAGCACTTCGAACGGTTTGACAAACCTGGGTGAAATCTTACTCCCCCTGCCAAAACTCCGCTGCCCATGCCGAGGGGAGACCATCAAAAACACGTGGTCCCCGGACTTAAACTCCAAGGGTATCCTCCTATTATCGGCATATGACTTCTGCCGATCCTAATCCGCCTTCATCCTCTCTCGTATAAGCTGCACCTTCTCTGTCATGCTCTGCACCACTTCCGGGCCATGAACACCTACTTCACCAACCTCGGTCCAGCACACAGGTGAGCGACATGGCCTTTCGTACAAGGCTTCTAATGGATCCATGCCAATGGTAGAGTGATAGATATTATTATAGGAAAACACCACTAGAGGAAAGTGTCTCAACCACAATCCTCTGAAGTCCATGATATATGCTGGTAGCATATCTTCCATTGTATGGATGGTGCGTTCCATCTGCCCATCTTTCAGGGGGTGGAAAGCAGTGCTAAGGCGTAGCTGGGTTCCAAAAGCATGCTGAAATCCTCTCTAGACTCATGAGGTAAACCATGCATCCCTATCTAAGACTATGGACCTCAAAACTCCATGTAACCACACCACATCATCCACATACCTCTGTGCTAAGGCATCCACTACACCGACTCCTTGATCGCCAGAAAGTTAGCCGATTTCATCAACCAGTCCACCACTACCCAGATAACGTCGCAGGCTCCTTGAACCTTGGGTATCCCTATGACGAAATCCATTGAGATGTCATCCCACTTCCACTCTGGGACCTCTAAAGGTTTCAACAAGCCGCCTGAAACACAGTGTTAAGCATTAACCTACCGACACACTAGGCACCTGGCCACGAACTTTGCCACCGCCCGCTTTACCCCAGGCCACCAAAACTGTCTCCTCAGACCCTGGTACATCTTGGAAACTCCTGGGTTCACCGCTAGGGGTGAGTTGTTGAACTCACCAATAACCCTCTCATGAATCTCTTCTGGGAAAAAAATCTATCCTCAGAAAAGCATCCAATTTAGACCATCCTTTTTCCACCCTTCTGGGGCATCGCCTTGGTTAACCCGGTCACACATCACTTCAATTTTTGAATCTCCCCGCTGGGACTCCTCCACCTATCGCAGAAGTGGGGATTTCACTGTTATCTAATAAAGGAAACCTTTACCACTATCCATCCTCGCACCCAGGTGTAGGGTAGCCAACTCCTCCATCACCTTCCAAGCATTTTCCGACTCTTGAACCACATCCTTCCGCGACTTCTTGCTCAAGGAATCAACCACCACATTCCCTTTTCCAGAGGTGTAGGAAATTTCGAAGTCGTAGTCCTGAAGGAACTCCATCCACCTCTACTGTCGTAAGTTCAGGTCCCGCTGGGAGAAGATATACTTCAAGGTTTTGTGATCTGTGAAGACCACAAAGTGCTCCCCGATGAGGTAATGCCGCCATAACTTTAGCGTGAAAACGACCACCACAAGATCTAGATCGTGGGTGGCATAATTATGCTCATGAGGGGGTAACTGCCTAGACCCATAAGAGATCACCCCTTATCGTTGCATCATCACACACCTGAGGCCTTGTCCTGAAGCATCACAGAACACCTCATACACCGTCCCGTCTTCTGGAAATATCAACACTAGGGCACTAACCAACTTCACCTTTAGATAGCTAAAGGCTCCCTCACACCGCCCGTTCAACACAAAATCATTGACCTTCTTGGTCAAAGCCATCAAAGGTGCTGCAACTCGAGAGAAGTTGGGTAAGAACCTTCAGAAGTAACCTGCCAGCCCAAGGAAACTACAAACCTCTGCCACATTCTTGGGTGCTGCCCAAGAAACAACCGCCTCAACCATCAATGGGTCCACTTCGATCCCCTACTCAGACACCACATTCCCAAGGAAGTGCACCTCTCATGTCCATAACATTCACTTGGATAACTTCCCATAGATCTGGTGCTGTCAGAGGACTTCTAAAACTGTCCTCAGGTGCTCAGCATGATCCTCCTCTGATCTTGGGTAGATTAGGATGTCGTCAATAAACATGATTACGAACCGGTCCAGATATTTCCGAAAGACTGAGTTCATGAGCCCCATGAATATGGCTGTAGCGTTCGTAATGCCGAACGGCATGATAACCAAATCAAAGTGCCCGTATCTACACCCGAAGGCAGTCTTAGAGATGTCACCCTCCTTCACCCTTGACTGGTGATATCCTGACTGTAGGTCTATCTTGGAGAACCATACTAACCCCTTCAACTAGTCAAAGAGATCGTCTATCCTCGAAAGAGGGTAGAGATTCTTGACCATTCCGGATTCAGTCTCCTATAGTCTACGTATAGCCTGAGACCACCGTCTGCCTTCTTTGTGAACGAGACTGGGGAACCCCATTGTGATGCACATGGTCGAACAAAACCCTTCTTCATCAAATCATCAATCTGAATCCACAAATCTCTTAACTCAGAAGGTTCCATCCAGTAGGGGGCCATCAAAATCAGACGGGCACCAGGGTGCAAGTCTATCCTGAACTCAACATCACATTGAGGGGGTAGAGTTGCCACCTCTTCAGGGAAGACGTCCATAAACTTACTGACAATCCCTGGGACTTCCACCATCTCTGTATCCACCGACTCTAATGACATCTCAACTAACAAGGAAATGAGGGGTTCCTTTCACCTGATGCTCTTCTGGCCACCCTGCTAGCCGATAAAAGTTACACGTCAGCTGCCAAAGATTGAAAAAACGACCCTTTCTCAGAAGCAGTCAATGATGGCACATACAGAGAACATCCAGTCAATGCCTAGGATGACATCGTATGTATTTATCTACAATAGTAGAAGATACCTGACTGACTGATGTGGCCCTATCATCAGTCTACACCCTGAAAAACATAAAATAAGTCGGTCTGACCTCCGATTGGTGTGCTCAACACTAAGGGCACTGGAAGTATCTCTTCGTCTAAACCTAAAGCATGGGCCAGACTGGGTGCAACAAAGGAGTGTCAAGCTCCTGTATCAAACAAGTCATAAGCAAGTGTACTAAACAAGTTGATCGTACCTCAAACGACCTCCGACCCTGCTGGAACTACTGCCTCCATTGCGTTCAACTGCCCACACCCATCTACTCTACCTCTCGGCTGTCAGCCACCTCCCCGACCACATCCGGGTCGAGGTCCCTGAGGAGCACCCTGAGGTCGGCCTCCCCCTACAATATCTGGTCTTGGAGGGGCAGGAGCCTGCTATACCTGCTGCTGCTGCTGAAGGGGCCTAGCTGGAAACAGCTGCGGCTGAGGTGGGCACTGAAATTTCCCACCCTCGCTGTATTTTACTCTATCTAGGCACTGATTCCGAAGGTGTACATGGCTTCCACAGATGAATCACCTTGTTCCTGGGCCCAAAAGAAAAGGGCGAGGACCGGGGGATCAGAACTAGAACTGCTGAGTCCTGCTTTCTACTGGTCGAAACCTAGAGGGCCCTGATACTGGAGGCCTACTACTGACTGCCTTCCCCTTCGATGAACCCAACTAGATTTCATCTCACGATACAACTCCCAGTGTGTGCATCCTATACACCACTTCAGCATTCTTCTATACCTCCAAGTACATTGGTTTGGTGAAGGGAGTAACAACATACTGGAGAGAAGGCCGAAGCACCTCCTCCAAACATATTGCCCGAGACTCCTCATCCGGAAAGAGGTCCGAAGAAAAGTGGAGGAGATCCTCGAACTTGATCCCCAACTCTCTTACTGACATGCTACCATACTGGAGGGAGAGTATCTCCTGACTCTTCTCAGCCTTCATTGTGGAAGAGAGGAATTCCACCTAGAAATCCTTCTCGAAATTAGTCCACATCACCTCAGGCTCCCTCTTCTCCCCAAGGTAAAGCGTCCACCACTAATGCACCGATTCCTGCATCTGGTTGAAGGCCAGAGAAACCCAGTACTCCGTTGGAGCCCGAATGAAGCTGAAAGCTATCACTAGCTCCTCGATCCAGCTCTCTGTCTCCACATCTGAGATGCTACCCTCATACTTCCCAAGGGTCTGTCGCTGAAAGGCACAAAGCATCCTCTGCCACTGATCGTACTCCTCTCGGTCAGCCCTCTTTTGATCAGCCAATGCAACCTATGGAACCTCAATCGTATGCACTACTCATGGTCATCTCCCTAGTTCCATAGCTGCAAGGAAAACAAGAATGCCTATTCCTGAGTAGTGTAGAATATTGTTCTTAAATTTTTCTTAGACTTATTGTTCATTTTAAATCCCAAAAATACCCATAAAACACAAGAACACAAGTCATTATGACGCATTTACCTTTCCTTGGGTCTCTACCCTACAATAAGTGTAGGCTCACTTGGTCGTTCGGTAGGTCCAGAGTCCTTGCATCGCATAATGGGGGGACCTAAAATCCCATGTCCTAGCTAGCCTTCCATGGACTATTTCATGCACCAAGATCACCCAACACTGTTGCCCCACCATCCCATGAAATCCTCACCGTGCCGAACTCTGGACTCCATCCTATCTCTCAACCATAACCTTTGATACCATTCTGTCATGACCCGACTTCACCGAAAAAGGAGGGAAGGGATAGAAAACTGCTAGACCCTTTCTTATTTAAGTTGAAGGAGAGATAATGACACCTGATACCCACCTTTGATAGGTCCCGGAGTGGTGACCAGCACCAAGGTTATAGAATCAAACACAAAATGGAAGGAATTACCCTTTTTATTATTATAGGATCGAGAGACAAGATAGAAACTCCAACAACACCAAAGCTGAAAGTAAAGGTAAAGCCAAAATTAAACCATTCCCATATGCATGTTCAAAAGTAAAAGATACAAGCCATAAGAACTCCAAAGGTATAGTACCAAGAAAAAGGAAAACAACAACAACAACTCCCCCGAGGTCCGAGCTAGTACGGTCTGACACAATCCCTGAAGTCCTCCAAGAAACCTGAAAATAGATTATATACATAGGGTGAGCATTCAAGTATACTCAGTAGGGAAAACCAAAGACTCTCATGCATAACTGGGGAGGCATTCTAATGCCCTATGAGAAAAGAGACAACCAAAGCACCTAGAAAGGAAAACTATCCACCCAAGTCTCACCAAGGCAGACTCCCCAAATAACGCAAGCCAAGTAAGGTATAGTAATTTAACATCGATGTTTGGGTACCCCGCACCACTTTACCATTGGTTATTGAAGACATCCTATGCATCGAACCAATCCTTCCATTCTCACCGCAGTCCCACTGCCACACCCCGCCCGCACACACCTAGGCCACAACCACGCTTCTCGCCCGCAGACACCTGGGCCACGATGACTATCCCGCCTGCGGACACCTGGGCCATAACAACCACACGTAACAATTCCCGAAAACACCTAGGCCAGAACAACCACTGCCACGCCTGAAGACACCTTGTCCAGAAAGATACTATCATGCCCGAAGACACCTGGGCCTCATCCCAAAGATACTTGGGAAACAACCTGCCCGCAAACACCTGGTCCAACCATCACACTTCCCTGCCCGAATATTCATGGGCTAATAATGGACTTTAGGCCATCACAGCCCACCTAAAGAGTCTCGGTATATTTGGTAAAGGGAGCATAAAAAGAGCTAATAACCAACCACTCAGAGGAGTGTTGGGAAAAAACACCCTCCCCCATGAAATGGGGGTGTTCGGCACTAAGTTCTCACCTTGGGTGGGGAATGAATAAGAAACATAAAAACTACAGATATATGTATAGATAACAAGCACTCATCCCAGCATAGGGTTCCTTAATCCAAGCCAAGCATAACACCCTTGTTACTATTAATTCATAAAAGAAGCCACAACACTCACGTGCAAGTCAAAACTTATTCCCAAAACCAATTCCCCGTTTAACCCATTCTTAGATTCATGTTCAAGTGCCCTCATTTATGTAAATTCTGCACTACTGGGCAACTAACGGGCATAACCAAATTCCCGGAAAAGAGAAACGGCCAAACAGAAATTTAAGCATTCACACTCGGTTCACTTGTGAAGTCACAACAACAAAGGGATAAGTGAGATCCCTCGAAGTAATGGAACCAAACCAAGCCTCGAGATACAACCCAACACCATAACAGAATTCAAAGTGTGATCCCTCCAAGTATTGGAACCAAAGAAGGCTTCAATATAAATCCCCACATCCCCAAAACCATGAACCAATGATATTCCAATAGTAGAGGATTCCGTCCCAATTCGTATCACATGTAGAGAAACGAAACATTTTCAGACTCACAACCAAGAGGATCCCATCCTCACCCACATCACCCCATATGCAATCAAACAGAACAACACACCTACTACAAAAATAGAGTAGGTAAACTTCTAGGTTCAAGCACATCATTCATTATTTTCTTCTTTCTATTGGTTAGCCGGGGTGACCACACAAGGATTTATGTTTTCTGGATATCCATTTAATCCACCGAGTTTACCTGATTAACCAATTCCCAAGTTACAGTCATTTAATCATCACAGAAGGCAAGGGTTCATTAGTGTGTAAGGAAAGACCACCAACATCCATGATTTTCAGTGAGCATATCCCAATAGTTCACAACATAAGCATCAAGGAAGAGAAGAAAAATAGAACAACATCACATCGTTCACACCCCTTCCCTTCATTCTTTAAAGTACATTTGTTATCTTCATTAAGGGTTGGTTTCACCCACTCCCATAGAAACAGCAGTGTACCCACCCCACATGATACACAGAAAGGAGATACGATGGAAAATATCTTCCTGGTTGATCAATGATCAATGTTTTTCTCCACGATCCAAGAACAGGGGATGCACGACTTGCAAAGGAGGAATTCTGTGGACTCCAGAAGGTGCAGAAAGCTCCAGTAGATGCGCACCACAAGCCACATGAATAGAGAGACCCTAGGAGCACCAGGATGAAGAAAGAAATCTATCCATGAAGAAAAAAAGGAAGAAAATCAAGTGGGAGATATAAAGAGGAGATCCTACTGTTACATGATATGGAATTTTGAACGCCTTGAAAGTTGGATCGTGGTTTCCTATGCGGGTGGGCAGTTACACATGATGATATTAAGGTGTTATTTAATACCCCCCATTAGGGAAGTTTCTAGGGATTTTTGGGAATTAATTATGACATTTAAATGACTTTAAAAAGGGTATTAAAATTAATTTAAGTCAAAAGATACATTGTGGGAGCAGAAAAGTCAGGGACTAGAAAAAGAACAAAAGGATCGGTGAGGACACAGTGCCACCATCACAGTGACACCCTTACGGTGCCACACTGACCGGTACGACCGTCATGGTGCCACCGTGATCGGTGCCACCATGACCGGTGCCACCGTGACCGGTGCAACTGTTTTGGTGGAGCTGTGTTTTGGCAAAGTAAATGGCCAGGAAAGTCCGATCCATTAGACCCAAAGAGTGTTACATAGCGGCCACATATAAGATGAGTGGCCTTCCCTCCAATGGAGGAATCCAAAGTGGTGGGTACAGAAGATACTTTTAGAGATTCTTGAAATATTTTTGTTAATAATTAACCCATTAGTAGGTGATCCCTTATTCATCATCCCCGTGAAGGGGAGGTCTTTTCTGGCCAGGTTGGATTTGAATCTCCAAATGTAGGAGAGGTTCTCATGGATACCCGTTAGTTATTTGAGGTTATTGGGGGATAATTTTCTAATATATCAATAGTCTTCTCTAGGAAAACCTTAACTCCATGGTGGCGTACGAAAAATACAAGGACCTATCATGATGTTACCCCAAAACTGAACTTCATCAGATTAATCTTCAAAATATACTATTAAAATTTGTGGAAGATTGATTGGATATCCTTTAAGTTATCACATTTTTGTCGAGATTTGATGATCCGGTCATCGACACAATACATAGAAATCTTCCCTAATAATTTCTTAAAGATGTGATGCATGGAATGCTGATATGTGGTGCTGAGATTCATTGATCTGAAGTGAATGAACAGGTAGTAGAAGATCCCAGGGGGTTCCCTAAGGGATGTTGCCTCTTTATCCTTAGGGGCCATTTTGATCTGATTATAACTTGAGTATCCATCCATGATGAAAAGGTCTTGAAAGATAGAAGTTGTGTCGATCAAAAATTCCATGATTGGAAAAGGAAAATAATCATTCGGGATTTACCGATTAAGGTCTATGAAATTAATATAGACCCCAATATTCTCATTCTTTTTATGGACTAGAAAAATGTTGCAAATCCATTTGGGTTATTTCACCTCTCATATGAAGCTGGATTTGATAAACTTATTGACCTCTGCCTCTACATTTTTGGCATGGGAGGGCTGTTTTTTTTGGATTCCTTCTTGAATCATTGATGATCTTCAGGTAGTCCGAGATGGTGTGTACCAATATCTAGATTGTAGAGACCCAAAGCTTGACATAAATAGATATTACATTACTTTTAAGGGGTACTTAATACATAACAAAAACAGACACACAAGGATCGTAATAGTTTAGTGTCTTTGGAAACTTGGAACGTAATCTTCTAATCGTGGTGAAAGATCTTCAACATCTCCCATGAAGATCTTCCACTTTTTTTTACTTACCTAAAACCTTTCTTTTAATCCTGGGGGAAAATAAAACATAAAAAGGGTGAGCTCAAATGCTCAGTAAGGATAAGCACGGATAAAATAAAACATACCATATACATTTGAACTTAAAAACATGAACATAATGTTCAAACATCAAAATCTTGATCAACGACATAAAACATGGATGTACATAAGGCAAAGATCATAATGGAACATAAATAATGATAAAATAGCATTGGAATAAAACATGTAATTGGGGAATCCATTATTCACATGTAATTAATTCCATAGTAACCAAGGCATTGCTGTCATGACCATCTTAGTGGACAAAGTCCCTTTCTGAATTGAGTTCACTCCTCGTTTCAGTCCTATAACACTGAACCCGATTAACATGATGTTCTAGCCATGTCTATCTCATGAGATATAAATCTTTACCCAATGCATTGGAGGGATATATAGGTCCCACCCATCTCATAATGAAATCATTCTTACTTGTGCCACAAAATAAACATACATCATTCATAAAAATCCAATAAATAAAATGGGTTTCATAAACATCATCCCATCATCACATAATTCATATAAAAGAAATGGATATCATTTCATAATAAGAAAATTGAAACCATGTAAATCATAGAGACATTATACTTAAAACATACACATATGAAATAACGTTATCTTAAATGAAAAATGGTTTTTGATAAAACACTTGAAATGAATTCTTGAGGAAAATATCCTTCCATCTTCAAAATCATTTTCTTTTCACAAAATTACATGAAATTTTAAAATAATAGGATTTTGTTTAAAATAGTCATGAAATATTTTGAAGGAAGCTTCATGAAAATAAGGATTTATAAAACTGTAAAATTCCTTTCAAGCCGTATACGTTAAAAAAACATTCTTCTCGTACTTTTGTCGAAAAAGTCAAAAAGTACCTCGTAACGTAAACAAAAGAAATATTCCTTACATACCATGTAGTGTAAGTCAAAATGGGTAAAAAGAAAATTAAACATACATGAATACACTTTTATAAAACATAGACATGGATGATAGAAATATTCCCAGTAAATACTTACGAATAAGCAATCTCGAATAAAAATGAGATTTGCACATTTATCCCTTACCTTAGGTCCGATATGCTTCGTACGTATCCGAAACTCCTGTATAATGATTTAAATAATGTCATTGACTTATTACAGAATCATATTAATTGTTATGATAACATATATGGTTCACTTATGACTTTATATTACCCGTTCTTTTCTAAGTTCCATGTTGAAGTAGCGTTTTGGGTAAAATCATTTCATTTATCGTATGTGTTTCGACTTGTAGTTCTTGATATTATTACTTATATCCAGATTTACATAATTCCAGGATGTAAAACATGATTTATATATAATATATATTCATCATATACATATATATATTATAGATCGATCAAAGGAATGAAATACACCGTTCATGGAGACGGTAGGCCGTACGTACGCATGACCACTATTTTTGTTTCCTTATTGAATTGAATGAAACTAAATAGATGACATAAATATATATACATAAATAAAGTAGCATTATTATTTCATATATATAATTATTATTCATTATATAAACTTTATGATCATTCATGTATGGTTAACATGGAGAATGAGTCTCATCGCGTCGTGGAGACGGTAGTCCGTACGTACGCACGAGCGATGATATCGTTCCCATAATTATTGAATAGAATTGGAGTGGATGTTATAATATATAAGAATAGTTATGATGTTATAATAACCATATATAGTTATTCTTGACACCATTATACCCATCCATGTAAGGTGTTGGTGGAAAAACAGATTTCACCACGACGTGGAGACAGTATTCCGTACGTATGCACGCATGGTGATTTCGTTTTCCGTAGGATGGATAGATGGTGAAATAAGGTTGTTTAATACTTATAATAACATATCCGTATATGAGTTATACTTATGTTATTACTTCATAATGAAACAGCTAAATAAGAAGAAGTGGAAGAAGAAATAAAGTTGAAAGAATCGGTAACGGACATTACCATTTTTTTGAAGCGCCTTTTTGAGACCTCCACTTAGGGAACTAAAATTGGTCTTTGAAGAAGACAAATACCTATACGATGTTTCTAGGGAAATGGGGAAGTTAAATGGTCAGAGTTTGGACGAGATTCAAGGCTAAAAATGTTGTGAGGAAGAGAGGGAGGAGGTGCCCTTTTATAAGGGAGAAGAGGGGCACCTTTGGAAAAACTAAAAATATTATTTTATTATAAAGTGATATTCGGTTTTTAATAGCTCAAAATTGAGTTATTTAGAAGATAAGGAGGGGATGGGTTGAAATACTATCATCCAATAGAATTAAGACAAGTTTAGGTTTCTATTTTAACCTTATCATTTAGATTTAACCTTAAGTTAAATAATTTTACTTCTACCGTGTCTTCTTGTTTTCTTACACTATAAGGCTAATAAACTTACTATAACAAGCCAAAAGAACCCCAAGTTGTTTATTATTAATATATATCACCTTATCTAAGTCATATGGCCGAAATACATATTTTTAGGAATAACATAACAAATAATAATATAATATTTGTTTTAAAAACTATTTTATGTCAATTTTGACACTATTTGGTTATTGATTTTTGTGAAACTCATAATAGAATGATTAGTTCTAATAAATTTTAACTAAATAAATACTAACATGTCATATTAACCTAAAACATTAGTGGAATTCATAAAAAGTCTGAAATTACATTTATTTATGTATTTATAACATCAATTATGTCAATATTTCATTAATAAGATAATTACTGCATCATCATTGTGTCATACATAAATTAAATTATTTAATGTCTAAAAATTAAAAATAAAATACCATTATGTAGGAAATCGTTTTATCTTCCTAATGAATATTTATAGTCTAATTTATCTTCTGTATAACCCTATATTAAAAAGGACTTACTTATTAAACTTTGATTTTAACTATTTTAACCCTTCTTTAAGTAAATTAATATTAAATGTCCTAATCTAATCCAAGTGGGCCTAAATGGTAATATTTTATTCATAAGGGTTTTTTTGGTCAAATTACACTTATCCAATAGAATTAGGACATGTGTTAGGGTAATAATAATATCATTTTTACCCTTAATTATCCTATTTACTTTTAACCGTGGTAAATAAAAGTAAAAAGTTACTATTCACCAAAAAATATTTTCATCTCATTGAACCACATTTTAGTCCCTGATATTAACCGTGTCTCTCGGATTTTCAAAATTCACTCACAGAAACGGTAAAATTATGTTTTATGAAAAATTCAGTTTTTTAACTACCACTTAGTGGTTTCACTATTCATCAAAAAATGAAAGTTTCCAGAAAAATACCAAAAATTAGGCCTAAGCTATATTTGATATTATGAATTCAAAAATGATGTCTATTTTACCAAATTCAAAACATTTCAGTTGCATTAATTAATTTAACAATTAATTCTCGTCATCAAAACATATAGTGTGTTTTTAGGAGATAATAACTATCAAAAGATTGACACTTGTTTATGTCTGGTTTAAATGTGAAATTACATACAATGACCAACATTGTATTAAATGGTAAAAATATATTCTAAATATTCTTTAAAACCACTCAAATTAATAATTTATCACTATTAATTATTTCGATTAAAAAAGTTGTTTTTAATTAAAATTTAGTAATTTTCACTATTCATCAGAATATGAAAGTTATCCGAAAAGTTCCAAAATTTCACCCTAAGCTAATTTCGATATTCCAGATCCAAAAAGGAAGTCCATTTTGAAAGAAAAAATTTATAAAATTTCAAAAAGTGGGTATTACTATTCATAACGACTAGTTCATAATAATATTATAATAATATCTCGTTTAGTGAAACTCGGTATTGCGTACTACACACGCTATCGAGGGAGGTCTTTATTGCGTGTAATGCAAGCCAAATAAGGGATGCGTGTTGTGAAATATCCTTTTGGTGTAGCGTACAACATAAGACATTAATGAAATTAAAAAGAATATTTTTCATAAAATCTCGGGGTGTTACATTCTACCCCCCTTAAAATGAATTTCGCCCTCGAAATTCATCGGGGTTATAAATGGTTTTCTACTCGGAAGTTTCTTTAATAGAAAACCACATCGTAAAAAGGAATACCAAAACTTGGCTTTAAAAACTATAGTATAAAACGTAACAGTTACCCAAATTAACTCATCACTGGGTTTTCACGTAGGAGAACATAGGTGAAAATATGGATATAGAAGAAAAATCTAACCATCATGTTCTGATGGAGAGTGGTAGAGAACATGGCTATGAAATAGCCAACAATCACAAAGCCATAAATTTGTGATGATCTAGGGTACCATCTGATTCATCAGATATAAGGGCACTAGGACAACATTTTTGGTTTTCAAGATCATTTCCCTAAAGTTGAAGAATTTGATTTAGAATAAATACTTACTTTATTTTGGTACAATCTCACTGTTGTTTGTGCCTTGAAAAATTTCCACTTCATCTCTTAAAGAAATGAAGTTGAATTTGTTATTTGTGATGTGTTAGCAGATCATGTGATATAATGACGGGTCATTCCATCTATCTCAAACAAAAGGTTAACAAAAGTTATTAAATATACATAAGTTGATCTATAGTGAGATTAATCATATATGGTTCCTAAAATGGACTTATACTTCATATATCATTCTGATTAATATAATAAAACTAGTTTCTACTAAACAGGGACTTCCTGTAGGCCAGTGGTAGGTGATAAAGGCTAGTCGCACTAGGGTTGTGGGTTCGATTCCCACAGCCTTGTCCGATGCGATGGGTTGTCGCCCGTCCTGCAGGTTGTCCTTTTTCTAAAACTACATTAATATAACATCCCATCAATAATATTGAAAAAAGTTATATCCTTAAACAATACTAACTTATGTCCAACATAATCTATTTAAATCTTTAGGCTTATCTAAAATACTTCGGTCCAAGCTCAAAGTATAAAGAAAATGATTACTTGAAATGTCATCAACCAAGCATGTAAATACCATCATTTATCCCACATATATCTTGTTGGTCACATTCCAATCATGTGAATACCTTAATCATGTATTCTCTTGAAAAATGAATACCCATTAAACCTTAGTAAAAACATGAATGCTGTCAAAAGTTAACTCTTTCCACATACCAAAATCCAAAAATTATATATACTCAAACCATGATATTTCCTTCTCTTAATATCAGTCATGAGCTCATGAATGCTATCAAACATTTAATTTTCTTCTTATCCCTTCATTATGTGCATATCATCTACTTTCCAAAAATATCTGAATAACCTTTCATGGTTACTGGTACCATTCATCATACACTTTTGAAACATAAGGAAGGACAACAGTGTAACAATCCTTAGATGTCTCTTTATTCCATAGTACCATGAGATTACTTATACAACATTACACTTGATAAACATGTAATCATTCCACCACCTTCTTAAACCATTGACCGAGCTTCAACAATTCTTTTATCTCACATCACTACCACAAAACTGGGCAAGGCCTGCGCCCCCCTTTATCAGCTCTAATGGTTTAGCGCTGATAAAGGACACCTTTATCAGCGCTTTTTTAGCGCTGATAAGGGGATTATTTATCAGCGCTAACAAAGCACTGATAAAGGTTGTATTTATCAGCGCTTTTCATTTTAGTGCTGATAAATACACCCTTTATCAGCGCTTTTTACCAGCGCTGATAAAGGGTCCCGTGGATTTGTTAAAAACCCGCGGGTCCTCTTCCTCCTCCACACACACAATCAAGCTCTCGCAGAAGCCCTCATCTACGCCACTGCCGCCGCCTCCTCCTCCTCCACCGTGAACGCCTCCTCCTCCTCTAGTGCCTCCGGTGCCTCCGCCCTGCCTCAGCCCTGCCTCTGCGCCGCTGCCGCCGGTGCCTCCTCCTCCTCCGCTGGTGCCACCACCACCTCCGCTAGTGCCTCCTCCTCCACCGCGGCCTCCTCCTCCATCGTGGCCTCCTCCTCCTCCGCCGGTGCCTCTGCGGCCTCCTCCTCCTCCGCGGCCTCCTCCTCCTCCGTTGTGTGGTATGCTATGCCCAATAATTGTAATTTTCTTTGTTTTTTGTTTTTGTTCTATATTTCAACTATCATGATTTGTGTGAATCAATTTTATTTGAAGTGGGGGGGGGGGTGCAAGTGCTGCGGGGGTGTAGTGGGTGGGGGGGTGTGCAGGTGGGGGTGTTTAGGTGGGGGAGATGTCCAGTGGGTGAACATGTGTAGGTGGGGCGTATAATGGGGGGTCTATTGGGTGTGAGGTGGGGGGTGTACAGGTTGGGGGTGGGGGGTGGGGGCGGGCTGTGCAGGTGGGGGGGTGGGTGGGATATGCAAGTGGGAGGGGGGGTTGTTCAAGTGGGTGGTGGGGAAGAGAGTGTTCTAGTTGGGGGGGGGGGGGTCTAGGTAGGTGGGAGTCTGTTGGTGGGTGAGGTTGGGGAGTGTACAAGTGGGGGGGTGTGAAGGTGGGGGTGGGGGAGGGGGGTTGTGCAAGTGGGGTTGGGGGGAGTAGTGGGTGGATGGGAGGGGGGATGTTCCGGAGTCTGCTGGGCGAGATATGGGGAGGGGGGATGTGCATGTGGGAAGTCAACACTTCCATAGTTTTCCCATAAGCACTGGGAAGTCATCACTTCTAGAGATTTGGATAGGCCTGAGGCCTCTTAGGTTTTGGTTCTTGTCTATTTATCTTGATGAGTAAGGAATCATATGATCTAAAAGTGACATCAACTATATATGATTAATTATTTCTCCCACAAAACAATTTTCTAGAAATAATATATCTTTGGAAGGTGAGGGAGCCTTTTATAATTCTTTCATATAGAAACCAGTCAAGGAAAGTATCCATATATATCCACCTAGAGTAGGGACCTCTGCGGCCGCCTCCTCCTCCTCCTCCGCCGCGTCCGCCTCCTCCTCCTCTGCTCCTCCTCCTCCTCCTCCGGCCTCACACTCCTCCTCCTCCGCTGCCTCCGCCGATGCCTCCTCCTCCTCCGCCGGTGTCGCCGGTGCCTCCGCGGCCTCCTCCTCCTCCTCCGTCATGCCGCGGTCAAGCCTCGGTCATGCCGCGGTCACGTCGCGGTCATGCCGCGGTCACGCCGGTGCCTCCGAGGCCGCCGCCTCCTCCTCCTCCGCCGCGGCCGCCTCCTCCTCCTATGCTCCTGCTCCTCCTCCTCCTCCTCCACCGGCCTCATCCTCCTCCTCCTCCGCTGCCTCTGCAGCCTCCGCCCTGCCTCTGCGCTACCGCCGGTGCCTCCTCCTCCACCGCAGCCTCCTCCTCCTCCAACGCAGCCTCCTCCTCCTCCTCCGCTGCCTCCGCTGCCTCCTCCTCCTCCGCCGCGGCTGCCGCCTCCTCCTCTGCTTCTGCTCCTCCTCCCCTCCACCGGCCTCATCCTCCTCCTCCTCCGCTGCCTTCGCTGCCTCCGCCCTGCCTCCGCGCTGCCGCCGGTGTCTCTGGTGCCTCCTCCTCCACCACAGCCTCCTCCTCCTCCGTCGATGCCTCCTCCTCCTCCGCCGGTGCCTCCACGTCTCCTCCTCCTCCGTGGTCATGCTGCGGTCACGCTGCGGTCACGCCGCGGTCACGCCGCGGTCACGCCGGTGCCTCTGCGGCCGCCGCCTCCTCCTCCTCTGCCGCGGCCTCCGCCTCCTCCTCTGCTCCTGCTCCTCCTCCTCCTCCTCCACCGGCCTCATCCTCCTCCTCCTCCGCTGCCTCCGCTGCCTCCGCCCTGCCTCCGCCCTACCTCTGCGCTGCCGCCGGTGCCTCCTCCTCCACCGCGGCCTCCTCCTCCCCCGCTGATGCCTCCTCCTCCTCCGCTGGTGCCGCCGGTACCTCCGCGGCCGCCTCCTCCTCCGCGGTCACGCCGCGGTCACGCCGCGGTCACGCCGCGGTCACGCCGCGGTCACGCCGCGGTCACGCCGCGGTCACGCCGCGGTCACGCCGGTGCCTCTGCAGCCGCCGCCGCCTCCTCCTCTTCCGCCGCGGCCGCCGCCGCGTCCTCTGCTCCTGCTCCTCCTCCTCCTCCTCCACCGGCCTCATCCTCCTCCTCTTCCGCTGCCTCCGCTGCCTCCGCCCTGCCTCTGCCCTGCCTCTGCGCTGCCGCCGGTGCCTCCTCCTCCACCGCGACCTCCTCCTCCTCCTCCACTGCCTTTGCTACCTCCTCCTCCTCCGCCACGGCTGCCGCCTACTCCTCTGATACTGCTCCTCCTCCCCTCTACCGGCCTCATCCTCCTCCTCCTCCGCTGCCTTCGCTGCCTCCGCCCTGCCTCCGCGCTGCCGCCGGTGCCTCCGGTGCCTCCTCCTACACCGCGGTCTCCTCCTCCTCCTCCGATGCCTCCTCCTCCTCCACTGGTGCCGCCAGTTCCTCCACGTCTCCTCCTCCTCCGCGGTCATGCTGCGGTCACGCTGCGGTCACGCCGCGGTCACGCTGCGGTCACGCCGCGGTCATGCTGCGGTCACGCCGCGATCACGCCGCGGTCACGCTGCGGTCACGTAAGTGCCTCTATGGTCGTTGCCTCCTCCTCCTTCGCCACGACCGCCTCCTCCTCCTCTGCTCCTACTCCTCCTCCTCCTCCTCCACCAGCCTCATCCTCCTCCTCCTCCGCTGCCTCCGCCCTGCCTCCGCCCTGCCTCTGCGCTGCCGCCGATGCCTCCTCCTCCACCGCGGCCTCCACCTCCTCTGCCGATGCCTCCTCCTCCTCCGCCGGTGCCGTCGGTGCCTCCGCGGCCGCCTCCTCCTCCGCTGTCACGCCGCGGTCACGTCGTAGTCATGCCGCGGTCACGTCGCGGTCACGCCGCGGTCACGCCGGTGCCTCTGCGGCCGCCGCCTCCTCCTCCGCCACGACCACCGCCTCCTCCTCTCCTCCTGCTCCTCCTCCTCCTCCTCCACCGGCCTCATCCTCCTCCTCCTCCGCTACCTCCGCCGATGCCTCCTCCTCCTCCGCCGGTGCTGTCGGTGACTCCGCGGACTCCTCCTCCTCCGCTGGTGCCTCCGCGGCCTCCCCCTCCTCCGTCGTCACGCCGCAGTCAAGCTGCGGTCACGCCGCAGTCACGCCGCGGTCACGCCGCGTTCACACCGCAGTCATGCCGCGGTCATGCCACGGTCACGCCGCAGTCACGCCGGTGCCTCTGCGGCCGCCACCTCCTCCTCCTCCGCCGCGGCCACCACCTCTTCCTCTGCTCTTGCTCCTCCTCCTCCTACTCCACCGGCCTCATCCTCCTCCTCCTCCACTGCCTCCGCTGCCTCCGCTACCTCCTCCCTACCTCCGCCCTGCCTCTGCGCTGCCGCCGGTGCCTCCTCCTCCACCGCGGCCTCCTCCTCCTCTGCTGATGCCTCCTCCTCCTCCGCCGGTGCCGCTGGTGCCTCCGCGGCCTCCTCCTCCTCCGCAGTCATGCCACGGTCAGGCCGCGCTCACGTCGCGATCACCCCGGTGCCTCTGCGGCCACCGCCTCCTCCTCCTCCGCCTTGGCCGCTACCTCCTCCTCTGCTCCTTCTCCTCCTCCTCCTCATCCACCGGCCTCATCGTCCTCCTCCTCAGCTGCCTCCGCCGATGCCTCCTCCTCCTCCGTCGGTGCCGCCGGTGCCTCCGCGGCCTCCTCCTCCTCCGCCGGTGCCTCCGCGGCCTCCTCCTCCTCCATCATCACGCCGCGGTCAAGCCGCGGTCACGTCGCGGTCACACCGCGGTCACGCCGCGGTCACACCGCGGTCACGCCGCAGTCACGCCGCGGTCACGCCGGTGCCTCCGCGGCCACCGCCTCCTCCTCCTCCGCCACGGCCGCCACCTCCTCATCCTCCTCCTCCACCGGCCTCATCCTCCTCCTCCTCCGCTGCCCCCACCGATGCCTCCTCCTCCTCCGCCGGTCTCACCGGTGCCTCCGCGGCCTCCTCCTCTTCCGCCGGTGCCTCCGCGGCCTCCTCCTCCTCCCCCGTCATGCCGCGGTCACGCCGCGGTCACGCCGCGTATTACAATATATAGGAGGAGTATGCCGATAATCTGGAGGTTGTTTTGGGTGATTTTAGAGAGCTTTGTCTTTATTAAAATATTATAAATTCTCCATATTTTGTTTAAGAAGTATTGTTTCATGGTCACATTATTTCCTTGGAAGGAGTTTTAGGTCATCCAGAAAAGGTTCGAGAAGTCATATCTCCAAATTAGTCAGAGAATGTATTCAAGATCCACAACATTCTAGACTTAGTCATTTCATGGTCACATTATTTCCTTGAAGTATCTTGTTTAATATCTAAATTATACTCATATTCCTTCTCCTCTAACCTATATACTCATCCTATGGATTTAAAATAGGATAAATATAAATAAAGAATGGATAAATGGCAATCGGTTGACAAAACAGTATGAAGAAGGCGTGAAAGAGTTTATCAAGTTTTCAAAAGATCATGCATGCGACTCTTCTCAAATCCTTTGTCCATTTTTATGCTGTTGTTATTCAAAACAAATTAGTCCAGATGAGTTGGAAGAACTCTTGATCTGTCATGGAATAGATCAAAGTTATACGTGTTGTAATAAACACGGGAAAACAACGAATGTAGGTAGTGATAGGGGTGACACTGCGTTTTATGGATCATCTGATATGATTACAAACATGAACAATGAAGATGACCGTATGGAGGATGTGATTATAGATGTGAATGATGATGAAGATCGTATTGAGGAAATGACAAGGACCTTCGAAGATGAACTTCATGATTGCCCAAAATTGTTTGAGAAGTTAAATAGTTGTGCAAAGATGCCATTGTATGCTGGTTGCACTAAATATACAGCATTGTCAGCCATACTGAAGCTGTATAATTTGAAAGTAGATAACAGGTGGAGTGAAGACAATTTTACGAAACTACTTGCCCTCTTGAATGACATGCTCCCAGAAGACAATGAGCTCCCGAGCCGAACATACGATGCCAAACGAATGCTACACTCTATGGGTATGATCTCTGAAAGAATACACGGCTGCCCGAATGACTGTATACTGTTTCGCAAGGGCCACAAATCACTTAAAAAATTCCCAAAGTGTGGTGCTTATCGATACAAGAAAGATGAATTCAGACCTAATAAAGTTGTATGGTACTTTCCAATCATTCCAAGGTTTAGACGCCTATATGGAAGTGAGGAGACTACAGAACAATTAACATGGCATGCAGATACAAGAATTAAAGATGGGATACTACGTCACCCGGCAGACTCTCCTCAGTGGAAGAGAATTGATCACGAGTATCCTGAATTTGGAAACGAGTCGAGAAACTTTCGTCTTGCATTATCTACCGATGGAGTGAATCCTTTTGGTTTTCAAAGAAACAGTCATAGTACATGGCCGATTATGTTGATAAATTATATCTTACCACCGTGGTTATACATGAAACGAAAATACATCATGTTATCTCTGCTTATATCAGGACCAAAACAACCGGGTAATGATATTGATGTTTATTTAGCTCCATTGATCGAAGATTTGAAATTATTGTGGGATTCAGGTGTTACATTGTATGATTCTTACAGAAAGGAAGATTTCACTTTGAGAGTCATGTTGTACGGGACGATAAATGACTTCCCGGCTTATGGAAATTTGTCAGGATATAGCATTAAAGGAACTCAAGGCTGTCCCGTTTGCGAAGAAGGTACACAATCAATTAGGTTGAAACATTCATCGAAAACCGTGTTTCTAGGACATCGAAGATTTCTACTGCGACAACATAAGTACCGTTCTTGGAAGACATCATTCGATGGAAGTTCAGAAGAACGTACAACACCGTCTCCACTAGCAGGTGATCAATTTTTTGAGAAAGTTAAAAATGTGGACACTACTTTTGGTAAACCGGCTTTGAAAAACCTTACGAAAATCGGTTGGAAAAAGAGATCAGTTTTTTTTTGAATTACAATACTGGAATTGTCTGTATGTAAGACATTTTATTGATGTTATGCATGTAGAAAAAAATGTATTTGACAGTGTTATCGGAACGTTGCTAAATACATCTGAAAAAACAAAAGATGGAATTAAGGCTAGGTTGGACATGGTTGAGATGGGAATACGAGAAGAGTTGGCACCAGTGGAGGGTGAAAAACGAAAATTTCTTCCTCCTGCTACATACACTCTTTCCAGGAAGGAGAGATATCAGTTTTTCAACTTCTTGAATGACATAAAGGTTCCAGAGGGGTATTCGTCAAATATCAGTAACCTTGTGTCAATGAGCGACATGAAGTTAAAAGGTCTGAAATCACATGACTATCATGTTTTGATGCAAAATATCATTCCAATTGCTTTACTTTGCATTTTGCCCAAGAATTTCTGCCATACATTAATGAAACTGTGTTTCTTCTTCAAAGCTATATGTAGAAAAGTTATAGACCCGGCGAAATTGCTAACTATGGAAAAAGAAATTGCAGTCATATTATGTGAATTAGAAATGTTATTCCCGCCTTCATTTTTTGATATGATGGTTCATTTGATGGTCCACTTGGTGAGAGAGATTCGACTATGTGGTCCTGTACATTACAGATTGATGTACCCCATTGAACGGTATATGATTATTTTGAAAGGGTATGTCAAAAATCAAAGTTGGCCAGAGGGTTGTATTGCAGATCGATATATTGCTGAGGAAGCCGTTGAATTCTGTACCGAATACTTTTCTGGTGTGGAATGCATTGGCTTACCTAAATCTCGTCACACTGGGCGGCTTGAGGGTGAAGGAATTTATGGAAGAAAGGTTGTCACAATCAATATTACAGATCGGGAGCAGGCCCATCTTTATGTTTTGCATAACAGTTTCGACGTTGACCCATATGTTGACATCCACAAAGAAATTCTTAGGCGTTTGAATCCATGAAGGACTGAAAAATGGATATCAGATACACATAAATGACATTTTATAGGATGGTTTCAAGATCATATTTTTAAGAAGTCAGATGGAAATCCAGAGTCAATTTTGGAATGACTTCAATGGCTAGACGGAGGACCAAGTGTGTATGAATTGTCTTACAACGCTTATGTAGTTAATGATTATACATTTTATACTAATGAACATGATGAAGACAGTACCATGCAGAATAGTGGGGTTACACTTGTGGCTGAAGCGATGCATGTTTCCGGTGCTAAGGACAGAAATCCAATTTATGCGAATATGTCATACTTTGGCATCATCAAAAAAATATGGGAGTTGGATTATACGAAATTTCAAGTTCCGATATTTCAATGCAAGTGGGTTGATAACAGGAGTTCTGTTAAAATAGATGATTTGGGATTCGTGAAAGTTGATTTCAGTAAGGAAGGGGAGAAATATGAACCATTTATAATGGCATCATAGGCAGTGAAAGTATTTTATGTTCCAGATCCCGCAAACCGAAACTGGTCAATTGTTCTGTTATCGACCAAAACAGATGAAGGTTCAGATGAAAATTCAACGGAAGATGACCCTTTCATTGGGAATTCGCAATCATTTCGTAGTGGTCCCAATGTAGACGATGTTTTGTATGTAAGAGGAGACCACAATGAAGGGATATGGATAGTTGATAGAGGGGTCAAATCCCTTCAGCCTTTTAAAAAAAGGGAGTTCAATAATAAGGTTATTGATTTTTATTGTAATATAGATTGTGTTACATTAGGTTATTATATGTTCGCTGCTGATTTTATGTGATCTAAATTAAATTTTAAACCAGTTCTGCAGATAATGACTTCTTCACCTGCTGATGCACCCAATGAAAGACAACAGGTCTCTCAACCTGTTGTAGCTAGTCCCACTGCTGACGTACAACAGGTATCTCAACCTGTTGTAGCTGGTGTCAGTGCCGATGCTAGCGCTTCGGAGATACATAATGATGATGCAGAAACTGAGGAAATGGTAGGCGATGAAACCCCAGCGACACAAAAAAAAAAAACAGGTGCACCGTAGTTTGACAGTTTTAGCAAAAATACTCAAGGCATAAGGACGAAAATGCCCACAAGATCTACAAATAGAGAATTATCTGGGTATATATAATTATATTTCACTATCCAAATACATATCAAAACAGATTACTTATTTTTCTCAATGTTTCTGCAGTGTCCGAAACAAACAAATGAAAAGGACTGCGGTTATAATGTTTGTAAATTTATAAAAGATATCATATTTCATGAACAAACTAGCATCCCTAAAGAGGTATTTTTTAAAATAATTACTACTTTATTTAAAATAATTATTAATCCTTTGTGAATTTATATTTTTTCAGCACTACTATAACTGTCGCAAAAACTCCTATTCAGAAGATGATATAAATGTCTTTAGAAACGAATGGGTAGCGTACCTGATGGAAGAATGTAAACAAATAGGAAAATGAAGGTGAATTCCTAATACTTATGTTATCTTTACATGGTCATTGATATCTCTCTTTACACTTATTGAGCATCTATGACGTGTACGAATCGACCGCACCTCAATCCGACGCACGGTGTGACCGGTATGGCTAAAAGTGTCTGTTATCAGTTGGAAAATGACATAAACATTAGAAAACAACACCAATGACATATGAAATACCGAGAAAACGCGTTTTGATTGTTTTGAAACTTTAGGAAAATTATCCACGAGTCATTTGTGACGTGTACGAATCGACCGTACCTCAATCCGACGCACGGTGTGACTGGTATGGCTAAAAGTGTCTGTTATCAGTTGGAAAATGACATAAACTTTAGAAAACAACACCAATGACATACGGAATACTGAGAAAACACATTAGGATTGTTTTGATATTTTAGGACAACGATCCATGAGTCATTTTTGACGTGTACGAATCGACCGCACCATAATCCGACACACGGTGTGACCGGTATGGCTAAAAGTGGAAGATATCAGTTTCAAATTGAGATAAACTTTGGAAAACAACACCAATGACATACGGCAAACCGAGAAAATGCGTTCGGATTTTTTTGATACTTTAGGACAACGATCCACGAGTCATTTGTGACGTGTATGAATCAACCACACCTCAATCTGATGCATGGTGTGACCGGTATGGCTCAAAGTGTCTGATATCAGTTTTAAAATGACATAAACTTTAGAAAACAACACTACTGACACACAAAATACCGAGCAAATGCATTCGGATTGTTTTGAAACATTAGAACAACGATCCACGAGTCAATTGTGATGTGTATGTATCGACCGCACCTCAATACGACGCACGGTGTGACCCGTATGGCTCAAAGTGTTTTATATCAGTTTCAAAATGACATAAACTTTGGAAAACAACACTACTGACATACGAAATACCGAGAAAACGCGTTTGGATTGTTTTGAAAATTTAGGACAATGATCCATGGGTCATTTGTGACGTGTACAAAATGATCGCACCTCAATCCGACGCACGGTGTGACCGGAATGGATAAAAGTGTCTGTAATCAGTTGGAAAATGACATAATCTTTAGAAAACAACACCAATGACATACAGAATAGCGAGCAAATGCGTTCGGATTGTTTTGAAACATTAGGAAAATGATCCACGAGTCATTTGTGATGTGTACAAATCGACCGCACCTCAATCTAACGCACGGTGTGACCGGTATGGCTAAAAGTGTCTGTTATCAATTGGAAAATGACATAAACTTTGGAAAACAAAACCAATGACATACGGAAAACCGATAAAACGCGTTCGGATTGTTTTGATACTTTAGTAAAACGATCCACGAGTCATTTGTGACGTGTAAAAATCGACCACACCTCAATCCGATGCACGGTGTGACCCGTATAGCTCAAAGTGTTTGATATCAGTTTCAAAATGACATAAACTTTAGAAAACAACACTACCGACATACGGAATACCGAGAAAACACGTTCGGATTGTTTTGAAACATTAGTAAAATGATCCACGAGTCAATTTTAACGTGTACTAATCGACCGCACCTCAATCCGACGCACGGTGTGACCCATATGGCTCAAAGTGTTTTATATCAGTTTCAAAATGACATTAACTTTAGAAAAAAACACTACTGACATACGGAATACCAAGAAAACGTGTTCGGATTGTTTTGAAACTTTAGGACAATGATCCACGAGTCATTTGTGACGTGTACAAATCGACCACACCTCAATCCGACGCACGGTGTGACCGGTATGGCTAAAAGTGTCTGATATCAGTTTCAAATTGAGATAAACTTTGGAAAACAACACCAATGACATACGGCAAACCGAGAAAACGCGTTCGGATTGTTTTGATACTTTAGGAAAACGATCCACGAGTCATTTGTGACGTTTAAGAATCGACCGCACCTCAATCTGATGCACGGTGTGACCCGTATGGCTCAAAGTGTTTGATATCAGTTTCAAAATGACATAAACTTTAGAAAACAACACTACTGACATATGGAATACCGAGAAAACGCATTCAGATTGTTTTGAAACTTTAGGACAATTATCCACGAGTAATTTGTGACATGTACGAATCGACCGCACCTCAATCCGACGCACGGTGTGACCGGTATGGCGAAAAGTGTCTGATATCAGTTTCAAATTGAGATAAACTTTGGAAAACAACACCAATGACATATGGAAAACCGAGCAAACACGTTCGGATTGTTTTGATACTTTAGGACAACGATCCATGAGTCATTTTTGACGTGTAAAAATCGACCACATCTCAATCCAATGCACGGTGTGACCCGTATGGCTCAAAGTATTTTTTATCAGTTTAAAAATGACATAAACTTTAGAAAACAACACTACTGACATACGGAATACCGAGCAAACACGTTCGGATTGTTTTGAAACTTTAGGACAATGATCCACGAGTCATTTTTGACGTGTACGAATCAACCACACCTCAATCCGACTTACAGTGTGACCATTATGGCTAAAAGTGTCTGTTATCAGTTGGAAAATGACATAAACTTTAGAAAACAATACCAATTACATACGGAACACTGAGAAAACGCATTCGGATTGTTTTTATATTTTAGGAAAACGATCCACGAGTCATTTGTGACATGTACGAATCGACCTCACCTCAATCCGACGCACGGTGTGACCGGTAAGGCTAAAAGTGACAGATATTAGTTCAAATTGAGATAAACTTTGGAAAACAACACCAATGACATACGAAAAACCGAGAAAACGTGTTCAGATTGTTTTGATACTTTAGGACAACGATCCACGAGTCATTTGTGACGTGTATGAATCGACCTCACCTCAATCCGACCGATGCACGGTGTGACCGGTAAGCCTTTTTATTAGATAAAGAATTAGTATATATTAAATGAGATAAATCAATCAAAAACATATTGATTTTACATTATTCCCTTTCATTGTTTTGAAATTGAAAACATTTGAGTTTAAAATTTCATATTTTATTTTCACATTTCCATATTAATGTATTCTTTCATATTACTGTTTTAATTTATTTCATTATTGCATTACTAACATAATATTTGTTTTCTTATATAGGTGAATTTTTTTCCTTGAGTTTAGATGCTTTTTTCGGCAACAAATATCATCGAGAGCGGATCACAGATATGAAAGGATGAAACATGAATGTTTATAACTATTGTTGAATAATTGTAATTGTAACCATGTAAAACAATGTTTGAAATGTATATAGCAATGCGTTTTTTTGTATTCATGATGTTAAGTAAATGTATATACCGTTGTCGGTCAAAATATTGTGTGCGGTTGATAGGGTGTGCAGGTGTGCATGTGATACTTTGTGCAGGTATTCTGGTGTACAGGTGTCCAGGTCCTGTTTTGTAGGTGCAGGCGATGGGGCCTTTATCATCGCTTTTTTAGCGCTGATAAAGGACACCTTTAACAGCGCTAGAGGAGTGCTGATAAAGGAAGACTTTATCAGCGCTCCGTTAAGCGCCGATAGAGGAGACCTTTATCAGTGCTAAAAGAAGCGCTGATAAAGGGGTCCTTTATCAGCGCTCCGAGAAGCGCTGATAAAGGGGACCCCCCCCCCCCCCTACATCTACGCTGGCATTAACAGCGCTTTTCTAGCACTGTTAATGCTGGTTTTTAGTGCTGATAAAGGTGCAGTTTGTAGTAGTGCATATCATTTGTAGTCTCTTCATCATCATCAACAGAAATACTACCCATACGACCATACCGATTCTCTTTATGAGACTTTCCCTTAGGGAATTGGTTTGCATAATGCCCGTACATTCCATATTTAAAACATTTAACCATTGTTGATGTCATAGAAATACCATTATCCTCATCCATGGTGTTAACTGAACCTTTTCCTTTGCACTTACAAGCTTTATGTCCTTCTTTTCCACACCCAAAGCATATTCTAGTTCCTTTGAAACATTCTCCTTGATGCCTCTTCCCACATGATTTACATAAGGGAAATTGAACTTTTTTTCCTCTATGATCATCATGAAACTCCATCTTTCTCTTATTAGCCGAGTCTAGAAACTTACCAAATTTGAGTTTATTGATCATATTATGAGATTGCTGATTCGTCATAATAATGATTTTTGGACTTCCAAATCCAATTTCATTTGGTTTCTCATGAATAATATCATTCCATTTTCCATCATATCCTCCATTATCGTGAATCATCTTGTTTCCAGCCATTTTATAAAACCCAAAAAGAATAGTGTGAGAGGAAAAAATCATAATAAAGGATGAGTAACTTCAATATCTAACATCTTATGTTTAATCTAATATCATTACCATAATTCTAGAACCATAACCTATACTTATACATAACCTTAGGGACATCCCTATACATACCTTAGAAATATATCTAGGGATCTCACTATAGTTTTCGCATCCTAGTTTCCAAAGGTTGACTAAACCTTTCCTCTGATACCAACTGTAGAGACCCGAAGCTTGAAGTACATATATATTACATTACTTTTGTGGAGTACTTAATACATAACAAAAGCAGACACACAAGGACTGTAATAGTTTAGTGTCTTTGGAAATTTGGAACTTAATCTTCTAATCGTGGTGAAAGATTTTAAAAATCTCCCATAAAGATCTTCCACTTTTTGTTTCCTTACCTAAAACCTTTCTTTTAATCCTGGGGGAAAATAAAACATAAAAAGGGTGAGCTCAAATGCTCAGTAAGGGTAAACATGGATAAATAGAACATATCTTATACATTTGAACTTAAAAACATGACCATAATGTTCAAACATCAAAATCTTGAGCAACGACATAAAACATGGAAGTACATAAGGCATAGATCATAATGGAACATAAATAATAATAAAATAGAATGGGAATAAAACATGTAATTGTGGAATCCACTATGCACATGTAATGATTTCCATAGTAGCCAAGGCATTGCTGCCATGACCATCTTAGTGGCCAAAGTCCCTTTCTGAATCGAGTTCACTCCTCGTTTCAGTCCTGTAACACTGAACCGGATTAACTTACCGTTCAAGCCATGTCTATCTCATGAGATATAAATCTTTACCCAATTCATTGGAGGGAGATATAGGTCCCACCCATCTCATAATGAAATCATTCTTACTTTTGCCACAAAATAAACATACATCATTCATAAAAACCCAATAAATAAAATGAGTTTCATAAACATCATCCCATCATCACATAATCCATATTAAAGAAATGGATATAATTTCATAATAATAAAAGTGAAACCATGTAAATCATAGAGACGTTATACTTGAAACATACACATATGAAATAATGTTATCTTAGATGAAAAATGGTTTTTGATAAAACACTTGAAATGGATTCTTGAGGAAAATATCATTTCTTCTTCAAAATCATATTCTTTTCACAAAATTCCATACAATTTTAAAAGAATAGGATTTTGTTTAAAATATCCATGAAATCTTTTGTATAATGCTTCATGAAAATAAGGCTTTATAAAACTGTAAAAATCCTTTCAAGCCATATATGTTAAAAAAAACATTCTTCTCGTACTTTTGTCAGAAAAGTAAAAAAGTACCTCGTAACGTAAACAAAAGAAGGATTCCTTACATACCATGTAGTAAAAGTCAAACTGAGTAAAAAGGAAATTAAACATTCATGAATAAAATTTTATAAAACATGTACATGGATGATAGCAATAACCCCAGTAAATACTTACGAATAAGCAATCTCGGATAAAAATGAGATTTGCAAATTTATCCCTTACCTTAGGTCCGATATGCTTCGTACGTATCCGAACCTCCTGTATAATGATTTAAATAATGTCATTGACTTATTAAATAATCATATTCATTGTTATGATATCATATATGGTTCACTTATGACTTTATATTACCCGTTCTTTTGTAAGTTCCATGATAAAGTAGCGTTTTGGGTAAAATCATTTCATTTATCGTATGTGTTTCGACTTCTCGTTCTTGATATTATTACTTATATCCTGATTTACATAATTCCAGGATGTAAAAAATGATTTATATATAATATATATTCATCATATACATACATATATATATATATATATTATAGATCGATAAAAGGAATGAAATACACCGTTCATGGAGACGGTAGGCCGTACGTACGCATGAACGCTGTTTTCGTTTCCTTATTGAATTGAATGAAACTAAATAGATGACATAAATATATATATAAATAAATCCAGTAGCATTATTATTTCATATATATCATTATTATTCATTATATAAACTTTATGATCATTCATGTATGGTTATCATGGAGAATGAATCTCATCGCGTCGTGGAGACGGTAGTCCGTACGTACGCACGAGCGATGATATCATTCCCATAATTATTGAATAGAATTGGAGTGGATGGTATAATATATAATAATCAGTATGATGTTATAATAACCATATATAGTTATTCTTTACACCATTATACCCATCCATGTAAGCTGTTGGTGAAAAAACAGATTTCACCACGGCGTGGAGACGGTATTCCGTACGTACGCACGCGTGGTGATTTCGTTTTCCATAGGATGGATAGATGGTGAAATAGGTTTGTTTGATACTTAAAATAACATATAAGTATATTAGTTATCCTGATGTTATTAATTAATAATAAAACAACTAAAGAATAAGAAGTGGAAGAAGAAATAATGTTGAAAGAATTAGTAACGGACATTACCTCTTTTTTGAAGCACCTCTTTGAGACCTCCTTTTAAGGCACTAAAATTGGTCTTTGAAGAAGACCAGGACCTCTAGGATGTTTCTAGGGAAGTGGGGATGTGAAATGGGCAGAGTTTGGCCGAGCTTCAAGGCTCAAAATGGTGTGGGGAAGAGAGGGAGGATGTGCCCTTTTATAAGGGAGAAGAGGGGCACCTTTGGAAAAACTAAAAATATTATTTTATTATAAAGTGATATTCGGTTTTTAATAGATCCAAATTGTGTTATTTAGAAGCTAACATGGGTATGGGTCGAAATCCTATCATCCAATAGAATTTAGACAAGTTTAGGTTTCTATTTTAACCTTATCATTTAGATTTAACCTTAAGTTAAATAATTTTACTTTTACAAGTGTCTTCTTGTTTTCTTACACTATAACGCTAATAAACTTACTATAACAAGACAAAAGAACCCCAAGTTGTTTATTATTAATATATATAACCTTATCTAAGTCATTTTTCCGAAATGGAGATTTTTAGGAATAAAATAACAATTAATAATATAATATTTGTTTCAAAAACTATTTTATGTCTATTTTGACACTATTTGGTAATTGATTTTATTGAAACTCATAAAAGAATTATTAGTTCTCAAAAAGTTAACTAAATCAATAATAACATGTCATATTAACCTAGAAAATTAGTGTAATTCATAAAAGTCTCAAAATACATTTATTTGGGTATTTATGACATCAATTATGTCAATATTTCATTAATAAGATAATTACTGCATCATCATTGTTTCATACATATATTAAATTATTTAATGTCTATAAATAAAAAATAAAATACCATTATGTAGGAAATATTTTTATCTTTCCAATGAATATTTATAGTCTAATTTATCTTTTGTATAAACCTATATTAAATTTTTTTTACTTATTAAACTTTGATTTTAACTATTTTAACCCTTCTTTAAGTAAATTAATATTAAATATCCTAATTAATCCTAGTGGGCCTAAATGGTCATATTTTATTTCTAAGGTTGTTTTTGGTCTAATTACACTTATCCAATAGAATTAGGACATGTTTTAGGGTAATAATAATATCATTTTTACCCTTAATTATCCTATTTACTTTTAACCGTGGTAAATAAAAGTAAAAAGTTACTATTTACCAAAAAATATTTTCATCTCATTGAACCAAATTTTAGTCCTTGATATTAACCGTGTCTCTAGGATTTTCAAAATTCCACTCACAGAAGCGGTAAAATTAAGTTTTATGAAAAATTCAGTTTTTTAACTACCACTTAGTGGTTTCACTATTCATCAAAAAATGAATGTTTCCAAAAAAATACCAAAAATTAGGCCTAAGCTATATTTGATATTATGAATTAAAAAATGATGCCTATTTTACCAAATTCAAAACATATCAGCTGCATTAATTAATTTAAAAATTAATTCCCGTCGTCAAAACAAATAGCGTGTTTTTAGGAGATAATAACTATCAAAATATTGACATTTGTTTATGTCTGGTTTAAATGTGAAATTACATCAAATGACCAAAATTTTATTAAATGGTAAAAATATATTCTAAATATACTTTAAAACCACTCAAATTAATAATTTATCACTATTAATTATTTCGATTAAAAAAATTGTTTTTAATTAAAATTTAGTAATTTTCACTATTCATCAGAATATGAAAGTTATCTGAAAAGTACAAAAATTTCACCCTAAGCTAATTTCGATGTTCTGAATCCAAATATGAAGTCCATTTTGAAAGATAAAATTTATAAAATTTCAAAAAGTGGGTATTACTATTTATAACGGCTTGTTCATAATAATATTATAATAATATATCTTTTAGTGGAACTCAGTATTGCGTACTACACACGCTATCGAGGAAGGTCTTTATTGCGTGTAATTCAAGCCAAGTCAGGGATGCGTGTTGTGAAAGATCCTTTTGGTGTAGCATACAAAAAAAGACATTAATGAAATTAAAAATAATATTCTTCATAAAATCTCGGGGTGTTACATAGATTCAATCCCGAAATTTCTGTATAGTTCCAAGGAAACAAATATCAATGATGCTTCTGGAATGCGATGTACATCACCTGCTCCATGGGTGGCAAGACAATGCTAATAAAATTTGTTCATGGATCTTCTTCTGTCCCCAGTTTCATCTACCTAATCTCATCTATAGTGGTGTAAACACTTTCCTTGAATTATGGAGGGGAATTTCTAAGATCATTTTCATTATCTTATATTCCTGAATCCTTGGGGAAAACTTTGGGTGATGATAGAAGTTTGGGAGACTCTCCGTCACTATTAGGGAATGTGATATTATTAGGAGAAATTACATTGTATCCAATCATCTGGGTCGTGGTGGAGAGATGATAAGGGTGAGTTGGTGAGCACATGAGAGGGTTGGACTTCTTGGACTGGGCCAGCTATTTCAACCATGTTTATGTGGAGTGTGTATTCTTCATCAAGCATGATCCAGGTATTTACAGGGGTGATATCTAGAGACCCAAATAGTTATATACATAGAAATTACATTAATTTTGCAGAATACTTAATACATAACAAAATCAGATGCCCAAAGACCGTATTAGTTTAGTGTCTCTGGAAACTCGGTACAAAATTTTCTAATCATGGTGAAAGATCTTCAACATCTCTCATAAAGACCTTAACCTTTTTTTACTACCTAAAACCTTTCTTTATATCATGGGGAAAAGAAAACATAGAAAGGGTGAGCTCAAATGCCCAATAAGGGTAAGAATGGAGAACATAACACAAACCATAAACATTTGAATGTAAAATCTTAAACATAAAATCTAAACATCAAAATATTGTACAATGACATAAATCTTGGAAGTACGTAAGTCATGGATCATAAAGAACCATTAATCATGATAAAATATCATGGAAATAAAACATGTAATTTTTAAAAACCATTAAACACATGATATGATTTCCATAGTAGCCACGACATTACTGCCAAGACCATCATAGTGTACAAAGTCCATTACTGAAACGGGTTTACTTGCCATTCCATCCCTATAATACTAAACCATATTTACTTTCCATTTCAGCTATGTCTATATCATGAGATATAAATCTTTACCCAATTCATTGGAGGGAGATATAGGTCCCACCCATCTCATAATGAAATCATTATTTCGTGTTCCACAAAATAAACATAAATCATTTATCATAACCTAATAAATAAAATGGGTTTCTTATACATCAACCCATCATAACATAATCCATATAAAATAATGGATATAATTTTATCATAAACAAAATAAAACCATGTAAATAATCGGGAAATTACACATGAAACATATCCATATTAAAGAACGTCATCTTAGATGGAAAATATTTTTGATAAAACACTTGAAATGAATTCTTGAGGAAAATATCCCTTTTTCTTCAAAATCATTTTCTTTTCTCAAAATGCCATGAAATTTTAAAAGAATAATTTCATTTAAAATAATCATGAAATCTTGTAGAGGAAGATTCATGGAAATAAGGCATTATGAAAATTTAAAAATCCGTTCATTTCGTATTAGTTAAAAAAACATTCTCCTCATACTTTTTCCGGAAAAGTCAAAAAGTACCTCTTATGGTAAACAAAAGAAAGATTCCTTCCATACCATGTGGTAAAAGTCAACAAAGGGGAAAAATGACTTCAAATATACATGGAATAATAGTAAACATTTTATGAAAATAGTTTTAGAAGACATGGACATGGATGATAAATATAACCCTAGTAAATACTTCAGAATAAACAATATGGGATAGAAACGAGATTGGAAAATTTACCCATTACCTTAGGTCCAATTTCTTCCGTACATGTCCAAAAATCCTGTATAGTGGGGTTAAAAAATATTATAAACTTGTAAGATGACCATAATATTATTTATGATATCTTATATGATTCACTAATGACTTTATATTTCCTGTTCATTTGTGAATTCCATGTTAAAGCAGCGTTTTGGGTAAAATTGTTTCATTTATCGTACTTGTTTTGACTTGTAATTTTTAATATGATTACTTAGATCACGATTAATTACTTCCAGAATGTAGAAAATGATTTATATATCATTTATATTCAATATATAAATATATATAATTTATCGATAAAAGGATTGAAATACACCATTCATGGAGACAGTAGGCCGTACGTACACATGAACACTGTTTTCATTTCCTTATTAAATTAAATGGAATTAAATGAAATATATATATATATATACACACATGAATTCAGTAGAATTATTATGTCATATATTTCATGATTATTTATTATATATACTTTATAATCATTCTCGAATGGTTAACATGGAGAATGAATCTTATTGCGTCTTGGAGATGGTATGCCGTACGTACGCACGAGCGACAATATCATTCCCATGATTGTGGAATTGTATTGAAGTGTATGGTGTATAATATTTTAGAATAAATACCAATTTACAATAATCATATATTGTTATTTATTCCATTATTATACCCATCCAATTTGGTTGGTTATGAAAAACAGATTACACCACGACATGGAGACGGTAGGCCGTACGTACGCACGCGTGGTGATTTCATTTTTGATAGGATGGATAGAATATGGAATATGTTTGTTTCATATTCATAATAACATATAAGTATACAAGTGATTCTGGAGTTATTACCTAATAATGAAACAACTCATATAGAGGAAGTAGAAGAAGAAATAAGTTTGAAATAGTCGATAAAAGATATTACCTCTTCTTCGACGTGCCTCTTCTAAACCTCCTCTTAGGGCACTAAGGTTTGTATTTCAAGAATTCCAGGACCTCTAGTATGTCTCTAGGGAAGTTTATAATTGAAATGGGTAGGGTTTTGATGAGTTTTAAAGCTCAAAATGGTGTGAATAGTATAGGGAGTAGGTGCCCTTTTAAAAGAGAGGAGAGGGGTACTTTAGGAAACTCTCAAATATATTAATTTATAATAAATTCAACCCCCCCATAAAACCTCAAAAAATGAATTCTAATATGAGATGAGATAGGGTGGTAATCTCATCAACCAATAAAATTTAGACATGTTTGGAATTTATTTTAAACCTTATCATTTTGAATTATCCATATTTAATCTATTTGATTTTATTTGTGGTAATAATATTCTTAATTTTAAATTGTTATATATACTTAAAAATGTGTTGTGAATTGTCCATAATTAGATCCATTATGACATTTTAGACCATATAATTTTAATTTTTTATTTTTTAAATATTTTTTTGATTTTTAAACAATTTAATAATATGTTATTTTTATAAAATACCAATAGTCTCAATTTTGACACTATTCAATTATTTGAATTTAAATAAAATCCACATAGAAGATATGATTGAACCCAAATATTTAAAAGATTCCTAAAATTTCATATTTATCTATAAAATTCGTATATCACATTAATTATTTTATATAATATTTATTTTAATATTTTTAAAACCATTTATTTTGTATTTTTCTTAATAAAATAAATACTACAACATTTTTGTATAATTATGTAATATACTTATTTTTTGCATAAAAATTAAAACTAAAATACCATGACTAATATAAATCTAATAGATTTCATAAGAACACTTTTAGTCTAATTTATATTCTAAAACAACCTACTTTTAAAATGTTATATTTATTAAATTATGAAGGTGACAACTTAGACATCATTTAAAATAAAATAATATAAATTTCATAAGCTGTTTTATAAGGATCCAAATGGTCCACAAGTTGACCCTTGGATGATTAAGGTTTCTATATACTCGACCAATAAGGTTTGGTAAAGTTTTTGGTTATTTTATGGGTTTTATTTTTTTAATAAAAACTATATTATTGATTTTTCATTAAATAAATATTTTTTTCATCATTAATGTATAAGCTATTAAGTTAATTATATATTTCTTAATAATTAAAAATAAATTACCATGATGAAGAAAAAAATTTTATTTTTTAAATGTGTATTTATAATCTAATTTATATTCTGGATAGCCTTATATTAAAAACAATTTAATTAATAAAGTTTGAATGAGACATATTTCACTTTCCTTTAAATAAAATAAATTAAAGGTCTTAATCTCATCCAATTGGGTTCCAATAGATTCCATTTCAACCCTAGTATGTTTTAGAGAGAAATATAATCAACCAATGATATCAAGACAAGTCTTAGTGAAATTTTATAATATTATGTTTACCCTTAATTACCTGATTTACCTTTAACTGTGGTTAATAAAATTTACCGTAGTAACTATTCATAATGCCTAAAAATAAAAGTTATCTATTTACACAATTTGAACCTCCTGATTCAAAAGATTGAATCAATTTTTACAAACTCAAAACACAGAATATGAGTTAATTAATTTAAAATTAATCCCATTGTTGAAAAAATGTGTTTTTATTGAAAACATTGCAAAAGATTGAGATGCTTTTACCTATGAATTCAATTAAAAATTAATGATAACGACATAAATTATATTAAATGTTAAAAATATATTATATTTATACTTTAAAACCATTAAATACTATAATTTATCCATATAAATTATCTTTATGATAAAATTTGTTTTTAATCAAAATTTAGCGTGTTTTTACTATTCATCAAAATATGAAAGTTAACAGAAAAATATTTAAAAATTATCCCAAGTAAATTTTTATATCCTTATTGAAATGAATAAGTTTATTTTTTCTAATTTAACTTATAAATATGTAAAAAACTAGATTTAACGTGGGTGTTCCATCAAAAGGCTACAAAACTGAATTTTTTGAAAAATACTTATTTTACCTGAAAATTTTATTCTGTTCTCATACCATGTTCTAGAATATGTGTAAGATGAATTATAATATTATAAAATTCAAAATGTGGTTAATAATATTAATAATGGCTAGTTCATAATAATATTATAACAATATATCGTTGCTTAGTGAAGCTCGGTATTGCGTAAAATACACGCTATTGAGGAAGGTCGCTCTAGCATGCAACACAAGCCAAGAATAGTGTTGCGTATACTAAAAGTTAATACCGTGTTTCCTATAGTACAAGCTAATATGGGTGTAACATACAACAAAAGACATCAAAAAAATTAAAAAGAATTTTTCTCATAAAATATCGGGGTGTTACATTCTACCCCCCTTAAAATTAATTTTTCCCTCGAAATTCATCAGGGTTATAAATTGTTAACTACTTGAAAGTTTATTTCATAGAATCCCACATCGTAAAAAGTAATACTAAAACTTAACTTTAAAAATTAATGTTAGAAACATAATGGTCACCCAAAGTAACTCAACACTGGGTTTCCACATAAGAGAATATAGGCGAAAATATTGATATGGAAGAGAAATCTATCCATCATGTCCAGATAATGAATGGTAGAGAACATGGCTATGAAAAATATGACAATCACAAAGACATAAAGTTGTGGTGATCTAAGGTACCATCTGATTTATCAGATATGAGGGTACTAGGACAACTTTTTTGGTTTTCAAAATCATTTCCCTAAATTTGATTAATTTTTTCATAAGGAGAAACACCTACTTGATTTTAGTGTAATATCATCGTTGGTCATTACATGAACGATTTACAATCATCTATTATTTTAAAAAATGAAGTTTAATTTTTCATTCTTGAAGTATTATCAGATCATGTTATATAATTATAGGTCATTCTATCTGTCTATATCACAAAAAAGGTTATCACAAGATATTAAATAAAAATAAGTCCATCTATGGTGAGTTTAATCGTATATGGTTCCAAAAATAGACTTATACTTCATCTATATTACCATTTAATAAAATAAAACTAATTTCTAAAAACAAGGGACTTCTTGTAGGCCAGTGGTAGGCAATAAAGGCCTATCACAATTTGGTTGTGGGTTTGATTCGCACAGCTTTGTCCGACGCGATGGGTTGTCTCCCATCCTGTGGGTTGTCTCCCGTCATATGGGTTTTCCTTTTTTCTAAAAATAAACCATTATAACATTCGAGAAATAATATCGAAAAAATTTATAGCCTTAAACAATACTATATGATTTCAAACTTAATCCATTCCAACCTTTAGGCTTATCCAAAATACTTCTGTCCAAACTCACAGTATAATGAAAATTATTACTAGAAAGGTTATATAACAAGCATGTGAATACCATCATTTATCCCCCATATATCATAAGATATATCTTGTTGGTCACATTCTAAACATGTGAATATCTTAATCATGTATTCTTGAAGCATGAATTACCATATAAACTTAGTGAAAACATGAATGCTATCAAAAGTTAACTCCTTCCACATACCAAAATCCCAAAATTTCTATATACTCAAACCATGATATTACTTTGTCCTTAAATCAGTCATGTGGTCATCAATACAATCAAACATATTATTTTCTCCTTATCCCTTCATTATGCGCATATTATCATCTTTCCAAAAATATTTCAATCACTTCTCATGGTTTTCAGTACCATACAATTATTGAAAACCAATACATAGATATTCCAATATTCCATGATACTATAAATGAGATTCCACCACACTATATTAGAATCCCGTTACATAAACACTTAATCATTCCACCACATCATTGTAATATTCAACATCACTGATAGTGATTGCATGTGACTTCTCTCTGTCATTTTCCTTAAGAGGTTTTTGATGTTGATCATCATTAACCCTTGGATTATGGAATTGCTTATCATAATGCCCCATTTCCTTTCACTTGTATCATTGAAGTGTCGATGGTGCGTTCTTTGTAGTCTTTTCTCTATTAACATCATTAGCTACCATTTCCCCATTACTTTGACACTCAGCTACTTGATGAAATTATTTTCAACACTTAAAACATTTTCTAGTCCCTTTAAGACAATCTATACTAGGCTTCTTTCCACGCTTTGATCATAACGAAACATTCATCATCTTTTCACCATTGTTTTGATATTTTTCCTTGAACTCCATCATTAATTTCCTGTCAAAACGATGATATGGATATGTAACACCAAATTTCAGTTATACCCTGATAACACAACGCACAATTTCATCATAACTACTGAAGTCTCTAATAGCTAATGCCCTTCGAAGACTCGGTTTTATGCCACTAAAGAATTGATCAACTTTACTTTCAAGTAGAATGATAAGTCCAAATTCATACCTTGAAAGCCTTGTAATATTCTCCTCGTATATACCAATAGATTCATAATCATTTTTCTTATGCTCAAGTAACTCCTTTTCAATATTTTTTTGAAGAAAATGAGGGAAGTACTTATTGAAAAACAAGTTCTTGAACTAGTCCCATTCCATGGATTCATTTTCATCTTGGGGCCTTGTATTCTTAATTAGAGTCCACCACTGTTCTACTTCACCTTCTAAATGGTAAACAACCAAAATGACTTTTTCATGTTCGGAATAGCGAAGTATGGAAAATATATTTTTAATGGTACTGATCAATTGTTCAGAAACAAGTGGATTAGAAGACCCACTGGAAGAAGTTGGACGTTGCCTCATGAAAGACTTAAAAGAATATTGTTCCTTTCTCTACTCATTTAGATGTCTAGAATGATTCATATCTTGTGTAAGTATAGTAATAATATTTTTCACTCCATTTCCCATAACATTTGGTTATTCAAGAGGACAATCATTGCATTTCCCATAGCATTGATCATTAAAACGGTTCCTTCGGGTTCCAACCATTATTAAAAACCCAAAAAGAATAGCGTGAGAGGAAAAAATCATACTATGAAAACAACATAATAAAGGGGGAGTACCTTCAATATCTAACATATTAGGTTTAATTCTTAGATCGTTACCAAAATTCTAGAAATATAGCCTATACTTATAATTAACCTTAGGTACATCCCTAGACATACCATAGAAATATCACTAGGGATCTTACTAAAGTTTTCACATCCTAGTTTCCAAAGGTTTACTAAACCTTTGTTCAGATAACAACTGTAGAGACCCAAAGCATCATGTACATAGACATTACATTACTTTTTTATAATACTTAATACATAATATAAATAGACACCCAAAGACCGTATTAGTTTAGTGTCTTTGGAAACTCGGTAAAAAATATTCAAATCATGGTGGAAGATCTTCAACACCTCCTATAAAGACCTTCCCCTTTTGTTTTCCTACCGAATTCTTTTTTTATATCCTGGGGATAGAATGGGTGAGCTCAAATTCTCATTAGGGGTAAGCATGGAGAACATAACACAAACCTTAAACATTTTAATGTAAAAAATTAAACATAAAATCTAAACATCAAAATCTTGTGTAATGACATAAATCTTGGAAGTATGTAAGGCATGGATCATAAAGGACCATTAATCATGATAAAATAGAATGGGAATAAAACATGTAATTGTGTAAAACCATTAATAACATGATATTATTTCGATAGTATCCATGACATTGCTTCTAAGACCATCATAGTGTACAAAGTCCATTACGGAACTGGGTTTACTTTCCATTCCAGCCCTGTAATACTGAACCAGATTTGCTTTCCATTCCAGCCATGTCTGTCTCATGAGATATAAATCTTTACCCAATTAATTGGAGGGAGATATAGGTACCACCCATCTCATAATTAAATCATTCTTTCATGTGTCACAAAATAAATATAAATCTTTCATCATAACCCAATGAATAAAATGAGTTTCATATACATCACCATATCATAACATAATCCTTATAAAACAATGGATATAATTTCATCATAATAAAAATAAAACCATTTAAATAATAGGGTCATTATACATAAAACATATTCATATTAAATATTTTCATCTTATATGGAAAATAGTTTTGATTAAACAATTGAAATGAATTCTTGAGGAAAATATCTGTTCTTCTTCAAAATCAATTTCTTTTCGCAAAATGCCATAAAATTTTAAAAGAAAAGAATTTTTCTGAAAATAATAATGAAATATTGTAGAGTAAGCTTCATGGAAATAAGGAATTATGAATCTTTAAAAATCATTTCATGCCGTATAAGTTAAAAAAATATTCTCCTTCTACTTTTTACAGAAAAGTCTAAAATTACCTCGTATGGTAAAAAAAGAAAGATACCTTTTATACATTGTGGTAAAAGTAAAAAGAGGGTAAAAATAACATTAAAATTAGATGGAATAATGGTAAAAATTTTATGAAAACATTTTTATGAGAAATAGACATGGATGATAAATATAACCCCAGTAAATACTTACGAATAAACAAACTCAGATAGAAATGAGATTGGGCAAGTTACCCCTTACCTTAGGTCTAATTTATTCCATACATGTTCGAAAATCCTGTATAGTGGGGTTACAAAATATTATAAACTTGTAATAGAACCATAATAATATTTATGAAATCATATATGATTCACTAATGACTTTATATTTCTCGTTCATTTGTCAATTCCATGTTAAAGTAGTGTTTTGCGTAAAATCGTTTCATTCATAGTACTTGTTTTGACATGTAATTTTTCATATGATTACTTAGATAATTATTAATTACTTATAGAATTTAAAACATGATTTATATATCACATATATTCAATATATAAATATATAAATATATATAATCGATCGATAAATGGATTTAAATACACCATTCATTGAGATGGTAGGCCGTACATAAGCATGGATGCTGTTTTCGTTTCCTTATTAAATTAAATGGAAGTAAATGACATATATATACATAAATACAGTATAATTATTAGTTCATATATTTCATTATTACTTATTATATATACTTTATAACCATTCTTGAGTGGTTAACATGGAGAATGAATCTCATCAAGTCGTGGAGACGGTAAGCCGTACGTACGCACGAGCAACAGTATCATTCCAATGATTGTGGAATTGTATTGAAGTGTATGGTGTATAATATTTCATAATAAATATCACTTTACAATAATAATATATATTTATATCTTCCATTATTATACCCATCCAAGTAGGTTGGTTATGAAAAACAGATTACACCACAGCGTGGAGACGGTAGGTCGTACCTACGCACGTGTGGTGATTTCATTTTTAATAAGATGGATAAAAGATGAAGTATGGTTGTTTCATATTCATAATAACATAGAAGTATAAAATTGGTACTGAAGTTATTACCTAAAAATGAAACAACACATATATATATGAAGTACAAGAAGAAATAAGTTTGAAAGAATTGGTAAAGGATATTACCTTTTCTTCGACGTGCCTCTTCTAAACATCCTCTTAGGGCACTAAGGTTTGTATTTGAAGAATTCCAAGACCTGTAGTATGTCTCTAAAGAAGCTTATAAGAGAAATGGGCTTGGTTTGGACGAGTCTTAAAGCTCAAGATGGTGTGAAGAGGAGAGGAAGGTGGTGCCCTTTTATAAGATAGGTGAGGGGCACTTCAGGAAACTCTAAAAAATATTAATTTATAATAAAATAAAACCCCACATAGAAATCCCCAAAATGACTCAAATTAAAAGATGAGATGATATAGGGTGGTATTCTCATAAAACAATAAAATTTAGACTTTTTGGAATTTAGTTTAAACCTTATCATTTTTATTTATCCTTATTTAATTTATTTGATTTTATTTATGGTAATAATATTCTAAATTTCAAATAGTTATAAATACTTAATTATGTATTGTTAATTTTCAATAATTAGATAAATTATGACATTTTAGACCATATAATTTTCAATTTTTAATTTTTTAAATACTTTTGTTATTTTTAAACAATTTAATAATATGTTATTTTTATAAAATACCAATAGTGTCAATTTGACACTATTAAATTATTTGAATTTAAATAAAATTCAAAAAAAAGATATGATCGAACAAAAATATTTAATAGATTCCTATAAGGTCATATTTATCTATAAAATTTTTATAGAACTTTAATTAGTTCATATAAAATTTATTTTAATATTTTTAAAACAATTTATTTGATATTGTTCTTAATAAAATAATTACTACAAAATTTTTGTATAATTATTTAATATACTTATTTGATGCATAAAAATTAAAAATAATATACTATGATTAAGATAAATATAATATATTTTATATTAATACTTTTTGTCAAATTTATCTTCTAAAACAACCAACTTTTAAAATGTTATCTTTATTAAATTATGAAGGTGACAACATTGACATCATTTAAAATAAAATAATATAAATGTCATAATTTGTTTTATAAGGATCCAAATGGTCCAAATGTTTACCCTTGTATGATTATGGTTTATATATACTCTACCAATAAGATTTGGTAACGTTTTTGGTCCTTTTGATGGTTAATATTATTTTCATAAAAACTATGTTATTGATTTTTTACTAAATAAATAATTTCTGCAACATTAATGTATAATCTATTAAGGTAATTCTGTATTTCTTAAACATTACAAATAAATTACCATGATAAAAAAAAAGAATTTTTATTTCAAATTATTATTTATAATCGAATTTATATTTTGTATAACATTATGTTAAAAATAATTTAATTAATAAAGTTTGTGTGAGACATATTTCACTTTCCTTTAAATAAAATAAATTGACGGTCTTAATCTCATCCAAGTGGGTTATAATAGATTCCATTTCGACCCAAGTATGTTTTAGAGAGAAATATAATAAACCTATGATATCTAGAAAAGTGTTATTTTAATTTTATAATAATATTTTTACCTTTAATTACCTGATTTACCTTTAACTGTGGTAAATAAAATTTACCATAGTAACTATTCATAATGCCTAAAAATAAAAGTTAAATATTTACACAATTTGGACCTCATGATTAAAAATATGGAATATATTTTTAAAAATTGAAAATGTAGACGATGTTGTAATTAATTTAAAATTAATCCCGTTGTAAAAAAACAGGATTTTATTTAAAACATTGCAAAATATTGAAATGTTTTTACCTATGAATTCAATGTAAAATTAATGATAATGAATACAGTGTCTAATATATTATGATAGTTTTTTATGATTATGGTACAACCATATTCCTTCTTTTACCCATCCTATGAAATATAATATAACTATGCGTGCGTACGAATGACTCACCATCTCCACATTATTGTGTAAACTATTTTTCAACTATAATTTATTTAGACGTGTATAATGATGAATATAAATTAATTAAAAAATAAATATAACATGATATTAATTATGTGAAATTAATATACCTTAAAATTAAATACCATTTAACCATCATTTGAATGATATTGTCACTTGTGCGTACATACGACACACCATCCCGACGACGCTATGAGATTCATTCTCCATGATAAACATTCAAGAATGATTATAAAGTGTATATAATAAGTAAGAAATAATTATATTACATAATAATTCTTTTTTAATTAGGTATATATATATATATATATCATTTAATTTCTTCCATTCAATTCAATAAGGAAACAGAAACAACGTTCATGTGTATGTACGACCTACCATCTCCATGTGCAACATATTCCATTTCATTTATATATCTATTATATATATTTCTATACTAAATAATTATGATATATATATTTTTTACATTTTGGAAGTAAAAAAATCTTTATCTAATTAATAATATCAAGAATAAAAGGTCAAAACATGTATGATAAATAGAATGATTATTACCCAAAACATTGCTTTAACATGGAATTGATAAATTAATAGGTAATATAAAGTCATAAGTGAATCATATATGATATCATAAATATTACTATGGTTTTGTTACAAGTCAATAATATGTTTAAACCCACTATACTAGAGTTTCGTATACATAAGAAGCATATTGGACCTAAGTTAAGGGATAATTTTTCAATCTCATTATTATCCAAGATTGTTTATATATAAGTGTTTATTGGGGTATATTTATCATTCACATAAATGTTTCATAATTATGTAATAATATTTCTATTATTATACAAATTTTAAATTTAATTTTATCCTCTGGTGAATTTTTATTATATATTATGAAATTAAACCTTTGTCATTATTCGATTTGAGGTACTTTTTGACTTTTCTGGCAAAAGTACGAGGAGAATGTTTTTTTAACTTATACGGAATGAATGGATTTTTATAGTTTAAGGTAACCTTATTTCAATGAAGCTTAATCCAAAATAATTAAATATTTTTTTCATCTAAATTCATTTCTTTTAGAATTGTGTTACATTTTTAGAAAAAAATGTTTTTTTAAAAGAAAGGTTATTTTCTTTAGGAATTAAGTTCAAATGTTTTACTAAAATTATTTTCCATATAATATGACATAGGGTTATGTTTTTATCCCTATTATTACATTTTTTTATAATGATGGAATGATATTTTATATTGATTATTTTTTGTTGGAATGATGTTTAAGAAACCAATTTTATTTCTTGGGTTATTATATGCCGAATGATTTATGTTTTAGTGGCACATGTAAGAATGATTTAATTATGTGATGGGTGGGACCTATATCTCCCTCCAATACATTGGGTAAATATTTATATCTCATTAGATATACATGATTGGAATGGAAATTAAATCTAGTTCAGTAATAATGGGATAGAATGACAAATAAATATTGTTCAGTAACACATGGTTGAGATGACAAGTAACCCTAGTTCAGTAAAGGAAATTTTCCACTATGATGGTCTGGGAAACAATTCCTTGGCTACTATGGAAGTAATATTTTTTTCATATTTGTTTTCCATAATTCCAGATTTTATACCAATGATATTTTATCATGGTTAATGTTCATTTATGATTTATTCCTTATGTACTACCAAGATTTATTTCACGACTCAAAATTTTAATATTTAAGATTTATGTTCATGTTTTTAAATTATTATTTTTATAGTTTGTTTTATGTTCTCTATGCTTACCCTTAGATATCATTTTAGCTCACCCTTTTTATATTTTATTTTCCCTGAGATATAAAGATAGTTTTTAGGATGGAAAACAATATGGGAAGATTTTTATGAGAGATGTTGAAGATCTTTCACCAAGTGACAAGATTATGTTCCATGTTTCTAGAGATAGTAAACTAATACGATCTTTGGGTGTATGTTTTTTTAATGTATTAAGTATTCCATAAAATAAATTTAAAGTCCTTGTACATCAAGTGTGGTTCATTACAGTTGTTATCAGAGCGAAGGTTTCGTTAACCTTTTGGAAAATAGGATGCAAAAGCTTTAGTGAGATCCCAAGAGATATTTCTAAGGTATGTCTAGGGATGTCAATAAGGGTAAGTATAACTATAGGCTACATCTCTATAATTATTATAATGATCATAAATAACCTAGTATTAAACCTAACATTTTAGAGATTGAAAGTACCCCCCCCTTATTATGTTGTTTTCTTAGTATGATTTTTCCTCTCACACTATTATTTTTGGGTTTTAGACAATGGATAGAACCCAAAGGAACCATGTTAATGCTGGACGTGATGGTAAAGGCAATGATTGTCATCCTGAACAACCAAATGATTTTGGAGCTAGATCAAATAATCTTATTTCAATAAGCACAAATCCAGCTAGGATTCTAAATCAGAAAATGTTGGAACAACGTTCCCTTTATTCTTTTTTGAGGAAAAAGCCACCTTATTTTAGTGGAACAATCGGTCCACTAGTTGTAGAGAAATGGATTTGTACCATTGAAGAAATATTTTTCATTCTCCGTTGTTCAGAATGAGAAAAGGTTAAGTTAGGAATTTACTACATGGAATGTAAATCGAATCTTTGAGGAACTTTATCAAGAATACAAGGCAACAAGATTAAATTGACAACCTCGATTGGGATGAGTTCAAGAACTTATTTTTCAGTATGTACCTTCCTCATTTTCTTCTTAAAAAAGGTAGATTATAGTTTCTCATCTATCTCATAGTTATAATAAGAAAATAAGGATATAATTCAAAGGAAACTATAAAAATTATAGCGAAAAGAATATTAGATTTTCTTTATGCTCAAAGTATAGAAGGACACATGGAGGAAATTGTCTTAAAGGGACTAATAAAAGTATTAAGTGCGGGAAAGAGGGTCATTAATCATTTTACTACCGAAGTAATGGGAAGAAACTAAAATCTCCAAAGAGTTCACCTCCCACAAATCATGGTTAGAAGAGCATGGAAATGAGGAATTATGCTATCCAATTCCCTAAACCAAGGGTTAAATATTATTATTTTAAAAAAACATCTTAAGGACAATGAAAAAGGAAAATCACATACAATCACTATTGGTGATGTTGAGTATGAGTAAAAGTAGTGGAATGATGATGTGTTTATGTAATGGGATTCCAAAATAGTTTTGTAGAATCTCTTTTATGTTATTATGGAATACTAGAATATCTATATATTGGTCCATCATTGTTTTCTATAAGTATATGGTACCAGTAACCATGAAATGTGATTGAAATATTTTTTGAAAGAACATGACTTGTGCATAATGAATGGATAAGAAGATAATAAGATGTTTGATAGTATTAATGACCTCATGACAGATACAAGGAAAAAGTGACATCATGATTTGAGGATATAGAATTTTTGGTATTTTTGATGTATGGAAAGAGTTAATTTTGATAGAATGAATTTTTTCACTAAGGTTCTATGATAATTCATGTTATTACCATGTTTCTAGAGAATACCTGATTAAGGTATTCATATGTTTGGAATGTGACAACCATGAACTAACTTATGAGATATGAGGGATAAATGTTATGTCGATTTAGTTCACCTCTTTCTAAAGTTTTATATTTTTAGTTTTTGGAAGGATTGTAATGTTATCCATTAGTAGATAGTATATGTTATATTTCAATTGAAGTTTGTTAGATTATTGTATTATCTCACTATAGGTGGGCTTATGCATATTTGATTACCTATTATAACATTTTTGTTCAGACAGATTGAATATCCTATCATTTTATCACATGATCTACTAATACTTTAAGAATGAAAAATTCAACTTCATTTAAATAAATAAGAGATGAAGTGGAAATTATTCAAGTCACGAACAATAGAGGGATTGTACCAAAATCAAGTAAGTATTTATTCTCATAAAAAATTATTCAACATTATGGAAAGGTTGTTGAAAAATAATTTTTTTATCTTAGTACCTTTTTATCTGATTAATCAGAAGGTCCCTTAAACCTCACACATTTATGGATTTCTGGTTGTTAACTTTCTCCCAACATTGTTCTCTATCACTATCCATCCGAACATGATGGTTAGATTTCTCTTCCAAATCCATGTTTTCACTTCCCACCTAAGTTATCTTATGTGGAAACCCAATGATGAGTTACTTTGGGTAATATTTATGTTTCTAACATTAAATTTTAAAATAATTTTTTAGTATTCCTTTTTACGATATGGGTTTCTATGAATGAAACATTCAAATAGTAACCCTTTTATAACCCGTATGAATCTCGAGGGAGAAATTCATTTCAAAGGGGGTATAATGTAACACCCCGAGATTTTATGAGATAGATTATTTTCAGTTTTTTGATTTCCTGTATTTTATTCAACACAAATATTAGCTTTAGTTATATGAAACACCATATTATCCTATAGTATATGCAACACTATACTTGGCTTGTGTTACAAAAAAATTTATGTTCTTTTGATAGAATTGATTTCACACAACACTGAGTATAGATTTTATTCAATGTATAAAAGACATATGTTTGGATTTTGTTATAAATAATACCAATAGAAGCCTTCACTAAACTAAAAACTGACTTGGATTGCATTACACACAAGAGCGACCTTCCTTGATAACTTGTGTTGTACGCAATACTGGGTTTCACTAAAGAAAGATATGTTATTAAAATATTATTATTTAATGGGATATAAACTAGTCTTTATGAAAATTATTAACCAAAATTTTAATTTTATATAACATTAAAATTATTATTATTTATTTTCTAGAACATTATATAAAAAACAAATTTTTCGATAAAAGAAACATTTTTTAGAAAAATGCAGTTTTCCTGCCTTTTGATGGAACACCAATTTTAAATCTAATTTTTTACACTTTTAAAAATTCTATTTGAAAAAATAAACATATTATTTGGAATCGGGATATGAAAGCCTAATTTTGTTTATTTTTTGGTATTTTTCTAATAAAAATTATATTTTAATGAATAATGAAAAATACTGCATTTGAATTTAAAACCTTCTTTTCATTTAAATTATTTATATAGTTATATTATATTTTAATTGGTTTTAAAGTGTAATTGGATTATGTTTTTATCATTTAATCGATTTTTTTCATTGAAAGTAATTTCAAATTTAAATTCGACATAAACACATGTCAATCGTTTGATAGTTTTTACATCTTAAAAACCAGTTTTCTGGTTTCGACAACATGAATTGATTTTAAATTAATTTCTGACAATTATGTGTTTTGAATTTAGAAATATGTATTCCATATATTGAATTATAAGGTTAAATTTTTTTAAATATGTAACTTTTATTTTTGGACATGATGAATAGTAACTTTAGTAATAATTTTTATTTACCATGGGTAAAGGGTAAATCAGGTAAATAAGGGTAACAAATAATATTATAATAATATAAAACTACTCTAAAACATGTCCTAATATTATTGTATGAGTCCTAAGAGACCCAAACAAACCCTTAGGCCTAATTTTTTTTATTTTAGAACCACTTGGGTCTGAAAATGACATGTAATAATAATTAATTTAAAGTAAATGGAAATATAACATAAACATGTATCTTTTTAGTAATTTTTTTAAGGTGGGGTTATATAATTGTTATATTTGACTATAAAAAATCATTATAAATATGAAAATAATTCCTAAATCATGTTATTTTATTTATAATTTTGAGAAACTATATAAATAAATTAATTTATGACAGAATGAGGATGTAGTGATTACCTTATTAATTAAATAATCAAATAAATGATATTATAAATTTTAAAATAAATATAACTTGAACATTTTCATTCCATACACGAAATTTTTGGATGACATTGACATGTGAGGTATTAATTAATTCATTTGGTTCTATGTAATCAAATTTTTATGACTAACAAAATTCAATTACTAAATAATGTTAAAATTGACAAAAATGAGTTTTTAAAAGAAATAATATTTTATTAAATGATATAATAATCCTAAAAATCTAAGATTTGGCCAAATGACTTATATAATGTTTAAAATGTCATTTATGATCTAATTTTGGTACATTTGACTTGTTATAGTAATTATAGTAACCATATATTATGAAAATTCAAGAAGACATGGTAAGAGTTAATGTTTTCAACTAAGGGTTAAAGCAAAAACGTTAAGGTTAATTTTGTGACGTAAACTTGTATGAAACCTATTGGTTAAGATTATTTCAACATATCCTCATCTTATACTAGAAATTAATCTCTTTTGATAAATTATAAACCAAAAATACATTTAAAATAAATTAATATTTTATGACATTCCTAAAGTGCCCCTCACCTCCCCTATAAAATGGAACTTCCTCTTCTCTTTTATTCACACCTTCAATGACTTTTGACTTAGAAAAACCCTGAAAAAATCTCCAAAAAACTTCCCTAAATTCATCCTAGATGCCCAATTTTGGTTAAAAAACAACTTATGGAGTCCATGTGTCCAAATCAAAAGGAGACACCTGAAGAAGAGGTAATCGTTTTATCCCTTATTTTAATGTTATTTTCTTCTTATACATCCTCTTTCTAAGTTGTTACCATAAAAAAAAATCCAGTATCTAATATATTCTGAGATGTTTTTATGATTATGGGAAAACCATATTAATCTTTTTACCCATCATATGAAAAAAAATATAACCATGCATGCGTACGTATGGATTACCATCTCCATGTCGTGGCGTAAAATGTTTTTTCACCAATATGTTATTTCAATAGGTATAATGATGAATATAAATGACTTAAATAATAAATATTACATGATATTATTTTTTTCAGTTCATATACCATCCAATTCTATACCATTTAACCAAAAAGGGAATGATATCGTCGCATGTGCATACGTACGGCTTACCGTCTCCATGACACGATGTGATTCATTCTCCATAATCGCCATTCAATAATGATTATAAATTATATATAATAAATAAGAATGAAATATATGACATAATAATTCTACTGGTTTTATGTATATATATATATATCATTTACATTCTTCCATTCAACTTATTAAGGAAACAGAAACATCGTTTATGCGTAAGTACGACCTAGCATCTCCAAGAACGGTGTATTCCATTTAATTTATCTATCTATTATATATAATTATATACTGAAATAATAATGATATAAAAATCATATTTTATATTCTAGAAGTATGTAAATCACGATATAAGTAATAAGATCAATTATAACAAGTCAAAACACATCTGATAAATAAAATGATTATCATCCAAAACGTTTCTTTAACATGGAATTGACCAATGAACAGATAATATAAATTTATAAGATAATCATATATGATATCATAAATATTATTATGGTTCTCTTGAAAGTTAATAATATTTATAAACCCACTATATATAAATTTTTAACACATATTATGCATATAATACCTAAGGTAAGGGACAATACTGCAATCTCTTTTTATCTGAGATTGCTTATACGTAAGTATTTACTGGGGTATATCTATCATCCACATCCATGTTTCCTAATTATGTAATATTATTTCTATTATTTTATAATTAATAAAATTAATTTTACCCTTTGATGAATTTTTATTAAACTGTATGAAAGGAATCTTCTGTCGTTATTCGATTTGAGGTACTTTTGAATTTTCCGATGAAAGTATGAGGAAAATGTTTTTGTAACTTATATAGCATGAATGGATTTTAATGATTTAATGAAATATTATTTAAATGAAGAATAATCTACACTATATCAAGATTATTTTAAACTAAAATCATTTCTTTAATAATTTTGTGGCATTTCAAGAAAAGAAAACATTTTTTGAAATAGAAAGGATATTAACCTCGGGAATTAAGTTCAAGTGTATTATCAAAATTATTTTCCATCTAAGATGACATATGGTTATTTTTCTATCCATATTATTAAAATTATTTTATTGTTTTAATGATGGAATGATATTTTATATTTATTATGTTATTATTGAATAATTTTTAAGAAACAAATTTTATTTCTTGGGTTATGTTATGATTAATGATTTATGTTTTTGTGAAACAAGTAAGAATGATTTCATTATGATATGGGTGAGACCAATATATCCATAAAATTAATTGGGTAAAGATTTATATCCCAGTAGATAGACATGAATGTAATGACAATTAAATCTAGTTCAGTAATATAGGGCTAGAATGAGAAGTAAATCTGGTTTAGTAATACATGGCTAGAATGACAAGTAAACTTGGTTCAGTAATGGACTTTGTCTACTAGGATGGTATTGGAAACAATGACTTCGATACTGTGGAAATAATATTATGTTCTTATTTGTTTTCTAAAATTCCATGTTTTATGCTAATTCAATTTTATCATAGTTTATGTTCCATTATTATCTATTCCTTATATACTACCAAGATTTATTTAATGACAGAGGATTTTGATATTTAAAATTTATGTTCATGTTTTTAGATTATTATATTTATAGTTTGTATAATGTTCTTCATGTTTACCCTTAATGAGAATTTGGGCTCAACCTTTTAACATTTTCTTTTCCCTCGGATATAAAGAAAGGTTTTGGGTAGGAAAAAATGGGAGGATCTTTATGAGAAATATTGAAGATCTTTCACCACGTTAGAATATTATGTTCCATGTTTCCAAAGACACATAATTAATTCAATATTTGGGTGTATATTTGTGTAATGTAATAAGTATTCAGTAAAATAAATGTACTTTCCATGTTTTTCAAGCCTGGGTCGTTACATTTGGTATCAGTGCGAAGGTTTAGTTAACCTTTGGAAACTATGATGTGAAGGCTTTAGTGAGATACCTTGAAATATTTCTGAGGTATGTCTAGGGATATCCATAAGGGTAAGTCTAACTATATGTTATTGTCCTAGAATTATTATAATGACCATGAATAACCTAGTATTAAACCTAAGATGTTATATATTGAAAGTACTCCCCCATTATTATGCTTTTTTCATAGTATGATTTTTCCTCTCATAATATTATTTTTGGGATTTAGACAATGGATTGAACCCAAATGAACCATGTTAATACCAGATATGATGGGAAATGTATGATTTTACTCCAAAAAAACCAAATGTTATGAGATCTTGAATAAAGAAACCTGTTTCTATGAACACTAATACTGCCAGGCTTCCAAATGACAAAAGGTGGGAACAATGTTATCTTGAATCATTCTTAATGAAACATCCACCTTAATTTAGTGGAACAAATGATCCATTAGTTGTAGAGGAATGGGTCTGTACCATTGAAAAGATATTTTTCATTCACTATTGTTCAAAACAATAAAATTTTATGTTAGACACTTATTTATTGTAAGGTAAAGCGAATATATGGTGTAACATTATCCAAAATATTATGCAACAAGATAAAATTTACTCCATAGATTGGGATGGGTTCAAGAACTTATTTTTTAGTATGCACCTTTCTTGTTTTCTTCTTTAAAAAAGGGATATTGGGGTTTCTTATCTATATCATGGTTATGATAAAGAAAGATATAATTCAATGGAAAAAATAAAAATTATAGAGAAAAAAAGATTAGATTTACTTTATGCTCAAAGTGTGGAAGGAAACATGAAGGAAATTTTCTTAAGGGGACTGATAAATTTTTCAAGTGTGGGAAAGAAGGCCAACGATAATTTTACTGCCGATGTAATGAGAATAAAAAAAATCTCCAATGGGTGAACCTCTAATAAATTAGCGTTAAAAGTTCAAGGAAATAGGGAATTATGATAAGCAATTTTCTAATACAAGGGTTATGGATGATTATCGATTCCAGAAACCTCTTAGGACAAATACAGAGGAAAATCACCTACGATCACTATTGGAAATGTTGAGTATGACAATGAAGTGGTGGAATGATTATGTTTTTATGTAATGGATTTCCAAAATAGTGTTGTAGAATATATTTTATTGTATTATAGAATAATGGAATATCTATGTGTTGGTCCATTTTTTTTCCATAAGTATATGGTATTGATAACTATGAAAAGTGATTGAAATATTTTTGGAAAGCACATGATATACACATAATGAAGGGATGAAGAGATGGTGAGATGTTTGATAATATCAATGATCTCATGATTGATACAAGGACAAAGTGAAATAATGGTTTGAGAGTATATAATTTTGGGTATTTTTTGTGTGTGGAAATAGTTAATTTTGACAGAATGCATGTTTTAACTAATGTTATATGGTAATTTATTTTATTTCCATGTCTCCAGAGAACATATGATGAAGGTATACAGATGTTTTGAATGTGACAACATTGAACTACCTTATGAGATATGAGGGATAAATGTTTAGTCAATTTATTTCACCTCTTTCTAAAGTTTTCTATTTTTTAGTTTTTGGAAGGATTATAATGTTATCCATTAATGGATAATATAAGTTATATTCCAGTTGAATTTTTTTAGATTATTGTATTATCTCACTATAGGTGGACTTATGCATATTTGAATATTTTTGCTAACATTTTTGTTTAGACTGATGGAATGAACTATCATTCTATTGCATTAGCTGCCAACACTTCAAGAATGACAAATTCAACTTCATTTATTTAAATAAGATATGGAGTGAAAATTGTTCAAGTCCCGATCAACGGTGAGATTGTAGCAAAATAAAGTAAGTATTTATACTCATGAAAATTTATTCAACTTTAAGGAGAGGATATTGAAATAAAAAAATGTTATCTTAGTATCTTCTTATCTGATTAATTATATATTCCCTTAAATCATCGCAGATTTATGGATTTCTAGTTGTTAACTTTCTCTAAACATTTTTCTCTATCACTATTCATCAAAATGTGATAGTTATCTTTTTATTCTGTATCCATGTTTTCACTTTCCAGATATGTTATCCTGTGCGGAAAACCAGGGATGAGTTACTTTGGGTAACCATTATGTTTATAACATTCCATTATAAAATGAAGTTCTAGTATTCATTTTTAAAATGTGGGTTTCTTTCAAAGAAACTTTCAAGAAGTAAAACTTTTATAACCCCGATGCATTTTGAGGGAGAAATTCATATTAAGTGGGGTATAATGTAACACCATGGGATTTTAGGAGATGTATTCTGTTTAATTTTTTGATTTCTTGTATTATATGATACCACAATATTATCTTTCACTATATACAACAATGTATTAGCTTGCAGTATACACAATACTATACTTAGATTTTGTTACAAACAATTTCAAGTTGTTTTGATATAATTCATTTTGGGAAACCATGAGTATAGATTTTGTTCAATTTATAAAAGAAATATGTCTGGATTATGTTATTTGGAAAAAATGAATCTTTCACTAAAAACACACTATCTTGGATTTCATTACACGCAAGAGCGACCATTCTCGATAGATTGTGTTGTACACAATACTCTATTTCACTAAACAATAATATATTATTAATATATTACTATTTAATAAATTACTATTTAATGGTATATAAAATGGAAATTATGAATATTATTAAACACATTCTTAATTTTATATAACATTTAAATTAATCTTATATATTTTCTAGAACATGATATTAGAACAAATTTAATTGTTTAGATAAAATAAGTATTTTTTAAAAAAATGAAGTTTTTCCGCCATTTGATGGTGCACCAATTTTAAATCTAGTGTTAACAGTTTTATATATTCTATTCGACAAAAAAACGTATTCTCTAGAATTGGGACATAAAAATTTACTTTGGACGATTTTTTGATATTTTTCTGATAAAATTCATATTCTAATGAATAGTGAAAAATACTGCATTTGAATTCAAGACCGCCTTTTCATATAATTTATTTATATAGTTAGATTATTTTTTATTTGGTTTTAAATTGTAATTTTATTATGTTTTTTTTCATTTAATCCAATGTTGGTCATTGGAAGTAATTTCCCTTTTAAATTGGACATAAACACATGTCAATCTTTTGGTAGTTTTTACTTCTTAAAAACCCGCTCTATGGTTTTGACAACGGGAATTATTTTTAGATTAATTTCTATCAATTATATGTTTTTAATTTTAAAAAATGGATTCCATATTTTGAATAATAATGTAACGACCCGAAATTTTGAATAAATTTCGTTTCCTAACTTTGTGTGTTATTTTATTTTATACTCAACAAAACTATTTCATTTAATAAAATGTGTATAATTAAAATATGACCATTGGTAAATAAGACCATTGGAAACTAAATTTTATGATTATTGTCTATAAATACAAGTGATCTTGATTAATTAATATAGAAAGAAGATTCGATGACCCCTTCCAGTAGTCTCAGGCCGATCGAAGCCCATCTGACAGAACTTGGGAAGGAGGTAGCACCTTTGGGCTTTGCTTTGGACCAAACCCAAGCTGAACTTCATCATGTGAAGATGGAAAGGAATCACCTTCGCGAGAAGTTCAAGCTGATAGAAATCACTACTTGAGCAATGTTGGTCGAGCCGCCCCAAGATTCTATCACCCTAGAACACCTTACTCTTTGGTCCTATGCTGGTGTTATAAGGGGCTATGTAATGAGACCATAACTGACATGTGTAATCCTTTGATGTAAAGAAAAACTGTGATGTCTTCTTATGGTGAAGTTTGTGAATTTTGAAATGTCCGAAAAAATATAGTATGCATATTATTGATGGATTCTAGAAAAAGGATATTTTAAAATATTTATGTAAACCTTAAATAATTAATAATGTGTATTGATTTTCAAAAAATGGTATTCTACAGCTGTGTTCAGTATAAAATTTAGAGTCTAATAAGATGAACTTAATTTTTGGTGAATAGTAAATTATAAATAGTGATTTTATGCTTATGATTAGTAAAGTGACCAAATGGATTAAGTAACTTCACTTAAGAAAGTATAAATATAATTTAGGAACCTTTATAAAGTAATCGGATTCAAGAAAATAGGTAAATAACTGTTTTAGAAATTATTAGTTAAGTATTAGTTTTTTCAAATGAACAGTATTTTCTATATAAAAATTAAATTAAAAATATTTAGAAAATTATTTTCATAAAACGAAGTTCATTTTTGAAATCAGAGGATCGATATTTGGTTAAGGTGAATTTTTGGGATTTTTCTGAAACAGTTGAATTTTTAGTGAATAGTGTTTTTATTTAAAAATTAAATTAAAAATATTTTGAAAATAGTTATCATAAAATGGAGTTCATTTTTGAAATTAGAGCATTGATATTTGGTTAAGTTTAATTTTTGTTATTTTTCTGAGAAAGTTGAAATTTCGGTGAATAGTGAAAATACAGTTTTTGAGTTTCGGGTGTTTAATGACATCATTAAGGATGTAATAATTATGAAATAATTCAGGCCGACTTATGAATAGTAATATAAGGTATGAGGTGTTCCAAGTGTCTAATATCATGGGAAAATACCATGGGAAAGCTCATGGGTTTGCCAATACCACCAATGAGGTGTCCCTTGGATATTAATGCTTTTCCCCTCACTTCTCCTATAAATACCAAGACTTTCCCTCATTCATTTCACTTCCAAATCCTCCCCTATAAAGTTCTGGTCTCTTTACCTCCCAAGGATTCCTCCCAAGGTCCCGACCTTCAATCTTTTGAAGTTACTATTCAAGTTAAGGGATTCATTCACCCTCCTCTTTTAAGTCATGACTTATTTTATGTTGTGTCTTATATTTTCCATATCATTATGCTAAGGGTATGTTCTTGTATATTCTTATTACTCTACATTTTATGTCCAAATGATTAGAGACCCTTTCTTCTCTCATCAATTTATTTTCTGAATATTTATTTGACGCCATTAGGCTGCCAAATTTCTCGTAAAAGGAATCACATCTTATATTTTCTTTCATGTTCTTTTTTATGTGGTATGTCATTAAAATTTTCATACCATGTTCTTATCTCGATGTTTTTATATATTTATACTTTATTATAAGTTATTTATTAGTGGGTTACTCTTGTACCCTCTCTTTCCAATTTTTTCTAATACCATGTTATATAGCCGTTGTGCTCTATAAATTTCGCCTCAAAATTTCTATCTCTTTCTCTCCAGAAATTCTATTGTTTTATTTATATGAATACCCAGACCAATTTAGTTTCTTTGTGTTTTCATAAATATATAAATATAATGTATTTTATTTTGGAATTGACATACATATAACCCTCACTCCCTTTCCATGGGTTATAAATGACATAATGATTTAATTTTTTTAAGAACTTTTAAAACGGCACGATCTTGAAATGAAACCCATTTCTTATATTCTCTATGGGTTATTTATGAAATGTTTGATTTTGATCTATGTGGATCACATGTAATTAAATACATATTAAGGTTGCACCTTGATAGCGCTCCATTGCATTGGGTAAATATTTAATCTCTAGAGATGACAAGTTTCACGATACCTTGGGGAATAACCTTGGTAATTTCTATGACACCTAGGGGATAGACCTTAGTGATATGTTCATGATTGTCTAAATGAAATGTTGTAGCCACATATTCATATTATGTTACATGTTCTTTTCATTATGATATTCCTATTCTTCCATTTCTCATGTTTTTATGTTTTTATTCAATTTCTTATTGATATCACAAGTACATTGACTCCCTTATTTTCCCTTACTGGGCCTTCTGATCACCCTTTACTTTGATGACTTTCTCCAGGATATGAGATACAGTAAATGTACATAGGATGAACCTATGATGAAGCCTTACAAGTGGTTTAGAAGGATGTTTTATGTTGTTCTCATGTTTTATGTTCCTGATTTCCAAGACACTAGACTTTAACAATATTCTGTTTGTAAAATGTAGCGAAAAGTTATGTATAAAAAGGCTGGATGCCATAGTTGGTATCAAATGATAGTTTAGTTATTTATAGAAATTAGGATATGAAAACTTTAGGAAGAACTCTATAGAAAAGTTTAAATATTGGAAATATTCCTGGTATTTTGGTGAGTATTGAGTAAGTGGTTTATCAAGAAAATACATCCATATATGGATACGAGCAGGTAGAGGTGGATCTGGAACAGATGTACATAGGGTTAAATCCCAAAAACACCACTTTGAGCTAGACTCGAATGGGAACTGGTACACAACAACGGGCCTTGCTGCACTCTTGATTATGACACTCTTGGGGGATATGGTTGGTTAATCACAAGCTTTTTATGAATCATTATGAATGAATTATAGAAAAATGTAATTTGTCTAAGCATGAAGTTTAAAGACATAAAATCCTTTTTAGTTAAAAGATTTAGAAATGAAATAAGATTCTCATGAAGGATTTATTCTTTTAGAAAATTTCCCCATAATCTAGGAATACATTGACGTATTTCCGGAAGAGTTACCAGGACCTCTCCTAGAAAGAGTGGTAGAGTTGTCCATTGAACTCGTACCTAGATCTCATCCGACGTCAAAGACCCCCTATAGGATGGAAAATGTGGAGCTAGAGGAATTAAAGAAACAACTCCGAGATCTTTTGAAGAATGGGTTTATCCGACCAAGTGTGTCTCCTTGGGGAGCACCAGTTCTATTTGTGAAGAAGAATGATGGATCGATGCAGCTATGCATTGATTATAGAGAACTGAATGGGATCACAGTGAAGAAAAAATACCCTCTTCCAAGAATTGATGACTTATTTTTAAACATTGTGGGACTCAATTCTTCTCTAAGATTGATCTTCGTTCTGGTTATCATCAATTGATGGTGAAGAATGATGATAATCCAAAAACTTCCTTCCAATCCAGATATGGGCATTATGAGTTTGTTGTTATTCCCTTTGGACTGACTAATGCACCTGCTATTTTTATGAATCAAGAATAAGTTGATTTTGGAAACTTATGTTTTATCAAATAGATATCCTTTGTATAAGAAAATGATTGGATGATTAAATGATAAAGGTTATTTTGGACGATCTTTCCTCTTTTGGAGTACTATATGCCTAAGGGAAATAATATACTACAGGATTTAAATTGAGGAAGAATGGTTGAATTTTTTTAGAATTTACATGTTTATTGTGGACATATGGTGATTTGGGTTAATTCTGGAAAATGATGTACCTAGCATAGAGAGTATGTGAATAGGTTAATTATACTTTAGTATGAGCCTTTAATAGTAGTCGATGTTATTTGGAGATAAATATTAAGATTTATTGTGGAAGACTATGTGATTAAATCCTTCAGAGTTTTGGGATCCAATATTAGTTTGGATTATTCTAAAGAATTTCACGGATGGTAGTGTATTGAATGGTCTTTCTGGAACATTGGGTACTTTTGTTGAATTTTAGAGATTAATAGTAATATTTATTTTTATATAGGATTATCCTTTTTGGGGATTATATGATCTCGTACTAACTATTTTAGTTTTAGTTGATGACTAATGACAAGGGTAAAATATAGTTATTCTTATGTGGATTATGTGATTCTCTAGAAGATGATGCTTGTGCCTTTGATTAGACCTAGTCTTTTTGAATGCTTATTGTTTAGAGAAAAGATTAGTCTTGGTGGAAACCTATTATGGGATGAAACTCTACTTGAAGGTAAAAATATTTCATTATGTTTTTATTCTATGTAGTAAATGAATTTCTCAAAATTGTGAAAAGGAACATAAAACAAAAACATTGTTGGTTTATGTTTCATACTGGGTAATCAAAGACTATTTAACACATCTTACGTTTCTGATCTTGTTGTGGTTAATTTTCTCCTAATCATGTTTTCCATCACTCTCCATCAGAACTTGACATTTTTTTTCTCTTCCATATCCATATTTTCCTACACGGAATACTAGTATGGGTTAACTCAGGTGACGTTTGTACTTCCCTTTCTTTCTTTTAAAGTAATAGTTTTTCTGACACTTTTTCTGATGTGGGACTTTCAATGAAATTTCCAAGCCCAAATTTAAAATTGTGAGGACATAATTTCTTAAGGGGGGAAGATTGTAACGAGATGAGATTTTGAATAAATTTTGTTTCCTAACTTTGTGTTTTATTTTTTTATACTCAAGAAAACCATTTCATTTAATAAAATGAGTATAATTAAAATATGACTCTTGGTCAATAAGATGGTTGGAAACTAAATGTTACGATTATTGCCTATAAATACAAGTGATCATGAATAATTAATATAGAAAGAAGATTCGATGTCCCCATCCAGTAGTCTCGGGCTGATCGAATCCCATCTGATGAAACTCGGAAAGGAGGTAGCACCTTTGGGCTTTTCTTTGGACCAAACCCAAGCCGAAATTCATCACGTGAAGATGGAACAAAATCAACTTTGTGAGATGTTAAGCTGATAGAAATCACTACTCTGGCAATGTTGGCCGAGTAGCCCCAAGATTCTATCACCCTAGCACACCTTACTCTTAGGACCTATGATAGTGTTATAAGGGGCTATGTAATGAGACCGTAACTTCCTTGTTTAGTCCTTTGATTTAAATAAAAATTGTGATGTCTTTTTATGGTGAAGTTAGTGAATTTTCAATTTTCTAGATAAATATAGTATGCATATTATTGATGAATTCTAGAAAAAGGATATTTTAAAATATTTATGTAAACCTTAAATAATTAATAATGTGTATTGATTTTTAAAAAATGGTCATCTATAGCAGTGTTCAATATGAAATTTAAAGTCTAATAAGATCAACTTAATTTTTGGTGAATAATAAATTATGAATAGTGATTTTATGCTTATGATTAGTAATGTGACCAAATGGATTAAGTAGATTCACTTAAGAAAGTATTAATATAATTTAGGCACCTTGATTAAGTAATATGATTCAAAAAAATAAGTAAATAACTATTTCAGAAATTATTCGTTAAGTATTTGTTTTTTCGGGTGAATAGTGTTTTTATTTAAAAATTAAATTAAAAATATGTAGAAAATTATTTTCATAAAATGGAGCTCATTTATGAAATCAGAGCATTGATATTTGGTTAAGCTGAATTTTTGGGATTTTTCTGAAACAGTTGAATTTTCAGTGAATAGTGTTTTTAATTAAAAATTAAATTTAAAATATTTAGAAAAATATTTTCCTAAAATGGAGTTCATTTTTTAAATCAGAGCATCCATATTTTGTCAAGGTGAATTTTTGGGATTTTTCAAAGAATGTTTAATTTTCGGTGAATATTGAAAATACAGTTTTTGAGTTTCGGGTGTTTAATGAAATTGTTAAGGATGTAATAATTATGCAATAATTCTAGTCGACTTATGAATAGTAATATAATGTAAAAGGTGTCCCATGTGGCTAATACCATGGGAAAATACATTGGGAAAGCCCATGGTTTTCCCAATACCACCGATGACGTATCCCTTGGCATTTAATGCTTTGTCCCCTCACTTCTCCTATAACTATGAAGCCTTTACCTCCTTCATTTCTTTTCCAAATCCTCCCCAACAAAGTTATGGTATCTTTAACTCCCAAGGAGTTCTCCCAAGGTTCCCTCAAGCCTCCCAAGGTCCCGACATTCAATCATTCAAAGGTACTCTTCAAGGTAAGGGATTCTTTCACCCACATCTGTTAAGTCCTGACTTCCTTTATCTTGTGTCTTATATTTTCCATATATTTATGTTTAGGGTATGTTCTTATATATTATCATTACTGTCCATTTTATGTACAAATGATGAGATACCCTTTCTTCTCTGATAAATTTGTTTTCTGAATTTTTAAGTGACGCCGTTACTCTGTTGAATTGCTTGTAAAAGGAATCACGTCTTCTCTTTTCTTTCATGTTCATTTTTATGTGGTATGCCATTCAAATTTACATACCATGTTCTTATCTACATGTTTTTATATATTTATACTTTATTATAAGTTATTTATGAGTGGGTTACTCTTGTACCCTCTCTTTCCAATGTTTTCTAAAACCATGTTATATAGCCGTTATGCTGTAGAAATTTCGCCTCAAAATTTCCATCTCTTTCTCTCCAGAAATTCTCTTGTTTTTTTATGTGAATACCCAGACCAATTTAGGTTCTTTGGGTGTTCATAAATATATAAATATAATGTATTTGATTCTGGAATTTACATAAATATAACCCTCACTCCCTTTCCATGGGTTATAAATAACACAATGATCTTATTTTTTTTAAGAACTTTTAAAACGTCACGATCTTGAAATGAAACCCATTTTTATATTCTCCAGGGGTTATTTATGAAATGTTTGATTATGATATATTTGGCTCACATGTATGTAAAGAAATATTAAGGGTTCCCCCTGATATTTCTCAAATGCATTGGGTAAATATTTAATCTCTAGAGATGACAAGTTTCACGATACCTCGGTTAATAAATTTGGTAATTTTTATGAATCCTTGGGGATGGACCTTGGTGATATGTTAATGTATTTCTAAATGAAATGTTGTAGCCACATATTCATGTTATGTTCCATTTTTTTTATTATGAAATTTCTATTCTTCCATTTCTCATGTATTTATGTATTTATTCAAATTCTTATTGATATCACAAGTACATTGACTCCTTTGTTTACCCTTACTGGGCCTTCTGCTCACCCTTTCCTTTGATGTATGTCTCTAGGATCTGAGATGCAGTAAATGTACATAGGATGAACCTATGATGAAGCCTTACAACTGGTTTAGAAGGATGTTTTATGTTGTTCTCATGTTTTATGTTCGTGATTTCCACGACAGAAGACTTTAAATATCATCTGTTTGTTAAATGTAATGAAAAGTTATGTATACAAAGGCGGGATGCCATATATAAGGTCCAAATTATGTAAATAGGTACCTATCATTTTTGGACTTGATGGATAGTAACTTCAGTATTTATTTTTATTTACCATGGTAAAAGGGTAAATCAGGTAAATAAAGGTAACAAATAATATTATAATAATTTAAAAGTACCCTAACACATGACCTAATCTTATTTGATGAGTCATAGGTGACCAAAAAAACCCTTAGGAAGAATTTTTTCATTTTAGAACCACTTTTATATGATAATGACATGTTATACTAATTAATTTAAAGTAAAAGGAAATATAACATAAACATGTATATTTTTTTAATTAAATAAGTTTAAGGTAGGGTTATATAATTGATATATTTGAATATAATTTGTAATTATAAAGATAAAAACATTTCCTACAACATGGTATTTAATTCATAATTTTTAGACACTAAATAAATAAATTTATTTATGACACAATGTTAATGGAGTGATTACGTTATTAATGAAATATTCAAATGACTGATATTATAAATATGAAAATAAATATAATTTGAAAATTTTAATTCCATAAATAAATTTTTTGGATGAAACTAAAACGTTAGGGAATAATTAATTCCCTTTATTCTAAGGAATCAAATTTTTATGACTTTAACAAAAATCAATTACTAAATAGTGTCAAAATTGACAAAAAGGTGTTTTTTAAAGAAATACCATTTTATTAAATTATATAATAATCCTAAAAATAAAAGATTCAGAAAAATTACTTATATAATGTTTAAAATTTCATTAATGATCCACTTTTGGTTCTCTTGTCATTTTATTGTAACTATAGAAACCATATATTATGAAAATGCAAGAAGACGTGGTAAGAGTTACTGTTTTTAACTAAGTGTTAAAGCTAAAAGATAAGTTCAATTTTGGGACCTAAAATTGTCTAAAACCTATTGGTTGAGAGGAGTTAGACATATAATCATTGTATCCTCAAAAGTAATCACTTTTTATACATTATAAACTAAAACTCAATTCATAATAATTAATATTTCAAGACATTCTTAAAGTGCCCCTCACCTCTCAAATAAAAGGGAATTTCCCCTTTTGTTTTATTCACACCTCCAATTCCATTTGGCTTCGCTAACCCCCGCCCAAATATCCTCAAAACATCTCTCAAATTTTATTATATTCCACCTTTTTGTCTGAAAACGATCTTATGGATTCCCTTTATGCAAATCAAAAAGAGACACCCGAAGAAGAGGTAATCATTTTATCCATTATTTCAAAGTTATTTTCATCTTCTACTTCGTCTTCCTAAGTTGTTACCATAATAAAATAACAAATAAATTATATATTGTATTCTTGTATGTTTTTATGATTGTGGGACGACCATATTTATCCTTTTACCAATCCTATTAAAAAAAATATCACCATGCGTGTGTACGTTTGACTTACCATCTCCACGCTGTGGCGTAACCTATTTTTCACCTATACTTTATTTTTAAGGGGGGAAATGATTAATATAAATGAATTAAATAATAAACATTACATGATTTTATTTCTTTGAAATTCATATAATGTAAATTTCCATACCCTTTAACAATCATGGGAATGATATCGTCGCTTGTGCGTATGTACGACTTAGTGTCTCCACGACATGATGAGATTCATTTTCCACGTTAACCATTCAGGAATGATTATAAAGTATATATAATAAATTATAATAAAATATATGACATAATAATTCTAATATATTTATGTATATATATATAATTTACTTTCTCTTGTTTAATTCAATAAGGAAACAGAAATAGTGTTCATGCATACGTACGACCTACCATCTCCGTGAATAGTGTATTCCATTTCATTTATCTATCTATTATATATATTTACATACTGAAATATTTATGATATATAAATCAGGTTTTAAATTATTTATGTAATTAAATAATTATCTATGTAATTATATCAAGAATAAAAAATTCAAAACACGTACGATAAATAAAACGATTATTACCCAAAATGTTACTTTAACAAGGAATTGATAAATGAACGGGTAATATAAAGTCATAATTGAATCATATATGATATCATAAATATTATTATGGTTATGTTACAAGTTAAAAATATAGTTTTAAACCCACTATAGACGAATTTATGATGCATAAAAATCATATCGGACCTAAGGTAATGGATAATTTTGCAATCTCATTTTTATCTGAGATTGTTTATATGTAATCATTTTATGAGGTATATTTACCATACACATCCATGTTTCCTAACTATGTAATATTATTTATATTATTCTATTATTTTTTAAAGTTAATTTTAGCATTTTTTTAATTTTTATTAAATGGTATGAAATGAATCTTTTTTCAATATTCGATTTGAGGTACTTTTTTGACTTTTCTAACAAAAGTACGTGGAGAATGTTTTTTAACCTATATGGCATGAATGGATTTTTACGGTTTCATGAAAAATTATTTCCAAGAATATTAATCTACATGATTTCAAAATTATTTTTAACTAAATTATTATTTTTAACTGTGTGGCATTTTGAGATAAGAAATTTTTTGTTGAAAAAGAAAGGATATTTTCCACATTAATTAAGTTCAAGTGGTTTATCAAAATTATTTTCAATATAAGATGACATGGGGATATGTTTATATCACTATTATTACTATGATTTTATTGTCATAATGATTTAATTATATTTTATATGCATTATGTTATGATGGAATGATGTTTAAGAAACCCATTTTATTTCTTGGGTTATGTTATGCCGAATGATTTATGTTTCTGTGGAACATGCAAGAATTATTTCATTATGAGATGGTTAGGACCTATACCTCTATTTAATGCATTTTTTAATGATTTATATCTCATTATATATACATTACTAGAATTAAGATTAAATAATGTTTAGTAATACAGTGCTGGAACGACAGATAAATCCAGTTCAGTAATACATTGCTGGGACGATAAGTAAACCCAGTTTAGTAATGGACTTTGTCCACTATGACAGTCTTGGAAACAATGACTTGGGTAATATGGAAATAACATTATGTTCTTATTTGTCTTACAAAGTTACATTTTTTATGCCAATGCTATTTTATCATTGTTAATCTTCCTTTATGATCTATGCCTTACGTACTACCATGATTTATTTCATAACTCATTATTTTTATATTTAAACTTTATGTTCATGTTATTACATACTTATGTTTATATTTTTTTTGTTCTCCATCATTACGTTTAATGAGAATTTTAGATCACCCTTTTTATGTTTTCTTTTACCTAGAATATAAATAAAGGTTTTAGGTAGGATAACCAAAGGGGAAGATCTTTATGGGAGATGGTGAAGATCTTTCACCAATTTAGGAGATTATATTCCATGTTTCTAAAGACACTAAAATAATACAGTATTTGGGAATATATTTGTGTAATGTATTAAGTATTTCCCAAAATAAATTTAATGTCTATGTACTTCAAGCTTAGGTTGCTACACATAATGACCTTCACATTCTTAGGATGAACTGAATTTCCTTGTTCATAAACCAACTACCTTATAAATTTCAATTTTTGAATCTAAAATATTCATTTAAATATCTTTTCATATAGATTATTATCTTAAAGAATCAACAAAATGATCTCCCTATGCTTTCCATGATCCTAATTTTATATAGAATAGACCAAACTATTATCCATAAACAAACTACAAATAGATTAAGATACCAAGGAAATATTTGGTTCATTAAATCAATATATACCACAATAGAAATAATTAATATGAGAGATATTACAAGATACTTGTATTTTCCATACCTTATTTCAAAATCCATCTTAGGGATATTTACCTCTCTCACCCTAAGAAGTTGATAACCCGACTAAAGGTCGATCTTAAAAAATCACCAAGCCCACTTCAATTGATTAAAAAATCATTAATATGGGGAATGGGGTATTTATTATTGGTCCTAACCTAATTAGGATTTTCGTAGTAAGTACATAATTTGATAGAACCATCAATATTCCAAGAAAGCAACACCAGTGCCACCCATGGAGACACACTCTGGTGAATAAACCCCTCAACCTCTAAATCATCCAGATGGATCTTTAACTCTCATAATTCAGCTTTATCTATGTAATATAAAAACAAGGATATGATTTTCATCCTCAAAAAACATTGATAGAAAATCTAACCTCTCTTTTAAGAGGAGTCCCTAATAAATCCTCTATAAATACATTGAGGATATCTCTAACAATGTGATGTAACACGCTCCCAATAGTCACCTAATTGAGACCACATAAAATATAAGATACCTGACATAATATTTTACCCACTTATGGAAGTGGAGGTTCTGCTAAACAAGTTTATGGATCTCATTATCCTTGTAATAGATAAACATTACCATCTGGTATAGTCAATGATACCCTTCTATGATAACAATATATGTGATCCTTGAAAGTTTTTATCCAATACATGATGATGATAATTTAAAAATGATCCATTTTATAACAATTAAATCCTAGTAAAATTACACCTTAGAGAAAAAGATGACATAAGAAGAGATCTATAATCCACAATTCACCTTTTTCTGAAGATGAGTTGAGATTTCCATGGTTTAAGGTATAATATTTGATGAAAGGTTTAGAAAATATATAGTTCAAGTAGAAATAAATTAGTAATAGGATTAATTATTGAATAAATAAACCACCATATATGATTCTATAATAACTCCACCTATCACTATCGTTAGTCTTGCCTTAGATTTTGTGATGGCTAGCTCTACTACATGAATCTGTTTTCTCTCTGCCCATGCCTGAGCCTGACCACTAGCCAGGGCTCCACCCTCAACTGCATCCTTTTATAAGATGGTCCAGTTTTCATCTATTTCCTTGAGAGTGATATCCATGAAACCTCAATTATTTATACCGATATTGGGATCCAATAGGATCTTATTATCCTATACAGAAATGTTTAAAAAATTTGCATATATTCCCTAATATCACACATTGATGAAATTTTTTTATAGTTTATAGACATGATGGAATAATGTGGCTTTAACCATTACACTAAAGATTGAAAAGGGTATGGATCTTAGTGGGAGAATAAGAGTCCATCAAAGATGGAGGATGAGAACCCCTACTACTACATCTTCTTGGATCGTCCCATTTTCTATTTTTTAGATAAACTACTTTCACTACCACATGTTAAGGGAGAGGTCCCTACCACTCCTAAAATTCTAGATTGATAAATTTCAACCATACTGGATTGGTCCACTACTTTTATATAAGTTGGGAGCATGATAAGGAAGTCTTGTAACCTAATATTAGGGTGAAGACCCATTTTGAACACCCAAAAATTATAACCTATAATTCAAAACCATCTCCATAAAAAAATCAACAAGTTTAGGAAAACAAATGGAATATTCCATTAATATTTGATCACTCTTATTAAGGCTTATGAACTCTTTATATTATTTGAATTCCATTATTTTGGGATATAATTGTTGAAAAATTTCTATCTTAAAATCCTTCCATTCTATATTTTCATGCTTTCTTTCATGAATAAATAAGAACCAACATCTCATGCTTGGTCCCTCAATCATAATAGAAACACATTTCACCTTAATTAAGGTGGGAGTGTCCTATAACATGAATATTCTCTCAAAAATTTCAATCTAATCCCCAGATTCCTAAGAATCATTACTTACTCAAAAAGAAATATGATTTTATCACAGAAACACCTGATCATTATCCTGATTCAAAACTAGGATTACTACTTTATTTTGAGTGGGACCTTGACCTTCTCCATAGTCCATATGTTTAAATATCCTCACAAATACCTATATAATTTTTCAGTCGATGGTAGAGTCTTCTTGTGGGAATTCATCTATAGCTCCCTCTGGAGAGTTATCTGGGGTCTTAATTGAGGTTTTGTACCATATAAAATCAAACAAACAATAACCCATCAAAAAGGATTAAAAAATTAGAAATCAAAACAATTAACATTTATTAAATAACCATGTAAATTATAAACATAGAGACATATCATTAAATACCCATCTATAAACATGGTCTTTGTTCATGGTTTTTGTCCCATGAATTTAGCCTAATAGGAAGATTAAATCAAATTTAAAAATCAAAATATCCTACCCTAAATACCTTGTAATGTCAAGGTGTGGAAGTCAATAATCCAAGATTCTATATACTAGGACATACCAAATAATATAGATCCAAAAACAATGGTGCAAATTCCATTTTTGCATGAATCAACATAAGAATACCATAATCTATACCCCCATGTTGATAAAAAACATGGCCTGAAGCATGTAACCAGTCTCCACAACAAGTGCATGGGAATCATGGAATCACCTTTTTGGAATGGTTTTCCAAAATAAATAAATCATACATGGGGTTTTGACCAAAATACCCCCATTCCCACAATATACATTAGTGATTCAAACAATTACTAGGTAGTAAAAACATCATAACATGGCATAAATAATGGAAAAAATAATTTGGTATAACATTATGGAATAAAAAAATAATCATCAGGATACCCTTAACAGCATTAAAAAAACAAAATAAATGGGATGGGAGAATAAAAATGAGATAAATTATATAATACAACAATTTTAAAAAAATATATCAAAAGAAAAAATTACTCACAACCCATCTCTGTGTGACATGAGGTAGCATACCACCATTATGACACCTTCATGAACCTAGGAAAGCCTAAAATTATTTCCCATTACCTATAAGTATTTACTTACCCTTTACTTCACTAGAAAAAAAAGGTCTTTATACACCCATTGGTGTATACAAGATGTGAGAAACAAGACAAGTAGGATCCCCCAAGTGTTTTATTTAAAACATCTAGTATGAAAACAAAACATTATAGTTCGAATATTATAAATTAAAATAATCTTACTCTTTTTAATAAATATATGTAAAAAAATAATGATACCAATGAAGTAAAGAGTGAAAGAAGAATTTTTTGACATTAAAATTCTAAATAATATCTTGGGATGACACCCTATGACTACTAAGGCTAGGAAACCTAGAGTTTATACGTCACTAACCAGGGTCATCCCCATAATAAGTGGAATGAGTCTACTACTAATTCATTTACTAGTAGAGGCTCAAAATATTTAGTCGCTAGCATTTCTAGTGGAGGTGGAACCTCATACCATCAATTCTAGACTAACCATGTACTCTTGGATTCACCTTAAGAAAATTAAATACCCCAAAAATCATTTAACATTCCCTCACACCAACAATTTCATAAATAAATCCAATTTACATCTAAAACATGCACTTTTTCCATTAGTAAGTCATGAAAAAGGATTTTACATCACATGGTATTTATCAATTCATTTGAAACTTATTACATAATACCATTATATACTTTTAAAAACTAATTTTAATGATTTAATTTTTAATAGTCAGGATAACAAAGAGAATCCTATGGAACCAGCTTCCTAAATCAATACAAATTAGTGAAAACCACTCACCACCGATTGGAATCCAAATATAATTACCAAATGGAACCTAGAGAAGAAATAAAAAACAAAAAATACCAAAAACCACACCCATAAAATCAAGAAAGAGGAACCCTATGCCACCATGGAATTAAAAAGAAGTTAAAAATAACAAAAAATATTGAGAATCATAGAAAAGAGAATATGAGGAATTTATTTGGTTTTTAACTTAAATATATTTGAGGAAATCCACAAGAAATCAATGTAAGAGGACAGTAGAGGTGTGGATAATGCCTGAGAGAATATGGAAATCGAGTGGGTGAGAATAAATGAGTTAGTATTATAATTTCAACTAAGGGGAAAAAATTCAACTTCATCATTTTTTAATTTTTTCTTAGCCAATATGGGTTGGACTTATAATTTTCCAAATCTTACACCTACCTTACGGGATAAATTTATACACTCAAGCACTCACATGGTTATCCCACATGGTTTTGTTAACCATACATCAATCATGCAAAATTCCATTGTTAAAAAGCAAAGATGTTTTTCATGGTTGTCACATGGTTTCTCCAGACCATAAGAAAACTCAAGATTTCCCATTTTTCATTACTTTAAATGTAAAATAACTACAAATTAAGTAAAATAACAAAATAAATAAAATAAAATATATAGAACATGAAGAAAAAATTTGAGGTGTGATAGGATTTACACTTTGATGTAGTCATGGGGCACTTTACATTTTCCTTCCACTTATTCAATACAAGGAAGCCAAGTTTTTCATTCCCATGTCCTTATCTATTTAGGGAAATAATATATATGTTTGTGAAGAGACTTATCATAATATTTATATTGTAATTCATAAAAAAATTAAAGAATCTATAATGGAGTGATGAAAGTATGAGATTGGGGAACAACACATCAGACAACTTGAAACCCAGGATATTAACTACACGATGTTCATTTGGATATCCTTCTACAAGATATAATGTAATGAGTTACTCAGAGATCTCATTACACTTTTTTATCCTTAACCTAATAGAGATCATGGATATGAAAAAATAATCTTTATGAATCCATGTTTTTAGGAAGTTTCAGGAACATACTATTTACTAATGATAACATCAATACCTATACATCTAGCACATAATCTATGTTCCTTAAGAAGATATAGAGATCATCATAACTCAACTCCTTCAAAGTCTCATTAACAAAGGTTCTCTTTCATACATGACTTACGTTCATAATATAACATGATGAGAAAGCACATGTACCACTTCTGGAAGTTAGAACACATCTAGTAATTCAATTTCTCTAATAAAGATCATAGTGATAATGACAAAAGAACATTACATTCCCTTTTTTATATAAAAAATAAGAATTTATAATTTTATCTTGATTATGAAAATGTGATGTAATGAATTTTATTTGTTAGTCTCCAATAATTTTATCACATCTTAATAGTCCTTACCACTTGATTTAGAATATCCCTTCACTAAGATATTGTTGTGTCAAGGATCCATATATCCCTTTCAATAACTTATATTGAGCCTTGAAAATTTATTTTATGGTATTTAGGTATGAATTCATTTCAACTATGTTACGTCATGGTTTCTTGATCTATCGATTCGGATCCATAATCCTGAAATATTAGAATTGGATTTACTAAACACTTTCCTCTTAGTTGCACCAATATTCATATAGGAGACAAACCCTTGTCATGAACTATGTTAATTATTCCCAAAATGTTTATTAAAAATCCATGATAATTGAAAGTTCCTTATGGATGGCCATACAAGTACTATGACCTATTTTTTCATTTTAACTCATGTAATGGTATTATATGTCAACATAATATTTCCTTGAGGGTATTTTTATCTTATGCATAAATTTACATTATTTTATCCTTTAACATGATTTTTAATATTATGTGGATCTTATACAATTAATTAACCATGTATTGATAAAAATAATTTATACCCAACCCATTTTTTATTTCATCATTCATGCCTTTTAATTTATTTATTTTAAGTGATCACTTTTTTGCATCTATTAAACATAAATAAATAATCCTGCAATGGAAAAAATAATTGAATTAGAGGCTTGGTCATGAGCTTTAATATTAGTCAGATTATTGAGTAAATGATAAACTAAACCTTGAACCATGGAGAAAAAATCATTGAATTGAGCTCGATTTAAGTTATAGTATTCCACCTGTTCACCTATGAAACTCTTTTGTTGGTTTCACCTCAGATCTACCTTGAACCCATTATACTCAACAAAGAGTCATTACTTTTCATACGTTTACTCACACATAGGTGAGGGAAACCTGAGTTATGCAGTTATATAAAGGAAACTATGGTCAATTTGGCCTATACATCATAAAGAGGAGGGTATGATTCATCGATCATCATTTTAATTTAATAACACTTATAAACGAACCCATGAAATTATAATTAAATTAATATTAATCCAACATATACGTAGTTTGGTCAAGACCATGATCATCCACACATACAACGACTACACATTTAAAAACTAACTAGAATTCATTTTTAAATGATGGAAAATTCATGAATTAATAAATTAGTTATCTTATTATTTAAAAATTTATTTTAGATTACTTTTCCTTATAAACATTCCAAAATATTCCCATAATTTTTAATTTTAGAAAAATTAAATAAAATAAAATAATTTTAAATTTATTTTCACATGAAATATACCGACAAGGTAGAATGTGCAAAAAATTATGGAATGTCTAAATTCTGTCAAAAATTTAACAAGACATGTACTAGAGGTAGCGTGGTGTGTGCCCTTATACCTGATTTGTATTGTTCCTCACATGATATGTGGCTAAACTCTGTATGGTCCTTTTCATACATTGCATACATAAATGACATGTCACATACATGATGTTTTGTGATATTATATAGTTTGTAGTTTTATGTTCTAATCTATGCATTCAACACTATGTTTATGACACACGATATGCCATTAGTATGCACAACATGTATCATTGGCAGTTACCATGTATTACATGATGTTTATGATGACCATACATGGTATAGAGTCCCATAATTACATGGAAATTAATTAATTAAGAACTAAATATTCTATTTTTTTATCATGGTGTGTACACCTATTACACATCATATAGTTTAGTTTAATGATATAATTAATTTACATTTCAAACAATTAATTAATATGGTTATAAAATGGATAATTGGGCACTCCATGTGAATGGGAATGAGTTGAAAAACATGCAAAACTCACTATATATTGTGCATTCCATTTTATAGACATTTGTATCATTTTCCTCAGGGCTCAGTGTGTATTTTGTGTAGACATTTATGAGTTTCATGATGTTTACACCATCTAGATACTATATAATCTCATTTGGATAGTTTAATCAATTCATAGTCAATACATGGCATGTAATTAATAAACTCCATATATTTTATCCACATAAATTCCACTATACCCATGGGGCCAAACATTACGGGGTTATATGGAGTGTATAAAAGCTACATGGAATATATTCCTATAAATCACATGCCAAATGTATGATCAATATGTGGCATTAAATGACCGTATATTCTATTCTACCACATGAAATTGCATTATGTTTGAAAATTTTCTAGTTATGGTGAACTGGGGTACACAATATTTACTTTTCACTAACATATCATGTATCCATGTTATACATCCATATTATCTAGCATCTATAGATATGATCTTCAAGAATTCTGTATATTTTCTTATCGTATTCATGGCTATATAAAAATAAAAAATCATTTTATCTTCTCTCTAGGATTAATTAATTAATAAACTATTAATTAAAAACTAACAAAAAATGTATAGTTCAATTAATAATTAACAAATAATTATAAATTAAAATATCACTACTCTAACGTCACTTAAAGGTTTTAGGGTCTTGTAGAAGTGGTTTGAGCCATTAAAAAGAAATGGATTTCATTAATTTATTTAGATAAATCCCCAAAATTTGATAAAATAAAACATATAAGATTATAAGAGAGTATATTTTCATATATAGTTTATAATTAATTTATATAAATAAAAATTACCTTCACATACATTTATTTCTTCATTGTCAAGTCCATTGATATTTCTTGTTGAACCATCATTGAGATGAAGTATCAAAGTTTAAAATACCTCTAGTGGTATCCAAGCATGTTCTATGAACATCAAAATATTGAAATTAGGTCTTTGGATCTTAGCGTAGAATAACTAAACCACTGGCATCATTTGCTGTTGATCGTAACAAGAATTCCATCCAACCTTGAAGTGTTCTATCTAGTTCTCTAAAAGACATGGGAAATAGGAGTAGGAATTATTTTATCCATTATTAAAAGTGTTTTAGAGAACTTTATCTATATGTTTAGATAATTTTCTGGACGGAAATGTTGCACACAAAAAATAATTCTATCTAGAAATTATATAACATAGGTTTTATACTTAGGGTTAGATGTTAATTATTTTACAAAGGCCCTTGTGTAATTTCATTTTTATAAAATAACACCACATTAAATAATAATAACTATAATAATATTTCTGTGACATGTACTAAAACTATAAAAATTTAAATATCATTTATTCTAGAACATTTACTCGGCCCATAAATTCTCGAGATTCGTCAAACCTTGAATTAGAACTATTTAAATAAATAAATAAATATCACTATATTATCCATCAAATAAATATTTATTCAATAAATATAATCTAGATAATTATTATTCCTAAATATTGGAGAATAATATTTATTTTAATATTAAATTTAAAATTAATTTAATTATGATTTAAGACACACTTTTTGTGTGAATTTCTACGTCTCTTTATCAATAGCATTAGAAAAACTAGCCTAAATTATATTATTAGAATATAAAAACATGTTAAATAACCCATAAATAAATTTAATAAAATCCAAATGACCACAATCTCCTACAAATTCTAACTGTGTAATATAATTCCTTTATATCCATATCTTGTCTAGTAGGTTTCGTTCTTATATCATCAACTTATCAGCTCAATATATCATTTTTTGGATTTCATAAATGAACTCATCCTTAGGTTACCATGGAAAAAATATTAATCAGAATGTTCTATTCCAATAAAAGGGCCTAATACATATACTTTTGTTAATTAAAAATGGATTCATCATTTCTTGACAAATTCATTAATAGAATATAACTTATGATGCACCCAAAGTATCCAACCTCATCATGGACATATATCATCGTAGTTTTCATCAATACATTAGAGTACACAAATTATTATATAAACTAAAAAAACATAAAGTATAAGGAACAATACACATGTCAATAGATATGAATATACAATGACATAAATAACATATAAAATTCATTCAGGAGGGTTTGTTCTTATAACCTCATATCTTAATAATGGATAAGTGAGATAAGAAGAAGTCTCAATGTCTTATTAAAACTCTATAGCCTATAATATCTGCATCTTATTAGATATATTTCATCTAACCAAACAACATGTGGTGAAGGGTACAATTATTATGACATTTAGTTATCTCTTTTTGGTTGGAACTTTTTGGATGTGGGAAAGATGTACACATGGATCCTCATTTATTGTTTACTGTCACGACTCGTCCTCGGGGCTCGTGCCGTGACTACCCCAAGCCCGCCTTCCATAGGCCAGGGGCTGGCGACTAGCACCAAAGGTGAAAAATCCCCATAACTGGGAAGGCATTGCCTTTATAAAAGAAAAAAAGCACCACAGAGTACAAACGGAAGCAAAACACTAAGTATAAAAGAAAAGATGAAAACTAAATGGTCCAGAATACAAACCCAAAACAAAGTACGACTACAACTGAACAAGGTACAACAGAAAAAAGACAACAGTTGGAAGTAGGAAGCAGCTCCTGGGTCGTCCTCCTCGGATCCTACCTGAAGGGTAGGTACAGATAGCGCAGCTCCTGGTCGTCCACCACGGATCCTACCTTAAGGGTAGGTACAGATAGCCTCCTCCACGCTCTCATCCGTCAACCTACTCTGTGTGTCGTCTCGTCGTGTAGTCCACCTCCGGGTACTAACTCGTCGTGTAGTCCACCTCCAGGTACCGACCAGTCCTCGAACACTCGGCCTCCGTCAGAACTGCCCGTCGTCTACAACCAACACAATGAGGTGCGGGCATAGCCTGTGCAGGGGTGAGTATAACGATACTCAGTAGGGACCCCGAGACCCTCATGGTCTCACTAAACCAATAAGGATAACCAAAAGAAGATCTCAACAGATAACCTCTACTTAGATATATGCCCATACATATACCCAAGTTATCAAGTAACCCATCTCAATCATGAGGTAAACACAAGGATTGTGAAATCAACGGATAACCACTACCCAGGTATATGCCCATACATATACCTAAGTTATCAAGTGACCCATCTCAATCATGAGGTAAACACAAAGGTCAAAAGTCTCAGCTCAAACCAGGATTTTCATTATCGAAACCGTAACTGCTGAAGAGCTCCGTCTCTGGAGTGTACTGTGGTCCTGTCATGACTCCGAGGTACTGCTCACTAACCTAAGACTGCTGAGGTACTCCTCCTGTCGAGTACCGCGGGTCTGCGGCCAACTACCGGGTGCTCCGCCCGCTGAGGTTCTGTCTCCAAATACCAGGCGCTCTCCCTAATAGCCTACAGAGGTACTCCTCCGGTCGAGTACCGCGGGTCTGCTGCCAACTACCAGGCACTCCGTCCATCGTGGGTCTGCCGCCAAATACCGGGCGCTCCATCCACTGGACTAGTCGACTCACTCCAAGTCGAGTCGGTCAAGCAGTCGTCAGGTCTCAGTCGTCAACTCGGTCTCCGTACTCCGCACGCTCGTCTCTGGGAGGGTTCGCTCCACGAGCTACTGGCCGATACACCAAGTATCTCAAAGTCCCACGAATAAGTATCTCAAAGGACCGTCTCGTCATAGGGGTCTCAACACAACAGACGGCGCGTCAATCGGACGCCCGGTCTGTGAGTTATTAGCCTTTTCATCCCAGGGGCCCGGTTGGTTTCGTGAGCGAACCAAACCCGGTCGTATCTCAACTGTACCCCGAACTCTCATAGGGTATACTCATAGAGAACGTTTCTCAACGAGATCACCAACGCCACTGACGGTTCGTCAAACGGACGTTCTGTCAGAAAGGTATCAGCTTTTCCGTTCTAGGGGCCCGGTTGGATTTCGGTGCGATCCAACCCGGCCACTATCCATCTGCATCCAATTCTCGGGCGGAGGATGCCAAAAGTTCCGCATCGTTAACAGGAACTCAACGCAATAGACGGCGCGTGAATCGGACGCCCGGTCTGAGAGTTATTGGCTTTTCGTGCCAGGGGCCCGGTTGGTTTTTAAGGCAAAACCAACCCGATCGTACTCCACCTGCGTCCAAATCTCGGGCGGAGTATGCCAAAAGATTCGTCTCACTATGAGGAACTCAAAAAAGCTGACAGAACGTCAATCGGACGTCCGTAGCTCAAAATATGAGCGTTTCCGCTCCGAGGGCCCGGTTGGTTTCGTGTACGAACCAACCCGGCCGAACTCAAAGTAATCCGAAACCTTGAGTGCGATATATAGGAACGACCGTCTCGATCCAAGGATCGCATCGCCACAGACGGCGCGTCGTTTGGAAATCCGTAGCCCGAGTTATGGGCATTTGAATCCAAACCGCTGGGTAACGGGGGTTTCGGGCCCGGGCCGTCCCGGCCCGAGACCCCCCGGTTGGCCCGAACCAGGTCGACCCGGCCCGGCCCGGCGCGGCGCAAGGCATCGCTCTGGGCGCACTGCCAGCTCGGCCGAAGGTCGAGCTGTTTGGAAAAACAGGGGGCCGCCTGCCCCCCTTTGTGAAACCGGCCCCCCTCATAATGGGGGGCCATTGTGGCTGGCCGTGGGAAATTATTTCCCCCCGGTTTTCTCCCTTCCGGCCGGCCCGACCTGGCCGGCCGGTTCTTCCTCAACGGGACCGGCAAAGGCCGGTCCCGCTTCCGGCTTCCGACACCGGCGGCCCGGCTGGCCGCTGGTCTTCTCGTGCCGCCGCGGCCCGGAACCGTCCGCGGCCTTTGTTGTACGGCGCGGCGCGATGGCGTTGCACCCTTCCGCCGCGACCCCGCTCCGGCCGTGGTGTCTCCGACTTTCTTCGACGCGGCGTGACGGCGTCGCGTCCCAGCATTATTTTATGACACGGCGCGACGGCACAACGTGTTCCTTGCCGTATGATCCTGCGCAGTGCGTCGGCACCGCGCCACCCCCATTTAAAACCACAATAGAATTAATATGAAAAAGGAGGAGGGTCGGCCGTGTTCGTGCGGTCCGGCCCCCTCGCATTATTTGCTAACAATTGGACAAATTTGACGAAGAAATAACACGGGTATAATCACGAACAAAAGAATAATAAAAATAAACCCCTACCTCGGCTTCAAGAATGGAGTTCTTCAACGACCCGTGGAAGACAAGCATCACGGAGGTCGGGCGTCGTTCCGTCTAGGTTGGTGGGAGAAGAGCTCGGTGAAGTCGAGCCGAGACGTCACCCTCTGTATACTTTGTAGGCGGCGGTGCTTCCCTTCCTTACTCCGGTTGAAGATGGCCGGAGGTGTTGCTTCACGTTCTTCGGAAACGTCGAACGTTCTTCTTCGAGAGGTTGGTGATCTTCCAAGAGTTCTTCTCCTCTCCTTAGTTCTCCCCACAAGGTTTATGCCAACCCAAAAAGAAGAATATAATCTCTCTTTATAATGTTGGCAAAATGAATTCAAAAGAATTCCAACACTCAAATTAATTAATTAAGTTGGTTCAATTAATTAAATTGAAGGAGTTGGCAAGAAACTCAAAGGTCACATTAAGAGGGAAGTTCAAAAGTTAGGTCTCGTGTGGGCCCCACCACACTTAATCCTTTCAAGGGAGGTTATGTGGATGTGGGTCCCACCTCTAACTCCCTTTGGGAGGAGTTAACCAACAAGTTAAAAGTAAAATTGTGTTCCACAATTTTATTTAACTTCTTCTAAATTTTCCCAAAACTAACTTTCATTCCGCATAAAACGCAACCTCGGAAAAGGTCTCCTTAAGCGAATATCGGCGCTGCGAGTTCATTGGTGTTCTCGGATTTCAATTCCGAGCACCAGATCAAAAGTTAGAAATTCCCGCACGTTCGTTCACTGAACATACCCGAGCCAAACTTCAGAAATTGATTACGGGCACACCAGGCCTCAGAATCAGGTGTCATCAGAAACCGCGCTCTTGTAAAATTCCAAAGAAAATTAAGAAAAAATTTCCCTTGAATTTTACGGGTCTTTACATTACTCCCACATCAGGGCTTTACGTCCCCGTAAAGATACATCAAAACTAGAAAAACAAATGAGGGTACTGAGCACGAATCTGAGCCTTCCGCTCCCATGTACTTACCTGGAGGTTCCGTACTACCAAAGAAAGTGCAACCGAGGAATCGATCGTCCTCATAGGATCTGCTCCTGTCGATCCTCGATCCCCACCGGAACTTTCGTGAAAGACACCCCATCGCCGTCGTCCAGCTCCTCATGGTCGATGATATGCGAAGGGTCAAGCACGTATCTCCTCAGTTGAGATACATGGAAGTCATCGTGCACCTGGTGCCACTACAGTGAATGGGTCAAGTGGTAAACCACCCCGCCTACCCAGATGAGGACCTAAGAAGGTCCACTGAACCTCGGAGATAACTTTCCGCCTTGGCCACTTATCCGTAAACCTCTTCGAGGTGAGACCCATATAAGGATGTCATAGTCATCCTCGAACTCTAGAGGTCTCCATTTTCTGTTAGAACTGAAACTCAAAAGGCTGCTGCCATGAGGGTAAGGTTGACCGACTCAAGAGTGATCAGTCGCATCCTCCTGTGAAAGAGTTTATCCTGTGCTTCCTGGGGTTTCCTTTTCTCCGACCAAGGAAAACCCATCCTGACGTTTTCCTAAAACCGTCAATTTGAGTATGAACAGTTATTGCCCATTCCATACTCAAACTAACGTCATAAGGCCTCGACGCTGTCACCAATAGATTCCAACCGGAACTATCGCCTCGAGGGTCTGACCACACTGTCGGCGTAAGTGTGATTATCGAGTCTCCTCCCAAGGTATCTCCAGACGTGAGGGTCAAGTCCACGGCTTACCGGAAACTCTAGGTCTGGAACAAGATTTGTGAAAGCAAGAAATGATTCACATCGACGTCTGTTACTACAACAGCTAGTAGTGGACACAGACTGTCCCTTGAATCATTTATAGAGCCATTGGGTCACACTCCTTGACCGCATGTAGCCGCACTCTTCCTCCGCCCTCCAACTCCCTGAGCCTGGTAGGAATAACTAAGGCGTGTGGTTGTACAATGTTAGGATGTACACCAACTCATGCTGCTCTCCTAGCTCTGCCTCCACATTTGCTGCTTCGTAGACTCATCTCTCCTTTAATCTACCTCTTATTTAAAAAATAACACGCCCGAGTCTCTAAGACTGGCATCGGTTTCCTGTTTCTTACTACACTGTGCAGTCTTCATCCGCTTTTGGATGACCTGGACCTTCTTTAGTCTCACAAGAGCTGCTATGATTTCTTCTTTGCTGATAATAGAAACCCGGTCTCATCCCCTGGATGAACCACATTCGTTGCCTAATACAGTCAATCCCAACTTGAATGATGCATTCATGCCATGGATGGCGTCGTAAGGCCTCGACGTAACTACCAAGAGATCCAAGTGTCACTCTCGCCTCCAAGGGCCGAGTCACACTGTCGGCATCAGTGTGAGGTCCCTGGGTCTCCTCCATTATAAATCTCGAAAGTGAGGGTCAAGTCAATAGTTTCAACCGGCACCACTCAGTATCAACCCAACAAAAAGGACAGGAAAGCAAACAAAGATAAGTGTCTTTTTTTTATTATTCCAGCTCATAGTACAAAGACACGAATACAATATAAAAAAAGGAACTAGAAGTACATGGTACGTATCCACTAGTTCCTATCCTGTCCACCTGCTCTCGGAGCTCTACTGCCTTGTCCACTGCTCGACTGTTGCTCAAGCACCAGCCGCTGCTTCTGTCTCGGTGGCTCCTCCAACACCCGCTGATCAACAGTACGAGGATTCGGACAATCACATGCCAGGTGACCCTTTCCGCCGCATGAGTAACACAACCTTCTTCTGGCACGCCTATCTCTGTTCCCACCTCAGGTGCCCCGCACCACCGGTCCTAAAACCCGAGATCGTCCAACTGCTGGTCTGGTCCTCCTGGACCTCTGCATCATCTGTCTACTACCCACATATGATTCGGCAACTAATCGAAAACCCTGCGGCAAAGGTAGAATCTCTTGTACACGCTCGGGGTGTAGAGCTACTGGCACAAACTCCACCCTGAAGAAGGTCTCGAAGTCTTCCCATGCGAAGGTCATCCCGTCGCAAAACTGGAACAAGTGGCTTCACCACCTGTCTGCTGCTGCCTGAAAGAGGCTGGTAGAAATGATCACCATGAAGTCTGCCGGTGCCCCCACTAGCCTGAAGACTCTCACCACAGCCTCCAGCCAAACCTCAGCCGCATGCGGGTCCGTCTCTCCCAGGAACCTGGGTGGCCTCTGGCGATGGAACTCATGCAGCGCGCTCAAGCGTCGTGCATCACCTACTGCTGGTGCTGGTGGCATCGATGGCCCAATGTATGGTAGTACCACTGGTTCCTCCGCTGGTGCCTCAACTGCAAGAGGGCCCTGCACCGAAGCCTCGTCGCTCGACAGGCTGTCAGCAGGCACATCCCTCTGGGCTCTAGCTGGTCGTCCGTGAAAAGGCATCCTGAAAGAAACATCGTGACATGGTCAAACGTTTATACCTGGTGAGCTGACCTGGTTTGAGCTGTTTTAAAGGAAAACCTTTGAAAACACACACGCAATCAGTGTTTTCGTGCACAAAGTCAGAAATCCGTTGTCAGGGTCCTGGTGTATGGATACGTCGGCCGCCCGCACCAACACTGGACTCCCTGAACTGAAAACCACACTCGGTACTCTTAACACTATTGCTTCAACGGAAGAAAAAGTCAGAGTCCAAAGTTCTTCGGTAGAACCGAACTCCTCTGATACCAATTTGTCATGACCCGTCCTCGGGGCCCATGGAGTGACTACCCCAAGCCCGCCTTCCATAGGCCAGGGGCTGGCGACTAGCACCAAAGGCAAAAAATCCCGATAACTGGGATGGCATTGCCTTTATAAAAGAAAACAAGCACCGCAGAGTACAAACGGAAGCAAAACACTAATTATAAAAGAAAAGATGAAAAGTAAATGGGCCAGAATACAAACCCAAAAGAAAGTACGACTACAACTGAACAAGGTACAACAGCAAAAAGACAACATCTAGAAGTAGGAAGCAGCTCTTGGGTCGTCCTCCTCGGATCCTACCTGAAGGGTAGGTAAAGATAGTGCAGCTCCTGGTCGTCCACCATGGATCCTACCTGAAGGGTAGGTACAGATAGCCTCCTCCACACTCTCGTCCGTCAACCTCCTCTGTGTTTCGTCTCGTCGTGTATTCCACCTCCGGGTACTGACTCGTTGTGTAGTCCACCTCCGGGTACCGACCAGTCCTCGAACACTCGGCCTCCGTCAGCACTGCCCGTCGTCTACAACCAAAACAAAGAGGTGCGGGCATAGCCCGTGCAGGGGTGAGTATAACGATACTCAGTAGGGACCCCGAGACCCTCAAGGTCTCACTAAACCAACAAGGATAGCCACAAGAAGATCTCAACAGATAACCTCTACTTAGATATATGCCCATACATATACCTAAGTTATCAAGTAACCCATCTCAATCATGAGATAAACACAAGGATTGTGAAATCAAAGGATAACCACTACCCAGGTATATGCCCATACATATACCTAAGTTATCAAGTGACCCATCTCAATCATGAGGTAAACACAAAGGTCAAAAGTATCAGCTCAAACCAGGATTTTCATTATCGAAACTGTAACAACTTTAGAGCTCCGTCTCTGGAGTGTAATGTGGTCCTGTCATGACTCCGAGGTACTGCTCACTAACCTAAGACTGCTGAGGTACTCCTCCTGTCGAGTACCGTGGGTCTGCGGCCAACTACCGGGCGCTCCGTCCGCTGAGGGTCTGTCGCCAAATACCGGGCGCTCTCCCGAATAGCCTACAGAGGTAATCCTCCGGTCGAGTACCGTGGGTCTGCTGCCAACTACCAGGCGCTCCGTCCGCCGTGGGTCTGCCGCCAAATACCGGGCGCTCCGTCCATTGGGCTAGTCGACTCACTCCAAGTCGAGTCGGTCAAGCATTCGTCAGGTCTCAGTCGTCTACACGGTCTCCGTACTCCGCACGCTCGTCTCCGGGAGGGTCCGCTCCACGAGCTACTGGTCGATACTCCAAGTATCTAAAAGTCCCACGAAGAAGTATCTCAAAGTACTGCCTCGTTATAGGGGTCTCAACACAACAGACGACGCGTCAATCGGACACCCGGTCTGTGAGTTATTAGCCTTTTTGTCCCAGGTGCCCGGTTGGTTTCGTGAGCGAACCAAACCTGGCCATATCTCAAATGTACCCCAAACTCTCATAGGGTATACTCATAGGGACCGTTTCTCAATGAGATCACCAACGCCGCTGACGGTTCGTCAAACGGACGTTCTATCAGAAAGGTATCAGCTTTTCCGTTCCAGGGGCCCAGTTGGATTTCGGTGCGATCCAACCTGGCCACTATACATCTACATCCAATTCTCGGGCGGAGGATGCCAAAAGTTTCGTATCGTCAACAGGAACTCAACGCAACAGACGGTGCGTCAATCAGACGCCCGGTCTGAGAGTTATTGGCTTTTTCGTTCCAGGGGCCCAATGGGTTTTTAAGGCAAAACCAACCCGATCGTACTCCACCTGCATCCAAACATCGGGCGGAGTATGCCAAAAGATCCGTCTCACTAAGAGGAACTCAACAAAGCTGACGACACGTCAATCGGACGTCCGTAGCTCAAAATATGAGCGTTTCCGCTCCGAGGGCCCGGTTGGTTTCGTGTACGAACCAACCTGGACGAACTCAATGTAATCAGAATCCTTGAGTGCAATATATCGAAACGACCGTCTCGATCCAAGGATCACATCGCTGTAGACGACGCGTCGTTTGGAAGTCCGTAGCCCCAGTTATGGGCATTTGAATCCAAACTGCTCGGTAACGGGGGTTTCGGGCCTAGGCCATCCCGGCCCGAGACCCCCCGGTTGGCCCGAACCGGGTCGACCCGCCCCGGACAGGGTCAACCCGGCCTGGACTGGCGCAGCCCGACGCGGCGTGGCCAGGCGTGCTGCCAGCTCGGCCGAAGGCCGAGCTATTCGGAAAACGGGGGGCCACCTGCCCCCCTTTGTGAAACCGGCCCCCCTCATAATGGGGGGCCATTATGGCTGGCCGGGGGAAATTATTTCCCCCTGTTTTCTCCCTTCTGGCCGGCCCGACTTGGCCGGCCGGTTCTTCCTCAACGGGACCAGCAAAGGCCGGTCCCCCTTCCGGCTTCCGACACCGGCGGCCCGGCTGGCCGCCGGTCTTCTCGTGCCGCCGCGGCCCGGAACCGGCCGCGACCTTCATTGTCCAGCGCGGCGTGACGGCGTCGCGCCCTTCCACCGCGGCCCCGCTCCGGCTGCGGTGTCTCCGACGCTCTTCGACGTGGCGCGACAGCGTCACGTCCTTGCATTATTTTACAACACAGCGCGACAACGCCGCGTGTTCCTTGCTATATGATCCTGCACAGTTCGTCGGCACCACGCCACACCCATTTAAAACCACTACAGAATTAACATGAAAAAGGAGGAGGGTAGTCCGTGTTCGTGCGGTCCGGCTCCATCGCGTTATTTTCGAACAATTGGACAAATTTCACGAAGAAATAACACGGGTATAATCACGAACAAAAGAATAATAAAAATAAACCCCTACCTCGGCTTCAAGAACAGAGTTCTTCAACAACCCGCGGAAGACAAGCATTGTGGAGGTCGGGCGTCGTTCCGTCTAGGTTGGTGGGAGAAGAGCTCGATGAAGTCGAGCTGAGACGTCACCCTCTGTATACTTTGTAGGTGGCGGTGCTTCCCTTCCTTACTCTGGTTGAAGATGGTCGGAGGTTTTGCTTCATGTTCTTGGGAAACGTGGAACGTTCTTCCTCGAGAGGTTAGTGATCTTCCAAGAGTTCTTCTCCTCTCCTTAGTTCTCCCCACAAGGTTTATGCCAACCCAAAAAGAAGAATATAATCTCTCTTTTTAATGTTGGAAAAATGAATTCAAAAGAATTCAAACACTCAAATTAATTAATTAAGTTTGTTCAATTAATTAAATGCAAGGAGTTGGCAAGAAACTCAAAGGTCACATTAAGAGAGAAGTTAAAAAGTTAGGTCTCGTGTGGGCCCCACCACAATTAATCCTCTCAAGGGTGGTTATGTGGATGTGGGTCCCACCTCTAACTCCCTTTGGGAGGAGTTAACGAACAAGTTAAAAGTAAAATTGTGTTCCACAATTTTATTTAACTTCTTCTAAATTTTCCCAAAACTAAATTTCATTCCGCATAAAACGCAACCTCGGAAAAGGTCTCCTTAAGTGAATATCGGCGCTGCGAGTTCATCGGTGTCCTTGGATTTCAATTCCGAGCACCGGATCAAAAGTTAGAAATTCCTACTCGTTCGTTCACTGAACGTACTCGAGCCAAACTTTGGATATTGATTCCGGGCACACCGGGCCTCGGAATCAGGTGCTTTCAGAAACCGCGCTCTTCTAAAATTCTAAATAAAATTAAGAAAAAATTTCCCTTGAATTTTACGGGTCTTTACATTTACTATACTTTTTTCTTCATTTAAATAATGGTCAAGGGTTTTTCCTCTAATTGGACTTTTCGGGTAAGAATATTATCATAATACTTCAATTTTATTATCATAGGAGGGAAATATTATGATATTTGGCTATGATAGATACTCTAAAGAAACTATCATATCAATGTTATATAGAATAATACTCATTATGTGGTATTATATTTAATAATAATCAATTATATACATTTGATGGTAATTAAAAGTATAATGTAGTTGTTTCTAGGGAACCATCTCTAACATAATTCTGCAAACACTAGATCCAATTGCTAATGACTTTGATTTTTTTAGCTCTCACAAGATATTCATGCTTATTTGGAGATAAGGGTTTATTAAATGTGTCCACCAATTTAATCTTCATAAAAATTATGCTTACTGTAACCTTATCTCATTAAGAATAATCCCACAAGATATGATACTTCTTAAGTATACTCATTGCCTTTTGATGTTACCTTGGCTCTTTAGCGAGGTTCAACACAATAGTATTGTCATAATATAATATGATATTATATTTACTACTATGTACCACATCTAGATCCTATAATTTTTTTATACACACACAATATATTTAGATGTATCAAGAGATGTAATATACTTAGATTCTACTATAAAATTAGATAACACCAGCTACTTTGAGTTTATCTAGTTCAAAACTCCTCCATTATTTTAGAAGAAATATTCATACTATGATTTTAGATCATCTCGATCTATTCAAAAACTGTAATATTTATATTACCTAATATCCATCTCCTTATCTCCTCTATAAACCAATAAAATATCCTTAGTATATCTCAGACACTTTAGGATTCTATTGACTACCATCTAATGGAAGTCTTCTGGTTCTCCTTGAAATTTTCATACCATGCTCAAGGTGTAGAAAACATAAATATAGGTATAGATCATGATATACATGAATAATCCTATAGATAATATGTTATAAATCATGGGTATATTTTTTCTCTCCTATCATGGACTATCCAAAATACCCTAGTACACTGGTACTCGAATCAGGTCTCAAATAGCCCAAAGGGAATTCTTGACCCCCATGGGTAGAAACTTTCACAAAAAATCATGAATAAATTAAAAATGAAATAGTTTTACACAATTATTCTAAAATATATAAATATAAATCAATAAAATATTGGAAATTAAAACACTCTTTAAATGAGTAAGTACCCAAAGTAAATAGATAAAAATCCCAAAGAATACATCATCCAATAAACATCGCATCATCAACAAGAAAAGGTCACAAAATCTATATGAAGTAAGTGGAACATAGATCCATTGGCCATGTATCACCCCAAGATTTTATGAAATATATATTTTTGAAATAAATTTAATTTATTTGATATATTGTGTTATATGAAATGTTGTGTTTTTACGAATCGTGAGGTATTATTAATATGATTATTTAAACAAAATCATTATAACCAGGAAATTAAACTTGGAACTGTAAATATGAATAATTTTTTTTAAAATTAAGTATAATGGTTTTATATAAATAAAATATATTGATAAAAATTACTTAATTTTTAGTAAAGCATTTATTGGATTTGAAAATACATTTTTCTCAAAAAAGTAATTTTATAGTTTTTTTTGAAAAAATAATAATAATAAATTTTAATAAATTTAGAGAATTTATTTGAAAAAAACCCTTATTTTTAATCAAAATTTTAAAACTAGTATAGGGAATTTTTTTTGGTTTTTTTGAAAGGTTGTATTTTTAATGAATAATGAAAATGTTGTTTTTTATTGAAAACTACCTTTTTTTAAACAACTCACAAAGTTAAATTTTGTTTGAAAATGGTTTAAAAGAAAAATTAGTTAAATTATCATATTATTAATATAATTTAGTTCATTTTAATCTATTCTATAATGAATTTTTATATAAATTTTTTTTAAAATTATGAAAAACATTTCATTAGAAACCTGTTTTTTTCACGTCTATCGGTTTTATTTTAAATTAGATTATTATAATTATATAATTTTATGTTAAAAAAATGGATTAAATATTTATAATAAGATTAATCTATATTATATAATAATATCAACATATTTTTTTGTCATAATAAATTGTAAAATAAATTAAAATGAATTATCATAGTTAATGTTAAAATAGGTTTACTAGGCGGTTAAGCTAAAAAGATAAGGTTAAAAATGACTTAAAAAACTGAAAAAAAATCTATTTTATAGCCCTATTTTGACATTATATCTTCTAATTATCTATAATTATATAATTTAGAGACTTTTGGAATGATTAATACATGGGTACAACTTTTTTATTTTAAAAAATCCCAAATGTACCCTCCCCACCACTTATAAAAGGGCACCCACTCTACTCTCCCAATCAAACTGTCCCAGCCTTCGGTTTAGAAAATACATAACAAAATACATTATTTACTTCCCTAAACACTTACTGAAGGCCTTATTCTGATAATAAAACCCTCCTATAAAGGATTTAGGTGTAAGCCTAAAGTGGTTCTGGGAAGAAGTGGTATAGTTCTAAACCATGAATTTTCATTTTATTTCTTATTTAACCTCATTAAATTCTTATTAAACTATGAACATATAATATAACCAATATATACCATATAATGAAATTTTATTCTATTAGTTCAATAACTTATATCAATATTATCTTCCATAAAATGTGAAACAATACCATTGATCTTTTGCATGGAGGACTACCACCTCATGAACTGATGTAATTTGTTTTCCATAATCGCATATCATGGGTAGATATAATTATATAATAAAAGATTATATATTATATTTATGATAAATTTATTCTCCTAAAATTATCATATCACATATAACTTCATACCTTCTAATCTGTTATAAAATTTTAACATCACTTATGGGTACATGATATATAATTTACTTTTCTTTCATTCCATTGTTTGAGAAAAGGGAGACAACGTTCATGCATATGTACGACCTACTGTCTCCAAGAATGGTGTAATTAATTTTCTATCTCTAAATTTCTTGGATTACTCTAAATACATATATAATGAATATATAAGATATTTATATCATGTTTAAAATTCTGGAGATGATGCGACCATGAAAAAATTAAAAGGGGCTAAAAATACCAAACCAAAACATATATGAAAAATGAAGCAGTTATTAACTAAAATGTGATTTTAATAAAGAAATGTTAAAAAATTGGTAATAAAATGCAATAAGTAAATAATATATGGAATAATATATATTATTATGTTTCTATAAGATATTTATAATAAACCTATATTTATTATAGAGGATATTTTAATTCATATGATGAAATTCTAAACTTGAGGTAAGTTTTATTATCTTAAATTGTATTTTTTGGGATATATGTTATGTTATAAACCTATATTATTTTATGAGGTTTATATAAATCTCATTTTCCATGTTATATCATGAACATTATTCATTTAATTATATTTAATGTTTTTATTTATTTTATTATTTAATGGATCTTATGATTAGAAATTTACTTAAGTGGTAAGGGATTTTCTTCTCACTTTCATTTATATGGGACACATGTCATATTCACCACATGTTTATTTTTTTTGTTGGATATACTTCCAATTAATTTATTTTAGGATTATTATATTTACATTATGGGATATAAAAATCCGTTTAATTTTATTTATTTTATGGGTCTAATGATTAAAAAGTTACGAAAATGATGAGGGTTTTATGATACAATATTATTGTTTATCAGGACTAATTATTTTTATGATTATAATGACAAAATATTATGAGATATATCTCAAGAAACTAATGAATTGTATTATACTATGGTTATTTAATAAAAATACATATTTTAGTTTCATTTTCCTCTCTTTATGTACTCAAGAGTTCAGAAGAATTTTTTAAGGACAATCAACCATATTTCACTCTTAAGTCGAAAACCCTTTTTCTTAAATGTCCATATTTTCCAAAAAATGTGTAAAAAATATTTTAATATTATCAAATGAATTTTTAAGGAAATTTTTACCAATGTTTTAATTTTTATATTTTTTAAAAGGATTATTCTTTTCATTTTATGAAGAGGTCGTTTTTACTTTCTATTGAAAATGTGGAAGGAATCTTTAATTTAACATGTATGAAATGAACAATATTTTAAGAAATAATGAAATCTAAATTATTTAAAACTTCCTTTAAAATTTTCCAAGGTTATTTTCAAAGAATATTTTTTGTTTAAAATTTATAAAATTTTATGATTTTAAATAAGTGATTTTAAAATTGAAAGGATATTTTTCTCAAGAAATATTCCAAGTGATATTTAAAAATCATTTTCTATCTAATATGTCATCATTTTATGTTACATAAGAATTAATGGGGATATGATCTAATGTTACCATACTTATTTCTTCTCATGATGGTTTATATTTATGATGAAAATATATTTATGAATACCTTTTCTTTTATATGGTTTATTCCATGATGAATTGATGAAATGATTGTGAAAATCGTTTCTTTTCCATGGGTAATGCTATGATGAATTGTTTTTGAAACCCATTTTTTAATGTATTCTAAAATGAAATAATTTTTATTATATTGTTAATATAAATGGATGATTTTAATTATGTTATGGGTGTGACATAAATCTAACTAAATTTCATTGGGCAATTATTAATGTTATATGATCTCAAAAGGTACTCAAGAGGTTATCCCAAGACCAAAAAGGGTATACGGGAGGTTATATCAAGCTAAGAAAGAGGGTACATGGGAGGTTATCCCAATAAAAAAAGATGGCACACAAGAGTTTATCCCAAGACCGAACTAGGTACACGAGTTCTTAGCCTAAGAATAATATGGTATGAAAGTCTTTGTGGGTAGCCTTGATATGTGGGTTTATACACTTATATGTATGCCAAAAAACTAAGTGTTATGCTAAGTTATTCTCTCACGGATCATTTTCTTTTATTCCTTAAGATTAATTTCTTATTAACATCCATGTTTTAGGATATGTCTAATGTTTATGATCTATCACATATAAGGTATCATTTTAAAAATTTATTTTCATTCTTTCATACACTTATTCTCATTTTATGCTTACGTTATCATTGATGTATCCCATTTTCCCTTACTAAGCATCTGAACTCAGCCCTTCTTATATTTAATTTTCATAAGTTATGAAGAAAGTTATTATGTATGGTATATCTAAGAAGGGTTCTAGTTATGAAGAACGTAGTGGGAGATTATGTAGCTCAATTTTAAACCATTTTTTATATTCCCATGTTTCCAAAGTCACTAGAACTAATTTATTCTAGCATGGATTGTTATATTATGTAATGAATATTAATCAATTATTTTGTCATATTTATATATGAAAAGTTTGGGTCACTATAGTTGGTATCATAGTAAGGTTTAGATAAACTTTGGAATCTAGTATGAGAAAAATTCAGTGATAACCCAATGGTTAACTCTAACGATATGTCAAAGTATAGGAAAATTTCTAGGAATTTTGTTGAAGGATAAAGAGAGTGGTTTACAAAAAATTACAACCATGTCTATATAATATAAGTGGATATGGATCAAGAATTGTTGTACCTAAGTGTAGTAACTATAAAAAAGGATCGTTGGGATTTGAATTTATCATCACATAGTGCACAACAATGGGCCTTGTTGCACACCTGGTTTGATACCTCTGAGGGATACATTTTGGAAACTCACAACCTCTTTATGAACAATAATGAACTATTTAAATAGATAATGATTGTGATTGACCTAAGATAAACCTAAGGTTTTATATATTGAGATTATGTTTTCATGATTTATAGATCATATGAATTATTTGTCAGGATTAATAACTCTAATTAACGATTCTTTCTGGTTATGATAATTCTTTTTTGGTTTAGAAAGGGATTAGAGAAATAACAATGAAGATGGGGTGGTAATTGGTATTCTAAAATATTGATGAACCCTATTTTATCTTGGTCATATGAATTTGTTTATATCATAAAAAGTCTCTAGTAATATTAATTCTTATACTTATTTATTAGATGTTTAAATAGTAGTTAAACCCCTAATGAAAAAATGACCGCATCTCAAGTCAATGAATTTTCATTGATAAATGTTTGTGGGAATGTAATTCTAGAAAATATTGTTATTATACATTTTTTTGAATTTTATATTATCTTAGACATGGATTAAATTTCTCTAAATAAATCCCACATCAATTTTTAATGATGATATGTCATGTTTGATATTCCAAACCAACCTTTGATATTTAATCTGTGTGATGATATACATGAACTTTTGATGAATTTCACATCCATTGTACGGGTCTTGATTCCGTCTCAAAATGGGTGGTTATATCAGATGGTTAGGGAGAACCTCAATATCGATGAGATTGTTATGATGAGGTATTTTGTTGATGTATATTAAGAAAAGTTTCATAATCTTCCACCAAAATGTGAAGTTGAGTTCTTAAAAGAACTCAAACTTGGTGCTATGCCTATTTCAATGAATTTTTATAGAATGAACCCAATTGAGTTATAGTAATTGAAGAGGAAAATCCAATATAATCTTAATAAGGTATTTATTTATACAAGTGTGTCACCTTGGGGTGAACTTGATCATTTTTTCATGAGGAATGATGGATCGATAAAACTTTTAATAGATTGTCGAGACCTAAAAGAAGATAATAATTTAGAAAAAGTATCCCCCACCCATATTTATGTCTTGTTTAATAAACTATTTATATATTGATACTTTTAAAAGGTTTACCTTTATAATAGATATCATTAATTGAGGGTTTAGAAGGAGGATATACCAAAGGCAACATTATGTACGAGATATATACACTATGAATATATACTGATGCCATTTGGTCTTACTAATGCCCCAACTATCATTATGGATTTAATTAATAGATTATTTAGATATTACATTGATCAATTTTCTATAGTCTTTATAGATTATATTTTTATATATTCAAAAATAAAGTAAGATCATGAATATCACTTTAGAATTTTACATAAGCCCCTAAAAAAAGATTATTGGTAAGAAAATTTTAAAAATTGTGTTTTTGGAAATAAAATGTTCATTTTTTTATCATATAATCTCATTTGAGGGTATATTGGTGTATACATTGATGATAGAGGCTATTCAATGTTGGATAAGACCAACCACGACAACTGAGATCCAATGATTTTTTGCGTTTAGATGGATATTATCGACATTGTTTAGAGAATTTATCATTACTTTCCAAACCAATCACTATGTTAACTTGGAAGGGAGCCAAAATACATTAGACAGAAGTATGTATGGAGAAATTTAAGGAGTTTTAGAGAATTTTAGTTAGTGCACGTGTACATACATTACTATATAGTAGAAAATGGTTTGTAATCTATAGTGATGGGTTAATGAAGGGATTTAGATGTGTTATCATGAAATATGATATCGTTATATCTTATGCCTCATGAAAATTGAAGGTTCATGAGAAAAATCAACCGAATCCTGAATTGGAGTTATATTTGGTTATAGTTTCATTCAAGATATGAAAGAATTATCTTCATAAATAATTGTGTGATATATATAATGATCACAAGAGTTTAAAGAATGAATTTACATAGAATGAGAAAAACATGTGCTAGCGAAGATTGATGAAGCTGATTAAATATTATGACTTCTCAATACATTAACACTCTAGGAAAAAGAAAAATGAGGTCAATGCTATGAGCTGAAAAGATCATGTTAGTTTATCTGTGAAGATGATCATAAAAGATCCAATATTTATGGATTTAAAATTATGGATCTAGAAATTTTAAATGAAGGAGAGAATCCATATCTTCCTCAAATTATTTTTCAACCATTTATCCATGAGAATATTAAATAGTAATATAAGGATTATATAGAACCAAAAAAGTATGGAATAAAGGTTATTGAGATTAACCTTGATTATGATGGAATGATAAGGTTTATGAATCATGTATGTGTTCTATCCATACCTGATTTTAAGATAAAAATATTAGATAAAGCTCATAGTTCTTCATTCTCTATTCATCATGGAATTACAAAGATGTATATAGTTTTTAAATGGTATTTTTAGTGGTATAGAATGAAGAGAGATTTTGTAGAGTCTTTATCTCGGTGCTTTGTATGTTAGAAAATTAATTCTAAGAGATAAAATTATAAATGGATGTTATAGAAACTACCCATACTAGAATGAATATGGGAAAACATCACCATACATTTTTTTTTCATTGGACTCCCCAAAAAATCTAAAGGGAAAATGATATTTGGGTTATAGTCAATCACCTTAAAAAGTATTCATAATCCATCACTATTAAGGAATATTTCTCTCTGGATCACCTTTCTATGATATATATTATGTAAGTTATAAGGATTCATGAAGTACCAGATTATATTATATCTGATCGAGTTTTGAGGTGTACCTCATTGTTTTAGTAAATCCTTCAGCAAGATGAGGATATAGAATTGTGTTCCACCACTAAATATCATCCTCATATAGATGGTTAGTTTGATAGAAAGATTCAATCCCTATAGGATATACTGATATATTGATTTATGGATTTCAAATACTGTTGGGATCAATAAATTCCCTAGTCAAGTCTTAATATAATAATATCTTTCACTTGTGATTTCAAATGGATCCTTATGAAGATCTATTTGCAAAGAAGCCTCAAAATCAAACATGCTAGTATGAGGTTGGGGAAATAATTATATGAAAACCTAATATAGATAATGAAATGTAATAGAAAGTTAGATCCATTTGGTGTCACATCAAGGCAGCTCAGTATCACCAAAAAAATTAAACTAAAAATCCCTGGCATGATCTAGAGTTTGAAGTGAGTGAGAATGTGTTTTTAGGAATTTATACACGGAATATGGTTTTAAGATTCAACTAAAAAGGAAATATGATCCCTATGCATATTATCCGTTTTAATATTGATCACGTAGGTATGGATTCTTATCATTTGGATCTTCTAGAAAACCTCTCTCAGGTCCATGATGTGTTCCATATATCTCTCCTGGTGAAGTACATACCTGATTCTTAGCATGTATTGAAATCAAAATTCATAATGATAGATCTTGATCTTTCCAATGAAAAAAAATATTTGGAGATTTTGGATAATATAGGGAAATTTATATGAAAAAATTATACTCACTTGGTCAAGGTTTGATGGTGAAACCAACAACATGAGGAAGCGACATGGAAACCTCAGGATACAATGAGGTATAAGAATACTCAGGTTTTAGTATGAAAGTGAAAGAATATTGATGAAGAAATTCATTATAATTGGGTAGAATGTAACACCATGAGATTTTCTGAAATATTTTTTTCAAATAAATTAAATTTCATTGATAGTTTTTGTTACACACAACACTGAGTTGTAATAAACCATGAGTTACTATTAATATAATTATTTAAACACGTCAATTACAAACAAACCATTAAAAATGGTAGTATGAATAAGAATAAACATATTTTTAAAATTAATTAAATTTTTTTATATAAGTAAAATATATTGATAAAAAGTTCTTAATTTTTAGTAAAGCTTATATATGATTTGAAGATACATTTTTCTCAAAAAAATGATTTTTATTGATTATTTATGAACAAAATTTAAAATTTAAATTTCCCATTTTCTAAAATTTATTTGAAACAATAAAATTTATTTTCAGATTCAACATATCAGAAATAATTTTAGGGTAAATTTATGGGATTTTTCTGAAATATTTAATTGATTAGTAAATAGTCAAAACACTGGTGTTTATTGAAAAATACATTTTAACTTAATCCTTGTACAAAGTAATATTTTTTTAAAATATTTTAAAAGTAAAATTAGTTCTGTTAAGTTATTATTAATCCAATTTAGTTTATTTTAATCTATTTCAAGTTTAAAGTTTCTATACAATCTTGTTTTACTTCTGAATACTTTTTCATTGGGAAATCATTTTTTATCACGTCTACAAATATAGTTTTAATTTAAAAGTTTCAACTTATATGAGTTAAATATGGGAAAATTGATTCAATATTTTTGAATTAGAATAATTTATATTATATAAAATATTCAACTTAATTTTTTTCACATTGAATAATAAAAACTAAAAAAATTAATTACCATGGTTATGGTTAAAACGGGTTAACTGGGGGTTATACTAAAAAGATAAGTGTTAAAATTATGTACTTTTTTTTTAAATATCATTTTATGGAAATATATTACCTTATATCATATATGTTTCAATAATGAGCCATTTTTTTCCTTTGGCATGTGTAAAACACAGTTATAACTTTTTCATTGCAAAAATTCCAAGTGTGTCCTCTCCCCCACTTATAAAAGGTTACCCCTACTCTCCTATTAACACTTACAAAGACTTTTGGTTAAGAAAAGACGTTCCAAAATACATTACATAATTCTATAACCACGTTTAAAGGTCATTATTTTTATTTTTAAACCCTCATAAAATCTATTAGGGTGTAAACCTAAAGGGGTTCTCTGAAAAAGCGATATAATTATAAACCATGAATTTTAATTTTATTTATTCTTCCAAATACTTAAAATATTCTTCAAAAACAATTATATAATTAATTAAATATCTCCAATATAATTATATATTAATATTTTAGATACATAACCTACATCTATATCCCCTTCCATCAAATGAGAAATGAAACCATCGACTCTGTGTACAGCGGACTACTGCCTTCTGAATTTATTTACTTCATTTTCATTACCACCTATCACCGATGGATATAATTATGGATTAAAATAATACTCATGATATTTATGAAATATATATTCCCTTAGAATTATAATATCATATATACCTTTTTATTTACTAATCCTTCAGAAAATGATAACATCACTCATACATACTTGTGGACTACTACCTCCACAAAGTGATGTTATTCATTTTTCATTTCATTTTGACATTGATGATAATAAGGATATATTTATTGAATATATATGATATATATTAAATAAAAATTATTCTTAAATGTTTATATATTATTTAACATTCTTTTGTTCCGATTTTCAAGAAAATGGAAACAATATTCATGTGTACATATGACCAACCGTCTCCAGGAACAGTGTAATTCATGTTCAATTTTTAACTTTAATGGATTAATATAAATAAATACATGTAATTAATATATATATTATTTATATAATGGTTATTAAATTTATATGATGGATCCTTGATCAACGTAAAAGGGTCTAAAAATAAAAAACCAAAACATACTTGAAAAACAAAGCAGTTATTAACCAAAACACAATTTTTACAATGAATTACTAACAAATAAGATATAAAAGGTCATAATTAAATAATATATGGTATTATATATATGGGTATGGTTATATAATATATTTAAAATAGACCTAAATTTATTATACATATGTTTAAAATGATTACTTATAAATTTTAGACTTGAGGAAAGAGATTATTGTCCCAAATTGTCTTCTTTGGGATATATGTTATATTATGAACCTATCATATTTAATGAGGTGTATATACATCACCCTTGACATATTATACCACTAATATAATAAATATAATGACATTTAATGTTTAATTTTATGTTATTATTTTATATTGAGTATGATTCCAAAGTTACAAAAGTGGCAAGGGATTTTCGTCTCACTTATATTTTTGCGGAACACATGCCATATTCACAACTTGTATATTTTGTGTGGTGTATATAATAACAAAGAATTTATTTTATTATTATTATCAGAAAATTATTTTATATACATACTCATATTATTTTATTTGTTTAATTGGTATTATGATTGAAAAGTTTCCAGTGGTAAGGGTTTTATGATATCATATCCTTGATTATCAAGATTTTTTATAATTGTAATTCTAATGAGAAAATATTATGATATATCACCCAAGAAAATCATGAATTTTATTATCCTATTTTTATTTATTTAAAAAAAATTAACTTAATTTTTCTATCTTTATGTACTCATGATTACAAAATAATGTTTTAATGAAAACTGACCTTATTTCACTCTTTAGTTGAAGAACCTTTTTATTCCAAGACCATTATTTCTAAAAATGTTTTAATTAAATTTTTTGATATTATAAAATTATTTTTTAATTTTTTTACCCAAGTTATTATTCTTTGAAAATTGTTTAAAATTTATATTCTTATCATTTTACAAACATGGTTATTTTGACTTTTTATTGAAAATGTGAAAGGAATATTTATTTTTACATGTAAATAATGAATGATATTTTCCACCATCACGAATAATAAATGATTTAAATATTCATTTAAAGGTTTCAATGGTTATTTTAAAAGTAATTTTTTTTTATTTTTTTATTTAAATAATTGGTTTCCAAAATAAAATGATATTTTTCTCAATAAATGTTCCATGTGATTAGTCAAAATCATTTTCCATCTAAAATGACATCCTTTGTTGTTAATTAAGATTTAATGAGGATATTGTACAATGATTCTATCCTTATTGTTTATATATATGGTTTATATTTATTATAAGAAAATTTTTATGAAACCCATTCATTTTCCATGGGTTATTCCCTGATGAATTAATTAAATGGTTGTGAACCCTATTTATTTTCCATGGGTTATGCTATAATGAATTATTTTAACCCCATTTCTTTTAATATATTATAATATGATGATTGTTTTATGATCTTGTTAAACACATATCAATTATTTTAATTATGTGATGGGGGGAGCAATATCTCCATCCAATGCATTGTAATATGATTAATGTTCAATGATGTTAAAGTATACATGGGAGGTTATCTCAAACCCAAAATTGTTTGCATAAGAGGTTATCCAAAGATTGAAAAACAGGGTTCACGATAGGTTATCCAATCCAAAATAGTTGGTGCATAGAAGGTTATCCTAATCCCAAAAAAAGAGGGTATATGGGAGGTTATCCTATTCCTGGACTAGGTACACAGGTAGTTAGCCCATTCCAAACTCATTAGGAGTCTTGGATGGTATTTTTGATTTACAAATTTTTATACTTTTTTTAATGCCAAAAAAATATGTCATATGCCAATGTTATACTGTCATGGATCTTGTTCCTTGATTAATTTATGATTTATGTATTATTAAATCGAAATATTTATTCCATAACAGAATTTTATGATATTTGATATTCAAGGTATGGTTTTCAAATGTTTTTCTCATTCTCCAGTACCCTTATGTTTATGTTTCACTTACGTGATCATTGGTATCTCCCTTGTTTACCATTACTAATCATCTAATATCACCTTTTCATATGTTTTCATTCCCCAGGTTATGAATAAATGTATTATGTATGATATTCCTAATAAGGGTACTAGTTATAAAGAATTTAGTGGGAGATAACGTAGCTCACTTATGAATGAGTTGTTTTGTGTCAAATATTCCAAAGGAACTTGAACTAAATTATTCTGAAGTGGATCATTATGTTTTTTAATTTATATTCACCTATTATGATGCAATATTTATATATTAAATGTGTGGGTCTATATAGGTCACCACTATTACTCTAGGTCCCATGATCAATCACCCCAACCACATTTAAGTGATACTTTACCTTTTACTAGATCTGGAAAAAAAGTCTATAAACTCCCAAAGATAATGGTAATGTGTGAGATAAATATCCTTATAGGGTCTCACTAAGAATTCTATAAGTAATTACAAAACAAACAAAACATTTATTCTTTAATTTAAACAAAATAAGGTCATGAAAAATCATTTCTTTTAATTTCAATAAACATTCTTTGAATGAAAATAAATGTAATATATATAAATAATAGTATTTAATGATCATTTTCATAAATCAAGGTAATGAATAAAAGTTGTTTTATAATCAATGGTATGTAATAATAAAATTAAAACTAAGAAATGTGTACATAATCCCAATGGTAAGTTAGTTACCAGCTATAATATCCTCACACATCTTTGTGATTCATAACTTTTCAATGTGTGTTCACACATCCCCAGGATGACGCCATAAGGACACTATCAATCAACACCCCATTAAGGGAAAACATGAAAATCCTAGTTTATTTAGAGTTTCAATCATCAATCCATTACTAGAGATCCAAAATCATCGTTTCCTTGAACTAATCACACACTAACTATCTAGGCTAACATGTGGTTTGAATAAATAAAATAATAACGAGATCAATCAATGTTAAAACTCTCAATTTCATGTTTCAATATACCATTTATATTTTGAAACAAAATCAAAGGTTTTCATAAAATTCATTCATTTTAAAATCACCCTTCATTTAAATCTATTTTCTCAAGGATTAATCACAAAATAATTTTATAATATAATTTCACAATTCAAGCCATATTTCTCCCAATTTAATCAATTTATTAAAGCCTCTAAAAGGGATTTCCATTTCACAAATCCACACATTTTTAAATAGAAAATAAAATATAATAAATTTAAGGATTTAAATTTAAAATATATTTCAAAACAATAAAACAACCATTGTTTTAATTATATGAAATCCCATATGGAACCACCTATATTTAATCACCTGACCAATCAATCACCTAGTTCAGGAACCACGAACAGAAATATGAAGAAGAGGGTGATCAAGGATTAATCCATAGAATCAAAATATATAGAAATATGGATACAATACAATAATTTTTTGTAATTAATCACTCACAAAGGGGGATATAATATAAGAAAGGAGGATACCACAAGGAGTGATTTATTAACTAAAGAGAGATCAGTTGCATCCAATGGTACTTTGATCTAAGAAGATAAGAGGTTGGAGGGGTCAAAATCATTTCTTGAGAGCCTCCAAAAGATAGGTTTTAAGTGTGAGTATAATAGGGGGAGTTTGGTGTAATAAATTGGGGTTTATCAATTTATAGTATTTTGAAATAAAATACCACATCAAATCCCACCATGACTATAGCACAGAAGGAGTGAAAACAGGTTAGACCACAGTGCAATCCAAGGGGATATACCACAACCACCCCAAGTCCAACTGGATCCTAGATCCATGGAATAGTATATTACCATATCCTATTTACCCAAGGTAAAAAAATGGTGAAATCCACAAACCACACCACAATGGTTCTTTAAGAGGTAGTGGAATCAAAAACCACATCCACACCACATCTCCTACCCACACCACATCCATTCTAAATATGATTGTGGAATCAAAATTGGATACATCAAATCCATGAGGTCCATGATATATATAAACACACTCCATGATGTAACCGTTACCTTTGATAGTTTTGTCCCCTAAAAAATAACCAAAATTTCAGAAATGTTCCAGAAACCTTCAGAAATAACCCAAAACATTGTCCAAGAAAGAGGAGATCCAAATAAAGGATAAGTGGTGCCTGAAAGTGAAAAGAGTATGTTAAAACTTCCCCATTATAAATTCCTTCTTCCCCAAGATATATGGTCAATAACTCTCTGTGTCAAGGAGATGAGGCCACTACTCTCTCATCAGTACAACACACTCCCAAGTATCATGTGAATATGAACCATGTTGTCAAAGAAATCAAACCAAGGGATTAAACATACCATGAAGAACCATTGTCTCATAAAAAAAATATAAAATGGATCTTGAATCATGGATAAATTACATTAAACATAAATTTACTCCAAACTCAAAACATGATATGGGTTTGTGAGATAATTTCTAAGTTGCGATAGTTTAAACATGTTATGAATTGATGTTAAGCGAGGAATCAATGCCAAATAGTAATCCACCTTTACAATAAGATCCAAAACCTTAAATAGTCCCATATATCTCAGTGAAATATTTCCTTATTTCCCAATACATTTGTCTCCCAACCAAGGTAAAAATATTTAAAAAAAATTTCCACCAACAAAAAAATCAAATGGGAATCTATGAAAATTTGCATAAGAGTTATATTGGATCTATGCAATCATTATTCTTTAATGAATCAACTAAATATTTTCTGTAATGTCCTAGACAATAAAAGGTTATACCAAGAATATTAAATAATATATGACCAACACAACATATATTTACAAGGCTAATTATACAAGGTGCCAAAGGGTGCCATATGGATAGATGACTAGTAACTGTTGTAATAAGAAAAATCAAATACTACCAAGTCGCTCCCCCACGCTCCAATTAAATCCAGAATTAAATCATGAATAATATCTTCCAAGATCTATATCGATCATTTTTTCTATCCATATATCTAGGTATTAAAAGATATTCTCAAACTCACTTGGAATCTCAATGCCTCTTAGAGGACACTCCAAAAACTATAAGTGAACCAAAGATCCCTATCATAAACCATGATAGATTGAACTCTATGAAATCTAATAATATCTTGTATTTACATTATTCCCTAAACTTTCACTTTTTATCAATAAAAAATCAAGATAAAGTGATTTGATTTGATCAACTAATCATACAAAACCCATATCATATTCTTCTTTTGAGGGGTAAGTGGAAATCTGACCATAAAATCTAAAAAAATATCATCCCACTAACAATTCGGTATATTAAGGTGATGAAGAACACCCGAAGGTTTTTTATGCTCGTCATTATCCTATAAAAATGTATAAAAATGATAAAAAAGATAGTAATGACTGATTTCATATATGAACACCAGAACCATTATGACATATCATTGAAAATCTTTATAGTTTTAGGGTTCGCTACCCCAAGGAATTAATATACCATCACATCTTTTCTCATTAAAAAAGGAACAATGTACGAGTTCTAAAATAATAAGAATCCCTCATAAGAGAATGTCCACTCGATGATGTTCCCCCACTATAAAGTGAGTCCCTAAATCTAACACACCATGATTTTAAAATAATTAAATTATGTTCCATAGAATATTTAACATGAAACACCATGTTTAGATAATCCAAAAAATATATAACCATTATAAAATAGACATTAAATTTGTATGTATGAATAATATTATATAATTTATTATATATATATATAATACTCAACATAAATTATGGATAATTTGTTTGTTCCCTTCTTTTTCTAGGCACGTTCTTCTTCAATTTTTTTCATTGGACCTCTTTTGTTTGGGGTTTTACTTGTCTTTAAACCTTGGTGGTTGAGTCTCATTTGTATATGAAGATACTTTTTTGGCGAAATTGACATAAGTTTGGGGATGCGTGTTTTTTTCAATTATTTGAGTCTGGGTAAAAACATGTAAAAAGAGATTATGGGGTTTTCTTATGAGTTTGTAAGGAATTGAGGGTTGTTCAATAATTTTCCATGGAAACTAGTATTAAATATGCCTACCAAAATATATACACTATGTAAATGCATTACATAATTTGTAACTACCACTGGGTAGATATTTTGAAATGGATACAGGTTATGAACAAGTTCATAGTGTGAACTAGGTTATATGTCATGAATATACATTACACAATATATAATATTAGATTAGTGTTAAAGTCACTTGATGTGATGCATTTCTTGGCGTACATCTTAATTGGTAATTACATGTAGTTTAATAAATTTATAACCATGTATTTTGTGGGATGAGTAGTTTTACAGAAAAAATTATATTATGATTTCATTCTTCATCTACTTCATCCCTACTCTCTCAAGACCTACGAAATTTCTAGGTGATTTTAGTGTGCCTTCCTCCGTTCGTAACATCTCATTTAAGTAATCAATCACCGATGGGTTGTTTTTTAGGGGTTCCTTCTTCTCTTTCATTGATCTTCATTATAGTAGTGTAACCTTTTTGAAAATTATGGAATTAAGTGTTGATCTTGATATAGTTTGATCTAGGTTCCTTCATGAGATCTTATGAACATTTATTATTATTGGTGATACCTATTGGAAGCATCGTATTGATTTATGTTTAAGGTTAGGTTGTCTAAAAACCAACCCTATGATCTGTTTAATTGTTTAAGTATGCGCAATAGTATGATTTCACAAACACAACATGCATATTATTAATTTAATGATGAATAATGATAAATCATGTGTGAGATTATTCATTGGATTGTTTTGGATTCAATTTTTAATGTTACATGGCTTGTGTCTACCCATTGGGTGAACCTACACAGAAATAATAATTAATTGGTTAATGGATTGAATTGAATTTAGAATGACATGATACCTCATGTGAATAATTGATATAGAATCACATTGGAAATGAATTATTTTTATTGAAATGGGTTAGTTTGATATGATATGTCTGGGTGAAAATAGGCATGTTGTGGGTTTAAGATCGACTTGAAAAATTATAGGTGTAATTAAAAGACAAATGGTAATTTATAGAATTAACCATGGAGGATAATGATATGATATTATAATAGCCTTAATATTATGACTAGTATTTTGAATCATGATATAATTTATATATAGTGGTCTTGCACTAGTTTTATGATATAATTATTTTATTATATGCTTTTTCAAGTGTCATGTTGTGATGCTTATATAGACGTCATGGAATGGTTTCATGCTATAATTCTTAAATAGTGGGCATGACCATATTTCATGTTGTAATTATTATATATAGGGCTATGTCAGGGATGCTGAAATACTTATATATAGGGTTATGCATGAGATGATGAATTTCATATATAGAGGGCTTGGCACAGATGATGAAATTCTTATACATATTAATTTTCCTAGTTTTTTGATAACTACATAATTTTTTATGGTTGGTAAGGTTGTACTACATGATCAAATATATTCTAGCATGATGATAAAGCGTGATTATTATTGTATTATATTAATTTGATTAATTAAAACACCTTTTTGTCACTTTATTTTATGCACTTATTATCAGACTAGTTTTATTTGACATGGTTGTGTTGACCTACTAAGTTTTACTCACACCATATTCGAGATTCTTTTTGGTACCTGGGTAGATTATATTGACGCGAGTTTGTATAATGGAAAAAGTCCTTGTTTCTGATTTTTGCTAACTGGATGGGCTATATTTTAGAGACAACACATACATGGGGTTTGGGGCTGAGGTATTTTGAGTTATTTTTTAGTTGGGTCTTTATTTTTTTACTTTTAGTTGAATTTTAGGTACATTTCATCCCGTCGTTACATGGTTCACTATTATTTGGTCATTTTCTTGCTCCTTTTACTTTTTAGTTGTATGCAATACTATTTTCTCTATTTTTATATTACGGTATTTATTTTTATTGTTTATTCGTATTGAATTATAACTCTGTACCAAGGGGTATAATATTCCCAATATACTCATCACACCCTAACTTCTAGTTAGAAGCCTATGGTGTATGAGGAGGTGTGCTTGAGGCCCAATAACCAACCTGATTTGGTCACAAGAGAGATTTCTATATAAGGTGATGCTAAAAAGTGGTATCAAAGAATAAATTTTTACTTAATATTAATTTACTATTTGGGAAAGGTATAAAGGATACTAGGATGTGTAAAGACTTGGTAATGAGGTTGTGAATTGGAGTAGCTAACCTATGTATGGGGTGAAAATTCGAGCACCTAGGGATGAGATTGGTGTTCATGATGTTCTCTTCTTATAGTTTATGTTAATTTACCTAGGATGAATAACCACATGTTGTGTAATGTTATTTTTTATTGATATTTATACTCACAGATCATTACAGAACAATATGAGTATGAATGCATAATTATTGGCACATAAGGATATAGATTTACAAGAACTATTCAAGATAGGAACATTTTTATTACATTTGATATATTTTCTAATATGAAATATAAAATTAGAAACCTATTATATCAATTAAATGAAATCAAAGAAATTTTATTCCATTATAAAACAATTTTAATCCATTTTTAAAATGACAATGAGATGGTGGTTCTATATTGTTTTCACTTATTGAGGTTGACCTTATTTTTATCCAGTGTTCCAAGGATTGTGTTTTTATTTTAGAGAAAAATTTTCCTCGCCATCTTAAAATTGAGTGTTGGGAGACTGGAAATCAGTATGCTCCTTATGAAGATGATTTATAAATTTTTGTTTCACAATAGGATCAGATGGATTTTTAGCTTCACAGTATCTTGTTGATCATTATTCAATTCATGGAAAGGGCTATTGTTCAGACCATGTCTTTGATGTATGAGCGGATGAGAGATTTTAAGATATATCATCTTCATATATTCTATGGGGATGGAGGACCCTAAGAAGCCATGTTATGGATCAATTAATTCTATAAAATATTTAAGAACATCAAGAAACCCACAAATAGGAGGGTAAAACTTGCTGCATACATGATCCATCAACCAACCAAGCTATGGTGGAATTTATGAAGTAATATGGGCAATATTAAGGGTTATATTTGAAGGACTTCATAGTAATGTTTTTAAGATAATTAGATCCTTATAAATTGAGGAATGATGAGCCTCATGAGTTCATGCATCTAACACAGGATAGATTTTTATTGATGTAATACATTGTACACTTCATCGACTTGTAATAGTTTTCACTATCTTTAGTTGGTGATGAGATCTCCAGGGTGATACATATTCCTGATGTAATTTTCTATGAGATTAATTCACAGGGAAATGTATTTCACTTGAGTATCATTTTAGATGTGATGAATCAAAAAATCAACATAGAAGGTGATATAAGAGAGGCCCTGAGTACTGGATATGCTATTTCAGAAAGGTAAACTAGGAGTTGTTCTTCTAGAGGAAAGAAGCACTATTGTGATAGTTATTTCTAAGGAAACAATGGAAAAATCAGTCAAGGAAGTGGGTAGCCATATCATGATCATAAGAAACTTCAATTTCTATACCCTTCTTTGGATATCCATTATTTTGGTAGGTTGGGTCACCTATAGGGGTTTTATAGGGGAACTAATTAGAGTAGTGGTAGGGTAGCAGGACTAGATCTAGATTCTAGGTAAGAATCAGCTAACCCTCACCAAACATGTAGCTGGGTTCCAGTTGACATTCAGGTTGTGGCAGGGGATGTGGAACTTCTGTGTAGGAGTGGAAGTATTGAGTAGAAGGTATAACCTGATATATTAATAATGGATCATAGGGAAAATTGGCTGGATAGCTACACGCTATGTAGAATACTCCAACTATTGTGGACGAAGGAACTTATACAATTATTAGTATGATTATTATATCATCTACTCATGACTGCATTTTTTTAATGTAAGATCATTACATTACTTATTTATCTGATCCTGTTGAAAATATTTTGGGATTGGTTTTGAAAATCATCAACGGTTTTTTGACAATAGATGCAACATTGGGAGTGAGGTCAAGAAATATCAAACAATACAACTCGTGTTCTCTAGAGATTACTATAACTTTTTCTATTGGGAAATGTATATGCTAGAAATAAAAAGTTTTTTATTTGATCCTTCTTATGGATTAGGCTTGTTCTATACTAGACTCACATAGAAAACTACTATATGAGTGTTACCATTCTGTCTCTTGAATGAGAAAATTATTATCACTAGTGTTAGTGGGATCTTAAAGCTAGTTATGTAGGACCAATTTAGTGAAGACTGGATTTCCTCATGACTTAGATAGTAAAATTTTTTCTATATTATGGAGGAATGTATAAGGATATATTTCCAACAGTGATAGACCATTTTCATGATGCCTTTCCTAATGATTTTTGTGGCTTACATACTGAGCTGGAGATTGAGCTCATTACCATGTCAGTTCTAGGAGCAGAGACAATTTCTATTCCACCTTATAGTATGATACATTTAATTCTTCAAGAGTTGAAAGTTCAGTTGCAATATCTAGATGCCAAAAGATTCATATGGCCTAGTATGTCTTCATGGGGATCCCCAATTACTTTCACCATGAAGTATCATGATACATTGCCCTTATGTGTGGATTATTAAAGATTTAACCAGATGTGATTCATGAACCAATATCCCATTTCATTTATCGATGATCTATTTGTCCCGTTGAAAGGCTCTAATATCTTCTATAAGATTTATTTTATATCAGGAAACCACTAGTTGAGGGTAAGACCATCATACATACCTCATAATTCATTCAACATTATATATGGATTGTTTGAGTTTGTAGTGATGTTGTTTGTTTTTATGAACACACTAGTGATATTCATAGCCTTGATGAATCATATGTTTAATTATGTTCTAGATTGGGTTGTCGTGGGTTTTTTATGACATCTTATTATAATCCAAATCAGCAGAAAATCATTCACAAGTTCTTGACATTTTCCTGAGAATATTGACAGAGCATCAAATTTAAGCTAAGCTAACAAAATGAAATTTATGGATTGATAATGTTTTGTTCTTAGGTTATGTCATCTTAGAGGATAGAGTGCCAGTGGATCCATAAAAAGTTGTAGTTGCAATATCTTGTAAGAGATTAAAGAATATCTTTTAGATTTAGAGTTTTATAGTTTTAGTAGGTTATTATCGGTGCTTTATCCTAAAATTCTCCCTTCTAGTAGCACTGATGTCCAGGATGACCAATAAAGGGTTGAATTTTGTTTGGTTGGATGCTTGAGAGAGTGATTTTCCAAAGTTTAAGAACATACTATCCTGAACACCTATCTTCACTATAGCTATATCATGTAAAGCTTATACCATGTAATGTGATGCATCTGGATTTGGACTAAGTGTAGTTATAATAAAAGAGGATCGAGTGGTTACTTATGGATCTAGATATATGATACCACATGATAATAATTACACTACACATTATTTAGAGTTTACAGCAGTGGTACATTCCTTGAGGTGTTAGAAATACTATATTTTGGGAGAGGGGTTTGTGGTGTACACAAAACAAAAGATCCCTAGGTACATATTTTATTAGAGGGATATAAAACATAGAAAAAGGATGTGGGTCAAGTATCTATAGTATTTCAACTTCATGTTTTCTTATACACTGGGTATGGGAAATGTATTTGCTAATACCTTGAACTAGAATACATAGACAGAGGTAGTGCATGAGTATTGTGATGAGTAATGGATAATGATTCTCTTTTCAGATATGCATCTAGATATTCAAGAGTCTCAAGGGCGAGTATCTATTATTTAGAAAAATATCAAACCATTTCTTTTAGACCAGATCAAGACCAAGAAGTTATCTGATTTAGAGGCATTAGTTCTGAGAGAAAACGTATATTATGGGGATCCACTAGCATGATAATCTCTTGTAAATGATAATTCTATTATTTTATGTGGATAAGTATGGGTTCATATGGTTTTTACTGAGTATTTAGTGAGAGAGTTTCATGTTTCTAGATGGGTGATACACCATGGTTTGAAAAATATGTATCATGATGTAATACTTCAGAATTCCAGGATTTTTTTTTGTAAATTAAATGGGATTATTTCGAGACCAGGATCTAATAAAGAACATAATTCCTTGGCCAAGAGTGATCAGAACATATTTTTGTTCTATTTTTAATTTTCATTAAATAAATGTGTGAGAGAATTTTGCTTACTTTTAAACTGGTGCCCAGATAAAAAATATGAGGGCACCATTGAACTCAGAGCATCGGGATTTTCCTAGAAAGGGACTAACTTTGTCCAGCACGGGCCAACCAAGGAATGTAGTTAATGGCCATAAATAAAATAATTAAATAACAATTATTTTATTTTCAAATCATTATAACTCCCAAACGGTAACTCAGAATTGAAATCTACGAGTATTGTTGAGTTTGATATGGCATGTTACCCTTAGCCCGAGATCAACCATGACTAGTGCAGGTCAAGGGTGAAAGGTAATTTTCATAAATTTCAATAGAAAAATAAAATAAATTAAAAGGTTAATTTAATTGTATTCCTTGTTGTTGAGAATTGGAAGATCAGTGTTGCGGTGTAGCAATGAGGTGATGATGAATCTCATTAGTGAATCTCATTAATGAGTCAACGTAACGACGTTGCAATGCAGTGCAATAGAAATGATGATTCATGTTCCTCAATTAATAGCATAACAAGAAAAGTTGGATTGTTCGCACAATCATGGAATTTCTCCGAGGCATTGGTGGGTGGTGACGACAAACGAAGGACACACCTTCTTCCACGCTTTGATGAATCGATAGTGACGGTGGGTTGTGGATCAATAATGAATAACTGAGGCACGCGATCCCATTCTTCCTTGACCAATAACCCTATCCCATGGAGGGGGTTTTACTTTAAGTAAATTTTTTATTTTCCTCTTTTTTTTCCTAAAACAATGAATTCAGGTCAACTCACAAGAAAGTTAACCAGAAAATCAAAATTTTATGCAGGGTGGTTAATGATGTGGGAAAAGGGGATATTATCTTTGTGATCATTCCACCTTATTTAGGGCTCCATGTGATCCTTCTAACATAAACACATCTGGGTCAACATGAAAAAATTCTTTGATTGTTATTTGGGTGTTTCAATGTGAGAGTCCTACCTATCTCCTCTCCTTAATCCTTCTCATTCATTATTGAGAAACAATGGAAGTGGCACATTGGACGAGGAGATTCTAGGAAAAAGGGCTGAGACCAGGTGGGTCATGGCATCAGTGAGAGGCCACGACACATGGCCACGACACACAGCCGAGACACATCGGCTGTGGTGGCAGGGAAAATGTTGCGCATAGTAAGCATGCTAGAACAGTGATAGGGGACGCCAACATAGATTCCGGTGGCTAGCAGTAGGCATACACATCCACATGGCTACGTGCAGCTTGAACCGGACACCCAGTGAGCATTCGGGGAGGGGGAGAACCGGCCCCACATGCGGGTTGCTGGGTGGCCCGAGTTGGAGAAGATTCAACCCACCGATGTGGGATGGGATGATGGAAAAAACTGGTCCACCAGTCGGCCAAGGATTGGAAAGAACCGGGCCGACTATTGTGGGATGGGCTAGATGAAACCAAGTCATTGGGTGACCCAGTGGGCTGAACGCACGATTGAACAGGGCTAGGACCAACAAGTCCCAATGGGCATGGACCAGCGGACAGGCCGGACTTGGCCATCCTAGAACCCACTGAGTCGATTTGGGTTGGATGGACCAGGTCAGGTCATGTGAGACCCCAGTGTTGGGTTGGTTGGGTCGGTTTGACCTGGTCAGACTGGGCTTGGACACAACCGACCCCCTGTTTACTAGAACACCAATATCATTCAGATCGGGCATCCAATTGGTGCGCCGTCTATTGCATTGGGACCCTTGTGACGAGACGGTACTTTGAGAACACTCTAAATGAGATTTCATGCTATTTGATTGGTGAATAATGGATTGGGGATTATATTCTCTTGAAATAAAGTGAGCTATGAGCAGGAATCCAATGGCTTTCTGTGATGCGATGGATATGATGAGCAGGTGTTAGTGATCCAGCTATCCATGATATGAGTAGGTATTATTGATCTAGATGGCCAAGAGAGGGTTGGGTCTTAGTGATCCAACTGGCCTAGAGACAAATGGGTCTTAGTAATCCAATAGTCCAATAGACGGGCGGGTCAAAGTGATCCAGCATACCTATTGATGAGCGGGTATAAGCGATCTAACTCACCCAGAGACAAGCAGGTATAAGTGATCCAGCTAGCCCAGAGACGAGTGGGTCTAAGTGATCCATTTGACCCTTGAGACGAGTGGGTCTCAGTGATCCAGCTATCCCAGGGGATGAATGGGACAAGAGGATGAATCCCTCCATAGTACGAATGTTTATCTTTACAACAGATAATTTTTCATCCTATACATTGAGTTATACATGGTGTGATTGGTCTTTTCTATGTGGTCTTGCTGTGCGATCTTACTATGTGCTCTTTCTTTTTTCTATTTCAATTGTTTTTTGGGTCCCTACTGAGTGTTGTATTAATCACCCCTACATGGGCATCGCCCGCACATGTCCTGTCTCATACAAGTGATCGATTATTCGATTGAGACCTCGGTGGTTCGGGACCGGGTGGTGCCAGTGAGATGGTATGGACACAAAATAATTCTATGGCTATAATAATCTACCTTCCACCGACCCTTCGGGTAGGTTTTGAGCATATGAGCCTTGGTACTAATTCTTTCCTTTATGGTCTTGGAATGGTATCTCCCCCCTTTTTACTTTTCAGTTGTACTGTACTTTCAGTAGTTGTCATAGTGACAGGTGTGGATTACTTTGTGTTTACTTTCCATATTTTTAGCTTCATTAATGTGTACATGTTTAAAGGAAAATGTCTTTACTATTTGGTATATTCTTACTCGGTGCTAGTCGTCATCCCTTGGCCTATGGATGGTAGGTTTGGGGTAGTCACAACACGTGCCCTAGGGGATGTGTCATGAAAAAGTGGTGTCAGAGGAGGTGGGTTATACCAGAAGAACTATGAGTATGAAATTTTTTATGGGAAAATAGTGTTAAGTGTATCGAGTTAAGTTTTCATGTTAGGGAATCCAATGTTGTTGCACCAGCCGACATATCCAAACACTAGGACCCTGAATTTTTCTTCCAGACTCGGTACATGAAAACATTGGTTGCATGAATCTTTGAATGTTTTCTCATGATCTTTCTGAATCAGAGTCAACTTTTCAGGTATAATCTCTTAACCATGATTCATCTTGATCTCCTTCAGGATTCCTCCACGTGTATGACAATTCAGGGTTCTAGTGAATGACCACTAGGATGGCCCACAAAGTGATGAGGCCTTGATATGTGGATCGTTTCCTGAGATGGCACCTTCAGGCGGTGTCCTAGTGATACCATCACCCATTGGTCAGTAGTTACTACCGGTGTTACTGTTAGAGGATGTACGTAGGATCAGTTCCTTACATGAGTTCTATTGATAAAGACCTCCTTGATTTAGGGGAGAGACATATCCCCAAATCATTGAGTACTTTTTTTATGTGGTGATGTGAGTCTTTTGCTTAGTGGGGACTCCACTTGACCAGATGTCAGTTCTAGAAGCAAACCTTTTACAAAGTTCGATAGGAGATGGTGGAGTTTGACTATCCGGACTCACAAGGAGGAGATCCTCACCTGGTCTAACTTTGAAAAACTTTTCAGGAAGTAGTTTTCCCCATGAATTCATGCTCAATGTGCATATAGTAGCTTCTTTAATTACATCAGGGTTGCCTCATAGTGGATGAGTACTCTGTGAGGTTCACCGACCCCTCCAGTTACTCTATAGATATGGTGCGGGACCCTTTATTTAGGGCCCAAACCTTTGAGTAGGGACTCCAACGAGAAGATCAGGGAATCAATGATTTCCCTCAGCATACCTACGCAGGATAGAGTGTTGAAGAGAGCTTTACTAGTAGTCAGCTTCCTCGTAGAGTAGGAACCGACGGTGGGAGACACCACCGGGCGAGAGGTGGCTGAGTCATCTGTGGCGGGGGGCCGACAGATGATGCAGACATCCAAGCAGGCTAGACCATCTGGAGGACAACCCCCATGAATTAAGGTAGGTGGTACGAGGCCTCCAGGGAAGTGGGAGTTATCATAGGAGTAGGTCATGCTACTTGTGTAGCGAGTATGGACACATGGATCATGACTAACTGACCCACTTCCCAGACGAACAACCAACAGTCGAAGGGCCACAAAAGTAACGATAGAGGTTTGAGTGTGGAGGTCGATAGGGAGTCATACATGTTAGGGGAGTGGGTAGAGCATAAGATGGTGGATGAAGTTTTGAGGTGCTGTCACCACCCCTAGGTGGTCCACCACGGGATCCAAGAGCTAGTAGACATGGGCGAGGCTAGCTTCAGGCGATGGAGGCCTACAACCATGTCACTCCAGAGATGATTAGAGGCTCAATCTGTGTCTTCTCTACCTAGGATGAAATTATTATAGACACATGTGCTATTAACTCTTTCCTTTCCATAAATATTTCATGGATCTTGGATATTTTTATTGAGCCATTATCTTGATCCTTATGATTAGAGAATTCTATGGGAGGGGATTCAGCAATTACACAAGGGTTCGATCTGTGTGACATTACTCTAGGTGGAGAGATCTTTGGTTGGGATATCCTAGTAGTGGCATTGAGCCCTTATGATTTCTTATTGGGTATGGACTGGTTATCAACAGTCTATGCTTAAATCAACTATTTTAAGCCCATAGTGTGATGTTTCCATTGAGATGGGAACATGTTTTACTTTTTCAACAAGAAGGAAAATGGAGCAGCATAGGGTGTACTCACACATAGGAGGGTGTATCCAATCACTCATCAGTTGGATAACATGAACATCAGTGCAACAGATGAGACTTGTCGAAAGATTCCTACAACGGTGGATGAGTATGAGAACGTCTTTCTAGAAGATGTTCTAGGACTACCTCCTCCTAGAGAGGTATACTTATGATTTGATATATACCCTGATATGACACTGATATAATCACCTGTATATCGGATGTCTCTTAGAGAGCTGTAGTTGTTTAGGGTATAGTTGGAGGACTTGTAGAAGAAGGGCTTCATAAGGAGTAGCGTTTCACCATGGGCAGCCCCAGTGCAATTCACCAAGAAAGAAGACAGAAGCTTGAGGATATGTATTGACTTCCAAAAACTGAACTAGGTGACCGTGAAGAACAAGTATCCTCTACCAATGATTTATGACCTCTTAGATCCAATAAAGGGAGTGAGATGGTTCTATAAGATAGAACTCATATCAGGATATCACTAGCTTTGAGTACGAGATGAGGACATCTCAAAGATGGATTTCATATATCTCTATGGCCACAACAAGTACTTAGTGATGTTTTTTGGCCTGACTAAGTACCAGTTGTGTTCAAGGGACTCATGAGCAGGATCCTCTAGCCACACCTAGACCTATTTGTAGTGGTCCTCATTGACGAGATCATAGTTTATTCAACATTAGAGGAGGAGAAAGTGATACATATGAGATTGGTTCTGGACACACTCCGAGAGAACCATCATTACATTAAGCTCTCAATGTGTGGGTTTTTGATAGGAAAGGCCCAATTTCTGGGAAATGTCATCTCAGGTTGTGGATTTGCGGTGGATCCAACCAGTATCGAGGTTGTGATTTCTTGGAAGCCACTCAAGAGAATTACTTTGGTACAAAGTTTACTTTCATTGGATGAGTACTATAGGAGGTTTGGATTCAACTATTTCATGGTGGCAGCACCCATAATAGTGTTAACTATTAAGGGAAAAACCTTCGTGTGGAAATAAATATTCTAGCATATCTTTAAACAACTAAGGAAGAGCTTTACGAGTGCTCTCATCTTAAAGTTTTAGAGGAGGGCACCAACTATGTGGTGTTCTGCAACACATCAAGAACCAAGAATGGTTATGCTAGGATGTAGGGGAAAGATGTGATTTCTTATGCCTCATGAAATTTGAGACCGCATGAAAAAAACTATGTGACTCATGACCATGAGTTGGAAGTGGTAGTAATTACAATGAAGATGCGGAGACACTTCCTTATGGGCGAATGATTCATTATCTACTCTGACCACAAGAGTCTCATGTATATATTTTCTCAGAAGGATCTGAATATGAGATAGCGGCGTTGGATATAGTTCCTCCAGGAAAATGACTTCGAGATAGTCTATACTATTGGTAAGGGGAACGTGGTGGTAGATGCTCTTATCAAGAGATTGAGTTCACAACTACTAAATGAGGCCTCACAAAAGTTTTCTCACTTTTGATATCCTTTGTAGATAGAGATGAAGAAGATTATCATCAGTTGATGGTCATTACCCTTCCACTCTTACAACGAGAAAAGGAGGAGAAACTTAGAGTAGCTAGCAGCTAGACTACACATGCCAGATCTCATCAGGACAAGTTGCAGATGGATTTTCAATAGGTGGGGAGAAGGTTATACTTTTAATTGGATGCATTTTTGTACATGTGGAGTTATAGGTGTTCGTGTTGAGGGAGATCCATCCACCAACTTTGACGGTACATATTGGTGTGGAAAAGATGTACCAGGACCTCTGATGTTTGTACTAGTGGCCAGGGATGAAGAATGCAGTGACCGAGTTTTTCTCGAGATGCCTCACTTGTCAGCAAGTGAAGGCTAAGCACAAGGTTCTATCCGGTTTGACACAACCCCTCACGATACAGGAATGGAAGTGGGATGGGATATTGATGGACATCATGATAGGATTCCCATGTATGTCCAAGGGCATGCTACAATCTAGGTGATCATAGACCGACTCACTAAGTCGGCCAACTTCCTACCCATTCAAGAAAATAGTTCAGAAGAGAGCTTGGGATGCCTCTACACACAGAGATGGTTCAAATCCATGGAGTTAAATCTATGATAGTGTCAGATCATGATTCATGATTTCCATCCTAGTTCTGGATGGAATTATTGGAGGTGTTTGGTAATTAGCTAAGCTTAAGCACACCCTTTCACCCATAGACAGATTATTGGGAAAAGCTGACCATATAGACTATGGAGGACATGCTTAGTGCTTACATTATTGATTTTGGTCATAGTTGAGAGGACCACCAAACACTAGTGGAGTTTGTGTACAATAATAGCTACCACTCCACCATCATTATGACATCATTCAAGGCACTGTAGAGATGACCATGTGAGTAACCATTACACTGGACAAACCAAGGGGAGTCAGCACTCATGGGTCCAAAGGTGGTACAGGCTACCACTGAGAAGGTGCAAGTCATTCGAGAGAAGATGAAGACTATATAGAGCCTACATAAGTCCTATGATGATAAGCGATGAAGACGCTTAGAGTTCGAGGAGGGGGACCACGTATTCCTACGAGTCTCTCCTTAATGGGGGATATATGGATTTTTCCAGGGATGAAAGTTATCTTCGAGGTTCATTAGACCTTTCCTGATACAGTGTAGAGTTAGAGAGGTGGCGTACCACTTGGCTCTACCGCTGCAGGTAGAGAGGGTTCATGAAATCTTCTGAATATCCCAGCTAAGGTGGTACATGCATGAACCTTATCATGTCATTGACCATAGTGAGATATAGATTGATGACTAGGTGATATTTGTGGAGTACCTAGTGGAGATAGGGGATCGATTGGAGAGGATACTTAATGGAAGGTCAATACCTTTGGTGTATGTTTGTTTGCAGCACGAGAATCTCTAGGAGAGAAAATGGGAATGGGAGGCACAAATTCAGGATTAGTACCCCCATTTGTTTGATTAGCCCCTGTTTTAGCTTAAAAGGACGTAAATTCCTAAATAATGGAGTAATGTAATACACAATAATTCCATGAATTTTTTTGAATAATAAATGGGATTATTTAAAGACAAGGCATTGAGACGACACATAATTCCAATCCTAGACTGGATGGAATGTATTTTTTAACTATTTTTAAGGTTTATTAAATAAATGGTCAAGTGGGTTTTTCTAACTTTTAAACAGGTTCCTAGATCAAAAAACTAAGGGCACCATTGAACTCAGAGCATCAAGATTCACCTAAAAAGGGACTATCTTTGGCCGGTGCGAGCCAACAGTTGAAAGTAGTTTTTTTCCATAAATAAAATAATTAAGAAACAATTATTTTATTTTCCAATGATTATTACTCTTAAAAGGTAACATGGATTAGAAATCCGAGAATACCATTGAGATTGTGAGGTTGTGTTTCCCTTTGGAATATCTTAACCTCAACTGCCATTAGTCAAGGGTGAAAGTTAGTTTTCATACGTTTTGAAAGAAAAATAAAAAAACATAAGAAGTTATTTTAATTTTTTTCTTCTTCATTGAGAAGTGGAATGTCATTGCTGTAGTGAACCAATGAGGTGATGATTAATATCCTTAGAAAACCTCATTAATTAGTCAGCATAAGGATGCTACAACTCAGCCTAATAGAAATGATGATTCACATTCTTTAATTAATATCCTAACAAGCAGTCTTGGATTGTTGGAACCATCCTGAAATTAATCTATGGATTTGATAAAAGGAAATTATGAACAACTAATGCACCTTCTTTCACCCTTTAAATAATCATTAGCGACGATGGACTGTAGATCAAGAATGAATAATTGAGGCACATGAACTCATTCGTCCCCAACCAAAAATCCTATCCCAGGTAGGGGGTTTTTATTTTAAGTGAATTCCTTATTTTCCCTATTCTTATCTTAAATTGACGAATGTAGGTTATCTCACATAAAATTTAACCCAAAAATCAAACATTAATTTGGGGTGGTTAATGATATAGGGAAAATGGGATATTTATCTTTGTTATATTTCCACCTTATTCCTGGTTCTCTATGATCCTACTAACAAGAACACATGTGGGTCAATAGGAACAAAGGAATAGATTTTTCATTGGGTGTTTCTATGTTTGAATCCTTCCCCTCTCATCTTATTTCATACTTCCCTTTCTTTGTGTAGAAACGACAGTGTTGCATCATCCAAGGAGACACCAGGAGGAAGAGTCATTGCCAGGCGGGCTAAAGCACCATAGAGATGTAGTGAAAACAGTAGGAGGTCGCGAAACCTCGGCCGTAGCGGCAAGCAGGAAGTGGCATAGAGGCCGGTGGGTAGTGGTAGGTAGACGTGGCCACACAGCCACGTCAGAGGTGCCACACAGTTCGCATACCGCAGTGGCGAGCTGGACCCCCACCAAATCCATGGGCCACTCGGGGGAAATCGGTCGGCCTGAGCAAACCGATGCAGGAGTATGGTGTCGTGTTAGAGGACCAAACTGCATCAGTGGGACACAGTAGGTGGCTGGCATGCTGTCCTCATCAGAATACATGTAGATATGGGGTGGCCAACCTCAGTCAGCCTTGTGTGGCATGAATTGGATGCCTAAGGGGCGTCTGGGTAGGGGGATAAACGGCCGCCATGCAGGACGAGATGGTGGAGTGAACTAGACCACTGAGTAGTCCAGGATAGAGAAGAGTCTACCCACCAATGTGGGATAGGACACAAGGAAAAATTGGGCCGCTGGATGGCACATGCAGGGAAATAACTAGCTTGCCTGTTACGGGTCAGTTTGGATGAAACCGGGTCGCTGGGAAACTGGGCAGGCTAGACCCGAGACCGAACCTGGCCGGGTTCAGCAAGGCCCAGTGGGTCTATCCCAATAGCCTGGCCAGACCATGCTGGCATAGACCACACTGGGTCAGGTCGGTCAGTCGAATAGGGTTGGTCAGGTCGGTCTGTCCAGGCCAGACTAGCCCTAGACACAATCATCCTATGTTTACTAGATCATCAATATCTTTAAAACTGAGCATTTGGTTGACGCACTATCTGTGGAATTGGGACCCTTGTGATGAGGTGGTCCTTTTACAATACTATAATTAATATCTTGTGGTAGTTTAGATGCAACCAATTTATTGAGGAGTATATTTTTCTGGAATCAAGTGCGCTACGAGATGGAATCCTACGGCTGGCTGGGACGTGAAGAATATGACAAGCGGGTATTAGTGATCTAACTGGACAAGAGAGGAGAGAGTATTAGTGATCTATCTAGGAAAGAGAGTAAAGGTCTTAGTGATCCAGCTTGCCAAGAGAGGAGTGGGTATTAGTGATCCAGTTGGCCCAGAGACGATCTGGTCTTAGTGATCCTGCTGTCCAAGAGATGAGCGGGTCTAAGTGATCCAGAAGGACTATAGATGAGTGGGTCTAAGTGATCTAGCTATCCTAGAGAGGAGCGGGTCTAAGTGACCCAGATGGCCTAAATATGAGTGGTTTTAAGTCATCAAATTGTCCCCAATGAGGAGTAAGTCTCAGTTATCCATCTAGCCCAAGTGATGAGCGGGCCTAGATAACGAATCTATAAATAGTTTGAATGTTCATCCTTAATACTGATAATTCTACTTACTATACTTTGTGTATTACTTGGGGTGAGCTATCCTTGATTTGTGATATTTCTATGTGATCTTGTTGTGTGGTATTTCATTGTGATCTTTCATTTTTGGTTTGGGGTCCCTTCTGAGTATTGTGTTACTCACCCCTACACGGGCATCACTCGCACATGTCATTTCTCATGCAGGTGATCAAAGATTCAACATAGACCTTGGTGTTCTGGGACCAGTTGGTTCCCAGTGTGATGGGACAGACGGGGCGTAATTCTATGGCTACAAGAAGATACCCTCAACCTACCCTTTAGGTAGGGTTTGAGGCGACGAACCTTGACAGCTATATATTCCTTTGTGGTCTTGAGCTTGTATTTTGGCACATTTTACTTCTCAGTCATACAATACATTTATTAGTTTTCGTAGTGACAGTTGTAGTTCACATTGTGTGTAATTTCCACAATTTGAGCTTCATGAATTTGTAAAGGTTTAAAGGAAAATTCCTTCCCTTTTTTGGATATTCATACCCGGTGCTAGTCCCCAGCCCCTGGCTTATGGAAGGAGAGCTTGGGATAGTCATGGAACAAGCCCTAGGGGACGGGTCATGACACATGATATCTTTAGATAGTACTGGTGGTCAAGGATGAAGAAGGAGGTGGCGATATTCGTAGTGAGATGTTTCAACTATAAGAAGGTGGAGGCCTATCGTGTGATTCTTAAAAGGATGTTGTAGAATCTACCCATTACTCAGTGAAATGGGATGATTTTACTATAGATTTTGTGATAGGATTACTCAAGAAAACCCATGAGAACAACTCAACGTGGGTGATTTTGGATCGACCAATTAAGGTATTCCACTTCTTTTCTATCTGGGAGACCTTCACCATTGGTGACCTGGGTATTTTATACATGAGTGAGATAATTATATATCACAATGTTCTAAAGAGTATCATTTTAGATTGAGAACCTTTTTTCACATCATGATTCTCATAGTGTCTTTAGAAAAGAACCGTGATTGTAGCTTCTTATAAGCACAACCTATCATCCACATACTGATGATCAATATGAGAATACTATTTAAATTTTGTAGGCTATGTTACGAGCTATTATTGTTTGGATTTCTATGTTTCATAAAAGTATTATGTTGAACTAATGGTGTTTTTGTATAATAATATCTTTATTTTTTATAAATGTTGGGGCTGAAGCCTCAATTTATTATTTAAATCAAATACCTCTTTAGACTGGGTAGAGGGTGACCCATTACATAGCCCGAAGGACAAAGGCCAAGTGTCCTGAATACAAGGCTTGAAAGCCCAATTTTTGGCCCGAAGGACCCCTCAGTGAATATTACTACTACAGTACTGCGCTTCTACATCCCCTGCTACAGTACCACTGACGCTATAGTTCCTACAACAGTCACTCTGCCACTATAGTGTCACTGATGAAATAGTCTTCTACTACTATAGTACCAGAAATTCGCCCCTACCCGGATTTGCTCCTGGGTATTTTGGATGCCAAGAAGGAGCTTGTACCACTAGGGTACATGATCGTTGGAAAAGGTACACTGGGTTTTCAAGGCCAAGGGGTCACACGGTTAATAATATCTTCCATGATTCGGAACAAATGGAACATTTCATGGCACTGTATAGATGGTCATGTCATTCAATTATTTGTTCGTTAGAGGAAGGAGAGGCGAAAATTCTTAGACATTATCTCATACATGATATGTTTGAGTAGGTTCATCTAACCAGGAGGCCATTGGTGGTGTTGTAGATTGGGTAGAAATATTACACCAACCATCAGATATATCCTATAGAGTTTGAGGTTGGTCATCATGTTTTCCATCGTGTGTCTCATAGGTTGGGTCAACACCATATATGGAAACATATAATACTATCACCCATGCTATTTGATCGATTTGAGATAGTGGAAAGTGTTAGTATAATGGCATACTGATTATCCCTTCCATATTACTATAGTTCTATACACGACATGTGATAGCCTTAGAGATATCATCCAAACCCTTATCATATGATAGAAGTCAAGGATGTTGAGCTTTGGGAAAATGTGTCTTCTTATGAGCATTTGATACGGATTGTGGACCATAGTGAGAATTATATTCGGGGTAATACTATTCCTCTAGTTCGATTGTAGTGGAAGCATGGGAATGTTCAATATGAGACCTAGGATAGAGAGTTTTATGTATATGAAAAATGGACAAACTTGTTCATTGATACCCCACAATGATGCTTGGAGTAACTTAAGGAAGAGATGCTATATGGTGGGGGGGGGGGGTTGTAAGATCCCCTATTTTTTCAAGTACTTCCCACATTAATTTTTTTCATTAGACAACTTTTGTTTGGGGATTTTCTTGTCTTTAATCCTTTCTGGTCAAGTCTCATCCAGATATTGAGAGCCATTATTGGGGAAAATGACTGAAATTTTCGGTATTTATGTTTGTTTCAATTATTAGAGTCTGAGTATAAATGTGTAAAAGGGTATTATGAGGTTTTCTTATAAGTTTTTAAGGATTTGGGGGTGGTTTGAGAATTTTATTTGGAAATTGGGGTTATATATTCTAGCATGAAATTTACATTCTATGTAAATACATTACATGACATGTAACTATCACCTTATAGATGTCGTGAAATGGATACAAGTTGCGAGCTAGTTCATGGAATGAACTTGTTTACACACCATTAATCTTCATTACATGATGTGTAATGTTTTAGGAGTGTTAAAGTCATCTAAGGTGACATGATTTTTGGTGTACCACTTAAACGATAATTACATTCTTTCTAATACATTTATACATTGTTTATTTAATGGGATGGGTGGATTAAAATCCACAATTCACTTATTTATTCATTCATCATCTATTGTAGTACTCCTCTCTCAAGCCCTAAGTGATTTCTAGGAAATTTTGGATCCCAATCCTCCATTAAAAACATCCTGTTTAAGAAATTACTTATTGATGAGTAGTTTCTTTGTATTTCCTTCCTCTCTTCAATTACTCTCCATTGTAGTGGTGTAACCATTTGAATACCATGTAATCAGGTGTTGATCTTGATTTAGTATTATCTAGGTTCTTTCATGTGATCTTTGGTTAATTATTTCTTATTGGTGTTGACCATTGGAAGCATTTTGTTGATCCTCAGTTGAAGGAGTGTGGTCTAAAACATAACCCTTTGTCCTATTTAATTTTTTAATCATGTGAAATATTGAAATTATTACATCAAAACATGAATATTAAATAATTAAATAATTAATGATGATAAATCATGTGTGGGATTATTATTTGGATCCATTTGGATTCAATAGTGATGTGACCTTGCTTGAGGATACCCATTGGTTGATTATTTTTTAGAATAATAATGAATTGGTTAATGTCTTAAAGTGTGTTTATCATGAAATGAGACCTCATGTGAATAATTGATATTGAATAACCTTGGTAATGGATTATTTCTATTGAAATGGTTATGTTTGATATGATATTTCTGGGTGAAAACTGTTAAGGGTTTAATACCCACTTGATAAAAGAAAAGTGTAACTAAAAGGAAATGCTAATTTGTAGAATTAAATATGGGAGTTAATGATATGATATTGGGATATCCTGGTTGTTATGACTTGTTTTGTGAATCATGTTGTAATACTTATATAGAGGGTTAGGCCCAGTTTCATTCTGTAATGCTTATATAGAGGGATTGGACAAATTTTATGTTGTAATGATTATATATCAATCTCTTCCAAAGATTTTGAAATTATTATATAGAGAGATATGACTTGGATTCAAAAAGGATTATATAGTCGTCCAGGATCAAATGTTGAAATGATTACACATAGGTGTTTTCTATTTTTTTGATTATGCCATGGATTTTTCCTTATGGTTGGAATGGTTGTGCTAGATGATTAGAGATTTTCTAGAATGACGCTGAAGTAAATTGATTTTTATTATATTAAGTTGATTAATTAATACATCTATTTATTTATTTATTGAAATCACTTTTTATCAGACTCATTTTGTTTAAAAATATCACTGTCAACCTTATATGTTTTACTCACATCCTATTCACACCACAATTTGGTACATGAGAAGAATACATTGATGCGGGTCTGGATAAGAGAAAGGGACTTTATTATCTATTTTTTCTTACTAAATTTGCCAGAGTCTGGTGATGGGATCATCATAGGGTTTGAGACCAATGTATTATGAGTTTATTTGTGTTATTTGGTTCTATTATTTGTATTACTTCCAACTGACATTTAGATACATTTCATCTTGTCATTACATGGTTCTCTATTGTTTTGTTTTTTATTTCCTCTTTTTAATTCCCAGTTTTAGGTTGTACTATTTTCATTATTTCTATTACTCTAATATTTATTTTTACTATTTATTTCCACTATATTATAACAATATAGTAAGGTGTATAATATCCCGACTACACTCATCACACGAGAAATGTTAGTAAGTAGCCTCCAAAAAATGGAGAGGGATGCTTGAGATCATGTAACTAACCCAATTTGGCCACATGATAGAGTGATGGATCTGGGAAAGTCACATAAATTCATATTAAATAATCATTCAATTTTTTGTAAAATATTTTCATCCTTCAAAAATATGTTTTTTTCCGAAGTTGGTTTTTATTTCTTTTAGTAAAGAAATATTTTAATTATTTTTTATAAATTTTACAAAATTTATTTGAAAAAATTAAATTCATTTTTAAATTCAATATTTCAGAATTAACTTAGGGTGAAATTTTGTGTTTTTTTCAGAAAATATTTATTGTTTATTAAATAGTGAAAATACTAATTTTTGTAAAAAATGTCATTTATTCTCAAAAAATTAAGTATTATAAATAAACATTATGTTTTGAAAATTATTTGATATAAAATAATTAATATTTTCTTATCTAATCCACTAAATTAAATCTGAGTCACGAATGTATTGGATTTTAGTATATATTTATTTTTTTGGTTTAAATCGGTATTTTTCTAAAAACCATTTTAAATTAAATGATTTTTATACTTTTTAATTAATTGATAAACACCTAATAAAGAAATATTTAAATTTAATTTATATATTAGATATCAATTAATATTAAATTTTATTTATATATAGGTTATTATTAGTTTTAGAATTAATATAAAATCAAATTTTTATTGAAAACTACACTTCTTGAAAGTCAATCTTTTCATGCATCAGCAGGTTTAATTTTAAATTAAACATTTCCAATTAGGTAATATGAATTTGTTAAAATAGATTATATATATTTAAAAATAATAATTTATATTATCTAATAAATTCATCTTGATTTTTACCATAAAGAATATTTATAAATAGTAAAAATTAACTAGCACGGTTAAGGTGAAAACAGATTTACCATGGGTTAAACTATAAATATAAGGGTTAAAACAAAATTAAAACTTGTATAAAATATATTTTATGGATATATTTATACCTTTTAATGTATAATTATTGATAAAGGTCTATTTTTGATCTTTTTTTCATGTGAAAAATGTGGGAATAACGTTTTCTTATAAAAAATTTCAATTGTCCCACTCATGTCACTTATGAAAGTCCACCCCCTTTATTATACTATTAGAACATTTAAATACCATAGGATAAAAAAATATCCTCCAAATCCCTTCCTAAATTACCTACCCATGCTAGATATATTTTCTCTGATTAGGAATCCAACCTAAGAAGGCTTTTGGTGCTAACCTAAGTAGGTTGTCTGAAGAAGAGGTATCATGCATAACCAAGAATTTTTATTTTATTTATTATTCCACATCATTAAAATATTATTCAATTATTAATTTATAATAACACCATTATCTCCCATAAAATTATATGTTATTATGTTAATGTTATAACCTAAATCCATCTCCAATTCAATCGATTGGGATATAAAATAATTATTTGTGTGTACATTAGACTACAACCTTGTGAATAGATGTATTTCATTTTCAATCATCTTCTCCCAAGAAAAATAATAATAATGGATATAAATTTTGTGTGTGTGTGTATATATATATATAATATTTTATGTTATTCATTCATGGGGATTATGATTGATGAGTTACCAAAGTGGAAAAGGATTTATGTTATAATATCCTTCCTTTTGAGATTGTTTGGGTTCAAGATTTCTTTAGAGAAAATCATATTATATTAATTTAATAAACAAAATTTATTTCTTATACACTAGTTATGAGGGTTTTTAACATATTTTCTTTCCATTTATAACCTTATTTATTTAATACATATGAATACTGTAATTTATAAGTGATACTGATCTTGTATTTTCTTTCAAATCATGTATATTTTGTTTACATATCATCATTTTCTAAAATGTTATCAAAAATGATAATTTATAAACATAAATTAATTTATAAATCCATTTTATGTGATATTTTACCTTCTTATAAAATGTTTTAAAAGGTAATTTCTTAATATTTTCTAAATTTCTATCATTTGACTCCCCTTTTTCAAAATGTTTTAAAAATAATGTTTATTTTTAACATTTATGACTTGAACAGATTTTCCAGTAGTCATGTCAATTTTTAACCTTGAATTTTCATTTATATTTTTCCATGTTTATTTTCAATGAAAATTATTTTCATAATATTTTCTAAATAATTATTTTTTAAAATTTATTTTTAAAATTAAAAATATATTTTCATCAAAAAAAAATTTAATGAACAATTAATGGTGTTTCCATTCATCAGAGTGAACAAAACTTGTTGTTAATTATTTTAATATGGATTTATTTTTCCATTATACCATCCCCATTCTTTCTCTAGATGGATTAATAATGTTTCAAAGAGATTGACATGTAACCCATTTTTTCCACAGGTTAATCATGTTCCAAAGAGATTGTTATGGAACATGTTTCTTTTCAATGTGTTAAGCATCTTAGAAAGTGATTTTTATAGAACCCATTTTTTCCATAGGTTAATCCTGTTTTAATATATTTTTATGGAACCCATTTCTTTTACATGGGTAAATAAATTTTTGAATTGAATAAAGGTTGTTTCTATGAGTTTATGATGAAATGAATGCTCTATATACTTTATTATTGATAAAGTTATCAGACATTGTTTACAGTGTTGGGAGGTCCTATTATAAACCAAGAATGTGTGGTTACATTATTAAACAAATATGGGTGGTCCTATTATAAACTAAAGATGTGTGGTTATGCAATTAACAAAGTTTTGGTAATTCCATAATAAATGATGGACTGGTGGTTTCATGATAAATCAAGGACCGGTGAGTCCATAATATCCCTATAATGAATTTGGTACCCTAGAGATGGAATTAATCAATATTGGTTATTCCATTTGTAATAGTGGTGTTAATATAATGTTCCAAGATAACAATACATTATATTTATGCATTCAATGGTTTTTAATTATTCATGTGATCAATATTGATATCATATGGCTCGTGATTAATGATTTTGATGAATCTTTCCTTTATGAAATACATATGCCATGTTTTTATCTTTGATTATCCAATTATTGATAGGTATAAATATTCTCATGTTATTCTCATGCACTTTGATCATGTTATAATACCCTTATTAACTTCTTATACTCATGGATAACATTCAATTGTTAATTCATATGTTTACCCTTGTTAAGAATTTGAGCTCACCCTTCTTATTCTTATATTTCTCAACTTACCAATTATTATGTTGAATGAATTTTGTTTAGAAGGAATTCATATGTATTATTATAATGGATTAATGAAAAATAAGAAAACTTGGATTAATATAGAGAAATTATGATTCAAAGTCATGGTTATTATTTATGTAAGAGTTTGTCTAAATTCTTCAAAAATATAAACCTATTATTTCCTTGATAATGTATTTGATATAATATTTCCTTTTCATATTGTATGTTTTGGATAGAAAAAATTGGGTCACCTTCACCAGTATCAAATCCATAAATGTAATTTTTAGTCTTTTAGCACCAGTTATTGGAGTGCGGGTTTGGGAATGTTATAGTTGGTATTAGAGGAAAGGTTTAGATAAATTTTGAGTTTATGAAATTTTCATGTGATTTTATATTAGGAGTTATGGATTTATGTAAGGGTTTGTAAGTTTATGTTTACTAATATTTTCATTTCTTAAACACCCATAATTAGGTTTTAAGTAATGAAATTCCAGTTTATTAATGGCATTTTGTGAGTTGTTTTTATATTGGATTAGGGTATATGTAACCCTTCAGTTCAATATGAAGTATTATTTGAGGAAGAATTAACATTACATAAGTTTAAAGGTATTTATAACCTCTATATATTTTATGATCTTTATGTATTAAGGTTATTTTTAATGATGTTAATAATATTTCTAGAAAGGTTATAAGGATATAACCTTAGTAAAAAGGTCAATTTGAATATAGAGTGATAACACACCACATCTGTCAAGGATGTGTGGTTCGAACCCTTAATTAAAGGGTCAAAAGTGTGAAACACCTACCATTAGACTATGCCGTGTCTTGAAAATATTTTTTATTTTGGGCATGTAATATGAAAGGTATGAGATAAATTTGAGGTTTAAACACACTTTAATGTTGATGTTATTGAGGTTATTTAAGATATAGAGTTATTTATTTATGGAATGATTTTGGTTGATCTTGGATTATTTTTGTTTAATTTTAGAGATTAATTTATTATTCGATAATATAATGTTTTATTTATTTTGGGAATTACATTAACTTGTGCTAACTATTTTGGTTTTGGTTAATGTAGAATGATTTAAGAAATAACAATTAACCCTTTTATGGTTATGTGAACCTTTATAAGTTTATTTTATTTCTTTTGGTATGAAAAAAGCATCTTAAATACTTATCATTTGAAAAAAAAGATGATATTATGGTGGGAATTGATAAAAGGATGAAATTTTAATCATTAAAAAAAGTATATTTCCTTATGCTCCTAGTCTAGATGGAAAAGGATTTAATCAACTCTAGGATTTTTTTCCTATTTACATCATTTTTGATGATATCATAAATCATTTTTACACATTTTGGTTTACGGTTTTGTGGTTTTTGATTTTCCCATGATCATTAACATTCTTGTGATCAATGATCTCTATCAATATCCATCATTATTTAAACATTAAGATTGTGTTGTATGTCCATATATTCACCTCCCACCTACTTTCTATTATTTTTTAACCTGGAATTTGTTATTATAGATGACCTCAACAATTCATTTTTTATTTTATCAATGGTGTGTTTTATTAACCCTTTATATGATGTGGGGTTTCAATAATAATATTTGAAAATGATAAACCTTTGATTAGCTAGTTCAAGTTAAAATTAAATGGATTCAATTCATTAGGGGTGAATGTAACACCATGATATTTTAAAATAAGATCATTATATTCGATATAATATTCAATATACATCAGCATGATTAAATGACCTGTCAAATATACAACTTTTATAACTTAGATGTTAAATTATAGAGTATGAATAATATTAACTACATTATGATATATATATACATATATATGTATATATATTTATATATATATTCATATATATATGTATATATGTATATATATATATATATATATTTGTATATATATATATATTTTACACTCAATATAAATTATTGATAAATTTTTAGTAGATAATCAATCAATTTTTAGTAATGTAATTTTTCTCTCTGAAAATATGTTTCCTTCAAAAAAATTATTAATTTTTTTAGGAATAATAATAATTATTTTTTTTAACTTTAATAAAATGTATTTAATAAAATTAACATCATTTTTAAATCATAATATCAAAATTAACTTGGGGTGAAATTTTAGGATTTTTGGAAAATATTGATTTTTCAGTGAGTAGTAAAAAAATATGATTTTGGTAAAAAAATGTTATTTATTTTCAATAAATTATGTATTTTAAAGTACCATTATGTTTTTAATATGAATTAATGTATAATAAAAATTATTTAGTTATATTAAATCCAATTAATTAAATTTTAGTCATCTTTATATTGGATTTTTGTATATGTTTATTTTGGGTTAATTTTTTTTTGAAAACTAATCTAAAGTGAATAATGTTTCTTATTTTTAATTAATTAAAAAAATACCTAATTAGTAATTATTTAAATAAAATTTATAGATTATATATTAATAAATATTAATTGATATTCATAAAATTTTAATTATTAATCATAAATTTAATATAAAATCTTCTTTTTCTCGAAAAACTTCTTTTTCATCAAGTATGTGTTTGTAATTTTAAATTAAAAATTTCCACATACATGGATTGAATTTTTTAAAACGTATACCATATTTGAAGTTATAATAGTTTATATAATCTAATAATTTTATCAGAACTTTTTACCTTAAATAATAATGAAAATAGTAAAAATTAATTACCGCGATTAAGGTAAAAATGGGTTTACTTAAGGATTAAACTAAAATGAAAAGGATTAAAATGACCTAAAACTTATATAATATATATTTATGGAAATATTTAGACCTTATATTGTATAATACTTGTTAATTGTCCATTTTAGAGCCTTTTGGTATGTGAAAAATTTGGGTACACATTTTTATTTTCAATAATTACAAGTTTTCCACTCACCTCACTCATAAAAGGCCACCCACTCTCCTCTCCTATTTAGAAATTTAAATCAATTTGAATAAAAAAATAATACACCAAATTCCTTTTTAAATTCCCTACCAATTAACAAGATCCATTTTTTTATTATACATCAAACCGTTGAGGGATTTTTTTTTCTAACTGATGTAGGTTTTTTGAAAAAGTAGTATTATGCTTAACTAAGCATTTTTATTTTATTTCTTCTTTAAAATCTTATAAATATTATTAAATGATTTTGATATAGTAACAACATTTTATAAAATATATTTAGCTGTTATTATGATAATTGAAAAACCTAGATCTATCTCCTCTTCCATCAAATTGGTTATAAAATCATTATTAGTGTGTATGGCGGACTATGACCTCACGAACTGATGTATTTATTTTTCTATAATCACCTCTAAAATATTGTTATAATGATGTATTTAAAGTATATATATATTATATTTTGTGAATATTTATACTTATGTAGATATGGTATCACATATAAATTCTTAATTTTCATTCTTTTGGGGATATAATAACGTCGCTCTTGTGAATAACGGACTACTGACATGCAAAGCGATACAATTTGTTTACCACTAACAATTTACAAGGAACGTGTTAGGAAAAATTAAAATAAATATATATGATATAAATACCATAATTATAATATTAATTACATTTATCATTATGAATAGATAATACTTTTTTTCTTTCTTCCACAGAAAATATTAATGTCATTCATGGGTATGTGTGGGATCCCACCTCCACAAAGCGATGAGATTTGTTTTTCATCACCACATCACAAGGATTATAGACATAAATGTATTTAATGAAATAATATAAAATTTATGATATAATTATAATTCTATAAATATAAAATAATACTTACCTTCTATCCATAATGATTATTGAAAAAATGGAAATGTTAGTCTTACATACGTGTGGCCCAATATCTTCATGACCATATCCAAGTTAATTTTTCAAAACTATCTTTCAAGACTGTTTGTAATAGTATAATTGAAATATAATTATGATAAATATTTCATTATTATTATTATAATTACTTATATGTTGAAAAAATGATATCTTTGACCACAACCAACACATCAAATCTGTTTTGAAACAATGAATCCAACATCCTCAAAACACCCAACATAGACATAATTGATTAATTAGGTAATATATATATATATATAATAATTAAAATTAATGATTTAAATATAAGGTTTTAAACATGATAATTTTTTATGAAATAAAATAATTGATGTAGGAATATAACACAAGAGTTAAAGGATAAACATGTAATGTTTGGACTCGATGTAAGGGATTTTGTCTCAGTTTCCTTTCATTGAGGCATATTTTATTATTATGAACATAATTTACATTAAATTGTGTATATTTTACCTATATACATATAATTTCATTAATCCTTCTTAAATCATGGTATTTTAAGTTTCAATTAGAATTATTTCATTCAAGGGGAATTGATCTGAAATTTACCAAGTGGTATAGAATTTCATAACTCAATTTATTTTAATTTGGTTATATTACTTTTTACATGAATTTATTATGACATGATTATATGTGTAATTAATTTTTTTTATAATATGAAGTATTTACTTTTTTTTATTTGGTTTTACATTCGATACACATAATCAATTCATTTATTAATTCTCACATCAATGTTATGATCATTGTAAGGATTTCTCGTCTCAAATTGTCTTCTTTGGGAAATATGTTATGTCATGAACATATCTTATTTTAGGAGGCATATATATTGTAATTTTTAAAATTTATATCACGATAGTATTTATTATTATGATTATTAAAGAATTATTTGATGTTATTATTTTATGGGGATTACGATTTAAGAGTTACCAAAGAGGAATGGTTTTATGTTATAGTCCCCTTCATATTAGTATTTTCTATGTTAAAGGTAACTTTGGAAGAAATAATATGTTATTCTTTATTGAACTAAATATATTTGTTATGAACTAGTTATGAATGTTTTTAACATTTTTTATTCCCATTTACTCCCATATTAATTATATAAATATTAATAATGTAACATGCAAGTGATATCCTTCTTGTATTTTCATTAATATTAGGTATCTTTCACTTCAATATCAATGTTTTCTAAAACGTTTTCAGAAATTGTATTTTCTAAAATTAAATTATCTTATAAATAAAATTTAAATGATATTTTACCTTATTTTTAATGTTTTTCAAAGAAAATTTCTTAAATTTTTCTAAATGGGTCACTTTTTTATCCCTCTTTCAAAATGTTTTGAAAATAATATTTATTTTTGACCTTTATGACATGAATTTATTTTCCCTCAATCATGTTAATTATTTTAAATGATGATTAATATATATATTTCCATGATTTTTTTAATGAACATTATTTTCACAATATTTTGTGAATTTTTAGTTTTGGAAGGTGTTTTTTAAAATTAAAAGTTTATTTTCCTCAAAAAAAATTTCAAAGTTATTTTAAATGTATTTCAATTCATGAACGTCAAAAAACCTTGTTGTTAATTATGATCCAATTGGGTTATTTTGTAATGATAACATTAACATTATTTTTCTAGATGGATTATGATTTCTTCAACGTGATAGAAATAGAACCCATTTATTTTCAATGGATTAAACATTTTTCAAAGAGATTTTTATGGAATCCATTTCTTTTCCATGGGTTAATAATGTTTTAAATAGATCTGTATGAAACAATTTTCTTTCCTATGGGTTAATCATGTTTCAAAAAGATTGTTTTACAACCCAATTGTTTTCAATGGGTTAATATATTTTTAAAAAGAATAATGATTGATTTAATGATTTTATGATTTTATGTTGAAATGAATTATCTATATACTATATCCATAATTTGATTTTTGGACTTTATTTATGATGAGGTGTTGTTTCTATAGAAACCTAGGACATGTGGTCACATTATTAAATAAGTATGGGTAGATCTGTTAAAAAACATGGTTGGGTGGTTACATTATTAACCAAGGATGGGTTGTTCTATGAGAATCCAAGGATAGACGGTTCAATAATAAACTAATGATGAGTGGATTTGTGATAGACCTCTAATTAATTGGGTGAATTAAAGATTAATGTTAACTATATTGTTGGTTCTATTTGATATATTTATATTCCGATAATGTTCCAAGATACCAACACATTTTATGGGGTTTTAATGATTCTTTTCATCAATATTAATATCATATGGCCGATGATTATTGATTACAATGACTCTTTCTTTTTTGAAAGACATATAACATGTTTTCATGTTTTATGATCTAAGTAATGATGGGTATGGATATTTTCATGTTATGCTCATGAATTTTGATTATGTCATCATACCCATATTCTATTCATATGCTCAATGATGGAATTCAATTGTTAATTAATATGTTTATCCTTATTGTAAATTTGAGCTCACTATTCTTATGTTTCCTTTTCCTTATGTTTTAAAGAATGTTGTTAAATGAATTATTTTTAGAAGGTTTTATATATATGATGATGATGACTTAATGTGAAATAAGAAATGTTGGGTTAGGTGGGAGATATGATAATTTAAAGACATGGGTATTAATTTTTAAGATTTTTTGTTAATTATCTAAAACTATAAAAATAAAAATTTCTTTACAATGTAAGTGATTAAATATCTCATTTTTATGTGTTATGATTTTGATGGGGAAAATTGGGTCACCTTCATCAACATCAAATCAGAAAATTTAAATTTTATGTTTTTTATAATTAAAATTTGGAGTGTACTTTCAGAGATGTTATACTAAATCCATAGAATTAATTATCAAGATTCTTCTCTTGAAGAATCATCTCAAGAATATAGTAGGTCAACTATACTCTTTCAAGAATAATATCTTCCTCATCCTACCAAACTCCCAAGTGCATGTGAGAAATGATAGTGGTCAAATTCCATTGTTATGATTAATATTTCATGTCTTGGGTTAGAAATTTCTACTCAAGGCATCAAAATTGACATCCCCTTTACAGGGTGTAGAAAATTAATAAGCCCAAAGACTACAGGTAATCCAACCAATGCCTCTATCAAATATTCAAATCTTTTTATGAGAATCTGTAACACAGAATATTGTGATCATGATAGATGGTAAAACTTTCTAGGAAAAGGTAATGTTTCAAACTCTTGAAATCATGTATCATGGATATGAGTACAATATCATGGTATAGATAATTTTTACCATGTGTCATAATCCATCGAGACTATATGTCACCAGATGATCATCCTGCATGAAAACACATCCCAAATTTGAACTTAATGTGTTAAAAAAGATCATATAGACTTTCCCAGCCTTTGGAGTATTAAACACTAGATGATAAGTCATAATACACTTTAACTCATCAAAATAATTTTCCCACTTTTAATCCCATAAAAAATTCACTCCTTTCTAAGTGATAGAGTTATTTTGAGATTCCAGATTCAAGAAATCTTTGAAAAAATAGGGATGATACATTGGTAACCTAAGAAGCTCCAAATAATGAAGACATTCTACAGTTGTTCCTATGTCATTACAACCCTCAACTATTCAATATCAACTGAAATACCATGTTCTAAGACTATGTTTCTCAATAAAATATTTTCTAAAATCCACAAACCATATTTCAATAGCTTTTTATATAGTTAGTGATCACACATGATTTCCAGAACTCCTCTAAAATTAAACACTTTATCCTTATAAATTTTAGAGTAAAAAAACACTTCATTAGAAAATAATACTATGAACGAGTCATGGTACTAAAGTAAAATATTATTAATTTATTCCATAAAATACATTGGAGAATTGGTTTGACCAAAAGGAATAACATGGTACTTGTAAGGAAATACCTACACTAGAAGGTGGCCTTCATGATGTCAAATTATTTAATTCTCAAATGGTGATAACCAGATCAATGATCAGTTTATGAGAACCACTTCTACCCTTTAAACTAATCAAATAAATTATATATTTGTTGTAATAAATATTTTTCTTTACCCTAACTTCTTTTTGTTTATGATAATCAATAAAAAGGAAACTTTTATGATCAAACTTATTTGCAAAAGAACCGAAACAACATTTGGGAACAAACTTAAGAATATAAATCTATTATCCAATGGATCACCCAAATACGTTTTCAAATATTTTAATTTAGTTGGTTCTATATGGAAATAAGGAATAGAGATGTGTTGGGTACCCATTACCATTTCAATAGAGAACTCTACCCCCTTACTATTGAAAACCTAGATAATGAATATGAAAACACATTTCGAATCTCAAAGAACATTAGTCTAACATCACTACTCTGATATTCATACTCATAACCAAAACAAAATATTGATATCACTCTGACCTAGTCCAAAAAGGGGGTTTGGATCTACTCGTTCCTAGGTCCTATTCTACCTTGAAAACATGACAACCTCCATCGACACCACTAATGGAGACTTACTAAAGATAATAGTAAATATATGAATTATAATTGATAAATCAATATATCCTTTGAGTGAAACCAATAGGTTTCATGTTGATAACCAGAAAATCTTTTATGAGATCAATTTGTGATAAAGAGAAAGTACAATAAGGGCATCAAAGACTCTGTTCTCTCTTCATTCTGAGGGGTGTAACAATATCCATCATATAAGACATAAGATCTATAGGATGGTTTAGAAAATCCACAACATGAGTTAATATGAGTTAATGAGTCATGCCATCATAAAATAAAAAAGTCACAAAATATAAAGCTATAGTGATGGTAGTTATCAAAGTTGGGGGGCTCACATCAGATTCCTCCTTAGACACATCCATTTTATAAAGAAGATTAGTTCTAGAAGATTATGGTTGGAACACATTATTTCTTAAAGAAACTTATTGTATCACAATACATTTGGGTTATGATGATCCTGTTCCACCGTGTGGGGTAAAAAATATATAGAATATCTTTTACAGGTGGACTGAGTTTCTTCTTGAACCAAAACTCTTTAGTGAATCAGTACTAAACAACCTCAAATAACCAACCTTTCCACATTAAAATAAAGTCAATTGGGTTATTCTAATAACATAAGATGGTCCAGATGAAACATGCTACGAATATTTTTCCATGATACACATCAAGCTTCCTATTCCCCTTAATGGGACCAACAAAACTGCCCATAAGAGTAAGAAATTTTTTTGTCAACCGTCTACTACCATCGAGTAAAAGATCATACATGAACTCTCAATCCAAAATGATTACATAGTAAGTAAGATTAATCATGAAAAAGAGAGATATGATATCAAATCAAAGACCCATAATGAATCTTCATGCCTTAAGTTTCTCATTTTTTCCCACATCAAGAGAGAATTGAACAAATTTAGAAAAATTGTTTCATACATATTCAAGGTCTTATCACACCATTGGAGGATGAGAAACTCCATATAATTTTCCAAAACCATCAAATATTGATAGAAATTATCTATAAAGAGTGCCCTAAATTCTTTCCACTCCAAGCCTTCATAATTATTTATAATAACCATCAAACCATGAAACCTCTTGCTAGGACCTTTAATCTTAAAGGTGGCATACTTTTATATCTTCTGGATTTTCTAATAACTCAAAAGGAATATCAGTCCTTTTCAACCAATATTCAACATCTTAAGGATAATTTTATCCTTGTAAATATGGTGGATTTTGTTGAAGAAACTATTAAGTATGTTCTCTAGATTCATCCCTTCAAGGTTCCACTACTGGAGCCTGAAAGGGAATAAGTGGAGCTACCTATCCCAAAGCTTTTACACCACACATTACTAACTCAAAATGTTTTTGATCAATCAAATAGTGTAAATTTCATGGTTCATCTTCATCCCCCTCTTGATATCTATTCAAAAATATTATTGGGGGAATTATAATATAAAAAATCATTAGGAAACACACAAACATCAGCTAGGATACTCTGATTATCAACACAATCAAGAGATATAGGAATATCAATTCCATCAAAATGATTAGAAATTTTGAGATTTCAAAATAGTCAGATCATGTTTTGAAAAATACTATAATTAGATCAATTTATTCCTCAAGTAGACATTTCCCAAACATAGATGGTGACTTAAGGCTCGCTATGATGAGATATATATAAGAACTCACTCAGAACTACCCTTAAGTCCTAGAAATCATACCTCCCATCTACCAAGATATCCAAGACTATACACCAACATCAAGGGATTGTGAAAACCCGAATTTGATACCACTTTTCTATGAATCAGCTTTGATATCCAAGTACAATAGTACCTAAACTAGCTCTAAAATCGATCGATGGGTATTCCAAATCCCCAAAAATTGACAAATAACAACAATAATCTTATCAAAAATAAAAATGGAATGGTTTTTAAACAAGTACGATAAAATAGTAGAGTATAAATCAATACATAGTCAATATTTGAAACACTTCTTAATGAGTAAGTACCATAATAAGATAGATAATAATACCAAATAATACCCCATCCAACATATTTCAAATCATCATCAAGAAAGTATCATAGAATCCCTATGGGAGAAGTAGACCATAACTCCACCAGCCACCACCATCACTCCAAGTCCCATGATCTAGCACACTCTCCAACTAATGGTGGTTATTTCCATTTTTAAGAACATGGAATAAAAAAAACTAAAAATTCCTAAAGGAAAATGTTTAATGTGTGATAAACAACCCATTAAGGCCTCTCCAATCATTCCATTACCAATTACAATTAAAATAAACCATTTATAATTTAATCTAAATAAAAACAAGTCATGTTAAAAAATTTCTTATAATTTCAATAAAACATGATTTCAAAGATAATATATACAACTATTGGATCGATAGTGATGTAAATAATGACTGGAGGGGGCTTAATAGTCATTTGAAAAATTTAAAGACAAAACAATATGATTTTATAAAATAAATATTTGTATTATTTGTAGTTCTCTTGATATGAGGTGAAGTAGAAATAAAAATAAATAAAACTACAATTTATAGTAGTTTAGATCATAACGATCTTATTCCACTCATCATAGTTATATACACCTTGAGATAATTTGTATGTGCTAAGAAACTCAATTTAAAGGTGTGATAACATTTTTATTGACACTACCTTTTACAATAACTTTGAGGCACAACCTTGTTTTTTTAAAGGAGCCAAAACTAAAGTCTATGATAAAAATTTGGATTGGGAGTCACAACCTATCCTTCTTTTTTGGTGGTGGAATAACCAGAAAATGCAAGACATACTTTTGATTTGGAAAAAAAATGGGTTTCATGAAATAAAAATAGAAGAATAAAATATTACATAAAGAAAAAAATTACATAGAAATCAGAAGATAATTTTTTTGAAGATGTCTAATCTTAATGATCGTTGATCACTTTATTAGAATAATATAAAAATTTAATATTCGTCTATAATCAGAACTAGTGCACATAATTCACAATTTTTTTAAATGAATGAGAGAATAATTTTTTTTGTCAAAGTTGTATCACAAAGTATCTATCTAATGATCTTCACTAGAATATATTATCTCTTTACAATGTCTCTCGGATCATTAAGACCTATATCTTCTAGGAGTTTGTCCTTGTCCAATAATAGCATGACACTTGTTAGAGTATAATAATTATATACGTTTACCTTTACCTTCTCTTGTAAAAAAATGTTGAATAAAAAAAAACAATCGTGATTATTATTTCCTCATGAAATCTTAATATATAAAAATTAATATTATAAATATAAAAATTTATCTCATTAATATTTATAAAATAGTTAAAATGAAATTGAAAAAACATTTAGTTTATTGATACAATGAAAACAGATGTAAAATAGTGCGTCATAAAAAAACAATTTCATGTAAATTTCTACATAAAATATTCTTGCAATAACTTTTTACACAACATAAAATTATTCTTAAAAAAATATAGTAAAATATTTAACTAAAAATATATTTTAACAATAAAAATAAAAATAAAAATAGAAGAAATAAATATTTTATAAAATTTATATTGATCTACCAGTGGATTTAAAAACATGGTAGTCGATTGATCTATAATTTTGGGAGATCCATCATTGCAGCATGATCTACCAGTGGCGTTGAATAGTCTATTGATCAACCATTGGTGTTCAATGAAGGGTTGATATAATATTGGTACAAAGATGATTCACCATTGAAAATATAAAAATGAAAAACTATTGAAACAAGAAAAAAAAACTAAGCAAGGATCCTTTAGCAATGATTGATAAAAGAAGATCTCCATTGAATCTTGATCATGTTTCTTCCAAAATTCTATAGTACTAAAAAAGAAATAAAAACTGAGGAAAAAAGAAAATTTCCATTTCATGGAGATCTAATAGTTTTGTTCAGAACAAGGGATCAACAAGTAGAAGATGATATACTGTTGAGGTCCAATGATAGACTGATCAACCATTGATGACCAATTGTTGGTTGATCAACAAATAGAGAAAGAGATATACTAGTGATCCAATATGTATAGGTGATGAAAGGATCCATTATTCAAAAATGGTGAGTTAGAAGAAAGATTAAATAAGAGATCACAATGCTCTTCAAGATGATGAGAAGAAACCAATAGAGTGATCTACTGATAAAAGACAATCAACCACTGACATTCAATATACTAGAGGAGTTAAATCTACCAGTGGAGAAAAAAAAATCAACCAGTTGATGAGATCTACTGGTGGAAAAAATAATCTATTGGTGGATATAATCTTCTAGTGGCATGATCTGCTAGAAAATACCAATGGTGTATGCTACCAATGTGTTTCCCACTACTGTTACCAGTGTATAGGGAGAAGTGAACAAATTTTTATATAACAGTGAGGTTGAGCCATTTATGGAGTCAAACCATGTAGTGTGAAATCTGAGAGTTGGGTGTTGTTAGATAGTTTCAAGAATTATGGGCCAATAGAATTGGCTAACTGAAGAACACAATATGGGAAGAAGATGATAGGTTTGAATAAAGAGGAGTGTACGAGATCAAAATATAATACATGAGGGATAAAATGAGACTGAATAGTTCACATAGCTCTGAATACATTTCCAAATATCTATCTGGGTTTTTAAATTGATTAACCGGTAAGGTATAATTGTAGCTCACATTGATTATGAGATTATCTGATCGAGTAGTATAATAATCAAGCCATGTAGATCACACCTTGAGTTTTCATCGGGGTTCAGAACCTAAACCCCATCACTCAGACACATGAGACATGGCTCTACGGGCTTACCAGGACTATACTGTGAGCAAACCAACATGACTTACACAGAGGCCTAGTCTCTTTAGGCCTATACACGACCTATGCGTCCATGCATTCTACCTATGTCAGGCCCTCCCATGGGGTTAACCCCTTGGGTCCCCTAACTGTTGATGATTTATATCCTTGGTTCCTCATAATCGATGTCCCATTTTATTTAGATAATGAAACCAAAAAAACAGTAATAAACATTAGGTGAATAAAATGAGAAATAATAAAATTATTTAACAAGTAATATCATTAAAAAATATCAGAAGTAATCAAAATTTAAAAGTTTAAAATATAATTATGTAAATATAAAAAAAAATATTTTTTAATAATATTTTTAAATTTCAAGTAAATGAAATGAAACAATAATTTATTATAATATATATTTATTTTAAGGTATTAAAACTAATTTCAAATACTAACCAAAAAAACCATATTTTGAAAATTATAAAAACTAAAATTTATTAAATTCTAGACAAAAATCCCCCCTTTTGGAATTTATAAAAATTATAATAGAATTTATTCTATAAAAGTATTAATTTTAATCAAAAGCTACTAGTTTAAAAGTAATATAGTAGTATATTGTCATAAGATTAAAAAAATAGTTAAAATATTCAATGGTATTTGGAATAAGATAATGTAATATTTTGATAATTCAATTTAGAAAATAATATCTAATTAGTATTTAATCATAGTAGATAAATAACATTCAATTACAGAACACATGTTAAAATATATATAAGATTAGTGATTATACTAAAGAGAGACTTTAAGATGATAGCATTCCTAATTCAAACTTCTTTTTCTAAAATTAAATATAATGTAATGGTTTAATGAAAATGTTTGATAATCCTTTCTTAGTAGGAAAAAATTATAAATAGACATAACCTTTATTTTCATGATCGTAATAAAATTAAGTCTCACATCTATTTGTTTTTTATATAGTGTTAAAGAGGGTTTTTATAAATTGAAATAGAATTTTAATAATCACAGTAAATAGGAATTTTATCAAAATTGGTATTGAAATCATAAAAAGTTTGTTTTATAAAAATACTATTTGTACAAAATATAGCAAAAACAATATATTGGACCTAGTATATTGATAATTATATTGATAGTTTATTCTTAGAACTCCATGAAATTTAAACTTTTCCTAAAAAGTAATACATACATGTAGTGGATTCGAGTTAAGTCTGAAACCTCTAAAGATAGAATTAGAGTATGATAATAAATAAAAATAATTATCATTATAACAGAACAATCTAATATAGAAAAGTACCATGGATATATTTAATTACTCTTTTAACAGCTTTAAGATGACTTTCTTTAGGTTTTAAATGAAACCTAAAAAACGCACAAAACCGAGAACATTATGTTTGGTATAAAATTAGTGAGATACAGTAGAATTCTTATAATGCCTCTATAAAGTATAATATCCACTGACTTTACATATTCATCTAAGTACAATTTGGATGTAGTACTATTACAGTTTTCATAGACTTACTAAAATCAAGCCTAAATATTTTTACATGTTCTTTAGCATACTTAACATGATTTAAGAAAATACAATATTTCCATTTTTTTCAATCAATAAATTTTTTTAGTTATCCCATTAAAATAATGTCAAATTCCATTGTAATTAGTTTATAAAAACCATTACACATTGAATCATTTGTTAAACCAAATATTATGTCATCGTTTTATAACTGTATAATCAATATATCACTTGAAACTATTTTTATAAACAATGTTGGATCAACCATACCTTTTAAAAATTTATTTTATAATAACAACCATGTTAGTCTTTCATATTAAGCTCTTGGAGATTGCTTAAGACCATATTAGGCCTTATTAAGTTTAAAAACATGATTTGGAAACATATCATTTTCAAATCGAAGGGTCTGTCTAACATTGAATTAATATAAAATAATTCCATTTAAAAAGGATCTTTTCACATCCATTTGAAATAATTGAATGTTTTTAAAACAATCATAAGCTAATATAATTATAAATTTTTCCATCTTAGAAATAATAGAAAAATAATCTTCAATGTAAATTCCATCTTACTAGGAATAACCTCAAGCTACTAGTCTTGCTTTATTTTGAACTGTATTTCCATATTTTTATTATAAAAAATTTATTCAGTTCCTATAACAGGGTTATATTTTGGAAAATAATGTAAATCCAATACATTATTCCCTTAAATATTTAATTCATCATGCATTTAATTTACAAAATTTAAATCAATTAATGAATTATAAACATTGATATGAACAAAATCAGTAAAAAATCATAATTTTCATAGTAATGTAAAACATATTTTAGGGTTTGAATACCAAATTCTACATTTCTGATTAATTTTTCAATAGGTTTTATTTAATAGTTTTTTATTCCTTTGGATCAATTTGAGAAGTGATATGTTTCCCCTCAAAATATTCATTATCAGTATCTTTGTCAATATTTTCACCAAAATTAAATTTTCTAAACTAATCATTTTCATTGTTTAATTAAAAATATTGTTTATTAGAACTTTTCTTATTAAACTTAACAAACATAGATTCCTCATTAACAAATGTTTTCTTATTGAAAACTCTATAATTTTTTCTATAAATGGAATATCCTAAAAGTATCCCATCATCACTTTTAGAATCAAATTTTCATAAATTATATTTTATATTTAAGATATATACTCGAGAGGCAAGGACTCTAAAATATAAAACTATAGGTCTAAAAACTTTAAAAAGTTTATAAGGTGTTTTATTTAAGAAAGCTATAATTGAAACTCTATTTGAAACAAGGAAATTTTTATTTATATATTCTACCCAAATTTATTTATGTAGAGTAACTTTCATTAGCATAAACCTATCCATTTATTGAATAGAAATGTTCTTTATTTCTACCACACCATTCTGTTGTGGTGTCCTAGGGGATAATAAATAATGTTTATATGAAAATGTGTCAAAAAAATTATCATATTCTAAATTCTAAAATTTACCACCTCTATCACTTATGATAGATATTATTGAAAAAGTTTTAAATTTTTGAATAAGTTTTTAGAATGAAAACATTTTAATGAAGTTTCATTTTTTGGGATAATAAATAAATCCATAAGAATCTACTGTAATCATCCCCAATTACAAATATATACTTTTTACCACAAAAAATAATAGGTTTTATAAGTCCAAAAAATTTAATATGTAATAATTATAAATATCTAAGAGTACTAACAACATTTATGATTTTTATATTTTCTTTATGTTTCTTACCTTTTAAACATGAATCGCGCAAGAAGTACTTACTTGAATGTAACATGGGATGTTAAAGAAAATTTTCATGATTTCAATGTTTTTGAAGTTGTTTGATGTTTGCATGTCCATGCCTCCTATGCCACAAAATGTCATATACTTCTACAACATTCTAAAACTTATACTTTTTTATGAAATCAAAAAAACTAACTAGTTTATAGATTTATATTATCTATTTATAAAAAATAAAACTAATTTAATTTTTTAGAAATGTAATTTTATCAATTTAAAATATAACATTTAATCCATCACCATAAAATTATGATATAGTTATAATATTATTTTTTAACCAAGAGAATATAATACTTTTGAAATAATAACTGTTATAGAAGAAACAACTTCCCCAATACCTTCAATATATCCTTTAGAGTTGTCTCCAAATTTGACAAGTCCACCATAACATGAATTAAAAAATAGAAATTTTGAAATATAAACTCTAATGTAACTGAATCATCCACTGTCTAAATACCACAAGTCTTTTATACGTTTGAGAGATGTTTCCTATAAAATAAACAAAAAACATACTATTTTTGTACCCATGCTTACTTAGGTCCAACTAGATTAGTAGAAAAACAATTTGAAACAAAAATTGATTTAATGAATTTATTAGTGGGATGATTATAAAATAAATATCTATAAATTAAAGTTATTTTATAATCTATTGATTTTTTTAAAACTCAGTGAACACACATTTTAATAATTCACTTTCATTCTATATTTAAAATTGGTTACACTGGAAATACTCACTTTTTAGTTTTTAACAAAGTTGGTTTAATTTAAACTTGTTGTTAATATATTATATCCAATGCCATTTTTAATTTTTGTATAGTTTTATTAAAGACAAAATTTTATCATATTGTTCATTACCATTTAAAAAAGTAGATAAATTTACAATAATATTAAAAACTACATTTTTCAAAAACAATATTGTCTTTTTGAATAGTTTATAAATATGAATAAACTATAATGTATGATATAGAATATATGTTTCATAATTTATTATTTTATTTATTAATATTTTTATAGTTATTTTATACTCTAGGTAGATTATCCAAAACTAAATTAAATCTTATATCTGGATATGTATAATTTACTGGTGAAACGTTTTTAATATTTTCATTTTCCTTTTTTAGTTTTAACAGCTCATAATTATAATACTCTTTAGATTTATAATTTTGGGAGACACATATTTTTAGATTATCATATTACCTTTTAAATTTATCATTTTATTTAATAATATTCTTATTTTTAATTTTTATGTCACTATACTTCTCAATTAACCTAACACAATAATTTCTTAATTCATAATTTTCTTTATGCATTTATTTAACTTTGGAATTCACAGAATCAGAATTTAAAGATGAATTAGAAATAAATTCATAATTTATTTTTAGATAAATAATTAGGATCAATATTTTTAGGAGATATTAACTGAGTAAATATATAATCATTTACCTCAAATTTTATTCCCATTAGGTAAATATTATTAGTCTCCTTTTAACTTCTAGATACACTGCCTCAGTTAAAAATGTTTGAGAAATTCCTACCACTAAACAATGTTTGTCTTTATTTTCTTCTTTTTCATTTTTATTTCATTGGATGTTTGATTTTAAGACAATTTTCCCTAGGTTTCCTTTCATCCAGAACTCGTAACATGTTTATTATAAAACATTAGTATTTTTACTTGTACTACCATTCTCATATCCATTTCTAGACTTCTACTTGAATTTCTCCATTCAAACTTTTTTTTTTCATGACCATGATTTTTTTTAAAAAGTGATCCTTTTATTTATCACATTCGTAGAACATATATTCATATGAATTACATGTATCAATGACATTATATTTTAATTAAATAAATTTTCTCTTTATAGAATCCTCATCAGTAATATTTTTCAATACTAAATCATACTGCAATAGACAGCTTATTAATTCATCTAAATTACACTCTTTAAAAATATCACTTTCATTGATGACCACCTCCTTTTCATTCCATATTTTTAGGAGAGCTCTCAGTACTCTTTCCACATGAGATTTGTTCTCCAAAACGTCTCATAGAGCACTCATACCATTAGTAATACTAATAAACTAATGGAACATCTAGTTATATATTTTCCATCTCCCATCTCGAAGTCTTGTTTTTCTACTCTAAACAATCCAAAATTAGTTCTCTTGATATTTTCAGTAACATAATGAGTCACTTGAAGTATTCTCCATATTTTATGGGTTTTCATAGAGGCTGAAACATACCTATGGGAACTTCTACTTATATCACTTTAAAAAATATTTTTAACTTCATAATTCAAAACATTTTTTAGCATGTGATTACCTAAATGTGTCTCATGATGAACATTGAGTAGCTCATATGGCTTTTACCTGATAGTCTAATGATTGAAACTTAACAATTTTAATTAGTATTCCACTATTTATTTCCGATATATATAGTAACATCCACCAAATAATGAGGGTTTTTTTGTAATCCATCAATCATTTTCATTAACACCCTCATCTTAGAAGAAATATTTTCATTTATTCTATAGACTGTTAATTATATGATATTAAGTAAGAATGTAACTAAAAACAAATAACAGAAATAATCAGAGAGGATAACATATCATACACTTATCTCTAATACCATTTTTTGGATCGATAATGATGGTAATAATGACTAGAAGAGGGAGTTAATAGTCAATATAAAAATTTAAATACAAAATAAGAAGAGTTTATAGAATAATGATCTTTAGTGAGTGTAGTGTTGTTTATATGAGGGGAAATGTAAATAAAAAATAAAGTTCAACAAGATTTATAGTGGTTTGGATCACAAATATCCAAGACCAAACCTCATCCTTCCTTACACATCGATAATATTGGTACCAACTAAGAACCTCACATTTAATGGTGTGAGAACTTTGTTATAGAAAATTCATTTTAGAAAAAATTAGTGGCACAACCTAGTCTTTTTAAGAAAGAATAAACTTTATTAGGTTACCAAACTATTGATCAAGATTCATAACCCATACTTCCTTTTTATATTGAAATAACCAAAAAATGAAGGACTTTCTTTCTATTGGGAAAAGCATAAACTAGATTCAAAGAAATTCAAATAGAAGAACAAAATATTACATGAAGAAAAATATATAAAGAAAGAATAAGATGAGAAAAAAATTTAAATATGTTGAAGCTTGATGATCTTTGATCCCTCAAATAGAATAACGTATAATGTTAGAGTTCTTATGTGATCGCAACCATAGTACAAAAGTCACAGAAGTTTCTTTGAATGAATGGGAGAAGTAATAATTTTTTTCAAAGTTGTATCACAAAGAATATATCAAATGATCTACACTAGAAATTTTTTATCCCTTTATGATTTCTATTAGATCATAAATACAAAAATCTTCTAGGAGCAATTCTATGTCCATTCACTACATGAAACATGTTAGATTATAATAATAAAATAATACCACTAATACCTTCTCTTGTTAAAGTAGCATCGAATAACATAGAACAATCACGATTTATATTTCTTCATGAAATATTAATGTAAAAAAATTAATATGATAGGTACAAAATATTTATACAATATATATATATATATAATAGTTAAAATTTAACTTGATAAACTTTTTTTATTGATATAATAAAAACAAATGATAAATAGTGCATCGTAAAAACAAAAATTGTAAGTAAACGTGCACATAAAATATGATTGTGATAATTTTTTTCATAATTTACTTTTGTATTTAAAAAAATATAATAAAAAACTTAACTAAATATGTATTCTAACAATAAAAATTATTATAAAATTAATAAAAATTTTAAATAAATTATTTTTAACTAATGTTGGATTTGAAAACATTGTAGTATATCGATATACCATTAGTGAAGATCCAAAATTACACAATGATCTTCTGGTGCTTTCCAATAGTGTATTGATTTAGCATTGGTTTTCAATGGTATAATGATCAATAATTGGTAAAACGTTGATCCACCATTTAAAAATAAAAAAATGATCAACTATTGAAAAAAGAAAAAAAGAAATAAAAAACTAAGCAAGGAACCTTTAGCAACAATCGTGAATGGAAGATCACCTATAGAGATGTAAGAATAATTTATCCAGACTCTGTAATATCTCTGAATAAAGAATTATCATTGAAAAAAAGACATTTCTTGGAGATCTACCAATAGTGCTCAAGATAAGGGATCTACTGGTGGAAGATTATCTTCCATTAGGATCAAATGGTAGATTGATCCACCATTAATGACCAATGGTGGATATATCTACCACTATAGAAAAATATCTACTCGTTATCCAATATGTACAGGTGATGAAAGTATCCACAATATGAAAATGGTTTAGGAGAAGAAAGGTTAGATAATATCTTACAAATACACTTAATAAGACTAGAAGAAACCAATGGAGTGATTTGTGGGTAGAAGTTTACCTATTAGTGGTGTTCATCTACCGGTGGTGTCTAATCTAATGGGGGAGAAAATATATATATATAGGTTGATGTGTTCTACCTTTTCGAAAAATAATATACTGGTGTATATGATCAATCAGTGGAAATATCTACTAGTTAGGACCCATTGTAGATTCTAATAATGGGGTTCTAGTCACTGTTACCATTGTACAAGGAGAAGTGAACAAAATTTGGTATACCTAATAGGTTTATACAGTGATGGATTTGAACCATGAAGTGTGCAGGGAAATATTTTCATGTTGTTAGATAGTTGAATTCATGTTGGGCCAAGAGAATTGATGAATTGAAGAATATAGGAGAAGAAAAGGATGACAAGTTTGAATAAGGAGAAACATGAGAGATCAAAAAATAATAAATGGTGTATAAAAATGAGATCAAATGGTTCGAATGGATTTAATTGTATAGCCAATGATCTATCTATGTTTTTTTTAAATTAGATGAATTTTGAATCTAGAATCACATCCCACACCGATTATGGGATGCATAGATAGAGAAGTATAACAATCAAGAAACACTGATCCCACCTCAAGCTGTCAAGGAGGTTCAGTACCCACACCCCATCAGTCACATACACATGCCACAACCATGCGGTATTACCAAGCCTAAACTATGCATGAACTTGTGATCCATATACATGAGTCCAGTCTCCTTGGGCCTATATATTCCCTATGCCTCCATGCAGGCTACTTATGGTAATACCTCCCATAGGGTTGACCCCTTGGGTCCCCTAAGGGTGGTAGAGGGTTATCCTTTGTGGCTTATAATATATGGGTCATTTTTTAGGTAAGAAAACAAAAAAATATTAAAAAAAATTAAGTGAATAAAATAAGAAATATAAAACTCCTTCAACAATTAACATCACTAAAAGTTCTTCATAAGCACTCAACATTTAAAAGTTAAAAAGATACTTATGTAAATATAAAAAGATAAATTTATAATAACAATTTATAGTTTAAACTAAATTTAAAGAAACTATAATTTATCAACAAAAATAAAAATGTTGATGTGTTAGAACCATTTTAAAATACTAAGAGGAAAATATCTAAACAAGTCCTTAATTACCATTTTTATAAATCACAAGAATGAATAAAAGTAGCTCTATAATAAATGGGATGTAATAATCTAATAAACACTAATAAACTTGTACATAAGATCTGTGTTTAATTAGATCCATGATATATTATCATCACACATATCATTCAATCATCATGAATCAATATGTGTGAACTCATGCCTTGGCTCCAACCAATAAGATAGAATCAATCAATACCCCATCGAGGGAAATCATGTTAAACATGGCTTAGTTAGAGTTTTAATTATCAATATATTGATAGGGAGTTAGAGTCCAAAAATGATTGTATTAATCACCCACATACTATACATGATCACATGTACTTCAATCAGTCATTGGATCAATCATTATTCAAATTTCCTAGTTTCAAATTTCAATATACTATTTCAATTTCAAAACCAAATCCTTGGTTTTCATAAAATTCATGGCTTTAAAAATCACATTTAATTTGAATCCAATTTCTCAAGTCCCAATCATTAAATAATTTCATAAAATTATTTCCCAATTGAATCCACATTTCAAAAATTACAATTAATTTCTCAATGCCTTTGAAAAAGGGGTTTTCATTTTATAAATCTATTAATTTTTAAATCAAACATAAAATCCAATAAGTTCAAAGATTTACATTGAAAAAATGTTTGAAATAAACAAAGAAATCAAGGTTTAAATTATATTAAAGGAATATAGAACTACCTACCTTTAATCACATGATCAATCAATCACCCAAATAGGGAACCACCAATATAAATATGAATGTTAGAGAGATCGCGGAGAAATTACTTGAATAAAAATAAATCAAAATAAGGATCCAATTCAATAACAACATGAAGATTCATCACTAAAAAAACAGGAGAATAGAGAATAAGGGAGGATTCAAAAATAACGAAAGATTCACCAATGGGAGATCAATCACATCCACTGATACTTATGTCCAAGTAGATTATAGGTTCAAGGGTTAAAAATACTCCATTTAGAGCCTTCAAAATCTTAGGGGTCTTGTGGGATTAATATGGGAAGAGTTTGGAGTAATAAATGAGGGTTTTTTATTTTTCCATATGGATAAATAATAACCACCCCACATCCTTCCATGACCATGACCCAAAAGGGGTGTAAACCATCCAGACTACGACACAGTCTAAGAGGCTACACTACATCCACCCCTAGTCCAATTTGATTCTAGATCCATGATATATTCTACACAAGAAGCTGATTTACTCAGGGTAATATCATGATGTATCCCACACACCAAACCATATTAGTTCCCTAAAATGTTGTTGTGTGAAATAACACCTCCACACAACATCTCATATTCACTCCAAAACCACATTTAATTTAGAAAAGGTGTCCAAATTTGCTACACCAAAACCTTGAGGTATACACCAAAACTAAAATCACCCTGCATTGTATCCATTACCCTTTACAACAATATCCCCTAAAAAAATCTTTAATTTTCAAAATGTCCATGAAACCCTGAGAAATAACCTTGATCGAGGACTATTTAAGAGGAAATCAAGAATAGGGATAAGTAGTACCGGAAAGAATTAATAATATGTTACATGTCCTCTAGTGTATAAGGAAAAATTTTCTTAGATGGATGTATGCCATTTTCATTAGGTAGAAATTCCCTCTTGGATTTTTCCACAATTAAATTGTTTGGAATATTTTCACTTTTTTTCACTCCTAAATAGTCTAAGAAACCTCTTAAATACATCATGAATTATCTTTATGCCTAAAATGTTGGAATCTTTGCTTAATTCCTTTATTGAGATGCATGTGTTTAACTATGCATTGACATATTCTAAGATTGGTATCTAATTTGAAATTAGTAATATATCGTCAACATATACTAATAGGAAAAAAGATTCACTCCCACTAAACAGAATATATACATAGGTATCACATTTATTCTTTATGAAATTGAATTCCCCTATAGCATCACCAAAGTGAATGTTCTATAATTTGGATTCTTTCTTCAAACCATAATTGGATATATAAAAATTTCAAAAATAATTAGATTCTTGTTTGATCTATAAACACATCTTATTGTGTCATATTGAAATTTTCAATAAGGGTTCTATTATGGAAAGTGGGTTTTTATATCCATATCCCAAATATCATATTTATGGTAAGATATTATGGAATATAGAATTATAATGAATTATAGTATAAAAACCAATGAAATGGTTTCATCATAATCCATTACTTGACATTACTAAAGTCCTTTAGTCACTAAATTTCATAACCAATCCTCATAGAAACCCCTCATGGCCTAGAAATGAAGAAGAGAGTGACACCCAAGGCCCACCTATAATAGGTCCAGGGTTGGATACTAGCATCCATTGTATAAAACATAGATATGGGGGGCATTACCTTCTTAATTACAATGAATGAAGATATAAAAATCACCTATCAAACTCAATATAATAAATGGAAATTATAATATTTACCAATACCAATAAAAAAATTATGAAAAAATTAAATGCTTACAAAATAATGCAGGCAAAACACTAACGCTTCACCCCATCTACTAGAATAATAGCTACTATCTCTAGTTATATATCCGGTAAAAAACTGGAAATTTATTGTAGGGCGATCACTTGGGAGTACTCAGTATATTCATCCCTATAAATAGATAAAAATAAAAATTAAATATATATATGAAAGAAAAATAAATAGTTGAATTATCTAATTATAAATAATAGAAAAATATAATATAATAAAGAAATGAGAAAAAGGGAACAAGAATCTCCATCATCAGAATTATGCTTCCACTAAATCTTGACATCTCTAACATCCACACAACGGATATTACTCATAAAAAAACCTCCATTAGAACTCCTTGTATCCTTTATATCCTCGGACCCAATATATATTCATCATAGCTGTAAATTTTCAACTCAAGGGTTCTTCAAATCACACTAGTAGTGACCCAATAAGACCATATCCCCTCTAAGTGTGGAGATGCGAGTAATAAACCACACTAGAAAATATCATCAATCACCATTCCATATATCCAAATCCCCATCACCACATTTCCATCTATCTAAATCCACATCATCACAAACCCAGAAACACAATGAAACAATCACCAAAATTCCACCACTTCCAAACAATCAATATATAGGGCAATGTAAACATCAAGGAGATAAACCACATTCCCTCCACCTTTTGTTTACATCCACCACTGACACTATCCCATTCTCTACAGTAGTTTACCATTAACATATAAATAATAAAACTTGTTACATCCCCTACCATACATGACCCCCACTATGAACCAACTCATCATATCATCAATCACCATCTCTAGTGCACTATAACTAAAAGCCCTTACAATCCATATGTATATTCTAACCACGATCCATTATAACACATGTGTATATGCTAACCAAATTCAATTATAACCCATGAAAATACATAATCACCATGAGCCATTATAGTCTCTAAAGATAGGTTTCAATACATATTTACTTCCCCCACAACTACTTCCATCATAGAACAACAATAAAATCATGCAAGAAACACTTTTCATGGAATAATATCCTCACAATAATAAAAAAACTGAGTAATATAGAAGTAAAAAATAATAAATATTTCGAATTATCCATATTAATCCCACAACTACATTTTCTATTTTATTACCATTCATAAATTTATTATTCCTTTAATTTACTCATTCCAACATATTTATCATTTTAAATAGAATTTCAATCCATGAAAACCTCCACCACATTAATTATCTATATTCACTCATTAAATAATTACAATATTTTTAATATCCCACCATTAATCATTTCTAGCATTTACCTTTTTAATTAATAACATATCATCTTTCTAATTCAATCCCATAAACTTTATATTTTCAACCCTAACTCCATTATATCCTCAACACATAAAATGTTTCATCAAACACTGAAGAAAACAAAACAAACCAAAAAACACATGAAAAAATAACAACATTCAATTAAATAATTCTAGATTTATACTCCCACTTTATGACAAAGTAACATATCAACAATCAAAGTATTAAAAATCAAAAAAGTAATCAATATATATTCTAATTTCTATTTTCTATAATTTTATTCCTCATTACCTACTTTTAATAATTAATCATTTTGAAATTATGGAATAGATTTCAATGAACATAAGAACTATATGATAAAACAAAAAACATCCATTATAGGAATCGATGTATAACAATAGTATAAAATTCATAAAGAATAACTAAATCCCCATACATGGTTAATCATCTCAATTAAATTTAAATCTTCTTAGAAGTTATGTTTTCCATATGTTCTCCCATTTCCCATAAAACAAAACACCCAATGAAATCGCAAAACAAAAACTTGGGATAAAACACATCAAGTATATTCATTAATATTAATTCTAGAAGATCGAAGATACACTTTGAGATCCCCTAACTCAATCAATTATTCAAAAAATAATTCTTGGATATGAATATAAGAATTAATAGCCACAATAATAGAAGCATACTAATAGTGATCAAAACCCCATAATAGACCACCAACCTCATTTTCTTTTAAAAGAATCATAAAAAAAATAGTTCCCCTGAGAACAGCAATCTATAAATAAATAACTGAGTGAAGAAAGAAGAAATAATAGGCCACTTACCTAGAATCACAAAGGATTTATTTCTCGATGATTTGGTTATAATGACTTACGCACAACATTATAGATAATAATTTTTTTGATAAATATTCAAAATATCACCCAAATAAACATGCCTATGAACTATAAATGTTCAGTGTACTTGGAGACTAGATATATGAACATCTTATTTAAGTAAAATATTTATCATCTAAAACATATTTATGTATGTAAGGTACCTTTCTAGACCCATTACACTTTGATTCTTCTATAAATAAAATAGTAAATGGAAATACAATAAAGGGTGAGATGAAATACTCCATAATGGTAAATATGAGAGATATCAATAATATGAGAGTATAAGATGATCATAAAGGTATGATAATGTAATAAAGTGCATGTCCTCAACATAAAATGTTCATACCTAGAAAATATTATATTATAAACTCCAAAATATATTTTTATCTTGATCTATGATTAATAAGGGTGTAAAAGTCATAATCATCATTAATGATTCATAACATAGAAATGTTACATCACTATTATGTGAAATAATAATCTTGAAAAGATACCTATTCTCAATCATGTCCACCCATAATCTTGTGAGAATATACAGAATTGATCATAATCACATATCAAAATGTGAATATAGCTAGTCACAATAAAGTCTACACATAATCATGCGAGTATAACTAGAATCAGTTATACTCACACATAAAAATATTAACAAATATATCAGAATAATTTCCAAAATTTTCATCATTATGTCATGAGATATCAATATCACATTACCCAATTTATTAGAGGGATATTACAAACCCAACCATAACCTAATCATAACCCGATTATTTGTAATCCATAAGGTTTTGAAGACATTAATTATTTGATTATTACGAATCAAATGGAATAGAAAATGAGTTTTATCAATATGTAATCATCATAATAAATGACTATATAGAAAAGAATAAATATTTTATCATTGTATCATTTCCCCTACGATGTCTAAGTTACATCAAATAACATTTTCATAGATGAATTTTACATAAAATTTTACTCAAACATTTCTTTTGGAAAATACCCTTTTAATTTTGAAATATCATATTTAAAACCTAAAAAGTTCCATTATATTACGAAAAAATTTCATTGTAAATAATAATGGAATTATAATGTCTTGGAATTTCCATGTACTTTTTTTAATTATAGGAATTTTTTTCGAGACTACATCTTTTGAAAACACTTGATTCCAAGGACTGGTGAGCCCAGAAAGGAATTTTGATGTTTTATAAGGTACGTTCAGTAAACGTGCGAGTGATTTTTTTTCTAACATTTATATCAGTGATCGAATCAAAAATATAATGGAACTATTGAACTCGAAATACCTGGATTCACCTATAAATGAATTAACTTCAGCCGGAAAGGGATGAATAGAAAAGTTAATTTTCAGACCTTTCAAAAAGAATAAAATAGCATTAAAAAGATATTTTTCTTATTTTCCTCAACCGATAAGCATTGACATGGTGATGCTGCGATATGGAGATGAGGTGAAAATGATGTCTATTAATGGAATACATTAATGTCTAAAAAACACACAATGTAATAATGCATTAAATGACACGTAACTGTTATGCTGTTTTATTTATGAAACAATGTAACGACGCGGCGTCGCAGCGTAACTAAAAAATTATGGCGTGTTCTCTTTTTATTTTTTCTATTTTGCGCATTGGAAGAATGTGAATTAAAAATTATAAATTCTATCATGAACCACCAGTGGGTTTTCCCTCCAATGAAGTATGACGAACACCATCGAAGAACGACAAATAATGCCATCGACAATCGACAACGAAGGCCATCGACGAACGACAAAAAATGCTAACAGTTTGAGGATCAATGATGGCTCAGAGCTTCTCCCCTCAACATTGATAGATCCTCAATCTAATTATGTGTTGTTTTTATGTTTGTTTTTCATTGTTCTTAAATTCAAGGAAAAAAATAGATCAACACATGAATAGGTTGATCTGCAGACCATGCGTTCATGAATGGGGGTGGTTTTTTTGGGAATTCTTTATCCGAGTTTAAACTAAAACTTTTTTGATTGAAATATAATCCCTAAGCTTCCCCATGATCAAAATGTCTAACACAGAAGACACAATATGACATGAAAAATAATTCGGTCCCTCTGCACATGCATTCATTATGGTCACATCATCATGTGGAGGTAAGAGGAATACATGGCCAAGGAAGTGACGGCGGTGACCCAAGAGGCACAAATGAAAAGAAAAAATGGAGATTGGACCACCAGAGAAGACCTGCTGGCCTATAAAATATTCCACTAGCGTGGCGCTGCCGGTGGCGGTGCCCCTAGGCTCTATGTGATGAATGGGGTGGCCAAACTTCACCGGCCACACTAGATGAGGTGGCACAACCATGCATGTCGTGGTGTATGAGGCCACAACCCATCAACCGCGGTAGAGGAAGTCCCATCTTAGTGCCATATGGAGGCGGCGACCCATATTTGGTCCACCATGGTGAGCAACGGTCTCTCAACCGCAACAGAAGGAGGCCTCACAGATGAGTCGTAGGGTAGGGAGGGGATGCGGCAGCGGCTTCCTCATCCCGAGCGCACACCACCGGTCTACCCCTAGTAGACTTGGATCCTGCTAGCGGGCCGCACCCCCAGCCAATGGGCCGGGCTGAACCCATGCTGGTGGGCTTGACCTGCACCAGCAAGTAGGACCCACACCCATCAGGCTGGGTTGGAACTGACTGGGTCACCGGGCGACCCAGCGAGTTGGACCCATGGCCATCTTGGGCTGGGTCCACTAAGCCGAATTGGGCCTGGCCCACGGGTCAGGCCAGACTAGACCAACCCAGACCTGAACTGGGTTTGGACTAGTCAATCGAATCAAACCAAGGTTTGTGTGACCCTTAGGTCGGGTTGGTCGGATCGGTCTGACTAGGTCAGACTGGGCCCAGATGCAACTGAACCCTCTTTAATAAAACGCTAATAAATTGGAAACTAGGCATCCAATTAACAAAATGTGTGCAGAATTGAGACCCTATTGACAAGGAGGATCTTTTGGTATTCGATAAGGAGACTTTAAAGGAAGTTTCAATGTGGTGAATTGCTTTTGGACCGGTTCTTCGAAGCACGCTACTTACAGAACCTTGTGGTTGGATAAGACCTTAAGACTACTAACAGGAGACTCTGTGTGACTTGAATATGGCTCAGTGGGAAGCACCTCTATGTGAATTTGTAGGCCTATGGTGGGAGTGAGACTGTGTGATTCGTAAGACATACAGTACACGATTGGGAGGAGTTCCTTAGTTGGCCAAGGTTGGAAGTACCATTCTGTGACATTGTAGGCCCCTGATGGGAGCAAGAATATGTAACATGGACGACCCACAATACGTGTTGGGGTGGTATACCTAAGCAGTCCAAGGTTAGTGGGAAGAATCTTCTGTGTGACCCAGAATTCCCACTGTACTCATATTTGAAGAGTTCTGCAGTAGCCGAGGTGTTCAATAATATGACTGATGATTCTTATATCACTACCCTAGATGTTTACCTGGTGGGAGTTGTCTTGTGCTTCATTCTTGTACTCTATTCTTTTGATTTGTGATTGAGATTTTCTTTGAGGATTGCTTTATTGTATTTCCATTGGGTTTTGGGGTCCCCTACTGACTATTTTGTTACTAACTCATGCACGGGCTTTGCTCGCACATGTTGTGTCTAGTGTAGATGATTGATGTTTTGACATAGGACAAGGTGGACTCGGACCAGGCAAGGCCCTATACGATTAGGTAGGAAGGACATACTACTTCAGCTTCTAGTAGCTACACTACTCTTACCATCAGGTGGGGTTTTTAGTGGATGGCTACCTGAGTCCCTTTGTGCTTTTCTATTTTCGGTTCTTTATGTTGGGTTTATATTCTACCCCATTTGTTTTCAGTTGTACATGTACTCAACACTTATTCCAGTATACTTGTTTTCCCCTTTCTGTTTGTGGGACGTGGTTGGACTGTGTGTGCGTACAGGTACTCCAGAAAATTCCCCCCACTTTCTGGTTGACGCCTTTGGCACTAGTGTCCATCCCCTGGCCTTTGGGAGGCAGGCTTGGGGTAGTCATGACATAGGCCACATGGGATAGTTCATGACAAAGTGGTATCAGAGGGTGGTCGGTTCCACCTCTAAGATCGGTAGTTTTTTATTTTGTTTTTTGGGAAATAGTGTTATGTGTTTCGAGTCTGACATTCAGATTTAGGGTGTCCAATTTTGATGTGGCGGCAGATGTATCCATACACTATGACCTTGAATTCTGCTTTTCAGCTCTAAAAATGAAAACACTATTGGCATAAGTTTCTTCTTATGTTCTTTTTGAATAAGAGTCAGATCACCAGGTATAACCTTCTGACTATGGTATATCTTGATCTATCTCAGGATGCCTCTATGTGGACGACCAACCAGGATCCCGATACGTGATCATGGGGACAACCCACCTAGTGATGATGTGTCAATTCAGGGACCAGTTCTAGAGATGGCCACATCGGGTGGTGCATCAGTGTAGCCACCACCCATTGATCAATAGTTACAACTGGCAGTACCGGTAGTGGATACATATAGGATCATCACCTTTCATGAGTTCCAAAGATAGAGACCTCCTGGGTTTAGGGGGGAGATAGATCCTCATGTTTCTGAGGACTGGATGGAGGTAGTGACGCCCGTTATCCGCTTAGTGAGGACACCACTTGACCAGATGGAGATCTTAGCTTCAAACCTTCTTTTGGGATTGATAGGGAGATGGTGGAGTCTGATAATTTGGACTCATGATGAGGTGACCCTCACTAGGATAGACTTCAAGCTTCTTTTTTGGCTGGAGTTTTTCCTTTGACCATGCGATTTGTGTGCATACTGGAGTCGATTAACCTTCAGTAGGGAAAACTGACGATTGCTGAGTACTCAGCGAGGTTCATAGACCTTTCATGCTACAACATAGACATGGTTTGAGACCCTTTATTTAGGGATCTAGCCTCTAAGTAGGGAATCATATGGGAGATCTGGGCATTGATGGTGTCTCTCAGTATCCCTTCCCAGGCTGGGGTGCTGGTGTGAGCCCTTCTTGTAGAGAGATCCCTGGTGGAGTAGGCACTGGCAGTCATAGCTACTAAAAGACCCCAAGTGGTGGAGTCTTCAGAAGGCAATATATAGATGACACAAGGTCCATGTGGGATAGGTCTTTGAAGGACTGACCCCATAACTCAGGGTCGGCAGTGCGGGGATCCCATACCATAGGGAGTCATCCAGGAGTAAGGATTTGTTTCATGTGTTGCGGGCAAGGACACATGGCACTTGACCGACCGACCCATCATACATTTGAGCAGAAAATGGTCAAGGGGATACAGATACTGAAAAAGATTTTTGAGTGAGGAGGTCTATAGGGTGGCAGACGTAATGGGGGAGCAAGCCGAGCAACAGGTGGTGGGTGACAGTTTGAGTTAATACTACCACCACCCCTAGGTGGTCCACCCCAACCTAAGGGATCAGGTGGATAAGGGATAAATTATCTTCAGGCAGCGGAGGATTATGACCACAGTGCTCCAGATATGATCCAAAGTATGATTTGTGTCTTCTCCACCCTAACTACAAATCTTATAGACATAGGTTCTAGTCACTCTTTAATTTCCACTCCTTTATTTCAGTGCTTGGAGATTCTGGTGGAGTTGTTGGCACGATTATTACAGCTACAGACTCTTATGGGAGGGGATTCGATGATTACATACTAGTGATGATAGTGTGAGATTACTCTAGGAGGTGAGATATTTGGCTAGTATCTCCTAAAATAAACATAAATACCTTAAGATGTCATCTTGGGTATGAACTGTTTATCCACAATCCAGGCTCAAATCGATTTTTTTAGTTGTACAGTGTGGTGTGCCCATGGAAATGGGACCATGTTTTCCTTCACTGATGAGAATGAAACCCTTACAGTATAAGAAAAACATTCTTAGAGGAGGGTGTAGCGGATCCCTCACTAGTTAGATAGCCTCACCCCCAATTTAGTGGATGAGAGGATTCCAAGAATTCTTATAGTGGTGTAATTGCAAGATAAGGGGTTCATAATGCCCAATGTTTCCCCATGAGCATCCCCAGTGTTGTTTTCCAAGAAGGAAGACAAGTGTTTGAGTTTGTGAATGTAAATATGACTCCTAAACTAGGTGACCATGAAGAAAATGTATCCACTACCAAGAATTGATGAACACTTCAATCAGATGAAGTCATCGAGATGGTAAACCAAGATAGACCTCAGATCAGGCTATCACCAAGTTCGGGAACGAGATGAGGACATACCGAAGACAACTTTGAATTGTAGGTATGGACACTTTGAGTTCTTGGTGATGCCTTTTGTTGTGACCAATGCCCTATAAATTTTCATGTGACTCATGAAAATGATTTTCTAGCCTTACCTTGACCGAATTTTCGTGGTGTTCATTGAAAACATCTTGGTATAGTCGACATCATAGGAGGATCACACTACACACCTGTGAGTATTCCAGGATAGACTCCAAGAGAACCATATTTATGGTAATCTCTCAAAGTGCTAGTTCTATATTTAGGAGGTCCACTTTCTGGTACACTTCTTCTGAGAGGCTAGAGTTGCAGTGGATCTGATGAAGATGGAGTCAGTTCTTACTTAGGAGACCCCAGGAGCATTACCGAGGTGCGTAGATTCTTGGTGTTGTCTGGTTAGTATCATAAGTTCATGAATGACTTTCTAGAGTGGAAAAAACCGTATCGACTTTTACATAGAAGGGAAAACCCTTCCTCCAAACATAGAAATTCCAGTAGAGTTTCCATGAACCAAGTAGGAGACTGAGTAGTTCCCCCATCCTGAGACTACACAAGGGGGGAGTTGAGTACGTAGTTATTTGCGATGTATTAGGGACTAGCCCAGGTTTTTTTAAATGCAGGAGTGAGAATTAATTGCATAAAGCTCACGCCAAATGTGGAAGCATGAGAAGAACTGTGAAACCCAAGACCAAGAATTACCAGTAGTGGTCTTACCTTAAAGATGTTGTGGAACTACTTGATGGGTGAGCAGTTTAGAGTTTACTGTTACCAAAAGAGTCTCAACTATATCTTCTCTCAAATGGACCAAAACATTAGACAATAGTGATTTCTAGAGTTCCTCAAGGAATATTACATTGTGATAGTATATACTCCTGGGAAGGGGAATGGGGTGGAAGAAGTGCAAAGCAGGAGGACTAGTTTGAAGCTGCTGAGTGATGTGATAGAGCAGCTAGCGATGATGTAGATATCCTTCATGGATGATGATGGAACATCTTACCTTCATATGGTGACTGTTACCCCCCCACTGTTACAACGAGTCAGGGAGGCACAACTGATGGATGTTGACTACGGGGACCAACATGCTTAGTTTTCCTCAGGGAATGATCCTGATGGATTATCGATAAGTGGAAAGAATATCATCATTTTTATAGGGTTAAACATATTATCGGTGGTATTGAAGGAGTAGGTGTTGAGGGAGTTCCAAACATTATCTTTAGTGGTACATCCTGGAGTGGCAAAGATGTACCTGGACCTCCGACGTTAGTACTCATGGACATAAATGAAAAAAGCAGTGGCCGAGTTCCTTTCATGATTCCTAACTTGTGAGTAAGTGAAGGCAAAGAATCATGTTATAGTAGGATTGAATCTACCACATGAGGTACCATAGTAGAAATTGGATGGTATCTCGATGGACTTCATGATAGGGTTACCACATATATTTAGAGTCTATGATTCTATCCGGGTGATCGTTGACCGACTCACCAAGTCTGCCTAATTCCTACCCTTCTGGGAGTAGGGACCGTTAGAGGGATTGGGATTCCTATACATCCAGAAGATATTTTGGATCCATGGAGTGCCATCGATGATCATATTAGACTGTGATGCACACTTTACATCCCAGTTGTGGAAGTGATTGTAGGAGGCATTTGGGATGGAGCTATGCTTGAGCACATCCTTTCATCCCCTGATAGATGGTCAAACAGAGTGGACCATATAGACCATGGAGAAAATGCATCATTATTGTGACCTATAATTTGGTCATAGTTGGGAGGAACACCTACCGGTTGTGAAATTTTCATACAAAAAAATCTATCACTCCTCCATTGGTGTGGTACCATTTGAGGCATTGTACGGGCGACCATACTGATCACCTATATGCTTGACAGACCTAAAGGAGTCGACACTCATGGGTCCAGAGTTGGTAAGTGCTACCACTGAGAAGGTGTAGATTATCCAGAAAAAGATGAAGACTATATAGAGTATTTTGGAATTGTATACTGAAAGGAGGTGGAGGCCCTTTGAGTTTGAGGAGGGAGACCTTTTGTTCCTATGGGTCTCACCCTAATAAAGATTGTGGAGATTTGGCCGGGATGACAAGCTATCTCTGAGGTTCATCGGACCTTTTAAGATTCTGAGTAGAGTTGGCGATGTGGTGTTCATCCTAGCTCTTCCCCCATAGATGCACTAGGTGAATGATATTTTTCACGTGTCACAGTTGAGGAGGTACGCTCATGATCAATCGCATTCCATCGACTGGGGTGAGTTGGCATGGTGGCATATAGACTATCTATTCCAAATCATTAAATAATTTCATAAAATCATTTCTCAATTGAATCCACATTTCTAAGAATACAATTTATTTCTCAATGCCTTTGATAAAGGGGTTGTCATTTTTAAATCCATTACTTTTTAAATCAAAATAAAATCTTATAAGTTCGATGATTTACATTGAAAAAATGTTTAAAATAAACAAAGGAATAAAATTTTAAATTATATTAAAGGACTTGTAGAACTACCTACCTTTAATTACATGATCAATCAATCACCCAAATAGGGAACCACCAACATAATTATGAAGGTTTGAGAGATCAATGAGAAATAACTAAAATAACAATCCATCAAAATAAGGATCCAATTCAATAACTACATGTAGATTCATCACTAAAATTTTAGGATAATAGAGAATAAGGGAGGATTAAAAAATAAGGAAAGATTCACTTACCAAAGGGAGGTCAATCACATCAACCGACACATAGATCTATGTAGATGATAGGTTTGAGGGTTAAAAATACTCTGTTGAGAGCCTCCAAAATCCTAGGGGTCGAGTTGGATTAAAATGGGAAGAGTTCGGAGTAATAAATGGGGTTTTGGGATTTTTCCACATGGAGAAATAATAACCACCCCACATCCCTCCATGACCATGACCCAAAAGGGGTGGAAACCATCCAAACTATGATATAGTCTAAGAGGATACACTACATCCACCCCCAGTCCAATTGGATCCTAGATCCATGATATATTCTACAGAAAAAAATTATTTTCTTAGGGTAATATCGGGATGTATTCCACACAACAAACCATATTAGTTCCCTAAAATGTTGTGGTATTAAATAACACATCCACACAATATCTCATATCTACTCCAAAACCACATTTAATTTTGAAATGGTGTCCAAATTGGCTACACCAAAACGTTGAGCTACACAACAAAACTAAAATCACGTCACATTGTATCCATTACCCTTTACAACATAGTCCCCTAAAAAAATATGTAATTTTCAAAATGTCCATGAAACCCCGAGAAGTAACCTTAACCAAGGCCTAAGTAATAGGAAATCAAAAACATGGATAAGTTATACCAGAATGAAGTAACAATATGTTACATGTCCTCTAGTGTATGCGTAAGCATTTTTTAAAGGGATGTATTCCATGTTCCATAGGTAACAATTCCCTCTTGGATTGTTCCATACTTAATCTATTTAGTATGTTTTTAATATTTTGGACTCCTAAATAGTCTAAGAAACCTCTTAAATACTTCATGATTTATCTTTATGCCTAGAATTTTGGATTCTTTAATTAAGTCCTTCATTGAGTTACATGTGTTTAACCATGTATTAAAATATTATAAGATTGGTATCTCATTTAAAATTAATAATATTTCATCAACATATACTAATATGAAAACAAATTCACTCCCGCTAAACTGAATATAGAGACAGGGCTCACATTTATTCTTTATGAAACCGAATTCCCTTATAGATTCATCAAAGGGAATGTTCCATAATTTAGATTCTTTCTTAAAACCATAATGGGATATCTACAAATTTCATACCTATTTGGATTCATGTTGGATCTATAAACACCTATTGTTGTGTCATATTGAAATTTTATATAAGGGTTCTATTAAGGAAAGTGGGGTTTTATATCCATATTCCACATATCATAATTATGGTAATATATTATGGAATATAGAATTATAATGGATTATAGTATAGAAACTAGTGAAATGATTTCATCACAGTCCATTTCTTGACATTAATAAAGTCCTTTAGTCACTAAATTTCATAACCAATCCTCCTAGACACCCCTCATGGTCTATAAATGAAGATGAGAGTGACCCCCCAAGGCCCACCTATAATAGGGCCAGGGTTGGATACTAGCATCCAAGGTATAAAACATAGATATGGGAGTCATTACCTTCTTAATTACAAGGAAGGAAGATATAAAAAACCACCAATACAACTTCATATAATAATTGGAAGGTATGATATTTACCAACACCAATAAAAACTATATGAAAAAATTAAATTCATATAAAACAATGAAAGCAAACCACGCACACTTCACGCCATCTACCTGAATAATATCTACTAACTCTAGTTATCTATCCCGTAAAAAGTAGAAATGTATTATAGGGGTAGCACATGTGAGTACTTAGTAGATTCATCCCTCTAAATAGATAAAAATACATATGAAATATATATATATATATTTAAGAAAAATAAATAGTTGAATTATCTAATTATAAAGAATAGAAAAAATAATATAATGAAAAAATGAGAAGAAATGGAACAAGCATCACCACCATCAAGCTTATGCTTCCACCAAATCATGACATATATAACATCCATACAAAGAATATTACTCACAATAAAACCTCCATCAGAACAACTTGTATCCTTCATATCCTGAGGCCCAAAATATATTCATCACATCTCTAAATTTTCAACTCAAGAGTTCTCCAACTCACACAGGTAGTGACCCAATAGGATCAACTCCCCTCTAAGAGTAGGGATGCGAGTATGAAATCACAATAGAAACATATCATCAATCATCATTGTATAGATGCAAATCTTGATGTACATGGACATTACATTAATTTTTCAGAATACATAATACATAACAAAAACAGACACCCAAGGACCATAATAGTTTAGTGTCTTTGGAAACTTGGAACATAATCTTATAATCATGGAGAAAGATCTTTAACATTTCCCATAATGATCTTCCCATTTTGTTTTCATAACTAAAACCTTTATTTAAATCATAGGGAAAATGAATCATATAAAGGGTGATCTGAAATCCTCATAAAGGGTATGCATGGAGAAAATAAAACAAAACCATATACATTTGAACTTAAAAACATGAACATAAAGTTTAAACATCAAAATATTTAGTTGTGAAATAAATCTTGGCAGTACGTAAGGAATAGATCATAAAGTAACATTAATCATGATAAAATAGCATGGGAATAAAACATGTAATTGTGGCATCCATTAATCAATTGTTATTATTTTCATAGTAGCCAAGGCATTTCTACCAAGACCATCATAGTGGACAAAGTCCATTACTAAACCGGGTTTACTTGTCGTTCTATCCCTGTATTACTAAACAATATTTTACATGCCGTTATAGCCATGTTTATCTCATGAGATATAAATCTTTACCCAATGAATTGGAGGGAGATATATGTCCCACCCATCTCATAATTAAATCATTCTTTAGTGTTCCACAAAATAAACATAAATCATTCATCATAATCCAATGAGTAAAGTGGGTCTCATAAACATCATCACATCAGAAAATAATCCATATAGAATAAATGGATATCATTTCATCATAAGAAAAATAAAAATATGTAAATAATAGAGACATTATACTTGAAACATAAAAATATTAAATAATTTCAGCTTAGTTGGAGAATAGTTTTGATAAAACACTTGAAATGAATTCTTGAGAAAAATATCCTTTCTTCTTCAAAATCATTTTCTTTTCTCAAAATTCCATGAAATTTTAAAAGAAAAGGATTTTTTTGAAAATAATCATGAAGTTGTGTAGATGAATCTTCATGGAAATAAGGTGTTATGAAACCGTAAAAATCCATTCATGTCGTATATGTTAAAAAAACATTCTTCTCGTACTTTTTCCGGAAATGTTAAAAATTGCCTCCTATGGTAAACAAAAGAAAGATTACTTACATACCATATAATGATAGTCAAAAATTGGTGAAAATGAATTTAAAAATACATGGAATAATAGTAAACATTTTATGAAAACATTTTTAGAAAACATGGACTTGGATGATAAACATAACCCCAGTAAGAACTTACGAATAAACAATCCCGGATAAGAACGAGATTGGAATAATTATCCCTTACCTTAGGTCCAATTTCTTCTGTACGTGTCTGAAACTCCTATATATTGGGTTTCAACATATTATTAACTTTTAACAGAACCATAATAATATTTATGATATCATATATGACTCACTTATGACTTTATATTACTGGTTCTTTGGTCAATTCCATGTTAAAGCAACATTTTGGGTAAAATCGTTTCATTTATCGTACATGTTAGGACTCGCTGTTCTTGATATTATTACTTATATCATGATTTAATTAATTTCATAATGTAAAACATGATTTATATATAATATATATTCAGCATATAAATATATATTATAGATCGATAAATGGAATGAAATACACTATTCATAGAGACGGTAGGACGTACATACGCATGAACGCAATTTTCGTTTTTTTTAAAAGTTGGGGCCGAATCCTCAATTTATTATTTAATGCAAAGACCTCTTTAGAATAGGGATAGGAAGACCAATTACATAGCCCGAAGGACCAAGGCCAAGTAGCCAGAATACAAGGCTTGAAATCCAATTTTTTGGCCCAAAGGACCCCTAAGTGAACAGTACTCGCACTGCTACAGTACAACCGCCATTACAGTAGCTACTAAAATACCACCGCCGCTACAGTGTCACTGCTTCTACAATTCCACCGCTGCTACAGTACTGCTATAGTGCCCAGCTACAGTACTACTATAGTAACCCGATAATTCACCACTGCTACAATACTGCTATAGTGTCACCACTATTTTTGTTTCCTTATTGAATTGAATAAAATTATGTAAATGAAACATATATGTACATAAATATAGTATTATTATAATGTCATATCTCTACTGATTATTTATTATATATACGTTATAATCCTTCTTGAATGGTTAACATGGAGAATGAATCTCATCACGTCATGGAGATGGTAATCCATACATTCACACGAGCGAAGATATCGTTCCAATAATTGTTAAATAGTATTGGAGTGTATTATATAATATCTAAAAATTTGTATCATTTAATAATAATCATATATTGTTATTATTTCCACCATTATACCCATCCATGTAAGGTGGTGGTGGAAAAACAGATTACACCACAATGTGGAGACGGTATTCCGTACCTACGAACACGCAATTATTTCATTTTCCATTGGATGGATAGAATGTGAAATAGGGTTGTTTCATATTTATAATAACATATCAGTATATTAGTTATACTGATGTTATTAATTATTAATGAAACGACTAAATAAGAGTAATTATAATAAGAAATAAATTTGAATGAATCGGTAAAGGATAGTACCTCTTCTTCGACGCGCCTCTTCTAAACCTTCTCTTAGGGCACTAAATATGGTCTTTGAATAATACCAGGACCTCTAGTATGTTTCTAGGAAAGTGGAGAAGATAAATGGATAGGGTTTGGCCAAGCTTGAAGGCTCAAAATATTGTGAAGAGAAGAGGGAGGAGGTTCCCTTTTATAAGAGAGGAGAGGGGCCATTTTGGAAACCTCTAAAATATTAAATTATAATTTATTTTAATATTTTTAAAACCATTTATTTGATATTTCTATTAATAAAATAATTACTACAACATTTTTGTATAATTATTTATGTAGAGACCCGAAGCTTAACGTACATGGACATTACATTACTTTTGCGGAATACTTAGTACATTACAAAAATACACACACAAGGACCGTAATAATTTAGTGTTTTTGGAAACTCGGAATATAATCTTCTAATCGTGGTGAAAGATCTTAAACATCTCCCATAAAGATATTCCGTTTTTTACCTAAAACCTTTCCTTATATCATGGGGAAAAGAAAACATAAAAGGGTGAGCTCAAATGCTATGTAAGGTTAAACAAAAGAAATATCAATCACATCATATTCATAAGAACATAACTTTTGGAAATCTTAACCTGCAAAAGAGATCATAATTTCATAACATGGGATAAATCATAGTAGTTAAATGTAATCCCAATAATCATAACTTTGTGGCATACACACATAATCATAGAGAATCATTTCTTATTAGTCAAGGCTCATTGCCAAGATTATCTTAGGGGACAAAGTCCCATTCTGAACCGAGTTCACTCCTCGTTTCAGTCCTGTTTCACTGAACAGGTATAACCTACCGTTCCAGCCATGTCTATCTCATGAGATATAAAATATTTACCCAATGAATTGGAGGGAGATATAGGTCCCACCCATCTCATAGTGAAATCATTCTTACTTGTGCCACAAAATAAACTTAAAACATTCATCATAACCCAATGAATAAAATGGGTTTCATAAACATCATCCCATCATCACATAATCCATATAAAACAAGTGGATATTTCATCATAAGAAAATTGAAACCATGTAAATAATATAGGCATTATACTTTAAACATGCACATATGAAATAATTTCATCTTAGATGGAAAATGGTTTTGATAAAACACTTGAAATGAATTTTTGAGGAAAATATCCTTTCTTCTTCAAAATCAATTTCTTTTCACAAAACGTCGTGCAATTTTAAAAGAAAGATATTTTGTTGAAAATAGTCATGAAATATTTTGGAGGAAACTTCATGAAAATAATGCTTTATAAAACCGTAAAAATTCGTTCGTGCCATATAAGTTAAAAAAAACATTTTTTTCATACTTTTGCCAGAAAAAGTCAAAAAGTACCTCGTAACATAAACAAAAGAAATATTCCTTACATAACATGTATTAAAAGTAAAAAAATGGTAAAAATGACTTTAAACATACATGAAAACACTTTTATAAAACATGGACATGGATGATAGAAATAACCCCAGTAAATACTTATAAATATACAATCTCAGATAAAAATGAGATTTGAAATATTATCCCTTACCTTAGGTCCGATTTACTTCATAAGTGTCCGAACCTCCTGTATAATTATTTAAATAATGTTATTGACTTATTCCAGAATAATACTTATTTTTATGATATCATATATGGTTCACTTATGACTTTATTTTACTCGTTCTTTTGTAAATTCCATGTTAAAGAGCGTTTTGGGTAAAATCGTTTCATTTGTCGTCCGTGTTTTGACTTGTAATTATTCATATGATTAAATAGATAATGAATAATTAATTCCAAAATATAATACATGATTTATATATAATATATATTTAGAATATACATATATATATATATATAATAAATCAGTAAATGGAAAGAAATACACCGTTCATGGAGACGGTAGGCCGTACGTACGCATGAACATTGTTTTCGTTTCCTTATTGAGTTTAATGGAATTAAGAAGATGACATACATATATATAAAAATAAATCTAGTATCATTATTATGTCATTATTTCAAGATTACTTATTATATATACTTTATAATCATTCATGAATGGTTAACATGGAGAATGAATCTCATCGCGTCGTAGAGACGGTAGTCCGTATGTACACACGAGCGATGATATCATTCTCATGATCATGGGAATATATTGGAGTGTATGTATACTATTTAAGAATCAAAATCACTTTATAATAATCATATATAGTTATTATTTACACCATTATACCCATCCAAGTAAGGTGGTGCTGGAAAATAGATTACACCACGGCATGGAGACGGTATTCCGTACGTACGCACGTGCGGTGATTTCGTTTTCTGTAGGACGGATAGATGGTGAAATAGGGTTGTTTCATACTTATAATAATATATCAGTATATGATTGATACGGATGTTATTACTTTATAATGAAACAACCTAATAAGAAGAAGTGGAAGAAGAAATAATGTTGAAAGAATCGGTAACGGACATTACCTCTTCTTTGAAGCGCCTCTTTGAGATCTCCTTTTATGGCACTAAAATTGGTCATTGAGGAAGACCAGAACCTCTAGTATGCTTATAGGGAAGTGGAGAAGAGAATTTGGCAGGGGTTGGACGATCTTGAATGCTCAAAGTGGTGTGAAGAAGACAGGGAGGAGGTTCCCTTTTATAAGGGAGGAGAGGGGCACCTTTGGAATAACTAAAAATATTATTTTATTATAAAGTCATATTCGGTTTTTAATAGCTCCAAATTGAGTTATTTCGAAGATAATTTGGGTATTGGTCGAAATAATCTCATCCAATAGAATTTATAAAAGTTTAGGTTCCTATTTTAACCTTATCATTTAGATTTAACATTAAGTAAAATAATTTTACTTTTACCGTGTCTTCTTGTGTTCTTATACTATATCGTTAATAAACTTACTATAAACAACAAAACTAACCACATGTTGTTTATTATTAATATATATAACCTTATCTAAGTCATTTGGACGAACCTTAGAATTTTAAGAATAAAATAACAATTACTAATATAATATTTGTTTTAAAAAATATTTTATGTCAATTTTGACACTATTTAGTAATTTATTTTTGTAAAATTCATAACAGAATGATTAGTTCAAAAAAAGTTAATTAAATCAATAATAACATGTCATATTAACCTAGAAAATTAGTGGAATTCATAAAAATTGTCAAATTATATTTATTTGGGTATTTGTAACATCAATTATGTCAATATTTCATTAATAAGATAATTACTGCATCATCTTTGTGTCATAAATAAATTAAATTATTTAA